>CM051370.1:22305714-23006714 GCA_028015245.1 Cardamine occulta | reverse complement strand
CTATATACGAGGAAAAGTCAGAAAGTGATTAAAGAAGAAGGCCTCAAAGACTAGTCTTTTATTGACATGCTTTCTACTAACTGAAGCTAGCAATTGGTAACCGCTTCTGAAAGTTGAAATTAATCCAGACCAAAGGCTGAATGAATGAATACTTTCTCAACTAGTATTAACCACCCAAATTTAAACAAAGCTTGAGATAAGCCCAGAGACTTTCCTCAAACAGTTGACTCATAGCTACGGATAATAAGAAAAGTTAAACTTGAGATCATCTATGGACAAAGTCATTTACTTCTGAAATCTTAACCCTCAAATTACAATTTTTCCAAAGACCAAATCAGTAATGAGCACAGCTAGTAACAAAAGAGACAACGAATTCACCTCCTAATAGACCTGAGAATCAACACATATAGATCACGAAGCAAAGGGATAAAAGGTGAGAAACCAAAATCGATCTGGAAGAAACACAGTGAAGCTATCGAATTCCAAATCCAAAAAGAGATGCACTTACGACGAATTCAAAGTTACCCAGACGAATTACAAACCCAAAAATATCTATTTGACCATTCTAACAGCTTCGATTTACAGAAAGAGACATAAAATCAGAGAGAGGGAGAGAGAAAAGAGAGTGAACAAAGAAGAGGGTGGTACCTCAGAAGGAAACTCAGCGCAGAGACGCTCGCACATGAAAATAGCATTCTTGTAGACAAAATGACGAAGACTGTTGTGTATACAGTCCACAACCATAGCTTCAATAGTTGCCTTCCTCGAGAAAGACAAGAGAAGAGAGTTTTCTGTTTTTTCTGGGAATTAATTTATTTTCACCCTTTGGGATTTTTTTGGAGAATTCTCTCGGATGTCCCTAGAGAGAAGAATATTTTCAGAGTATTCTTCATTAATTCGTTATATACCCTGATATACCAAAACTAATCTTCATTCTTTTAAATAAAATAATGATTATTTTAAAACAAAATAATTTGAAAAAAAAAACATTATGCTGATTTGCTTAAGAGAAAGATTTGTAGTTGGTTTTTACTTTTTATTGGTTAAAATTTATTGGAGAAAATAAATTGTGAACTAATAATATGAAGATATGTATTATATTTAATTTATCTTATTCTTCATTCTTCAATTTGGCATGATCTAACAGGGAATCCACCATTGATGGAAGGTTGAAGCGTGATTTTTTTTTCTTTTCTTTGTCTATTGTTGTTATATTATCGATTTGTTGTTATTTTGTGTAGGTATGAATCAATTTGGGAGATTGAACTTACAATCTTCATGAGTATTAAAATTATGATATATTGTAGATTTCAATTTTTTTGTGCACATTGGGTTATTAAACATGCAATCTTTGATAAATTAGTGTCTTACAGTGTTAATAGTTGATATTTTATGGATTTTGCTAGGTAAATTACCCTGAATTGTAAGTACATAGGAATTAAAATTGTTGGTAAACACGAAATTACCCAGAATGAATATAACTGATACAATTGGGTACATCTAGTAAAACTTGTACAACTTGGTAGTATTGAGACTACCGGAAAAATAATATCCAATGTTATTTTTATTATTATTTTCAGGGAAACATGAATAATATTCTATTCATAATCATACATTTTGAGTATGAAAGATATTATTCAAATATTGGAGATTATGCGGAATGGATTCAAAGTGAACATCGAATATACCGTTAGTGATGAAGGCATCTATCGAGGATGCCACTTATTCTAAATTAATTCATAGCATATGCATGAAGATGATGATAGATGAAGCTACTTCGAAACTAAAAGTGCCCCAAGATCGAGTTAAAGTGGCCGAGGATTGAGTCAAAGTGGCTGAAGATTAAGTCAACGTGGGGGAGACGTCTTTAGTTGGTTAGGACGTGGTAATGGTTATTAATTTATATGTTTGTGTTATTGTTTCTGTATTGCTTGGTTATTTGTATTTCAAAGAGTAGTTTGTGTTCATTTCTGTGTTGAATCGTAAATGATGGTGAATGAGAATTTGATAGTGGTGTGTGAGAAATCTAGAATATGCTTTTACATAAATCATGTTTGAGTTAATTGGGATTGAAAATGGATATGTGAGAAGTAAAAAATTGAAGTTTTGTGTTATATGATTTAATGTGTTTTTTTTTTCTTTCAAGAATTGCAAATGTAGCAAGAACAAAAGAACCCAGAATTTCGAAATCATTCTATACAGCGGAAGGGAAGAAGAAGAATGTTTAGTATGTTCTTATTTATAATGTTACGATGTTAAACTTGTGTTGTTGTTGGTTTTCTTTTGCCTTTGTTGATTATAGAACTCAGATCTGAGACCACTTATGTTATTGGTTTTTCCTTTTGTTGATTGTAAAACTCGTAGATATGAGACCACGTAGGTACAACTGTGGTTTTTTGTACAACTGGTACTACTAGGTATTGATATATGGAATAATAATTTTAATATTAATTGTTATATTTAATAGTTTCTGTTAATTTTAAATGTTTAACTTAGTATTAGTTTAAATTATTAATTTTAATTTTAATGATTAAATTATATTATATGTAAATTTAAATTTCAAATTAATTAAACCAATCATTGAAACTAAAAAACAAGACAGAAGTGCCTAGGATCCGACAAAACCAATTATTGAAAGTACTTAGAATCTCACAAAAAATACATGGAAAATACCTAGGATCCAACAGAAAAGTACATAAAATATTAGAAAATGATTTAACATAGGTGTATCATAGTCGTACATAATTTTTCAGTCGTACTCTGCAATGTACAGTTGTACTTTGAGGGATTAAAGTTTAGTTAGTTATACCAAACTGAAATTAATTTTTTTGTAGTTTTACATATCACATAAGATCTATAAAGTACATTTACTATAGTTTCACAAAAACAAATATGTAAAAAGACATTTTTACTATTTTGGTAAATTCTCCAAAAATCAATTTCTATGAACTGAGTAAATTCTAGGTTTCTAGGTGTAGGTGAATAATGGCATCACGAGAAATTTTTCTAACCTCGCTTCCAACCTTTGCGTGATCATCTCGATTTTGAGTAAAATAATAGAGTCACCAAAAATTTTCCTACCCCTTTACTCAAAAGAGAATCATCTCATCTTTATTATTTATTAATTAGAACAAGGGAGAGGAATATCATTTTACATTTACACAGGTTGTATCTTGTCAAGTACGAACGAGGAGTCAAGCCCTTTGGACATTAATCATGTCGATGAGGTAAAAGGAACAAACAGAAATTAGCTCAGGCTTTTGCGGGTTTTAATAGAAATATGAGAGTATCAAGTCAACTGATCAGTCTTTAGATTTTTCATTAGTCGGATCTGAATTAGTTTTGCAACAATAGTCACTTAGATAACATAATCAACACAATAAACTAAAAGAAAATTCATAGTTTCTGACAAATTTTTGACTCAATAAAACAAAAAGAACGAGACTAACACAAATGACTCTCAAAAACAAAACAAAAATATTAGCAACTACTTTCCCCAGACTTAAATAAAATTGTCCCCAGTGTTACCAAGCCCGAGGTTGGCAAAAAAAATAAAATAGAAATGGAACTAAGTGAAACAAGAATACCAGAAACATGACCAATCAATTATACTTCGTATCAACTAATCGATCTAAAATCAGATTCTAGGTCGCGGAGTTAGAATAAGCAATAAACATAATCTAGATGAAGAACACTATTGATTCAATCCTAACAATCTAACAACCTAGCAATTTATCATAAACCTTTGATAATCCCTAAACCTAATAAGCAAACTACTCAGACATGGTGAATGAAACAAATATCATGAATTGCATAGAAAGCATAAAATAAACCAAGAGACAAAATAAAGGGTTTGGAAATCTTCTCTAGAAAACTCTGAAAAGGTGGCTGTGATAATAAAGCATAAAACCAGCGTTGAATAAAGCGTATGTCTAAACAATGATATAAAAATCCTATTTATAATTAAAACATGAAAGGATTAAATTGCAAATAAGGAAAACTTTGGGGCAGTTTTATAATTCTGAAATTGTATCTGCGACCGGTGTCGAGCGACACCAGCGGGTGGTGTCGACCGAAGCCATCACCATAATTGCTCTCCGAATTTGTTTATTCAGCACAGCTTTTCGGTTTGCTCAAAAGTGCTCCAAAATCTCCAAATGAGTCCAAAACATACCTAAACCTGCAAAGACTCGAAACTACTCGAAGAATACCACAAAGACTCTAGAAACAAGACTTATATCATGGTTAAAAACCCGTAAAAACCATGATATATCAAAATTATAATTAAAAAACAAAAAGAACATAATATTTTTATATTTTCTAATCGATTAAGAAACACATGTCGTGTTTCAGCTAATTATAACTTTGATATATGTCGAGTTCTCGTGAATGTGTATCTTGATAATCAATTTTTTTGTTTAAATAATTGGAGCTTAAATATTATAAAAATCAATAATGACATTTTAAATTTTATTAAGATAATAATATTTAATCTATATTAGAAAAAATGGAGAGTAAATAATTATCTACTTTAATATTTATTTTTATTGGTTTTTTTCTTTTTATTAAAGAAAACAAAAATAACATAATATTTTTGTACATGTGTCAAAAGTTTATCAATTAAACGACAAATGTTATGTTCTCATTAATTATAATTTTGACACATGTCAAGATTTAGAAGTCAACTAAAATTTATATAATAAGATTACATCAAAATAAATAATGAAATTTTTATACTTGTGCAAGGCTTATGTTCATGTGTTTGAATTCCATGAAAATTATTTCAGAATTACCACAAACTATTTCAGATTTAATTATATTTAGGAATTTAGATGTATTCCACTAGGTGAGGTTTTTTGGGTTACTCAAATCGTTACTTAGATTAAACATCCTTGGATTTTTTTGGTTACTCAAATCGTTACTTAGATTAAACATTGTCATATAACAATTGTATTAGGAGATTTAAATATTAAAAATTTACCAAAAAGAAAGATTGAAAGATGGGTTGATTGTATAAATCCCCCTCAAGTATACCAGCTCAAACGGGATCACCTTGAACTTGTTGCCTCTTCGATCTCCAACCTAGAAAGTTATAAAACTTCTCTAAACATCACCAACAATTAAAATCAACATAATTCAGCATATCTAATTGAAATGTCGGTTTTCATTTAGTAAACTGGTAACCAGTTTTTATTAAACCATAATTATTGGTTTTAATCCAAATTTGACCGGTTTTTCGCTCTTATCGCTTCCATCCTCTGCTTCGTCGCCTTTCTTCCACCATGCCAAATCCGTTTCTTAACAATCAAATCAAGTAATCAAAATTTTCTTAAATCAAAATCTTTAATCAAGCCAACAATTCAAAAATTTTAACTTTTTTGAGCTCTCTGCAGAATCAATACAGAGAATTGAACAAGGAAAGAAGACGAAGAGCTCAGCTTAGAGACATTGTAAACTGTGAATTTTGAAAATCGGATTAGAGACATTGTAATATGTTCATTGCTTAATTCAGAAAATTTTGTCATTGCTCAGTGACAAGTTGGAAGTAGTTCATAAAGTTCTCTGAATCTGTTGTATTTCACAATTCTTCATCTTTAAGGAAAAATCAGATCCAAAATAAATAGATCCAAATTTTACCAAATGTAGATTCCGATGAGTTTATGAAATGTTTAGATTTTTGTTTAATTATGAAACTATCCTAAAAATTCTTGATTCTCTAACTTTTATGAAACTGCTAATTGTATGCTTGTTTCAATTGATAGAACTCCTATTATGAATCGTTCGGTTTAGTAATTGTAAAAACTTTAGAGAGACTTGATTAAAATGGTGTGAATCTCTTAGAAAAGAGGTTTCTTCCAGCATTTGACAAAATGGGGAATATTTGTTGGATTGGATCAAATTCCGATTAACTTCATTGGTTTGACTCAAATTCGGAAGAACGGGTCAAATTCGGATTAAACCAAGAATTATGGTTTAATAAAAACTGGCTACTGGTTTACTAAATGAAAATTGACATTTTAATTAGATATGTCAAATTTTGTTGATTTTAATTGTTCGTGATTTATAGAGAAGTTTTATAATTTTATGGGTTAGAGATCGAAGAGGCAACAAGTTCAAGATGAACCGGTTTGAGCTAGTATACTTGAAGGGATTCATACAGTCAACCCTTGAAAGATTCGTCGGAAAAAAAAAGGGAAAATTCCATAAAAATACACCAATTATTTATTGATTTCCATAAAAATTCATGAATTAATATTTTCTTCCATTATAATACACAAACTTTTAAATTTTATCCATTTAACATAAAATCTGTTTATTTTAAAATTTTTTTTGATAAAAACAATATTTAAATAATATAAAAATCGAAAAATAAATCTTAAAATTATTTTCAAATCTTAAACAATTATGTAAAATTACAGAAATTAAAATACTAAATTATAAATTTCCGAAAAATGAAAATATTTCTTTAAATTATTAAATCTTTAAATAAGTCTAAAATTTACCATTTATATTATAGATACAAAATATTTTTATATAGTTTACCTTTTATGAAATTTTTAATTCATTAAATAATCAAATACTTTTAAAAACTTTATTACCATATATAAGGTACACAACATATATCAACTACTTCAAAATCATATATATATATATATTATTTATATCAGAAATTATCCAAATCACAAATAAATACAACCTATATTATTATATTCACACATAATTTTACGATGTTAATTTCAAAAAATAATGGTAACTTTATTACTGAAATTTTATGAATTTAAATATTTATATTTTAACTTTAGATTTTCTTAAAAAGTATTAGGATTTTTATCTATTTTTGGATTTTTTATTTATGAATTGAAAATTTTAATTTTTATTTAAAGACTTATTTTAGGTACTTTAATATATTTTTTGAATTTTATTCGGTTTTTTCGGATTTTATAAAAATTTTCTTAATCAAAATATTTTTGTTTTAATTAAAAATAAATAGTTTTTACTTTTTGTAAAGGCCTAGATGTTAAATGGATAAAATATTAAAATTTATGTTTTATAAAATTTATTTTTTGAGTACGTAAAATGTTTATGTATTTTAATAGAAATAAATAAATAGTTAGTATATTTTTATAGAATTTTCCCTAGAAAATATGAAAGGTATTTACACTTAGAAAAATAAACACAAACTCAGAGAATCAACCAAAACCTCTCACTCTTTAAGATTATCTTCTGAAACCGTCTTCACTTTTCACTGTCCTCTTCAACTTGCAACTACACAACTTGCAATCACTTATACTTTCACATTCTTGTCTGAAAATTTTCCTTTCCATTTTCTCTTAATTTCAAGACTCTCAAGATGCCGATCAACAAAGATTCTTCAACACCTCCTCCTGTTATCGGAAAAATCGGTCCTTACACTGTCTTCATGACTCCTCCAGCAACTCCAAAACCACCTGAATCTCCTTCCACCGTTTCTCAGAAGCCTGTCATGGCACCACCGGTTCTTCCTCCGCCGCAGCAGTTTAAATCGGTAGCTTCTTCTGAACAGGACGGCTCAGTTTTGGGGTTCTTCAAGAACGCCGTCACTAAGGTTCAAAATGGTAAGAAATTAGAGAAATCTGAAAACTTTACTCTTTCGGAAGTGTCTTACTGATTTCCCCATTTTTGGATCTTGGTGTTTTGAGATTGATTGATAAGGAAAATAAACTTAGAATGATAGAGTTAGGTGTATCTTTGTGAAGTGACAGGAGAGTAGATTAAGGTGGAGATTGTTGCTAATGTACCATGAATTATGGATTTTTCAATACTGTTTCTGTGATTTTAGTCCTAAACACAATTAAAGATAGTAACTTTGATATTTTTGTGTGTTGTAAAACATTTTGGTGTAGCACATTCAAGTCTGGATGATCATCTGGTGAGGTGGTTTGGGTTAAACCAATCCAAGTACCAGTGGGCTTTGGATGAGTACTACGAAAGCAAAGAATCAGTAAGTTTTCCTTAATCCTTTATTCATAGATAAATGTTTGTTGTTTCCTTTTGGATTCTTTATATGTTTAGTTTCTCTTTCTTGTGGTTCCTAGATCTTTCTTTGTACTTGTTTTTATCGATATCGAATCCTTTAGTCCTCTTGGATTCATTAGCTTTTTCTTAACTGGTTAGTTGGATAAAATATTGTTTCATGTACATTTTGAGTAAGCTTTGAAGCAAAGCTAGTATCTAGTGTTTTTTTTTTTGCCCTTTACTTCTTGATTTTGCTTCTAAGCTTAACCTTCACCCAATATAAATTATAAAAATGTCATGGATTGGTTTTGGACTTGCTCTCATTAGTGATTGATTTATTGCATATGTTTCTCAATGACATATTGTAGTTAGCACTAATCTGTTGAATCGAATGCAGGATATGAAGACCGTGAAAGCGAATGAGATGCCAGGGAAAGTACAGAGCGTATAAGCAAGTCATATATTCACTTCTTGCTCCTTTGGTCATCAATTCCAAAACCTGTTTTCATGAGAGAGTTAAAAAGCTTGAGTCTTGATAAAAGTTTTTATTCAGATGATCGGTCATTGAATCCATTTTAACCTTAGAGATCTCTTTTGGTATATTTGGAAAAAAAACTATGTAGCTCTTTGTAGTTTTTATGTAACAAATGGTGAAATCTCCAAAGGAAAATGCCATTTTTCAATGTATTGGATAATTAAATCCGAAAGTTAACACAATTACAAGCTGCAAATAGCACCAAAAAAAAGACAAAATAGCAGCTTCATATCCGTTAAGATTGGATACTAGGATTAGATCCCTCCAAAAAGCTTAAGACCAGCCAATCCAACCTATGAAAAGTGAACAAGACAAGTCAAAGTAAAACCTTGAAATATAACAAAACCAGCAGGCATCAATATCAAGCATAAACAAGTACAAAGATGAACAACAGAAGTGAAATCTGAAACTAAACTAAAGCACAACAAAACTTGAAAGAGAACAAAACCAGAATGTATCAACATCAAGCATACAAGCGTAAACATTCTGAAACATATAGAGATATACCTTTCTAACCAATTAGAATCACTGAGGAGGTGCCATTGAATTCCGAGAATCTACAAAAACAACACAATTTGTTAGTTTGTTATATTATTAACAGTTAAGCATTTACTTATAAAAACTTAGAAAACTCACCTAGTGATTCAAGGAACTCCACTTCTTCCAACATTTGAACTAAGTCACAAACTTCTTCTTCAGATTTGTAACCACACCGCAACCATTGTTGTGTGCATATCAGAACCTCCACCATATAAGGAGTTAGAAAACTCCTATAAGGATCCAAAACTCGACCACTAGTACTAAAGACAGACTCTGAAGCAACTGAGGAGACTTGAATGGCAAGAACATCTCTAGCCATTTCTGATAATATAGGGAATTTGGAGCTGTTAGACTTCCACCATGACAAAACATCATATGGCATTCCCAACTTGTTATCTACTTTAATCTTTGTTTTCTCGGCCAAGTAGACATCCAACTCACTACAGCTCTCTTCATTACTCCTTAAGCTGATCATCTTGCTGTAGATTGAATCCATTCGCTCACAACCATCATCATCATCATCTGACAAATCTAATATAACACTAGGCTCCTCTGGTTCTACATATGCAGCAATCTCAGATGGTTTAGTAAGCCTAACACTATATTGATCATAAAGCTTATTTATGACACTAGTAATATAACTGTAAAGGTGCCTACTTTCTATAGTACCTTTGCCATAAAGCTGATCAAAGCAAAGTGAAGCAAACTGAAGCTTATTCCTCGGATCTAAGACACTAGCTATAATAAGTGGATTCATATTCCCAAATCCATCCCAGTATTTATCAAACTTATCTCTCATAATATGTGCTTGATCTCTAACTTTTCTGTCACTATTGCCACACTTAGCTATTAGATTCCTCTCTATGTTTACAATCTCATTATAACATAGAGTGGAACTTACAGATTGAGAAGCTGAGAACGTTAGTGTACACTGGTAAAAGATTTTGAGAAACTTCACCAACCTTTTTATCTCATCCCAATTATCCTCATCAGGTGGACCAACTCGTTTGGTCTTTGACTTCTCATCCTCTTCCAAGAAGTAGTCACAATACAACTTATCTTCATTCAGCATCCTTGAAAAGCAGACCTGAGCTTCAAGGCTGCAGACAACATAAGATACGTAGAATTCCATCTTGTAACACAATCTAAAGGCAAACTGCCTCTACTGATCTTTTTACCTATCTCACACCTTAGCTGAAATGCCTTCAACCTAGTTAAAGATGACCGGACATACTTGAATGCATTCCTAATAGCAACAATACTAGCCTTAGTCTTCTTCAATCCATCTCCCACTATTAGATTGAGAATGTGAGCACAACAACGAAGATGTATGAACTCTCCATCTTGAACTAAAGATTGAGGTCCTCTTATCCTCAAATTATCCCTCAATAACCCAATAGCCTTATCATTCCCCTTGGCATTATCTAATGTGATGCTAAAAACCTTCTCAATCCCCCATTCATCTAAACAATCAATCAACTGGCCTGCAATCGTCTCTCCTTTATGATCTGCGATGACTTTAAAGGAGAGGATTCTTTTTTGCATCTTCCAATTCACATCAATCCAGTGAGCTGTGACGACCATGTAGTTGTATGAGGTTGTATTGGAGACCCATATATCTGTGGTGAGAGATATATTCTTCTTGTCAACAGCAAATAACTCTTTTAAAACACCATTCTCTTTCATATACAATGCAGCAATATCCCTAGTACAAGTTCTTCTAGAGAATATCTTGTACAAAGGCAAGACATCAAAACAGAATCGTTTCCACCCCTCTGATTCAGCAAATGAGAAAGGTAACTCATTAACAATAACTAACTTATTAACTGCATTTCTAAACATATCAGGATCATACCTAACCACCTTCATATTACCACCATTATCAGAAGTTAGCAACCTTTGCTTCTCTCGCTCATCAAAATTCTTGAACAACATACATCTACCTATGTGACCATTCATAGCACTAGTCCCAGATAATTTTGTATCACATCCTACCTCTTGACCACAATATCTACAATTGCACTTACCATGGTCATCTTCTCTTTGAACAAAATGTTCCCAACACCGAGCTCTTTTAGTATAGACCTTCTTTGCTTTCGGACCTTTCGGTGGCAAAGCACCACCATTGTCTCGTGTCTTTCTCTTGTTTCTAGGATCTACGGACTCATCAATTGGTGGTTCTTATCCGTCATGAGCAGACATCTACAAGGAATCAATAATCGATTAGGATTTCAGGAGATACATAGTATAAGATAGCACAACTCACAATTAAAATTCAAAACCAAAATCTCATTGAATATCACATCTAAAACCCCATAACATAACTACATTACAAAACCCCCAATTTAAAATTTTGTAAAATTCGATTAGGGTATTCAAGTTCATCTTTGAAATTCATTAAAATCAAACAAATGATACTTGAAATAAACACCAAATTCTCGTTGAATATCACATCTAAAAACACAAGAACTAATTAAATTTCAAAATTCCCAATTTGAAATTCCCGATTAGGGTTTCAATTTCACATTAGAAATTCAACAAAATCAAGCCATCAATACTTGAAACCAACAATAAATCCTCGTTAAGTAAGGATTAAAGAAGCTATAATCCCTTTACCCTAATTAGTTTTCAAAACTCCCAAATTGAAAAAAAGAAAAAACGTGATTATGGTTGCTACTTACCGCAGAGAATTTGAGGAGATGATTTAGTGATGAGAAGTTGAATTGGTGATGATTTGACTGATCTTACGGTTTATAATTGAGAAGAACTTGAGAAATGAAGAACAACACTCTATCGTATCTTGTCTTTCTCGTTGTGTCGTTTTTCAGTTTTTCTGAGAATTGATAAAATTAGAAACGAAGAGTGAATGAATTAGATAAGTTGACTTATAATGTTTGGTTTATGAAGCTGGTTAAGGGAAATTAAAAACTAATCGGTTTTTATTCGGATATCACTTCCGAACCCGAATAAACCAATTTCCGATTTCAATGAAAATTCAATCCGATCGGTTTGCTCTTCAATTAAACTTGAAATCCGAACCCGAACAAATCAGGTCGGTCCGAGCCGAACCGAATTAGCCGAACCGATAGCCCACACCTAGAAAATGGAGTTGTCATTGATCATTTGGTTTGTTGTGAGTTTTAATCACATTGTTTTCTTTTTACCCTATCGTTATATATTATAATTTATATGTTATGTCACTTAAATTTTTTTTTACCAAGTTTTTTCTTTGTCAAGAAACCATTTACCACAAACTCACATATTATTTCACCAGAACAAATAACTAAAAAATAGTTTTTTAGTGTTTCCTCATTATTCAACTTAAATTTTGTTCATATCACATGTTTTTACAATTTTATTATCCCGATGCTCCGTCATTCCATTAATTCATCTGGTATTCTAAATCAGAGCCGTAGCATGGCACAAGCAAGAGAAGCAGTGGCTGCGGCTCTCATAATATTTAAAAGTATTTTCGGCCCTCATTTACAGAAAAATTTCTTTATTCTAGTGGTAAATAAGAATTTTTTTTTTTACAAGCCTAAGTTCAAACACGCTGCGAGTTTTCATCTTTTTACCGACAAGTAAAGTTCAAACTCTTTTTGTTCTCTAGCTTGCGGCCCGCTAATTTTATGCTACGGCCCTGTTCTAAATGTACCATTGTTGTTTTGTAAATAGTATTTGTTTTTCCCTAAATTTAGCAAACAATCAAAATTAATGATATTTATGAATATTTATCGGCTATTAAATATTGGACCTACCTATACAAGGCCCATTATCAAGTTTTTCCGACAATAGCCCGATACTTCCCTTGTGGGCCACTAGTTACAATATCCCAAATATATTAATTTTTAATTTCCAGATTAAATAAAAAAACATTAGAATGTAATAATAGATTTAAAACAAAAAACAAAATACACGAAGAAGGGTTTAGTTAGTAGGGCTTTTACAATTTTGTGCGTCTCCCTTACTTCTTCTTCATCATCTTCCCAAAATCTCCGCCTCTCCGTCACTTCTTCACCGGAAACTAAAACAAAACAATGATTCGAGGTGGAAGAAACTACGTAACTTCACCTCCATCATTCTCCAACGATGCCAAAAAGCTTCTTGTTTGCACAGGAAACACAGTCTCCGTTTTCAGCGCCGCCACTGGCTTACAGGTACCAAAATTAATCCTTCTCCAAATTTTTTGGGTTTATCTTCAATTAGTTAACTTATACATTTCTCTTCTTTAGATTACTTCTCTTGAAGGTCATACAGCTCCAGTAACAACTCTAATAGTTGTTCCTGCATCAAGTGCTGCTCAAAAAATTCTCTGTTACTGTTGGACCGCTTCACTCGATGGTACAATTCGTCATTGGGATTTCTCTGGACCTGAGCTTTTGAAAACCATTAATGCTCAACTTCCAATTTACTCTATAGTGAGTTTAAAAAGTTTAATACTTTGGGTTTGTTTGATTAGTATTTGTGAGTGCTATGGTTTAAAAAATTTAATACTTTGGGTTTGATGTATTGTTTAATTTCTAGGTTATTCCATCTCTTTTGAGTGAACCTCAAAAAATTGATAAACGCCGTGATGGTTCATCTAGTAAGTTAGTTGCTTATGTATCTGTTGAGGATATAAGTGTGGTGAAAGAAGGGACTAAAGAGTTGCGTGGACATATTCGAAGATTTCATCTTGCGAAAGAGCGTGTTCCTCGTGGAGATACTTTGAAAGAGGTTAGTTTTTTTCAATGGAGTTAAGAGTTTTTGTCTTGAAATGGATTGTGTAAGCTTGAATCATTTTTCTTTATCTCTTTGTGTAGACGGAAGAGCCAAGTTCTATTGTTATTAGTCCCACTGGAGAGTTTTTCGGAATCCGTGACAAGTGTAAAATCCATATATGGGATGTTCCTTCTGGAAGATCAAGGCATGTGGTTTCTAGGAAGATGACACTACATCACACTAAGGTTATCAATGCTTTTGCTTTTCATCCCACGGAGAGAATTATAGTGGGTGGTGATGTAACTGGAAGAGTGTTGATTTGGAGAGGATTTGGTAATAGAAAACTTGCTTTGGGTAATCAAAAGAAAAATGTGAGAGCGATGGTAGATTTGGACAATGCTGGAGTGAGAGGTGAAGATGATGCTGAATCATGCACTACATGGCATTGGCACTCTGCTGAAGTAAATGTCCTTAATTTCTCTTCAGATGGAGCATATTTGTATTCAGGTGCGACCGTGTTATTTTCTACCGTGTTTGTGTGTTTATATGATGCTGAACTAATAATATCCATTGGCTTATCACTTGATATAAACTAATAGACCGTGAAACAAATTTGTTGTTTTGAAAGTCATGTCCAGAGTTCTTACTCTCTGTTATGTTTGTTTTCTGACTCTTTAGGGGGAAGGGAAGGAGTACTTGTCGTTTGGCAGCTAGACACAGGGGAGAAGAAATTTTTACCAAGAATAGGGTCTCCCTTGTTGTATTTCATTTGGTCCCCAGATCCGACTCTTTCTTCTGTAAGTCGAAGCTTATTCTTTCGATCTGATCTAACACAGAACCTGCTGTAAGCAAAAGGGAATCTTTTGCTGATTTGACTAAAAACGAGAGCTGCAGGTGGCTTGTGCAGATAATCAGATCCATTTGCTTAAAATGCCTTCCATGGAGATCTTAAGAACCATATCCGGAATCAAGGTTCTTCTTCGAAACTTTATTAATTAACGTGAAAACCTTTTCTTGTCAGTCTAGTCAATGTTTGTAGGATTCTAGAAATTTTCACAACTGCTTAACCTTGGAAGCTACTAACCTCTCTTGGATCTTTCTTTTCTTTGGCATTAACTTCAATGTGTGTTTTTTTTTAAACAGCCTCCCCCATCATTGCCTAAGATGTATGAAGGCTTAGCTAGTACTGTTGCCTTTGATCGATCTTCTGGCATAGCTGCTTTGTGCACAGAGAATTATTGTATTCAGCTATACAATCTTCTTAATGACCGGGGATTTTCAGAGGTTAGAATGTGGCTGCAATCTATCCTCAAGGAGCTCTTTTCGACTTTTTGCTGTCTATGGTTTCTCTAAGTTGGTATTTGATAGTTGTAAGGTTAATTTTTGTAACATGCTTTTGCAGATTCAAGTTTGTGAAAGAAACCATCAACCAGGCGATGCAATCACAGTAAGTACATTTTCTTGCTGTTTTATTCGTTTTTATATCTAAGATTATTTTCATTTGGTGATAATTTGAGAATACGGTAATAGATTGTGGTGACAGCGGTTGCTCTCTCCCTGGATGGCTCAGTGATGAGCACAACCGAGGTGAAACTTCCGGAAGATGGCATAGGAGGCTTAGTGTCCCTCAAGTTTTGGACGTCTGAACCAGACAGCAAAACTTTCACCTTAGCCACAATCGTATATGAACCTCACAGGTTAATAACTTCATCCTCTGCTAAAGATTTATTTGTTATCATTATCCATTTTTCTTGTAAACTTAGCAAATCATTCGATTTCTCTTCAAATTGTTATATTCTTCACATGAGAGTAAATTTTATGATTGTGTATGTGTGTATCTTACAGGGAAGCTGGTGTCTCAGCCATTGCATTCCACCCTACCCGTTCCATGGCAGTTAGTACATCGTTCGGTGGGGATTTCAAGGTAGTTCTTAACTTGATTTTACATATATCACTATGTGTATCTCTTCTTTTCTTTTTTTGTTATTATTGATATCTCTTTTGCTGTTTCAGATTTGGGTTTGCAGCAGCGACAAGAATCAGACGGATAAGGACTCTAGCTGGATATGTCACGCAGTTGGCTCTTATAAGTAATAGCTTCTGTATGCATTAGGAAACTTCAACATTCACTAACTATTTTGCTTGGCTTTAAAATTTAATATTCTCTTCCCTTTGAATATTTTCCAGGAAGAAGCCAATGACTGCTGCTGCTTTCTCTGGGGATGGCACTGTTCTGGCTGTTGCGGCTGAGAATGTTATTACGCTTTGGAATCCGGACAAGAACATTCTGTTGTCTGTTCTAGGAGCGACACTCACGGTAAAAAAAAACTTTGCAGTCTTCCATTATAAAGTTGGAACCTTTTTCATAAACACCGTTGTTTAAACTTCTCAATATACTACAGCCTATCACGAAGCTATGTTTCGCTGGGAAGTCTGAGTTCCTTGTTGCTGCATCCCATTCCCCGAGACCCGAATTATCTGTTTGGAATACATCCAAGCTATCTTTATCATGGTCATATGGATTACGCATAGAAGGTCAATATTATAACGCTTTCTTTAACTTCTCCATGAAATTCTTGTTGTGTTTTTGCTTAGTAAGCGTGGCTTCTCGTTCTGCAGCTGTCACTTCCGCTGCGGATTCATCGGCTTTTGCAGTCTTGGCTCTGATCCCAAAATCTTTTAAAACGGATGATTCCAAGGATAACATCTTCTGCAGTAGAGATGGTGCCATTCTCTTGTTTAACGGATCAGATCCTAAGCCGGTATCGATATGGACTGTAATGCAGGTATGACAAAAGAAAAACCCGGTAATGTTTAAACTGTAAAGAAGGAGAAATGAAACCAATGAGTTAAACCATGTGTAAATTGCAGGCTAAGGGAGGATCAATTTCATTTCTAGGAGACAAGTCTCAGCTTCGTCTTGCATATGTAAATGGAAGCCATGAGTACGTTGTTTTTGATCCCAATAGCGATGAGTCACACGAGCGTAGCGCTTTCGACTATGACAGTCTTGCTGGTCAGGAAGAGACAGGTAAAATAAAGTTTTAAAACAAAGCAAGAAAGAAACTTTCTTGATATTACTATGTTATTAATCGAAAAAGTCTCAATTCTTTTAGGAGATATTGGGTACACATCATTGTACGGGCAGTTACCGGATTATGACAAGAAGAGAATAGAGGATACTGAGTCGATGGCAAAACCGTTTATATCGTCAGAGAGACCGTGGGAAACGATATTCAGCGGTTCTACGCTAAATTTCCCGCCTCTTCAGAAATTATGTGCTGACTTCTTTGAGTCCCTAATGGAGAAAAGAACGGCCGTTGTGGAATGAGACATTACACAAAACGTAGCCACAAAAAGGTATACAGAAGAACTCATTTTGCAGCCATCTTTGGTGAGCAAAGTTGTTGAGTTTGTTTAGAAAATTTTGTAGCCAAATTTATGATGTTTAATTTGGATAAGTTAAACCAAGTGTTTCAATATCAAGTTATCTTGAACATAACCATATCAAAAAGAGTCTCACTGGAACTTTGGTTAGAAAAAATGGTAACCAAAATTTTTATTTTAAAACTCCAAATATATCAAATAGACCAAGACGAGAGTTAAGCAAAAACAATTTATGGCCGTCACTTTTGCCTTTTAGATTCTCAATAATTGTAGAAACGAGTCAGGTGCTCCTAACCCACCAAAGGAATCTATTCCAAGTATTTCAACTAACATCTTGCATTATTCTTATTTTCTTTTTGCTTAATAACATCTTGCATTATTAAGATGAGGATACAAAAAAAAAAACGTTTAATATTTTATGATTCGAAGTCTATCTATCATACATATGACTTTTAGTGGTCCAATATGTTGAGTTAATTATTTTATAAGTACATGAAAAAGGTTATTGCTTTGGGGACACCAGCTTTTTATTTTTTATTTCCACATGCAAGTAGGACAATAGTTTGTGTTACGTATTGGAAAAGCTTTCTACTTTTGAGAAAGAGATGAAAAAGATCATTATTTTCCTTAAAAAACAAAATATTTATCCAAGGTTAATGGCAATTTTAAAAAATTCTACAAATGTGCTAGAGTTGTCTATCCAACTTTGCAGAAAAAACTTTATAAATCACGAAAGATGATTAGAGATGAATCAATATAAGAAGTTATGAAATATATACGTATATATATATATACAAGAAGTTATGAATCTTCGACCAAGTATTATGTTTCCTTGGATACCAAAAAACAACGAATATATATCAATATTTAAATCTTAATCGAAGTGTAAATATTTTGTAATTAACACTGAAGCTCAACTAAGTGACGAAGACGATAGAGACATCAAAAGCTTATTGTATTAACATTAATTAATACCACAAATATATTCATACTTACGGGTTAAATAATTTTAGATACGATAATTGTCTGTACCGTACACCTGGCATGGGCTCCCACCATACAAGTCTCCACATTTAACTTATTGTTCTTGTATTGATTCAAGACTGCATTATTATTATAAGAAAAAAAAAAATTCTTGTGTCAGTTCAATGATTAATGTTTTAAGTTTTAGATAATATCATTGATCATCAAATGGTGTCCTAGAGCGTGGCATGCTCGAATTGGTTGAGTTAAGGACCTTGAAGACTATCTTTGATAGAGTATATAATCTGGTTAAAACTTAAAACATATAAATATATAAATACTGACTTCATTTTGGAAGAAAGTTTCAAGTATTGAATGTTGTTTAAGAGCATCTTATTTTGCCGAGGAGCATCTAAAATGGTGGTCAGTGGTCACGGCCGTTCAGCTCTTCTTTCTTGATACTGCAGTTCGGCTCCATTCCCCTACACAAGATTTAAATATGCATAGAAAATTGTTAAACATTTAATTTTTATAAATCAAAAAACAATACTCCCTCCATTTCATTACAAATATCTTTTAAAGGTTTTTTTTCTTTCAAAAATACTACTCTTTATTAATATTATTAAAAAAAATTCTTATTGGTATATTAAAGTAGTAAAAATTTCATAAAAATCTGCAGTAAAAATATAAAGCGACATTTATTCTAAAATAGAATTTTAGTTCTAAAACAATACTCCTTCTGTTTCATTTTATTTGTAGTTTTAGAGTTTTTTTTTGTTACAAAATAAGTGTTGTTTTGGGTTTCCAATACAAATTTTAAATAAAATTTATTTTATTACCCCTACTATTTTAATATGATAACCAATGAAAAAACTTGTTTAGTGTATTAATGAAGTGTAAAAAAGAAAATTTGAATGTTTTCTTAATTTGTGTGCTAAAACCTAAAACAACAAATAAAATGAAACAGAGAGAGTATTTAATGTGAATGGAAGAAGTATAAACACATTATATCCTCAGGTTCAACACAAAAAATAGTCCCTCCCTTTCGTTACAACTATCGTTTTTTTTTTTTTTCACACATATTAAAAACAAATAAATTTTATTTTTACCTTCTTATTAATATACTATATAATTTTTTATTGATTGATATATTTAAGTAGTAGAGATCAAATTAAACATTTTATCAAAAAATCTGCACTGGAAATATAAAGTGGTACTTATTCTGAAAAAAAAATAGCTCTAAAATAATACTTAATATAAAATGGAAGGAGTATAAACATATATTCTAATGAGTATAGATCTACTATATTTTTAGGTCTAGTATATTTTTGCTTTTCATTCGAATTTGTAAATATTTTTAGATGATTTTAATTTAACTCACATATAATATTATAGTCGATTGAAAACGTTATAGTATAAAACTTTCTAATTGCATTTACTATTTTCAAAAGATATTTGATGAAAAATCAAAATGATTGTGTTTACTTTTATAAGCAACATTTTAATTACTAAACGCAAGAAAATGGGACCCTAACTCTTAATGTCTTCTACTGAGATGATATCATCATGCCTATGGTTATGGAGATTGCGTACTCTGGATAGAGTTTGCTTATAATATTGTACTGTCGACATCTAAAAATAAAGAAAAAACAACTCATTGAATACAACAATTGTTTAAGAAATTGACAACTCTAAACAAATATATACAAGAAAACAAAATTGATTTTTCAAGATTTTACAACTACTTTTAGATCTAGCGACTACGATTCGAAGAACTTCGATTCGAGATAGAGTCAGGAGGAGATAGTGAGATTGAAGAATCAAATTCACAATCCTCAAGATCTTCATATCCCCAAAACTCTTCTTTCTCTTCTTCCTCCTCTTCCATTTTCCATTTCTCCTTCTCTATATCTTCTCCTTGTAGTACTTCTAATACCTAAAGATTCATAAAATAAAAAGAGATGATGTGATTAAGAACAAGTCGCTATCTTATAATAATGTAGTAACGTTTTCTTGACAACCAAATATTGACTGAGTCGTAGAAACTTCAAATCTTATGATTATGTGTTTTTGATCTAGCAAATCTGGTTTGATAGTTTTTTAAGTGTCGGTATTTGAGCCTCTTTATATATTTTTAATTCAATAATCATAATTTAAATATTGTTTTGGCAAAAAAAATAGTGCTTGTTTTGTTTTCTATGGACTGTGATTAAGATTAGGTGTCGGTAATAGAGCTTTTTCATATACTTTACTAGTACTTTTTATTAAACTAAAAAGTTGTTTTTTAAATGAATTAAACTAAAAAGTTCCTATTTCTTATTCATAATTAAATATTTATAGTAGTTATTCAGTAATCAATATGATAATATAATGTAAGACGTAGAAAATTATGATTGAGACCAGACACTCTTCAGTCACGCAGCCTCTGAGCTAACTGACAACTGAATCGTTAAGTAACATATCGACACGATACTCAATCATAAATCACTTTATATTTTACAAAAGTATATATAATTCTATAATACTTTTTTGGAAAAACAATTCTATGATAGTAATTTGGTTCCAAATTTTGTTATCAGTATAAAAATGAAACTAAACAAATTAAGCACTGTCAAATGTGTCAAATAAACTAAACTAATACTTAAATATATAAACACATGTATATAAGTAAACCATTAATGATTATGATTAATAAGCTTAATGAACATACCTCGATCATTGAAGGTCGACATGGAGACGATGATCGGATACAAAGAGATGCAGCGAAAGCTATTCGATGAAGTTGTTGGATATCAAATTCTTCACCGATCCTTGGATCCACCAGTTTCTCAATTTCTCCATCTTTGATTATCAGTTTTGCCTGATTTACAATGTATAAACATATAAACTATATAACAAAAAAAAACTCATCTAATTCATATGGCTGATTGAAAAAGTAAGATTAAAGGTAGATTGGTCGTGATCAAAAGAAAAAAAAGAGTTGATTAAACTCTAGTTTTTTTTTTTTGGTGTACCAACAAAAAACCTACAACATCTAAATGTTGTGAGTTTGTTTTGGTGGAGTATACGTACAAGTTTGATTGGTAAAAAAGCGTATTTTAAAACCTGTGTAAAAATTTTACAGCCTTCAGCAAGCACACTTTTAAATTATGACTTTCTTGACGACCAAAATAAAATAAAATTATATGACTTTCTAAAATAAAAATATTGTAGAAGCACCCAAATTTAGGATAATTCAGTGCGATAAAATAACTTATAAATGGTAAATAAAAAATAAAGTAAATTTAAAATTATATGAATTTCTAAAATAAAAACATTTTAGAAGCACAAAAAACTAGGTTAATTTATGAGATAAAAATAAAGTAAAATTAGAATTACCCAGCTGTGTAGACTTTGGTGAGAAGCATCAACAGGTTTTTTACCAGAAATGAGTTCAAGCAAGAACACTCCAAAGGCAAATACATCAGTCTTCTCATCAACAATCCCATGTGTATAGTACTCTGGTGCTAAGTGCCTGTTTGGTGTTTTTATAATCAATATTATAAAACAAAACACACAGTTTATAATATAATATAAAAAATGGAAATAAAGTTAAGAGTAAATAATACCCAAATGTGCCTTCAATTGGAGCAATGGAATGATGAGACCATTGAGAAGGCAACCATTTTGCCAACCCAAAATCTGATATCTAAAAAATACAAAAATAATTGATTTTTAATATTATTATAAAATAAAATATATATATATAATAAACAATGAAAAAGTAAGAAAATGAAAAATCAAAGAGGACCTGTGGTTCAAAATCTTGGGTTAAGAGAACATTGGAGGATTTAATGTCTCTGTGTATGATCCTTCTCTGACAACCTTTATGTAAATAATGAAGTCCTTTTGCTGTCCCAATTGCAATATTATACCTTGTCTCCCACTCCAATGGTGCTTGATTCAAATCTACAATACCAATACAAAAAATCTTTAAAAATAACTTAGGAAAATTTGTAAGAAACCAAGAAAATATTTTTATTTTTTTACCATGAAGGAGAGAAGCAACAGAGCCTCTTGAAGAGAAGATGAAAATAAGATAAAGACCATTGTCAATACAACAACCAAGAAGAGACAAAACATTAGGATGTGAAACATGACCAATTGTTCCAATCTCCATTAAAAATTCTTTTTCTCTTCTTTCATCATCTCTTCCTCCTCTTGTTATCCTCTTTACAGCAATTTCTTCACCATTTTTACCTTTTAAAATCCCTTTATACACCTCTGCAAATCCACCTCTACCTACTAAATTCTCTGCAAAACAAAAAAAAAACAAAAACTCTTTTAGTAAAAAAAAAATACATTATAGGAATAAAAGTTTCAAGAAGGGGCTTTATCAAAAAAAAAAGTTTCAAGAAAAGAACAGAACCTGAACTGAAACCATTGGTTGCGTCGTATATTTCTTCAAAGGAGAAACATTTCCATTTGGGTCTTTGAAACTGTTCTGTTTCTTGAAAACCCTCGACGCATTTGGCTGAAGAAGTATGAGGAGTTGAGTTCTCAGAGTCGGAGTCAAAACTGCGTCGTTTAAAGGAGAAGAGGCGTTTCAAGCTGTTGCTTCTAATGTATTTCATTTTTATTGAATGGAACAGAAGAAACTCGAGGTTTTATGTAATCACAGAGAGAAGAAAGGAAGAGGAAGGAAGAAGAAGAGACAGATAGAGAAGGAGGAGAGATATTATTATCTGTCTGTTTTTTTGTACTTTGTGAATAAAAACACAGAAGAATTAAATTTGGGTTGGTGAAGGTTTACGATGAGGTCGACCACAGAGAATTAGGTAACGAAAAAACAGAGTTTAGCGTTTATGTGATTTTTTCGCGTTTGGCGTTTGGAGTTATGAATTGTTGTACAAAAGGGTGAAGGAAGTTTGTGTTGTGTGGGTGAGACTTTAATGTTTTTTTTATGCTTTTTTTATCTCACAAGGCAGGTAGCTTCGCTGGAGGATATTCATGTTCTCAATTTTACTTTTTCTTTGTTTTTTGTTTCAATATATTTTTTGGAGTTAGGAGATAAATATTTTAGGGAAGGTATATTTTACGGATGGATGTAGTCATGTATACCATATATCATGGATTTTTTTAAAAAAAAAATTTGTGGTCCGTTTAGTTTTATTTATGATTGACATCTCTTTGATATGTATTCGTTCTAAAAGTAGTCAAATATCTAGTATTAAGACATTTGTTAAACTTTAGATATTATATGTTTTTTATATATAACAGAGGTGATATAGAGTTTTATCATCCACTAATCTTCTTAAGATGAATATAGCTATTGGATCATTCATTCTCCATATTTTAAATAGATTTCAAATGGAGATGGTTAAATAATTTTACGCTTAAATAATTTGATCCCTGACGTAGATATACATCACAATTCTTCTACAAGTTGAAAAAAGTTATTTGATAGTTCTATAAACATTAAACAAATTTAACTTCAAAATATGATCAACTTCATGTTATGCGGATAAATATTAGATAAAATGTATATATATCTTATGCTCCTGTTTTTATTGTCATATGTATGTTCGATTTTATTTTGTGCATGCTTTGATCCATATTCGTTTTAAAAGTAAGTAGATAAACATCTGTAAAATCTGAATATTTGAGGTATCTTCGTAAAATATTGTTAAACTTTTAAAAAATTAAAATATGTAAAGACAACATATAGTATATTTTAGTGTTTTTTTGGTTATTCGGATTTGTAGATTAAGACAGATAGCATGTGGAAATGGATGATAAATTAATAGGTAAAAACTGATGGTACAGATATTTTCAAGTCCTAGTATATCTTTTGGATAGGGGACAAAATGAGTTATATATATAGTACCAAGCTAAATTTATTTTGAAACGTAACGTCGTATTTGAATTTGGCTACAAAGCCTGCAATAGAAACATACAAATTCATAAATCGATTGAGTTAATGGCGTTTACATGTGTAGGTGGGTCTATTGGTGTATTTGGATTCGTCATATAATTGTGGTCAGATTACTGTCGAGTAGTTAATGAAGTAAAAAACAATGCCACTTTGACAGAGATATATAATGGATTCTTCTAAAACTCTCTTTAGAATTTCAAAAAGTCAAGCCTAACATATTTTGCTTAATTAAGTGAAACTCTTGTTAGGTAGTCCAAATCTCATTCTCTTCGGCCTAACACTCGTCAATTTTATTAGCGCCAATCCTAGAGAATCTCTACTAGAGCTAATTAATCATCCCTTATTTTTTATTTCAACTATTAGTATTTTTCTATGCAAGTATGTAATATGTATTCTTAAAATAAATAAATATATGTATTCTTTAACCAAAAAAAAGAGGTATGTAAGTATGTATATATTACATACTCATCGTTTTTATTCCTTTGTGAGCTCTAGATCTAGGGAATATTATTTGTTTAATTTTGTATTTATATATATTGCTTATCTGTCGAAATCTTGTGATTATAATTTGTCTTTTGCGTAAATGAAACTGATGGTTGTAAGAGAAACAAAATATTTTGATTTTATTTATGAATGCAAACATAATTTTTATCATATGAACATATATATAATTATTTTTTACGCAGTTGCCGGACTTATAATATCTTACGCTCAAGATATAAAGTTATGGCTCTGATTTCGTTTAAAGCGGAGTTGTTTAAATTGCAATGAAGAATCTTTTTTAACTATAATTACACAAATTTTCGTATTATAAGAACTAGCTTAGCCTTACGCATAGGTAGAGATAAAAATAAAGTGAACACAAGGTCAACCCTCTTGAGTTCATTTTAAGATTATAACTCGTTTTCTTCGAATTTGTAATACCATAAATAAGATCAAAACATATCTCAATCTTTTATTTTTTAATATATAACTTTAATTTTTCACGATTATATCTAGATATCTATCATTAGATAGCTATAAGAAATAACTGCAATTTTAATATTTTAGCCAGTACTTAATTTTTAATTTATATATATATATATATTAATGAACGCATATTGATCTAACTACCGGAACAAGTGAAGAAGCAAAAACATGTTCAGTTTAACTGAATGTTTCATCTTCTTCTGATTGTCCTCTTTACTTCATTATTTGAGTGTCTAAAGTTCATTGGCCTGTATAGATACTATATTAGTTGGACGATACACACATATTAGTTAGTATTTTAATTATTAAATAACTAACACTACGGCCTCAAATCAACTTCAAAAGTTCTAGAAGACGACGCATGTCACTTACTTGACAGGATTGATCTCCGTGAATGGAACAGTTTACTTAATGGCTACTGAGATAATGTTTGGTTTTAAAAGCGACGTTGTTAATTAAATTGATATATTAATAAACAAATTGACAGAAGTACATTATTAGTGGTCGAGTTTTTTGTCTATAATATTTAAGTTTACTTGAAGTTATTTGTCTAGATTCTTGTCTAGAAAGGATTTTTACACAGCAGTACATGTAATCAAAGCTATCAAGACGGCGACGTTATACTTTTATTCACGAGTCCCCAACCATTCTCCATTGAGAGACCTCGATTCTTTATAATTTGATAGCGACAACCACCTTACATTTTATTGTTAGCTAAGCTGTTGTTCTTTGAAATTGGATTTATATTTACTAACACATATAGTTTGATGTTATATATCAACATATTAACCCGTACGTGAATTTTGAAAGAACTTGTTTTGATATTATTAACTTGGTTGTTTAAGGAGTATCAAAATGTAAAGATGATCAACATCAATTAATTACAGAATTTTGATATAGTCTTCATTTAATTTAATTTTGATATTCCCCTCAATCCTCATATGTTTGAAGTTTTTTTTTTTTATATATTTATGTAAATGCGAATATTATAACTAGGATTGTAGTCTTTTAATTCCAAATTTTTAAAATTAATAATGAAAACCATAGAAAGTTACCTGAAAAATAATATTTACTTATAAAATAAAAATATGTTCAAATATCGTCCTTTATAGTTTGAACATGTAAAAGAAGAATATGTATAATTCGTTTGGTAATACATCATTATTCATTAGTCAGTCTCAGTCTCAGTCATTACTAATCGGGAACCATTATTTCAAAATTGGCTAGCATTCAAGCGTTTGGCGTATTAGTTCAAATGTTCAATACATACCCTCTTTATTTTTTAAAAATCATTATTAGTTTAATTTGTAAATTGCCAACGCTATAGGGAAAGTATAATTTTTATAAATGTACTAAACACGAAGATTCTTTTTCCCTCTTTCATCAAATTAAGAAAGATGAATAGGAAGACATTGATTTTATATGTAGATTTGTATATAGAAACATAATTCAACCGACTTTATAGTTGAGTAACAAAGTAAACAAGTTTAAAATATCGAACTGATTATAATATGAAATGACTATAATATGAAAATTTTAACAAGTATTTAAACTATTTGGACATATATATATGATTGTTAATAAAAGGCGGAAAGGAATAATGTCAGTTAATTTAATATACTCGAGAAGTTTGATTTACTTTATGGGGAGAAATAATTGACTAATGCAAAAATCAAAATTTATAGAGGTACGAGTTTCTAACAATAAAAATTATCTAATTGGACAATAAAATGGTCCCAACAGACAGTATAGTAAAGAGTCTGCACAGTTTTGTTTGGTAAAAAAAAAGGGATTTGAGTATTTTACTGATACCGAAGTACGCATGCATGCAATAAAGTTGGTCTTTGCATTTTTCACGAGATGGTGAAGAAGCGACACTACAAAAATAATGCCCTTTTAATGAGATGGGTTTATGTTGATATGGTTCCGCTTCAACCATTTCGGTTTTAGCCAAATCTAACTAAGTTAGGATAAAATAAAATAAGCTAAGGTTAAGTTTTAAATGGATGTAGCGGATGGAGCGGACACAATCTTATATGGGTTAAACTATTTTTTTTACCATTCATAACTTATACTTTACAGTGATGCGAACATAAAAAAAATAAAACCGTTACAGATCAACTACGATTCGCTTTTACAAAGAAATAAAATAAAACCGTAGCGTACTATAGTTTATTCCTAAAAAAGATGATTTAGACGGCTAATGGTTTTATCCATCATATCCGCTGTATCTATTTAAAGCCTGAATCTAACTGTCCAAGTTAACAAGGCTGAGTGAGCCAGTGAGCGTAATCATATATACAAACGACATCACTCATAATGATTAAATGATATATTATAAATCATTACCGTTTATTTGTTTCTCTTTGGTCAAACATTTTATATTATGAAATGAGTTACAACACTCCACAGGAGGAATATAGTACAAACTAAATAGCTGATTAATTTACCTAAGAAAACAGCAACATTTATGTTGAAAGAAAACAAAAAAAGAAGGAGAAGACAAAAGTTGAGAAAAAGACAATTAAACAGCTTGTATTGTAGACAAATCCTTTTAGCTCCTTGGTAACACCGTTTGAGCTGATGAGGGACTTAAGAAACTGCTGGTTTGGGATTACAATCAACAGTCCAACCAAACACCAATAACACTTCAAAGGCTTTCCTAATCGTCAGATACTTGGGCACCAAAGTTGAAGCTACGAATCTGTGAGCTCCTGAGCTCTGAAGAGTAGAAAAACTAGCATCTACAAAAACAATACATTATAACTAATGAATGAGACTAAGGATGTTATGGGTAATTACCCGATGAGTACCCTAAACCTTTATAAATATTCAAACTCTATAACTAATAAACGAGACTAAGCCTTTAGCAAAGAAAGTTATTAGAACTTGTTTAATTAAAAAACCGCAACACAAGGTAAACTAGTATCACAACCAATGTGATCAGAACAGTATATAATCCCAAGCAAAAAATAAAATAAAATTAAACACAAGGTAGGAGATTGTAACCCATCACCTTTTCATAACAAGTCCATGAACTCAACCAACTAATCTAAGAGATATTTTATCAAGAAAATGCCGAAATAGTACTTATCCTAGATAAGGCCGCAAGCAACAGTTTGGGTGGCTTGCCCTCAGGGCCGCCCCTGCCAGTGATTCTAGTAGCATCGGTAATCGGTTCATGATATGATTTGATTCTAGATACATAATGCAGATCTTTTATTGGTTTGCTTGGTTTTTACAAAACATAACCAAAACATTTTTACAAACCAATATACAAATTGAGGTTTGGTCTGTTTGGACCTAGCTAGTTGCCACCCACAAAGACAACGTCGATGATGAGGCGAAAATGCCGAAGAGGAAAGGGAACAAGTACTAAAGATGAATGGTTTTCATAATTACTTTTTATTAGTATAAGACTGTAAGTTATAAGTAAACCGGTTGGTTACAAATCTGAACCAATCGAAAACCAAACTCCTTTTATATTTGTTCATAAACCAAATCCAACCAAGCTTCTATTCAATTCGACTTGGAAAAAACGTCCGGCCCTACTAAAATTAAACTGTGTAAAGGAGGTGTATTGGATAAATAATTTTGAGAGATTTGAGTTTTAACGAGATTTGAAATTATTTGGTTGAATTTTGGTATTAAATTCTCGTAAATCTCACATAAATTAAAAACATGAGATTTTGATATTTGTATTTTAACTAAGAAATCCCATGAAATCTCAGCTGAAACTTTAAAATCAAATTCTTAAGATATTTTCAATAACAGTAAATTTGATTGTACATATATTTTCAAATTATTAATCTAATAACACTATATTTTAAAAGATATTTTAAAATTTATGTTCCAATAACACATGATTTATCATTTTAACGCAAATTTCTCCAAATGCTCAGTTAAATACACTCCACTAAAAATGTTAAAAGTCAATCAATTATTTTAGAATTGAAAAGAAAATATATTTTATTTTAGAAGTTTCAAACACTAAAAAATCCAAAATACTACATACTCGTGTAAATATCATTTTTTGAATTCTCTATATAAACACAAATATGCAGTAATTTTTGAAACATTTAGGAGTTACAGTAGTTATTACCGTTAGCCTTCAAGAATCGGGGATAAAAAAAAAAAAGTATCCAACCCACTATAAAAATAAATAAATAAAAGTCAAATTGAATCCAAAATCCAAACCACCAGGCCATTTGTTCCATGACAATGTTCCAACAATGAATTTTAAAAAAAAATTCCAACAATGATAAAAAAAGTTTAAATGAAGTTTAAAACAAGTTGAATCCTTTCTAAATGATCCCAAGGAAAGAAAGAAAAAAAGAAAAACTTCAAATGCTTTAATAATCTCCTCTATTCAATGTTGTGGCTTCTTGGAGAACACACCACTGCTATTGCCACCTCAATCGCCACCATCATTTGCAGAATCCTTTCTTAATATGCATTCAGAGAAGGTGTGAATGAGCTGATCAACCAGTTCCTTTGGATCGTCCTTGAAACCATAAACATATGTTTTAACAACATATCTCTCATGAGCAGTCGCACTGAGGCCATACCAAGTCAGAAACTTCTTTCTGACACTCCTCTCAATAAGACCTAAAGACTCAAGCTGTATCATGATGTTTACAAAATCCTCTAACCCAAAACCTTCACTGATTTGATCTAACCTCAATGGAGCGATGGGCAAATCCTCTGGGACAGCTTCTTGTTTTTCATCAGAAGAAGTGTTGGATGAACTCGGAGCAGCTGAAAGATTGCTTCTGTTTGCTGGTCTATCTTGATGGTCACTGATTTGGTCTAACCTCAATGGAGCGATGGGCAAATCCTCTGGGACAGCTTCTTGTTTTTCTTCAGAAGAAGTGTTGGATGAACTCGGAGCAGCTGAAAGATTGCTTCTGTTTGCAAACATGGCTAATAAGACATCCGCAGCAGTTAGTTTCTCTTGGAGGGATTCCAAAGCTGAAGAGCAATGACTCTTCACTTCTGTCGCTTTCAAGCCAAGTCTTTTAATGGATCCTCTACACTTGGAAGATGGAATACTAGAAAGAGGACCTCTACACTTAGACGATGGAAGACCACACAATTCAGTTACTAAACTCTCAGCGGCTTTCTCCACGATTTCAGATATGTCTTTGTACTTCTCTGTGCCCCTAAGAAGCTTCTGAGCCAAGAGAAGACGCTGACAAAGTTCATTCACACTTTCAGTTTCCTTTGCTATCTCCAATTGTTTCTTCCAACATCTGAGAAAGAAAATAAAAGAAAAGAGAAAAATAAAGATCCATTCAAGATTGTATTAAAAAGTAAAAACTAAACTAAATTATTGATCTTACTCAATCATGCTGTTTGTTTTGCCGCAGGATACACAATAGATGCAATCATTAAGACCAGATTTATCACTATTGATAGCGCATTCGAGATGGAAGGAGCATCCACAAGATTCGCCGTCGCAGGTTAACCAAAGACTCGGGTCTTTATTGCCATCATACTTATGGCAGATATAGCAAGAACACCACTTGCAAAAAGTGTCTTTCCCTTTCAGTATAGCCCGGCAAGCCCAGTTTTTACAGCAAATAGTAGTACCCTTGCCTGAATCATAGATAAACAATAATAATGCTGTTAACACGGAAAACTACTACTACAAAACATGTTTATAGAAAAACAGAATAATTCTTTTTAACCAAAAAAAAAAAAAAAACAGAACAATGCTGTAAAAATGATATTTTTAAAATGTGATAACGAGGGTTCCTCATGACTTTTAACATCCGACTAATCTCCATGGTGAGTGTAGCCATCGAGAAGCCTACTCAGCAAGTTTTATAATAGACCTAAAGCATGTCACTATTTCAACTAACTAAATGGAGTGGTTTAGATAATTTTACGCTTGAAAGAATCAATCCATGGCCTAGAAAATGAAAAATTAATTACTACTGCAAAACGTAATATTGTTACCTTTAAGTTGAGCTATTGCGGTCCTCTGTCTCTTGCTCGTACTTGGTGTTGCACTTTTCTCTTCAACTGCACCATCTCCGTGGTTTTTATCTGATACAGTGTTTAGAAGGATCTTGATGAGATATTCTTTCGCCAAGCCTGTGTATTTTCTTTGTTTCTCTGATTCTAAGCATAAGATCTGTCGAAGCTCTTGGGAGGTCCAGGACTTCAAGACTTTAAGAGCTTCATTCGGATTTTTCGACAGTTCATAGACAAGTTGTCTCTTTTGATCAAGACTCATTTTGCTTCTTTCCAATGAGTCACTTGCAGCTCCTGCATGAAGAAAAAGGACATAAATTTACATTTTCACTACAGCAAAGCTCCTAGAAGAACATACAAGTTTTAACTCAAATAAACCTCAACTACCTCCACAGAACAAAAACTCAAATTGTACATGCTGTTTTGTAGAATCAACCAAGACTGAGACTTTGACTTTGAGATATCAACAAGACAGAGAATTTGAAACAACAAGACAAAGCTCCCAAAACCCAGAAGAGAACAAGATACTACATTTATTACTAAGTGCCAAGAATAAGTGAAAGCAAGTGAATCCATGGATATAAGCTCTAAGGACATCTTAGACACAAATAAGTTAACTTTTTTATGGCTTATAAAACATGTTTTAGAACCAATGAACAATAAAAGATTTCTAATCAGCAGTAAAATAGTAAAAGCATCACTACGCTACTTTTCAATTCCGTTTGACTCAAAACTAACGCAGAAAACACTCAAACAATGCCAAATCAGCAAACAAGGCTTCAACATAAAACTCAGCCATTTAACCCCAATAAATAAATAAATAAAACTCAACCACAAATTTCGATAAATTTTATGAATCAAAATTTAGAGACTAAAAATTCAGGAAAAAATTACCTTCCAGAGAAGAGTTCATGAGGAGATAATTGTAGCGAGCCTAATCAAACAAACATTACCAACAGAATCTTCAAACCTGCAGTTAAAGAAAACAAAATGAGATTAAAGAAAAAAAACAGAGACTTGAAAAGGAAAACTTGTGGGTTAAAAAAAAAAACTTGTGGGTTTTAAATAAAACATAGACAATAGAAACGATCACAAAAACAAAACACAAAAGATAAAATAAAAAACGAATACAAAGTAATTAATTTTTGTCAAACAGAGAGACTACAAAGAGTTTATATAAGTGGGCAGGGGCGGATCCAGAAATAATTTTTTTTTGTTTCGGGTACAAATAATTTTAACTTTTTTTAATATAATAAAAATTAATTAAAATAATAATTGGATAATATATTTTATTTTTAGAATTAAAACTATTAAACAAAACTATTTCTCCTATATTGATTTTAAAGATCTTTTACATATATCAAAAATATAAAAATTACATTTAATATAAACTATATAGATTATTATGATAAATAAAATTATATTTTAAATAAATAGATTTTAAATATTTATGTATTAAAACCAAATCATATAATTTACTAGATTTATTAATGTATACATAGATTATATAATAATGACTTTAAATTAATGATTTTGAATTAATCTAATAAAAAAGATAAAAAAAAAAGATATAAAAAGAAGAAATAAAGTGTTTTAATAAAAATCAATGTGGGGCACATGCCCCACCTCCATTACCTATGGGTCTGCCCTTGTATATGGGGCCAAATGATGATTTGGTAAAATTTTATATATTTTTTAATTCTTAGTATTTCTTAATAGTTTCATTTTGTTCTTTATTTTTAACTAAGAATAACATTCACATTGTTTTGTATAACATGTAGGCTATAAAAAATGGTTGAATGTAATATTAGTTTTAAAAGCTTATGGTCATTTAGGTAGATGAATATAATGTAAAGTTAATTTTGGAAAATTGACGCAGTGAAATTTATTTTGCCAAAAACATTTCAAAAGTTTAGATATACATTTTTATTATATAGAAAACGTTAATTTTGATAAAGAAATTAATGTAATGGAGATGATAACAAGGTATAGTATATAAGACTACATACTACAATGAGAAGCCAATTCAAGATATGATTGGATTCTAGATACATATGATCTTGTGGAAGTTTGATCATAAGAAACTCAACTTTATATTGACAAAAAATGGTGTGATTCATAGGTATTCACAAGTTTAAAAGTTACAAAGTATTATGCGAATTCTAACGCTATGTAATAAAACAAATATAAAACTGGAGATTGTGCATACCTTGTGAAATTTTAGAGAAATTAAAAAATTTCCTTGAGAGATTGAACGGAAATGGTGTGATTCTCGCAAAATGGTGTGATTTGCGCAAAATCTAGTTGTACACGAATCTGGATAAAAAATAATTATGCGAATTACAAAGTATTATGCGAATTCAACGCTATGTAATAAAACAAATATAAAACTGGAGATTGTGCATACCTTGTAAAATTTTAGAGAAATTAAACAATCTCCTTGAGAGATTGAGCGAAAAATGGTGTAATTCGCGCAAAATGGTGTGATTTGAGCAGAATCTAGTTGTACGCGAATCTGGATAAAAAATATTATGTGAATTATAAATTATAAAGTATTATGCGAATTCAACGCTATGTAATAAAACAAATATAAAACTGGAGATTGTGCATACCTTATAAAATTTTAGAGAAATTAAACAATCTCCTTGAGAGATTGAGCGGAAAATGGTGTGATTCACGCAAAATGGTGTGATTTGCACAAAATCTAGTTGTACGCGAATCTGGAGAAGAAAAATATTTTGATGGTCTAATTTCCACCAGATCTAATACCTAGATTTTCTCCGTAAGAGGGAGGAGGAAATCACCAGGTTTCCAGAGAGTTGTGGCCGTACGAATCTTATCTGAATTGCGAGAACTCAAACTTGAGATAAAGCGAACCTAAGAGGAAGGATGCAATCACCAAGCTTTCAATAAATTGTTTACTTAGTGTTGTGGCTACCCCCTTCCATATTTTTTTCCTTGTCAAAGGTTATGTCCACTTCTCGTCGTAAACTTTTTTATTTATTTAGGTATTGAAAAAGTTCGGTTCAGACCTACCTTTATAAATAGAAAAAGAATAGGTTCATCCCAAAACGGTAGGATATATAACATTTTATATGTTCTTAAATAATTAGAGGTACAAAGCATTTTGCATCTTTTAAATTATTTCAAAAATTTTATAACTATATATTTTATTATATTTCGTTGAAAGTTTTAAAATTTAATTGAAAATATCAAAAACAGTATCATCTGACTACATATATGTTCTCCCTTAATAAGTTTTAGAGTCTAGGTTAAGTGTATCAGGATCTATCGATCTGTGCCAAAACTAACCAGATTCTGATCCGTGTATTTACAATATTAAGAATTCAGATATCCATCCAAAAATTTGGAATGTTGGATCCGAATCCAAATCCAAATCTTAAGACAAAATAACTAAAATAAAATACTATAAAATTAAAATTATATATAAAATAAAAAATTGGATAATATTTCTAAAACAAACACGACATACTATAGTATAGTTAAACATGATTTTTTAGTTATTTTAATTATATATAATTTTAGATATTTAGTATTTTATTTAATTATTAAAAAATCTGGATTTTTTAACATTGGATGGATATCTGAACTTTAGATATTTCAAAATCAAAATTCTTCTTTATTTTATTTGTTGGTCAACGTTCAACGTATGTCCTATTTACAGTATCTACTAATTGGAAATAAGAGTAAATTATCTATTTTAACATCAAAATTTACATAGGTTTATAACTTACTAGATTATGATTCGTCCGATGTGCCAGTTTCTATTTTTTAAATAAAATAAAATTTAACAAAAAAGTTTTAAAAAAAAAACATTGGTAGGAAAATGATATTAAATAAATATTTTAGGAAAATAATAATTATTCTTATTTACATATTTTTTTTCTATCTCAGTAAACTAATTTATATTTCTATATCCTAAAACTTGCGTATCAATATTATTGTTAAATCTCAAAAATATAATTTTGTAATTCTTGTTTAAAAGATGATTTCATCATTTTTAAAAATTTCAAAAAGTTGTGATCCCACAGTTTTTTTTAAATTTCGTCAATTAATTAACTATTACCTTTTTTGTTTAAGAAAAAGAGAGTAATACAATTTTTTTACACACATGTCAAAATCTAATCGTTCAACCGATTCATTTGGCATTCCTGTTAATAAATTTTTTGGACACATATGAAACTCTCGTGAGAAGTTCAAGTCTATATAACAAAATAAGTTTGTCATCCATGCATTCTAACTGTTTTGCATCTTGTTAAACAAGTTGTGCTTAAGTTCTTGAATTATGCTGCGTACCTCGAGGTCCTTGACAAGTTGTGCTTCAAGTTCAAGTTCCCTCTCAGATGCTTCTTAAGTAATTGTTACTTCTTTTTGTGCATCTACCAGTGTTCTCTGCCATAAGTTCTTGATTTTTTGCCTCATATGCATCCAACTGACAAAATCATATCGGACGCAATATATATAAGTAACACATTAATTCAATGGAATATAAGGCATGAGAAGCTAATATCGTCATGGTGGTTACAATCTTTTTGTAGAAATCAGAGTCAAAATTCTCCCCGCTCCATATATATACAAGAAAATGTTCATTAGCCAAAGGGGTTACTCAGATGTTACAAAAACAGTTCAACTGTTTTGGTTTGAGCTAGCCAGTGAGCCTAATCTAACTAAGCTAGGATTTATTTGGTTGTCAAAATCTAACCGTCCCATCCTAGACGTTAACCAGGCTGAGCCAGTGAGCCTAATCATATATACAAACGGCAGGGCTTATAATGATTAAATGAAATAGTAAATCATTATCATTTCTTCTAAATTTATTGTTTTTTCGAGAATGCAACGCAGAGACATAGTCATAAATTTTGTTGAGGATTCTACTTCAATAGCCTCTTGATTTCACCTTTGAAACCTCTCTGTCTCAGTCTCCCACCAGAACCCAAAGTAACATTCCATCGAATGATCGCATAACATATTCCTTCACGTCATCACGTAAGTACATATCAGTACAAACCCCTTGTCACGCAATCTCTACTATGTAAAGCTTGAATACAATTGTGTTAAGCGTTACTTATTTTTTCTCTAATAAGTGATATGTGGCAAATTCTTGATATTTATGGTTGAACCTGCACCTCTAATTTCATTCTCATTTAAAAAAAAAATTATAGTATTTAGCCACTAGAAGAAGTGTATGGACTTCAGCCAAAAACTAAAAGTTGGTCAATTCATGCCTGAACTTACTCTATGTGTTAATTTCATACCTGAACTATACCCCGTGCGAATCTATATATGAACTATTAAATTTTTGAATTAGATCCCTGAACTTACAAAATTGAGCGAATATATACATTTTGCCTAAAACCGTTAACTTGGCGTTAACTCTTGATGATGTGGCAATGACATGGCAATGACGTGGCATCCACGTAATTAACGTGGAAAAAAAATTGTGTTGATACCAACCCTCGAACCCAGGTCATTTGACTCTCAAGCCCGTCACTCAATACTAGTTATGCTATGATGATTTTTGTTATTTCTATCAACATACAAATATATATACAATAGCTTATGGATCTTGAATTTCTGTAAATATAAGGATAAAAATATGCATGAATCAAATCTCATATATATAGAATGCAAAAATTAAATATTTGTCTTCCTATATTTCTGTATATTAAGGGTAAGTTCATGAATCAAATCTAATTTGAATTAAAATATACTTTTTAAAGAATGATTTTATGTGAAAAATTAGTCATAGTCAAAGCGTTCTTGAACTTCTACATTTTATTTTTGGTTAAAAATATCACAGCATATAAAAAAAAGTTAGTATATATGAAGAATTTTAGTGGTAGTTTAAAAACAAATAAAAATTGGTAGGTTACTTTTTGCATATTAAAATGTTTTAATTATTTAATTTAGTCAAAATTATATATTTTTAAGAAAATTGTTCTTTTAAAGAAAATACCATTCGTTATTTTTCTCTTAAAATCTTTTTAGATTTGATTCATGCATATTTTTAGCTTTATATTTACATAAATTCAAGATCCATAAGCTATTGTATATATATATTTGTATGTTGACAAAAATAACAAAAATTGTCATAGGATAACTGGTATTGAGTGACCGGCTTGAGAGTCAAATTTCTTGGGTTCGAGGGTTGGTATCAACACAATTTTTTTAATCCACGTTAATTACGTGGATACCACGTTATCAAGAATCATATATAGATTCACACGAGAGTATAATTCATGTATGAAATTAACACATCATGTAAGTTCAGACATGAATTGACCGACTTTCCGGCCAAAAACTTATGATTAGCTTTTATACCAAAAGAAATCTTCTCAGCTATTAAGACAGAACAAACTCTGTTTTGTTCAAATCTAACCAATATGACATACTATAGAAAAATAATTGTAATTGGTAAGTAAGTATAATTTACGATGTTTAAAGATTTCTTAACATAGTGTTTTTGAATACTTATATAAAAGAAAAGAGATTTTATGGTGAATGAAGAAATTAAATTTGTTTTAAGAAATAAAGTTATAAAATCCTTTGCTAAAATATATTATCACTGTGATCTATTCTAATTTTGGTTAATTCATTTAAAAAAATGTATAGGACTTTGGTATTAGGAGGAATGATATATTTTAAAAGATAATATCTCATGAATTAAGAAACAAATAAATTATTCTTTCTACAGTTGGTCAACAAATTAAATATTCTATTATTATCTTAAAAAAATAGTTGACTCTTCAAATTAAATATTCTACTATTTTCACATGAATTAAGAAAATAAATCCATTATTCCTTTTTTTGGTCAAAAAAAAAAATTTCTAATATTGTCTTAGAAAATAGTTGACTGTTCAAACTTTTCTGTTGTATTTAAATGTTTTGTTAGTAAGAAATAAGAGTATTTTTTTTTTAATATTTTGGGCTGAAACCCATAATCCTCCGGCCCGAAACCACAATATATAATATTAGTTTTGTCCTAAGTATCACTCGAACCGGTGACCTCTAAGCTTCGCCTAGAATCTTTACCAGTCGAGCTAACGACACTTGCTAAACGGTAAGAAATAAAAGTAAATTATATAAGTATTAAGAAATTATAGGGTAAGAGTTTCTTAAAAATGTACTCAGTACTCACGTGATAAACGTTCTTGTGTGCATGAATTTGTGTTATGCCTTGATGACGGAAGAATTCTCAGGCAAGGTAAAGTTCATATATTGATGACGGAACAGTAGATTGTTTGCAGCATGAACAGTCTATTTCTAACAAATTATGCTTTATGTTTCAGGCTTTAGGTGTAGGATTCGATCGTTCCATTTACTTAGCATGTTTTCAGAAATGCATTGGTATCATCGAAATGCAACAACTGGCTAAAGTTCTATTCAAAATTCTAAGAATTCATCTCATTGGAGAATTAGACGATCTTTTCCATTTTTCCTTTACCTTTATAAACTGTTCATATTTTACAAGGGCATGTACATATAATTATTGCATTCTTTTGTTTCCTTTCTTTGATCAAAGCTTGATTGTGTTTTTTGTAGGTTGATCTTATTTTTGCTGGGGCTCATTACGACATAGATTCCATTGTGGAAGGCCTTTAGAGTGGGATAGAATCTCTGGTACTTTATTTTCTTGATGTCTTGCTCATAGGGTTTTCTTACGTACATTTTCACACAAAGCCGCACAAAAGAAATAAAGAGATTTGATGACTCTCACCAACCACAACTTTAAACCCTATTAAATTTTCTCGTTATTGAACAGAACAAATATATGTGAAACTAGATTGAAAAGATTACGATGCGACTACATAGATTTTCTCCACTAATAACTTTAAACCCTATTTTAATGGAGAAAATCTATATAATCACATCGTAATCCTTAAATTCAACTTCACATATATTTGTTATGTTCAACAATGAGGAAATTTACATTAATAGGGTTTAAAGTTTTGGTTGATGAGAGTCATCAAATCTCTTTCTTTCTTTTGTGCGGTTTTGTGTACAAGCTAAGCAACTGGAGCGTATCCTACACCTAAAGCCTGAAATATAGAACACACAATTTGTTAGAAATAGACTGTTCATGCTGCAGACAATCTACTGTTCCGTCATCAATATATGAACTCTTGTCCTTGCATGAATTGTAAACTATATAACGTTTTCTTTCTTTCTTTCACGTTCATAACAAAAAAACTATCAATGGCCAAAAAGAGACTAAATGAAAACACGTAAAAACAAAGGATAAAGATAAAGAAACCAATAAATTTTTTAGGAAAAGAGCAAAGCTAAAACAAATCTTGAGCATATCCAAGATCATATATTTGTTCAATTTTTTGTTTGGTTGAAACTCTTCAAGCTTTCTTTCATCTAGGCATTACCAAATACTAATCGTAACCATAGTTTGGACCGTAACCGTTCCGTTTTCAACCGTAACTGAATCGTAATCGTATAAAATAGTTAATAACCGTAACCGTTAATCGTAAAAATATATTAGTTATGATTAATTTTTTTTTAATATAACTGTTAATTAACCGTTACCGTATAAAAATCGTTGGTTAACTATATAGTGTAATCTTAAAATTATAACAGTAACCGTTTTAAAAATAGAACAATATATATATATATATAATCAATTATAGTAATTAATATTAGTTGATATATCCTCATCTAGTTATTTCAACAGAAGTTATTTTTTTTTTAGTATAAAAACACCATGATATTAATTTTTATCATAATTATCAAATAACCGAATCGTATTTAACTGTAATAATCATAATCGTATATAACCTTAACCATTTTAACTAGATATAAAATGGTTAAGGTTAAACAAAAATTATAATTATAACCAGTGGTTAATTAAGCGTAACCGTAATAATCATCACCATGATAAAAATAGGAGTCATGCACGCCCTATTGAGACTACTAAGGCGGGTTGTAGACTCCTACCTTCATCATGATATAACTTATTTAAATTTAATTTCTGGGTATATTGTGATTTGATCATGTAAATAATCCTTGATTATTCGTTTTTTCTTCCTCTTTTTCTTTCATTTTTTTTCCAAAATCCAGGAGAGCTTAGATGAAGAACTGAGAGAGAGTATCAATTTTTTAGGAAAGAGAGAGTATATCATATAGTAACAACCCACAATTCTATCTTAAATAGCAGGTAAGAAAACTGAACTATTATAATGTGCTATCAATAAGTTTTTTTTTTTTTTAGTGATCACAAGTTTACAACCTTCATTCATCTATAATAAACCCAATAGTATAATAATGGTAAAGATTTTACTAACACTCTACAGTTTGCAAATTTGCTGTCTGCAATTGTTCTGTACCACATTACAAATACGAATCCACATTCATTTAAAATTTCATATAAACTCTAATGTTTGTATCCAAGTTAATTGATTACAAAGACTTAAGGCATTTGACAAATTACAGGAAGAGCCTTGATATTCTTGAACCTGAGATTCACAATCTACTAAGTCAGCCACGCAGTCCATTGACAGACTGTGGAGGAGCTGAGTTCCTTCTTCGCTCTGTCTTAGGTAAATGTTTAGACATTATACATTCCTGCATCAGAAGAATGTAAATTTTTCCATGTTTCTGGATGATGTCATATTAATGGAGAGATACAATGAGATCGATTTATAGTCATAAAAATACCTGTTCTTGAATTATGCTGCGTGCCTCGACGAGTTGTGCTTCAAGTTCAAGTTCCCTCTCGGAAGCTTCTGAAGTAATTGATACTTCTTTCTGTGCATCTACTAACTGACCCATACGCTCCTTCATTAATCGAAACAAGTTAGTATATGAGAAGCTATATAATAGGTTTAAAGTGTAAGTTCGAGTTAGACTTTTTTTTTACCTTGATGGAAACCATCTTAGAACGTAAACTATCTTCTATTTGACCTCGAGCCATACGAAAAGGCAGGTCGAAAACATCCTGTCAATAGAAATCTTGATTTATGTATTCGTTTGGAATTAATTGAATCTTGATTTAGCTTATAATGAAATTAATCTATGTACCGTCTTCCCGCCCAAAGGAGACTGAGAAGGGTCCGAGCAGTGTCTTCCATTAGCTATCGAAGGTTGCTTGGTTAATCCACCGGAAGCATTCAAGAAAGAACGCATGTCACCCTGTCAAAACGTATCATAGTCTTCAATATAAGAAATTAAGAATGAGAAATACTCTCCAGATGAGAAGTAAAATGAAAAAACAAAATAACCTGCGTGGATCGCAGTAACGCTCTCAAATCAGTGTTCTCTGCCATCAGTTCTTGATTTTTCGCCTCATATGCATCCACCTGACAAGATCATATCAAGCACAAAATATTTAAGTAACACACTAATTCAATGGAATATAAGGAATGAGAAGCTAATATTTTCATGGTGGTTACAATCTTTTTGTAGAAATCAGAGTCAGCTTTCTTCCCGCTCCATGTCCCGCGTTGTCTCCCTTCTTTCTGTGCATATATATATATACAAGAAATTGTTCATTAGCCAAAGATGTAGATTAGTAAAGGAAAACTCGATAATAGTAAATTAAGATTCCAATTAGTACCTGGAGTAGATTCATAATCTCCATGCCTGATCTCGTTTCCTTCTTTTTCTCCATCAACACTTGGTTTAACCTCTCCTAAAACAAGATCAATTTTTCATTTACTAAGACCCAACCTATATTACAAACACTTAGAACTCGCAGTGTGAACCACATACCTGTAACTTTATGTACTCCTTTTCTTTTTTCTTTGTTTCATGTAATTGTTGGGTCTTGACTTGCTTTCATACACAAACAAAACAAAATGTTCAAAGAGCATTCCCAAATTCTTTGAAACATGATCTACATTAAGGAAAACTGAGAAATCTAGCTGATAAAAAGCAAAGGATCAAACCTGATTTGCAATCACCATTCGTTGAAACTCATCTCTCTCTTTCTGAAGCTTCTCGTTATGTGCCTTTAAAGCCGCTGTATTTTTGGCTTCCTGACCAAAAACAGAATGTCATGAAACCTCATCAATACATGTTTTCCTAATAACCAACCTCGGTTATATCTCTTACCGTTCTTGTCACCGAACCAAGTTCCCTTTCCTTGGCTTGCAATTGAGTCTCAAGCCTTTCAACTTTTCCTTCTAGTCTCGCCATGTCAGATAAAAGTCTGAAATAAACAAGAAACTTGGTAAAAACCAATGTTCTCAAGCGAAAAAACAAATGTAGAAAACTTCATAGATGCAAACAAAAGTAACTTTATCAGCATTTTTGTCTTCTTCTTTGCTCTCAAAAGGATTTTACTAGAACTAAACTCTAAAACACATAAAACCAAAACACAGTAATAAGATTCTTTATATACACATAAAGAATCCATCTCATTCAGAGCAATAGAAGCATTAAGATTGAACATCATCATTCATCACCAAAGAAGCTACTAGATTAGTATAATTCACAATGCACATAGAAAAAATCAAAGTAAGGTAAAAGACAAAAAAAAGTCACCGTTGTCTCTGATCATTAGAAGATTCTCTAAATTCCACATCTCGTTGCCTTTGCTGAATCAAAGCGTATATGCAATTACAAGTTCTGGCGATTGAAACCTAATAATACAAGTTTTATCGAATCAGATTCTCCCATACAACAACCATTAGAGATGATTTAAAAGATTTTAAAAAAAAACTCACAGGATCGGTAGCGAAGAGGTCAAGCGAAGCAGAGAAGCCATAGGTGACTAAGCTTTGGTTTAAATACTTTATACAGTGCTCCAGATTATCAACATCGGCAAAACTATGATCCCTGATCGATACACAGAGTCAAATTTGAATTCAAAATCGAAGCAGAAGAAGAAGAAGAAGAAGAAGAAGAAGAGCTCACCCGATCGGTGAAAAACCAAATTGAGGCGTCAACTACAGAAGAAGCAATGAAACTTTAGAGAAAGAGATAGAGAGAATCGAGAATTCAGTAAGAGAGAAAGAGAAGTCATACTCTGTAATGGGGTTCCGGCGCGGTCAATGACATCGTTGACGGAGCCACCGTAAAATTGATGCCGGAGAATTAGAGAAAGAGACAAATTAAACTTTTCACCAAAATCCAAAAAAAGTTGAAAAAAAGTGAGTCAAAATAGTGAATGTGTGTCTCTCTTGGATAGATCTATCTTGGGGAGTGAGCAGAGTATTAAATAAAAAATGAAATTAAAATAATTATATTGGTTTTGGTAATGTACGTTACGGTGCACTGAATTTAACTGTGTTTCCTCACGTGATTAGTTAGTGGTTCGATTAGTTTCGCGTGTTTTGATAACGTGTCTTTTTATTAGTGGTTGTGTTTAGTTTCATTGGGTCTAACATTACTGAGTATTACATACAACATTCGATAACTAACTTTCCTGGATTATTGGGCGGGAGATGCCACGTAGGTCTTAGCAACGTTTACTCTAAATCGTTGGAGTCGTGCTGAGCAATAGCTTCTTCGTGAGTATATAAATTAAAATTTTCCGTAATTTAGTGAGGAGGGAATTTTTAGAAAAATGATTTTAAATATTACTGATATTTTTATGGGTGGATATTTTTGTTTAAATTCGGTTCGGTTAATTTAGTTTTAAGAAAACTCTAACCAAACTCAGCAAAGATACTTTGGTTTGGTTTGTGTTTGGTTCAGTTTATATTCGGTTTGGTTGAGAAAAACAAATCAATTACAAATTTGAAGTTATTGTCACTAATATATATAAACAATAAGCAATCAAAAATTAAAAGCTCAATAAGTTAAAAAAAAACACCTAAGTGATAAAGTCAATAAACCATAAAAAATAAACTAACAAAATTAAAAATCAAACTAAAAGTATTACATTACCTAAAGAATTACGATTACATAAATATTATTAATAATTTTAAATAATTAATTAAATAAATACATTGGTTTATTGGTTTGGTTTGGTTTAAACCGAACCATTCGGATTAAGAAAAAATCTAACCAAACAGTTTCAATGTAGACTTTGGTTCGGTTTGGATTGGATTACTTCGGTTGGTTCGGTTTGATTAGTGTGGTTCGGTTAAAATGCCCACCTCTAGATATTTTAATTAAGTTTTTGTGTCAAACATTTTTTTTGTTAAGGGGTTTTATTTTTAATTTTATGTATTATTTCGGTTCAGGTTCGAATTTTGTAACGATTCACATTAATTAGTAGTATATAAAATTATTATTATTGTTATATTCCTTTATGAGCATTTTTACTTTATCTTCTTAGCAATTGTGATTAATAAAATATTCTTATATCTTATTTTTGTGTTGTTCTGTAGTTATATATACATAATAATATATAAAATATTAGTTATTTTATTGACCCGGCAGTCGATCCGAGTCGACGGGTGATCCGAGTCAACGGGTGACCCGGAAGATAATTCGGTTCTTTGTCTGGGTCGAATATAATGATATTCGACTTTTTACGGTCTATGTTATCAAATACCGCTGTAATTTGCCACTACATTCCATCGGCCTGCTCACACCGCTCCATGCGACCGCTGCAAGCCATCGACCAGTCTTGACCACTGCCTTTGTCTTTGCAATCTATCTGTAAACTCGCAGCGGTTGGTCTTCACCGCTGTCAATGCCCGATGGGCTCTAGCGGCTTATCTTGACCGTTGGTCTTCACCGCTGTCAATGCCCGATGGGCTCTAGCGGCTTATCTTGACCGCTGCGACTCCTTGATACCACCAAGCTTCATCTTTTCACTCCTTGAGCTCCATTTGATGGTTCATTGGCTTCTTTCACTCCCAAACCTATAATGCAAACATGCAAACAACAAATATGCAATGACATGCACATAAACTCTAAGTTTCAATGTAAATGGGATGAAACAATATGATAAAACCATGAATTAAAACCATGAAAACACAATATCTCATATAAACACACATAAATATGCAATATTTTTGAACCTGTTAAAAAATACAATAGTGTTTTTAAACAGCATTTGGAAGAAAGCTTTTCAAAACAAACAAAACAAACTCTCCAAAAACTATTTTAACTACATCAATCTATATCACCTTCAACAAATGGGGGTGGAAAAGAAGCAAACCCAGTATAAAAATGCATAACATTAATCCGAAACCCAAATCAATCATCAGCTAAAAATGATAATGTTCCAATAATTCTAAAAATTTCAAATGAAGTTTGAATCCTTTCTAAATGATCCCAAAGAAAGAAAGAAAAAAAGACTTAAAAAACTTGAACAATGCAAACATAAAATCTTCTCTAATTATGCCGCGGCTTCTTAAAGCACGCACCACTACTGCTAGCTCCATCTCCATCGCCATTTGCAGAACGCTTCTTCGAATTCGATATGGATTCGGTGAAAGCGTCTATAAGCTGATCAGCGAGCGCCTCTAAATCATCCCTGAGCGCATGGATGAATGTTCTCGCGATCATTATCTGCTTGGGCTCCGCTCTTAAGCTATACCAAGACAGAAAACTCTGTCTAAAGTCCTTATCAATATGTTCTGAAAACTCCATCTGTCTTAAGACCTTCACACAATTTGCTAACCCATAACCACAACTTGCTGGAATATTCTTCACACTCTCATGTTTTTCTCCACACGTGTTCTTCTTTTTCTCCCAGCAGACATCAGAATCAGATTCGAGGCAGATACTCTTTCCTTTGCTCTTGGATTCAGTTTCTAAAATTATTGCAGTGTATGAGAAAAACTGAAGAATGTTATAAAATATAAAAAGAACTTGTACTGTAATTAAAACATGTTTTTAGTTACCTAATGTTTTAACTGAACAAGAAGGGCTCCCCAAGACAGGTTCTTCTTTTATGACCAATGGTTTTTCTCCACAAGTGTTGTTCTTTATTTGCCCGACATCAGAATCGGTTTCGAGGGCGATCCTTTTCCCTTTGCTCTTTTCAATTTCTAAAAATTATTGTAGTGTATGAGAAACTAAAGAATGTTACAAAAGAAAAATAACTTGTGTGGAAAAAATGTATTTACCTAATGTTTTAACTGTGCTTGCAACAGGGGGATAGCGTGTAGGCTTCTTGCTCTTCCTTGGTATCTTTTTATTTGGCTCTTTGTTTTCATCAAAATCCATTATACTTGCAGCTCCTGCATGAAGCAAAAGGACTCATGCAATAGAAATTAGCATTCATCAACTTGAAAACTAATTAATAGGAAGACGAAAATATGTAAAAATTACTAGTAAATTAGTAAAAAGGATGACTAATTTCATTTCCACGGATTGAAAAAGTCTCAAACTTCTAATTTCATTTGATTGTAAACTAATGCAAAAAATCCAACATTTTTCCAAGGTTTCATTTTAAATTCCAAGCAGAAATTTCGATACTTGAATACATTTATAATCTCTATGTTCTTCACAAGTAGAAAAAGTCGCAAACTAATTTCATTTCCATTTTATTTAAAATTATAGCAAAAAACACTAACATTTCCAAGCCTTCATCTTTAAACCCAAGAATAAATTTCGAATAAATCTTGCATAACAGAATTTTTAAAAACTATGAAAACCCATAAAGAAAATTACCGTCGATGAGGGAGATTTGTAGAGAGCCTAATCAAAACCTTGACAGTCTGCAGAGAAAGAAAGAAAAAATGAGATTAAAAAAAAGGGGTTATGGATGAAATAAAATAGAAAAAATAGATTGGAAAGAACAAAAATAAGGATTCTTCCTCAAACTAGAGAATTGAACGTTACGTTACTATGTAAATTATATGTGTTCAAATCTAGTGTCATTTATGTAGATAATCATATTGACAAACTTTTTTTGCAACAATGATATGGTGGTAAAATAAGTTAGTATGATGTTTTTCGCAACTGTTTAAAAAACAAATTCAATGATATGTGTAATAAAACAAAATTTTAAAATTAGGAAAATATACCTTAAATTTTGATGGAATAGAATAAAATTTTCTTGAGATTGTTTGAACGGCACAGATATCTGTGCAGCTTTCTGCAAAAATCTACGTAAGATTTTTATTTATTAAAAAAAATTGGATGCCCTCCAAAACCCTATAATTTTAGCATCATCTAGGCCGAAAACAATTTTAGCCTTTAAACTTTTTAATTACGCGTCTAGGCCCAAAATCTTTGGGCCTCGAGGCTCTCGACCTATAAATTCTCTCAGGCCACAGATCCTATATTTTTCATAATTCCTCCAACACTCAGATCATTTCAGCCACCGAGGATGTTAATGTGCTAGTTGTCATCCATATCCATTTCTACGCTGTATAGAGCAAACCAAATAAATTGTGGATGAGAAGCTCAATGCTTTTTTTATCTGACAATTGAACTAGTATTGATATCAAGGTTGTCAGCATATCTTAGTACAACACGATTAGTGAGTTTTTACCTAAAATGAAAAAAAAAAAGAAATCCAGAGAAAGATATTTTCTGTGTTTCACAGAAAAAAAAAAGTGTCATTGTAACATTTTCACACTAATTAAGCAAAATATGTAAATTTCTCTTATGCTTTTTATTAATACATTAAATAAGATTTTCTCTCTAATTAATAAGTTGAAATAATATAGATAAAATTGAGATTTAATAATCAATTATACACATGGTTAATGAGTTTTAGGAAAAAACAAATGCATGATTTTTTTGTTGCCGTTGAGCAATAATCGTGTATCGGATGGATTCTACTTTCTAAATCAACTTACCAAAGATTTTTGTTGTTAGACACTTGGTAACTAAAGAAGAAAAAAGAGTAGTAAACACAAACAAACAAATAAAATCTACGAAATTTATGTTACATTTACATTTTTATAAGCTATATAGCCAAAGCCAAAATGTAAAAACTCTACTCCCTTTACTCAATCTTGCAAGTTTCTGATTTTCTATATGTTCCCTGAATAATCAAAGCAACAAATAAAAGTAATACATATATACGAATTACTTTTTCATCTCTACTTGGTCTTCAGGGATGATGAATCTTAACCGTTAGATACAAAAAGCTGATCTCTTTAGCTTCTTGACAGTTTTCAAAACCATAGTTGAATTCTCAAGATGAATACACTACGAAAGGTACTGCATCGGTTTAAACACAGAAAATATCAATGCTCAAGATCAAAATGTATATAAGCAAAAGTGTTGAGTGACTTACATAGAAGAAACACCATTAGCATTAAGGAAACAGTGATCTTGATTGGATGATTAAATGGTAAACGTATCGGATTTTGTAAGCAACAAGTCTTGTCAAAGAGCTGAAAAAAAAACAGTAAACATGATTATGATCAAGAAGTGAAGCTATAGATTCAACTTATTATGAAAACTCACCTGATTATGATCAAGAACTCTATCCATCCACAATACAGGCTTAGTTCCTTTCACTTTAGGTGTCGCTTCGATTTGTGCCACAAATTTCTCATTTACCTCTTCTCTATCTTCAGGAACTATAATCCTCAAAGAATTGAAATTTGGTGAACTCCGTGTTCTTCTTGTCCCATTTACTACATTTTCTACGTTTACTCTTTCTTCTATGTCTATTACACATTCAGAGCCATTACCATAACCTTTAACTTCAACTCCATTAGTAGAATCTATGCTTCTCTCAACAGAAAAACTCTTTGAAGTTGAAGAAGATCCAGAGAGAAACATCGCTAAGTCATCACGCTCTTCTTCATTGAGATCAACCCAACGTAGAAGTTCTTTACCATTCTCATTATAAGCTTCTTGCAGAGAAGTTTCTACGCGGTAAATCTGGTTTTCGATAGCGGTAACAAACTGTTTATGCCGTGTCAATGTAGAATCATCACCATATCGTCTATGGCTTAACCTCACTGCCTTCTCAAACTCATCCAACTGATTCACATAGTTTCAAATTTGCAAACTCAATTAACTTTTCTTGAAACTTAAACAAGAAGACATAAACACTAAACCAGAGATGATTCAAGAAACATTATTGTGTATAAATTCAAATATTACCTGCCACTTTGCTGTACTTAAAGCTGCTTTAAGTTCATTACAGATCTCATTTTTCTTATCTTTAATCCACAATCTGTAAGCAGACTCCATTCTAAAAATCCACAACAAAAACGAGAAGATCATAAATAAACACAAATTCTAACCTAAAAGAGGTTATTTACAAGATCACAAGCTACAAGAAACCATACAAATCCATAAATCATGAGAAAAAAATCAGTCACAAAACTCATTAACATACATATCTGCAGATTTTTGAACTTCTTCAGCTGCAGAGAAGAAAACATCTTTTTGCCATAGATCAAAGCTGTTAACTACCATCATCTTCTTCAGAAACAGATTCAAGAAGAAAGTACGAGCAAAGAGAATCTAAACTTTTATCCAAACAGATTCTCTCTACTCTCTTCTCTTCTCTTTAATCTCTTCACTTTTTTGCTTTGGCAACGAAAGCTTTCTTAAATCTTTTTAATTCTTGTTTTGATTTTTAATCTTTGTGCGACACCAAACTTGTGTCTATTATAGAAACGTGGCTTATTATTATACGGAGATGTATGAAATTAATATGCTCTTTAATGCAGGTGATTATAGCTCTTCGTTAGGATAAGAAAACGACAAGAATGTTGTAAACCTGGAAGGTTGGGCCCGCTAATTTGCTGCCACCAGCAGCCACATCAATTTTCATTCTTTTTTTTCTTTCTTACGAATATCTTTTGTTTGTTTACTTTTATAATATGCTCAAAAATACTGATAATTGTATGCCGACAACAAAATGATAATAAATAATCAAATGGCTATGAATCTAATGAGTCATTTGGCATTCAGAAAGTAAGGACGAATGATAGAGACATTATTATGGTAGCATGCGTAGAGGTAGAGGAGCCTGAGATAAAATTTTGTGATTTAGCTATGAAAGTCTATGATAAAACTAAAAATCTCTAATAAATCGAAAAATCTAAATAGATAAAGAAAAACTTTATTTTCTCTATCTAAATGATCAAATTTTTTTATTTAAATGTTGATATACCAAATATAATATTTAATTATAAAAAATGTAGATTCATCAGAATAAATTTATTGTAAAATTTCTAACAAGGTATATATAATAGGGGAATTTTTTTATTTTGCATCCGTTTGAAAATTTATTTTTAAACGGGGTCTCCTGGAAATTTTTTTTGAAACAGTAAGAGATTCTGTTTGAAAATAAAATTTTAAAAGAATATATTTTTGATATTTTTTTCTATATATAATGGTTTATTGGATTCTTGTATATTAATAGGAAAATTATTCATCATAAACGTCATGTAAACCCGTAGAATTTTTTAATAGTGCGGATATAATTAATTTTTGTCGAATTTTTATAAAATTTAAATGATGTGAGAATTAAAATTTAGTGTATGTCTGATTAAAAAAAATCATTTCTGAGGCTGCATATATTATTTTTATTTTTTTGTATTTGCTGATTTTTTAGTTATTATAGTAATAATCTTTCATTCAAAATGTTTTCAGAATAACATAAATGACAAAATTCGACTATATTTGTTTTTTTTTCTTTTACATGAATGCTATTTGCCACATACGAAAAATCAAACCGGGGTAAACTTTAAGAATTAAAACTTAATAGTTCAACTACTAAACTACCATAATGCTCACTGACTGTTAATTAATATTATTATCCAATGGAATCTTAGTCATACCCTCTATATGAGGTGGTTTCAGCTTAAACTTTAACCCACTAAACCTAATTTAACTACCTCGACCTTTTAAGGATAAGGACTCAATATTTGTCTTCTACTATGGGTCAATGGTGGTTTTTTCAACTAGTTCATCAGATTGCGGATAAGTTGTGTTTTTTTTTTATATTTTTTTGGTACTTTTATTAGTGGATTTTAATAATAAATTCAAATCGGAGTAATGTCCAAATCTCGGATTAACCGGTCGCATCAGCTAAGTGTGAAAACACTGAATAAAACATACACATAACACACTACAATTTTCATTATCTCACAATTACATAAGAAATTCTAACCCAGTTTAGAAAGACAGTCCATTTTGGTTTAATTTCATTGAACCAATTCAAAACTATCTAACCAAAAATTGAATTAAAAATATTAAATACGATTATACAACTTTTTGAGTTTTATGATATGGTGATTGCGTCTTGAACCCAGACTCACACAATACACCCCTCTTAGTTCACTGTCATGGGTTATTCAAACCGTTTATGTGGTAAAATACCAAAACATCATATACAGTGAAGTATTTGTGTTATTAAAGAAAGATGTCTAAAAATAATATCTCGACAGCAAAAATGGGACAAATATAGGAACGTGAGAGATTAGTAAGGTCATAAGCAAAATTGACTTCTCAAAGCGTGAATTTGCAGCCAAAGTTCTCAAAATGCTTCCTCTGATCAACCTCAAATCTTTAGCTATGTCTTATGGGTTCGTTTTGAAGTTATCACATGAAGGGCAAGCATAAGAACAAAACTAATTGGCAATGAGTGGAGAGACCATATTCTTTATATATTACTTAAGATTCTTGTCCAGTTTTCGATGTGGGACATTATGTCCAATACGTCCCCTTGAGATGATGGTTAGCCATAGATCTTGGTATTTTCGGGCAAAGATCGGCATACCAACTATTAGATCGGACCGATTATGGATCGGGTTGGACATGCGTGGATTGGACTCCGCTACCATATTAGACTATGGGCTTCCAACTCAAAACCAATGGACAATGAATGGAGATGTCCATATCTTTTATATATTATTACTTAAGATACTTATCTAGTTTCCGATGTGAGACATTATGTCCAATAGTTTCCAACAGAAATGCAAGAGTTTGTTCAAAGACTTTGTCTGATACAAGATCGTTGAACAAGCTCTTATATTTTTTATAGATGATTCATGGAAACTATGGTCCTTAGCCGATCGAAACCATTCTATGAATTCACATCCTTGAACTCTTAAACTTAAGAGTATGTGTTATTATGAGTGATATGATAAGTCATAGCTAAGAAAAAAAGATATGATAAGTCATATCTAACCGTCTACCTTTCAGTGTAGTCCTGTAAATAGTCCGAAAGAAATCAATCAATAAAACTTATCCATAAACAATTAACACTCAACTTAATTTTCTATGTACAAATTAAAAACCTCTTCGATTAGAGTAAACAAATAGGGTTCAAACAGACATTTCAAGAGTTAAGACTACTTCCAAGAAAAGGATAAGAAGTTTTTACCTTGAAATCTCGCAACTCGTACAATATATTGCATCCAAATTAATAATGCATTCCAAACTGTCTAAAACAGGTAACAGAAGAATTCAAGAACCAACCTTATTGTGACCACTAGCTCACATTGAAAAATATAAATGAAACTCTCTGTATAGTTCAGAAAGGTTTCAATCTCTCTCTGTTTGAGTTTTCAAAATTTAAGTATGGGATTTAAGAATGATCTTTACTGGTTTGAAATCTGAAAGTGATAAATGGTTATGGCATAACCGGTTGAAGTTGTCTTTGGTCTATTTGACACATATATTTCAAATGGGATAAGGATGTGCCTAGTGCGGAGCAAGATCGGGTGACAATGGAAATTGATAATGGTGAGAAAGAGAAAAGTGAAGAAGATGGTATAGATAAGTTGTATGTTATGCAAGAGATAGTTGAGGCGCAAACAAGTTTTAAAAATTTAGGTAAATATCAACAGAAGGTTCTGCTTGAGAATTTGGGAAAACTTGAAGCTGAGAAGAAGAAAATAGCTAATTGATGTGAATGGAAGGCATTGATGGTTGAGGAGCTTCAACAATCAATGATTTCCATTCATCAATTGACTCTTTTTTTCTTTTCAAACTAAATTCGAGCTTCCCAAATTTTCAAGCACAAATATATGTTGACAATGACATTTACCTAAACTTTAAAACGTGTATGCGCTTCAACTATTTCCTTCATAACACACAATTCATCAATGCCATCTTCTTCACTCTCTCTTTCTCACCATTATAGATCTTATAAAATTAAAATCTTTCAAAAAAATTATATATATATATATATATTTATTGTATTTTAAATTTTATAATTTTGTAATATATATATATATATATATATATTTATTTATATTAAAATTTTGCCTTGGGCCTCTTGGAATGTAGGCATGGGTCTGGGTGCTAACGGTAAATAAGGAGAAGTTGGAGGCATATGAGAAGTGGGGAAGTGAAGCTGAAAGAAACAATGTTAAAAGAATGAGTTGGATCATTCAGTTGACACCTCTAATTCTCTTTCAATCTATTATTTTTAACTACAATTTTAGATGTAAATTTTTGAAGATTCAAAGTTATTTGTTAAATCGAGCTACGAATGGAACGATGTATAATAAAACAAAATTAAAATTAGGAGAAATACCTTAGATTTCGATGGAATACAATGATCTCCTCAAAATTGTTGAAATTTCTTTCTTTTCATTTGTGCGGATTTCTCTATGAAAATGTACATGAGATCTCTATTTATTGAAAAAAATTTGGATGCACTCTAACCCTAGAATATTAGGGTCGGTTAGACCTAAAACATTTCAAAATTTGTAAAATTTACGCACCTAATCTTTGGGCCTAACCGACATTAATATTATAAGATGTCTGATACGTCTTTAGAACAAATTAAAGTTAATCACCTCTAAATCGATCTAATATGTCCTCTATGTATGATTAAACACACACAAAATTATACAAACAGATCATTATCCACCAGTCTTTGATTACATGTTCCTAGTTAAGAAAGTAAATAAACCTAACACATTGTCAGAATCATTCTGAATGTTATAAACCGACATGTTTTTTCAAATTTCAACACACCTAAAAAGTTGAATATATAGATTATATACTTATACAGAGATCACATCCTATCCTAATGGAAGTTCATCAAATCCTTTCATCGATATATCAAATCCCTAAAGAATATGTGAATCTATTCATCTATAGATAAAATCCTAGAGAATATGTGAATCTTTTCATCAATACCTAGAGAGTAGAGAATATGTGAATCCTAACGGAAGTTTATCAAAGATCTACAGCTGAAATATATGAAATAACTTGGAATCAATATTAAAACTAGAACATAGGAAATAGTTTAGAGGATAAAATTTTCTTTTCAATAATCTTGGATGATAACAAAATTGTGTCATGGTTAAGTTAATAAACAATTTGTATTCATATCCAAAAGATAACGCAAGCTTAATACAGATAGAGCAAGACACATATAGACGATAATTTTCTTTTAACCAAAACAAAAAAAAAGTTCAAAAAACATGTTTACACATATTTTTTTGTTTCATTTTGGTGTAGTTCAAATATTATTTTGTTTCTTTTTGGTTTAGTTTCATTGAACCAACCAAATCAAAATTATCTAACCAAATATTGAAATAAATTTGAACTGATTATTATTAAATATTTTTCTTGGCTATTTCTAAAAAAAAAATTGCAGCGATGAAGTTTAAGTTCCTTTTTATACAAAAACCATGAGTACATTTCATTGAAACTGAACACATAGAAGATCGGCCTTTGTTCGCCTCGTTCATCTTTCACAAGGACACCACTTACGGCAGAGTCGGATACAGTGACATACATATAGAGTGTTTCTCCGTTATCTGGTTTGGCGAGTAAAGGTGCCGTGGACAGGTATTGCTTGAGCTCTTTAAAAGCTGCTTCACATCGGTCGTCCCAGTCGAAGGTCTTGTTACTGCAGAGTAGTTGGTAAAAAGGGAGGCACCAATCTCTCGATCTGGCGATGAATTGATTGAGTGCGGCAATCCTTCCTGATAACCGTTGTACTTCTCTCTTATTTCGGGGTGATGGGAGATCGAGCACCGCAGATATTTGCTTCGGTTTTGCTTCGATACCTCGCTTAGTGACTATATAACCAAGGAATTCTCCTGAGGTGACCTCGAAGGTGCATTTTGCCGGATTGAGTTTCATTCCGTACTTGTTCAGTATTTCGAAGCAGGTTTTGAGATGGTCGACGTGCTCTTCTGCCTTTTTTTAATTCACCAGCACGTCATCGATGTAAACCTCCATTGATTTGCCAAGCTGGCCAGCGAAAATTTTGTTAAAGCAGTCTCTGGTATGTTGTTCCAACATTTTTTAATCTGAATGGCATAACTTTGTAGCATTAAGTTCCGCGATAAGTGAGGAAGGCGGTTTTTTCACGATCGTCGGGGTGCATGAATATTTGGTTGTATCCGGAGAAGGCATCCATGAATGAGAGCAGTTCATTTACGGCTGTTGCTTCGACGAGTCGATCTATGTGTGGCAAAGGGAAATAATCTTTGGGACACGCTTTATTAATGTCGGTGAAGTCGACACATACACTCCACTTGCCGTTTTTCTTCTTTACCTCCATTGGGTTGGTGAGCCCGCCTTTAACAATTTTTAGACTTCGTCATTGACCGCCTGAGCGCGCTCGAGACCTAGCTTTCGTCGCTTTTGGCGGGTTGGTTTATGCGTAAGGTTGACATTGAGCTCATGACTCGTGATTTTTGGATCAATGTCGACCATGTCTTCGATTGTCCAGGCGAAAGTTTTCTTTTCTCGGCGTAGAAAAACTTCAAGCTATTTTCATGTGTCCGGCTTGAGTTGTGCTCCAATGTTGATGTGTTAATTGGGATGCTCGGGTTAGGCCAAAAACATTTCAAAAATTATAACAATTACGCACCTAGGCCCAAAATCTTTGGGCCTAACCGATGCTAATATTATAAAATGTCTGATACATCTTTAGAACAAATTAAAGTTAATCACCTCTAATTAATCGATCTAATATGTCCTCTATATATATGATTAAACACACAACAAATGATACAAACGGATCATTATCCACCATTATTAGGTTACATGTTCCCCGTTAAGAAAGTAAATAAACCTACCAAATTGTCAGAATCATTCTGAATGTTATAAACCGACATGTTTTTTCAAATTTCAACACACCTAAAAAGTGGAAGATATAGATTATATGCTTATACAGAGATCACATCCTATTCTAATGGAAGTTCATCAAATCCTTTCATCGATAGATCAAATCCCTAAAGAATTTGTGAATCTACATATGTTTTTATCTTTAACAAAACAATAAAATAATATGTGAATCTATTGATCGATCAAATCCTAGAGAATATGTGAATCTTTTCATCAATACCTAGAGAGTAGAGAATATGTGAATCTTGGGTGATAACAAAATTGTGTCATGGTTAAGTTAGTAAACAATTTGTATTTATGTCCAAAAAGATAATGCATGCAAGCTTTTTGGTTCAAAAACTTGCATGCAAGCGTCTATATGTGTCTCGTCTATAGAGCAAGACAGATATAGACGAGAATTTTCTTTTAATCAAAACAAAAAAAGTTCAAAAAACATGTTTACACACATTATTTTGTTTCTTTTTGGTTCAAATATTATTTTGTTTCTTTTTGGTTCAAATATTATTTTGTTTCTTTTTGGTTAAGTTTCATTGAACCGAATCAAAATTATCTAACCAAATATTGAAATAAATTTTAACTGATTATTATTAAATATTTTTCTTGGCTATTTCTAATAAAAAATTGCAACGAAAAATTGAATCCAAATGAAGTTTAAGTTCCTTTTTTTTTAACAAAAACCATGAGTACATTTCATTGAAACTGAACACAAGAGGAGACTACAAAGTTGTGTTCCCGTCTCATCATCGTATTCACAGTCTTCTGAATATTTTAAGTAAGCTTGTTCCATTATTCTATTCACTTCCTCGAACTGGAATTCATGAACTTTTCCTGAGTAAGATCTGTGTGATGGGCAACTCAAGCATAGAAACCTTCACATCAAAATTGCTATTCTTCAAAACCAAAGTGGGTAACCGGCTGTTATACTCGGTTATTGCTTCAAGACCGACCTTCCAGAAAGTTGTAATGCGTAAAGTATCGAGAAGAGGAGTCTTTGATAACAAATACGTGATATTGATGAGTGACATCCAGAGAAAACAAAGACTCTTAATCGAGCAGCATGCACAAGCCTCGATGCATCAGCTTGATGTTTTCTTGAATTAACGAGAAACTCCTCTGATTGCAAGTTTTACGGAGAAATATTGTTTCTTGATATCGAGTTGAAGGTCCTCAACAACCAATGTTTTCCATTCATCAATTGCCTCTCTCTGTTTTTCAACTCCGAGCTTCCCAAATTCTCAAGCACAAGCTTCAGTTGAAATTTACCTAAACTTTAAAACATGTATGCGCCCCAACTATCTCCTTCATAACACGCAACTCATTCATGCAATCTTCTTCACTCTCTCTTTCTCACCACTATTGATCTCTTTATTCACCCACTCTTGCTCCGTACTAGACACATCCTTATAGAATCTGAATTATCGCTACCTTATAATTTTCACGAGTAGAAAAAGTCACCAACTTCTAATTCCATATGATTTTAAACTAATGCAAAAAATCCAACATTTCCAAGGCTTTATTTTAAAACCCAAGCCCAAATTTTTATCCTTGAATACATTTTTGAAGAAATACTCAGGATTTTTATAATCACTACGTTTTCACAAGTATAATAATGCATAAACTCTAACATTTCCAAGGTTTCCTCTTAAAATCCAAGCATACGTTTCCATATATCTTTCAAAACAATTTTTTTTTACAACTATGAAAACCCATAAAAAATTACCGTTGAGAGAATAGGCGATGAGGGAGAATTGTAGAAAACTTAATCAGAATCTTCATAGCTTGCAGTGAAAAAAAAAGGAGATTAAAAAATTTATTATGGGTATGAAATAGAATAGAGTAAATAGATTGAGGAGAACAAAAATAAGAATTCTTCTTCAAACTAGAGAGTCGAAAGTTACATTAGTATTTAAACTATATGTGTTAAATCTAAATCGATCCAATATGTCCTCTATATATGATTAAACACACAACAAATTATACAAATGGATCATTATCCACCAGTCTTAGATTACATGTTCCCAGTTAAAAAAGGAACATTCTTAGATCATGTTCCCAGTTAGATTACATGTTCCCAGTCTTAGATCATTATCCACCAGTCTTAGATTACATGTTCACTAGTATTACACAATAAACCTAACAAATTGTCAGAAACATTCTCAATGTTATAAACCGACATGTTTTTCACATTTCAACACACCTAAAAAGTTGAAGATATAAATTAAATGCGTATACAGAGATCACATCTTATCCTAATGGAAGTTCATCAAATCCTTTCATCGATATATCAAATCCCTAAAGAATATGTGAATCTATTCATCGATAGATCAAATCCTAGAGAATATGTGAATCTTAATTTTCATCAATACCTAGAGAATATGTGAATCCTAACGGAAGTTTATCAATAGATCTATAGCTGACATATGTGAAATAAAATGAAAATCAGTAATCATTAAAACTAGAACAAGTGATACACATACAAAAAAATCTTAATTTTAGGTAATGAAGTTAGTAGGAAAGAGTTTAGAAGATAAATTTTTCTTTTTAATAATCTTGGGTGATAACAAAATTGTGTCATGGTTTTCCATTAACAAAACAAAATTTAAAAAGTTACAGTAACCTAGAAGGCTCAAGCTTTGGAAGAAGATGTTATTTGCAGACCGTATGGATTTTTTGTTAGAAATCATGAGTTAGAACAAGATAGGTGTATATAGATGAGAGAATACATGCAGAGAATAGATAACTAATTCATTGAAACTAAACAAGAATGTTAAGTATCTTAACAAAAATAAAATAAAAGGTGACGTTTCTAGATCCCCAAATTGCCGTAAGGGTTGAGTTCTTGGACATGTGGTGCAAAGAATCTCACAAACGCATTGTATTCTCAACATGATCGGATACAGCTACTAAGAGTATCGTATGACTACGAGGTGTAGTAGTAGCTTCGATTTCAATTCTTCTAAAACTGTTTTGCTTTGGATCATAATAGAAAACATACAAAGGGTCACCATGGAAATATTCATCATTGAGTAAAAAGATGTTACCACCTAAAGTGACGCACGAACGGGGAAACCATTTAAAGTCCTTCAACGTGATATCAGGCAAGCACAAGATAGTTTTGGACCATTCTTGTTTCTCAGCATTGTCCATAACCCAAATCTCTACACCGTACCTGCAACATATGCATCCTAACTTCCCTTTGTAGTTCACCAGAGACAGATTATAAATGCCATATGTCACGACTTCAGGAGTATTAATATGATCACATCTCTCGGAGCTAAAGTTGAAGCTCATCAACATAACTTCACTACTATATCTTGGATTATTGTTCAACCGTATAAGTGAGTATGCTCCGTAATAGCTTGTTCCATTGATGTGTACCGCTCTCATTGCTGGATAGTGATGTTCAATGCCTTGAACGCTCCTCCATTGGTTCATTGGATCTCCCAGTGTAAAAACTTTACAAACATGCTCTTTGTTTTCTAGCCTACTAGCCATGCTCAAGACTTTGTATTGATTCATGACAGGGTCGACGTACCCAAAGAAACAGGTTCTGTACATGTCAGGAGACTCGATATTGGGTAAAGAAATGCATTTTCTCGTGTAGGGTTGTATATTGTGACCAACTCATCAGAGTGAGTTGAACAAACACAGATCAAACCACGGACGAAAAAAAAACATGCAGAGGCAGATCTCCAATAAACTGTGGGATGCCTGAAAGAGGGACAGTAACAGAGGCTTTGAATGAGTTCTATGAGGAAGCTTTCGATATGCACTATCAACCAGCCCTCGAGATCTAACGAGTTGATGGAGTAAATGAAAATACCCTTTTCTCTAAAGGCATAGCCGCAGCTGAAAACTACTTACAACAACTTAGAACCTTGTTTCAAAACTCAATCCACTTGCCGAGGGAGACAAAGCAACGGATCTTTTCATGGAAATTTCATAGATTGATGAATTCAAGCTCATGATTTGCTTACCAAAACACACGCAAGTTCTGAAGAATTTACAAGCATACTTGGAGATTAAAAGAGGTAGTATAACATGTTAGATTAGGCATAATTAGTTTCAATTGTCTATGTTAGTTATATCCAAAATTATCTTATTAAAATTGAACTAAAGTCTACAATTTAACTTTTCCAAGGCGATACATTCCATTTAAACCAAATTCAAGATCTCTGTTCTCATCTCGTTCTGCTTCGCTAAACCGGTGGTTTAGTTATTGATTCTTGAACCAGTTTGATACCTGCAGAACATGAATCAAGAATGGAAGAAACAATCTTTCTCTGCTGCTCTTTGAACTCCATCGCTAATTTAACATCCCAATCTGCGTTTTCTCTGTAAAAGAAACAAACGGATAACTAAGGACATTTGGTCATTCTGTTTCAGCTTTCATATAATCACAAAGACTATTACTTCTTTTACCTGTCGATAGAATCCGCATCGCCAAGATTTTGCATCATGTCATCGAATGTGGATTTAAGATTCTCAAGTACTCCCATCTCAACTTCCAAGTTCTTCCATAGCTTATAAGAATCAAGAAAAGAGAGAGATATTAATCTAAAAGTTAGACTCAGAGATAAAAAAAAAGGTGATCAAGGTTAGATACTTCTGTTTCAGAATGATGAACAAGACCATGAGCTCTCCGCAAGTAGTTCAACAATGGAGTAGGCAAGCCGTAGTGGAAGATCTCGTGATTACTCGAGAGCCAAGTCCCACGTAACATGTGAGTTGTCCAAGAAAACTCAGTCTCCATGTCTTCATCATCAACATCTGCAAGGAAGAGATACAAGTTTAGGAAAAAATAAATGGAAGAAGATTGAGTTGAACTCACAATGAAGTAAGGTGAAACTACCTAAAGGAATGACATCATACGGGTTATCGCCTTTTGGTAGAAATCCATAAAATGTTACTAGATGCGAACTAGAGTAGTTTCCGTAGCTAAGAAAACATTGTTCCCCTTTGTTACAAGGCCTTGAGACTGGGAACTTCAAGGAACTTGTTTCAACGACTACTTTTCCATATTTCACTATGTGTGGGAATATCTGCAAATACACTAAATTATCAATCCGGGAAGTGATAGGAATTGCTTAGAAAACCAGAAAGAGAATAAACATACAGAATGGTTGAGAAAACCGGCGACAGGAATCAAGCAAGTCTTCAGCTTTCCATCAGGGAATTTGATTTGCATGCTATTGGAGTAATACAACTCACAAGCACATAAGTAATGTTCCCATGTATAGAGCTCTGGTGGAAATACATGTCCGTGGTTCGATAAAAGAGGAATCAATTCATCATACCTCTCACGCAAAAGCTGCAAATATATACAAACAATTGACAATGGAACCAAGAAATGTAATAACCAAAAGATAGTACCTCTTTAGCTTGCATTATTTCATCCAAAAGCAATGTACCATCAAGCGCCATGATTGCATTAACCCCGAAACTCAAACCTGTAAGAGAATCACTGTTTGTTTGAAACAATATGGCTGCAAGAATTGGGGATTTAGTTCTCTAAAGATTGTTACCAGTACAAAAATTCTCCTGCAGAGAGTCAAAGTATGGTTTGAATTTCGAGTCCGGGTTGTGCTTCTCCCTCATGGTCCATAAGAGCAGCATTGTCTCAGACGTAATCCCATCTATCTTCTGCAGTATTGGGTACTGGAGACAAGAGAACACACATCACACAACATTGATAATGATGAAACTGACACAATCTTTCATTCAGGATGAAAAAAAATGATATACCATGTCGGAGTTGTATACATACTCCTCAGAAATGATACTTGAGATTGGAATCTCTAAAGCAACATCACCAAATTTCAAGTCTTCGCTAGCTATAGCTCCTCTTCCATAACCATCGATCTCTATCCAAATATAACGCATTGTAACACACTTAAATCTATGTTAATGATTGTTGAAATTTCTAAGTTCAAAACAGAAAAAACAGATAAGCTTACGAGCTATCTGCAATTTGGTTTTGACTCCATTGTTCTGACCCCATTCTACTAATCTGCTTTCCTTTTCGCATCTATAGCTATCATCAACTCTAGCTTTCTCCTCTTCTGCTCCAACAACCTCATTGATTCTACGTTTTACAGCTGCTCGTAGAGCTTCCAAAGAATCGACTTGTGTTTGCATTTTACAAGAAACTGGTATGAGCGAAAGGATCCAGCTGAGAGCTGAGATTTCGTTTCTAACGCTGTAAATTTCTGCTGGAGTACACGCATCCTCACCAAAGTAAACTTCCACCTGCATTTCACTCAATCGATCATCTAAGCAACTTCACAATCCAAAACACAAGTATGAGAAGGCAACAACGAATCTACAATGGCGTATGATATTTGCTTACCTTATCGAGATTAGCTATTCTTCCAAACTGAAGTAACTTTGCCAATGCATCATTCAACTGTTGAGACAATACTCCACTGAGATTCAATATTTCCTTTACGCCTAAACCTTTGCAACTCAAGAGCTTCTACAGACAAAAATCATATGAAATTCACCTATTAGTGTTCTATCCACATGAAATTTAATTTCTTTTGAACTTCAAAAACAATTTCTAATGAACAAAGACCTGTACTGATCCACACAACTCAATTATCCAGAACAAAAAACAATGTAACATTTTCAATTCTTTTCTACATAAAAGTCTAATCTTTCGAATACCATGAAACTAAATAGAGTTGATTATTGAGATAAAAGAAGAGCAGAGAAATTAGCAAATCAGAAAACCATTTAATTCCTTTTGAACTTCAGAAACGATTGCTAATGAACATAGAAACCTATACTGATTCACACAGCTCAATTATCCAGAATAAACAACAATGTAATAATCTCAACTCTGTGACACATTAAAAATCTAATCTTTCGAGAAATTAGCAAATCAGACCTTTTTATGTTGATAAAAGGGATCATCTTTGGAAAGCTCTAGACATAAATCACCAGTCTCTGATATCATATTCAAAATCCCAACCTTGCAATAACCAGCAATAAGATTAAACATAAAACTCGCTACGACAAATATACTGTTTAACTGTAGCAGAGTTTTCACTAAACCAAGTCTGTTATTACATAAGCAATAAGAAAAATTAGGGATTAAGTGAAAGGAATTTGAAGATTACCAAATAGAGAAGAGTTGAGAAAGCGAGGAACTTGGCAGTATCAAACCAGTAAGTGAGGCACCAAATCGAAGAAGAAGAAAAGAGGGTTTTTGAATGGGCAAACAAAGAAATGAAACTCTTTGTATAGTTTAGAAGGTTTCAGACTCTCGGTTTGAGTTTTCAATTTTTAAATTTCTGATTTAAAAATTATCGCTAATGGTTTGAAATCTGAAAATGATTAACGGTTATGGCATAACCGGTTTGAAGTTGTTCTTGGTCCATTTGACAGTGACATATAATAGGGGCCTAGACAGATTCATCGGAAGTCGGAACCTGTGTTGATAAATTATTTATTATATATATATATGAGGAATTTGCTTTACATGAGGAAACGGAAGTAGATACAAATTTTAAATTTAATTATAAATTTTTATCATTTTAAATTTTAAATAAAATTTTAATTATATAGTATTAAGGCGGTTAAACCAACCATATATTAAAACATAAGTAAAAAAATTTAAATAGCAAAATATAAAAAAATACTTTATTAAAACTTTACATGAGGAAACGGAAGTAGATACTATATAATTATATATATATTATAGTAATTTGACATATAAAAATCATGTAAAATATTTTTCTTTTAGAAAAAAATATAAAGAACACTAAAAATGTCTTATTCTAAATTGAAATTAAAATTCACTGTAGAAAATTTTCTACATTAATAAAGTTAACGGGAAAATAGAAAATATGATAGTTTTTATGTTTTAATTTGGTGATTAGGTAGTTTTTGCCCATTATATGTTTTAAGATAGTTTTTGGATAGTTTTCAAACCTCCACCTTCTATTTTCCTCTTAAAACCATCCAAAAGGCCAAAACTACTTAACACACTACCCAAAAATTACTTTAGCATAAAGGCAAAAACTACCCAAATAACATATAAAAACTACCTTTTTTCCTAAGACACCCTAAATTTAAAGCCTAAACAATCTTCAATAATAGTAAAAGGAAAAATAAAAACTAAAAATTTTAGAAAAAATCAAATGGTGAGAAAGAGCGGGTGAGTATAGAGAAGAGTGAAGAAGATGGTGAGAATGAGTTGCATGTTATGAAGGAGATAGTTGAGGTGCAAACATGTTTTAAAAGTTTAGGTTAATGTATCAACTTGAGAATTTGGGAAAGTTTGGAGTTGAAAAGGAAAAAGAGTTAATTGATGAATGGAAGACACTGATTGTTGAGGAACTTCAACTCTATATCTAGAAACAATATTTCTCCGTAAAACTTGCAAATGGAGGAGTTTCTCTTTAATTCAAGAAAACATCAAGTTGATGCATCAAAGCTTGTGCATGCTGGTTCGATTAAGAGTCTATTTTTCCGTTGGATGCCACTCATCAATATCACATCTTTGTTATCAAAGACTCCTCTTCTCGATACCTTACGCATTACAACTTTCTGGAAGGTCAGTCTTGAAGCAATTACCAAGTATAACAGCCGGTTAACCACTTTGGTCTTGAAGAATAGCGATTTCGCTGTGAAGGTTTCTATGTTTGAGTTACCCAGCATACAGATCTTCAAGTACTCTGGAAAATTTCATGAATTCCAATTCGAGAAAGTGAATAAGATCATGGAACAAGCTTACTTGAATTTTTCAGAAGACTGTGAATACGATGATAAGACGGGAACACAACTTTGTAATCTCCTCTATGATCTATTATCCGCTAGAACATTAACGGTTTGTCTTTTTCTCATTCAGTTGATTAAAAATGCTGAAGATCATAGAGGAAAGGACTAACCGTCAATGTCCTAGTGGATAACAAATCATAGGAGTTACTACAGATTAAAATTTAATGTGACCTTCATCTCATCAACTCATTCATGCAATCTTCTTCACTCTCTCTTTCTCACCACTATTGATCTCTCTATTCACCCACTCTTGCTCCGTACTAGACACATCCTTATAGAATCTGAATTATCACTACCTTATAATTTTCACAAGTAGAAAAAGTCACCAACTTCCAATTCCATATGATTTTAAACTAATGCAAAAAATCCAACATTTCCAAGGCTTGATTTTAAAACCCAAGCACATTTTTGAATAATTACTCAGATTTTTATAATCACTACGTTTTCACAAGTATAATATATAATGCATAAACTCTAACATTTCCAAGGGTTCCTCTTAAAATCCAAGCATAAGTTTCCATAAATCTTTCAAAACAAAATTTTTTAAAACTATGAAAACCCATAAAAAATTACTGTTGAGAGAATAGGCGATGAAGGAGAATTGTAGAAAGCTTAATCAGAATCTTCATAGCCTGCAGTGAAAAAAAAAAGAGATTAAAAAAATTGTTATGGGTATGAAATAGAATATAGTAAATAGATTGGGAGAACAAAAATAAGAATTCTTCCTCAAACTAGAGAGTCGAACATTATGTTAGTATTTAAATTATATGTGTTACAATCTAGTGTACTTCAGGTAGAAAATTATATTGACAAAACCTTCTTTGAACATGTGGTGGCAAAATGTAGGTTAGCATGATGTTTTTTTGCAACTGTTTAAAACAAATAATGCAACATTATGTTTTTGGCTAACAATATTATCTAACTAAAACATTAAATTTAATTCCTTTTAAAATCTTCAAAAACCATTTCTAATGAACATAGACCTATACTGATCCACACAACTCAATAATCCACAATCAACAACAATGTAACATTTTCAATTCTTTGACGCATAAAAAATCTAATATTTCGAATAGAGTTGGGTATTGAGATAAAAGAAGAGTATAGAAATTAGCAAACAAGACATTTTTATGTTGATAATAGGGATCATCTTTGGAAAGCTCTAGAGATAAATCACCAGTCTTTGAGAAGATATTCAAAGTCCCAACCTTGCAATAACCAGCAATAAGATTAGTCATGAAACATAAAACTCGCTGACCAGAAATTGTATGGTTGGTCCATGTAAAATGTCCACATATGAGGTAAAGCCCCTAAATTTTAATTTCCAAGCGACGTGATTTCTGAGAATATTTTCTTCTTCTTGGTGAATATGTTTCCTTTTACTTTCAATTTTCCTTTCATTTTAAGTTTTAACTTAATTCGAAAATCTGACCAAAGAAAATGAACCACCATGTGTTTGTCAATTTGAGATAAATTGAGAATTGATGAATCTTTTCTTTGGTCAGACCTTCGAATTAAGTTAAAACTTCAAATGAAAGGCAAAATTGAAAGTAAAAGGAAATATATCCACATGGAAGAAGAAAATATTCTTAGAATGCACATGGCTTAACTGAAAAATAAAGTTGAAGACTTTACCTCACATGTGGATATTTTATACGGACCAAACATACAATTTCTGGTGATTGAGAAAGTGAGATATCAAATGTAAGAGTAGAGGAGACAAGACACATATTTTTTAACGAGGTTCAACAAATACCTACGTCCTCAAACTTTGTTGAAAATACTTCTTGAACACATTTGTAGTTAGTGTTCAATCTTGGACTTACACAACCCTAGGATATTTTTTTAACTTGTTCCCGATTTAAGTTGTGTAAAATTTATATCTTTTTATTTTGTTACACAAAAAATGTTTTAACAAGAATTTTCACTAATAAATTTTAAATTTACTCATTCTCTTCTTATATTTTAATCAATCACACATTAGTTGAAAATAACTTTCGGATTGATTCTCTAATCTGAAAGTAAAAAATTTATTAAAAAAAGGAATCAATAAATTTAATTTTAAAGGAGCAAACAATCAACATATTTTAACATGCAAAACATATAACCAAAAAAAACAAATATAAAACTAATTCGAATACAGCCACACATTTTTCTAGAAAAATGGAGAAAACAAGACATTCATTCTTTTTTTTCTCGACATGGTTTTGATACAATTTTTAGATGTAAATAAAAGTAGACTCAAAAAATATTTATTAAATCTAACTACAAATTCAAAGACATGTAATAAAAAAAATTTGAAGTTAGGAGAATGTACCTTAGATTTCAATGGAATAAAATATTCTCCTCGAGATTGTTGCCTATCAACCCTAGTTTCCTCCTTTTCTGTTCCAACAACCTCACTGATTCTACTTTTTACAGCTGCTCGCAGAGCTTCCAAAGAATCGACTTGTGTTTGCATTTTAAAAGAAACCGTTATGAGCGAAAGGATCCAGCTGAGAGCTGAGAGCTGAGATTTCGTTTCTAACGTTGTAAATTCCTGCTGGAGTACAAGCATCCTCACCAAAGTAAACTTCCACCTGCATTTCACTCAATCCATATCTAAGAAACTTCACAATCCAAAACACAAGCATGAGAAAGCAACAACGAGTCTACAATGGCGAAGAACTTGGCAGTATCAAACCAGTAAGTGGAGCACCAAATCGAGTAACGGAAGAAGAAGAAGAGGGTTTTTGAATGGGGAAAAATATAAATGAAACGCTCTGTATAATTCAGAAGGTTTCAAAATTTAAATGTGTGATTTAAGAATGATCGTTACTGGTTTGAAATCTGAAAGTGATCAACGGTTATGGCATAACCGGTTGAAGTTGTCTTTGGTCTATTTGACACATACATTCAAATGGGATAAGGATGTGCATATGAGAAGTGAGGAAGTGAAGCTGCAAGAAACTATGTTAAAAGAATGAGTTGGATCATTCAGTTGACACCTCTTTCAACCTATTATTTTTTAACTAATTTTTAGATGTAAATTTTTGAAGATTCAAAGTTATTTGTTAAATCGAACTACGAATTGAGCAATGTATAATAAAAACAAAATTAAAATTAGGAGACAATACCTTAGATTTCAATGGAATACAGTGATCTCCTCAAAATTGTTGAAATCTTTTTCTTTTTATTTGTGCGGCTTTCTCTGTGAAAATGTATGTGAGATCTCTATTTATTGAAAAATAAACTTGGATTCACTCTAAAACCCTAGAATATTAGGGTCGGTTAGGCCTAAAACATTTCAAAAATTGTAACATTTACGCATCTAGGCCCAAAATCTTTGGGCCTAACCGACGCTAATATTATAAGATGTCTGATACGTCTTTAGAACAAATTAAAGTTAATCGCCTCTAAATCGATCTAATATGTCCTCTATATATGATTAAACACACAAAAAAATTATACAATCAGATCATTTTCCACCAGTCTTAGATTACATGTTCCCAGTTAAGAAAGTAAATAAACCTAACAAATTGTCAGAAACATTCTGAATGTTATAAACCGACATGTTTTTTCAAATTTCAACACACCTAAAAAGCTGAAGATATAGATTATATGCGTATACAGAGATCACATCATATCCTAATGGAAGTTCATCAAATCCTTTCATCGATATATCAAATCCCTAAAGAATATGTGAATCTATTCATCTATAGATCAAATCCTAGAGAATATGTGAATCTTTTCATCAATACCTAGAGAGTAGTGATACAGGAAACCCAATCTCTTATCCGGTTTAATCATTTTAGTTTGGTTATTTGATTATCTTGTTTTGCAATTCTGGTTAGTACCATTGGACCATTGGTTAAACTCTATCGTGAGTCTATGTGTAAGGCTGTTTAGCCATTTCTGATAATTAATCAATGAAATAACAAATTATCTTCTTCAATCTCTTATCTCTATCATCATCATCATCGCCTACCATCATCAAATCCAGTTCTTCGAAGCAATCCCTCTTCCTCAGTGGTTGTTTTCTAGGCTGTATATGCCCTTTCTTCGATCTTCCGTGGAAGATTCTAGTTTGGGTTTTCCCTATCGATTAACATCGGTTTCAAGTAGAGAATATGTGAATCCTAACAGAAGTTTATCAATAGATCTATAGCTGAAATATGTGAAATAACTTGGAATCAGTCATCATTAAAACTACAACATAGTAAAGAGTTTAGAGGATACAATTTTCTTTATAATAATAATCTTGGGTGATAACAAAATTGTCATGGTTTCCCATTAACAAAAAAAAAAAAAAAAGTTGGTAAACAATTTGTATTCATGTTCAAAAAAGTTGGTAAACAATTTGTATACAGATAGAGCAAGGCACATATAGACGACAATTTTCTTTAAACCAAAACAAAAAAAGTTCAAAAAACATGTTTATACATGATATCCGAACACAGAATGGTTGGTGTGACAAATTTGTAACCAAGCTGGTTCCAGAGAATACCCACGATGATTTCTTTTTTTCTCAAAATTGGATTCAATTGATCGCAATGATAAGGAAACCGACTGAGACATACATGAGGAAGACGGGGTAAAGAGCGAGAGCTTTTCTTCTCGGGTTAACCGCCGAGCTCATGAAAGGGTAAGCAGCCCAAGAGCTCCATGCAAGAGTTACAGAAACAACTACCATTTTCAGTATCACATTGTCTTTCAACATGCAGATCACCGCTCCAACGTCTAGCGGAAATAAACAATAACCTAGAAGACTCAAGCTTTGGAAGAAGATAATATGTCCACCCTGTTCATGACAGCATAATATGTAAGAATGAAATCAAACCAAAACTGAGGGAGAAGAGAGGGAGGGGGAGAGTAGTGGTGTTTTACCAGGAGAAGCACGTTTAGTGTAAGGATCACTGCCCCGGCTGCTAGTAGTGCAAATGCCACTGCAAATACTTCAGACTGTAATCACAGGGGAAAAGGAATGAGACCACTTGGAATTCCAATAGATAAACCAAGATTCACAACTATGTGACTTCAGGGAGACAAGATGAAACCTACGATGGCTTAGTATTTCAAGTCTAATAGAACGAGAGTTCGTAAAAATCAAAGCCATCATTGTCCCTAATGAATTCAAATTTAAAGCTTTCAGCCTCTTCTGATTTTCCAATAACAAAACCATTCCTACACAGAAATCCACGAAGAATTGGCCACATGGAGCAACTCTATAATGGGATGATAAGCTGTGATTACATCAGACTCAAATTAAACCCTTTGACAACTCCTAAATGGTGCATCCAATGCACTAGTTTGCGAGTCAAAACCATACATGATCGTATCTGGGTCCACTGTAGAAGATAGAAACCTTATACAGCCTATAGCCAAAGAATCATCAAGTGAAAGCAATGACACAAGTGTTCCTTCTATATTCTAAACAAATCACAATTGAAGAACAATCTTAATCCAAAGAAGTGATATATACTATCTACAATCCCATTTTGAAACTCCTCATTTGCTGTAACAGAGACATTCTAAAGAACTCTATCTGATACACAAAAGCTAAACTTCCCAATCCATTTTCAATCGCACAAGCTCAAAAACTGAGTTTCTGATTCTAACCTTCTTAACGGAAGCTGACCATGAAAGAGTAAGCCCCAAGAACACTATGAAGAAAAACGGACCCCAAAGATCCCAATCTCTAAGCGCCTTCCCAGGATCTTCTCTATATGGATTAGGAAACACCACAAGCTTCAAATTACTCACGATCCGAGACAGATCTCGCTTCACAGTATCCCATACAGGCTCCGTCAACGTATTAGGCGGAGATCCAAACGCACTAGCTCCAATTGTATGTGAGCCTTGGGAGTTGCTGGAGTTACTTATAGCCGGAAGAGGCGGAGGAACAGGGACATGTGTCACTTTCTGAGCTGATGAAGACGGCGGAAGCGGTGGAAGATTTGATTGCATAAACGGAGAAGAAGAAACTGGAATCGACGGTCTGGTTGGGCTCGGTGGACGAGCGGCGAGGACCGTTCCGGGACCTGATTGAACGCTTTCGTTAATTAGATTCTCAATCTCGTCAATATCTGACTGAGACGATGGATGAAGCGGTATTGTATCGCCGTGCGACATTTTCCCAGAGTTTGATTTTCCCGGGAAAGAAATTAGGGTTGAATTTGGGGGTAATTTTTTGATCAGATCTGAAGAAGACGACGACGACTAGAAAAATCACTGTCACGTGATCAGGGAGATGGAAGAAACGTGCGAAGCGGTGCTCCCATCAAACGCTGCCGTTTCAGGAGTTTTGTTCTTCCGCAACCGTTATTAAGTAAACGCGGCCAAAACGGTTGCGATTGCACCTGATCAATACATAAAACTACATTGTATTGTAAAGGCTCAAACAGTTGCGGTTACGGTAATTCTTTAGGATCTGCATGAAAAGAATAAAAAACTAAACAAGAATAAGGCAGAAGCAATTCTAAATCGTTTAAGATAACTAAATACCAATGAAGTTGTGTACGGACAAACCAACGATAAATGAAATCTTCTATAGTGAATTAAGACTAATTGGAAGACCAAAACTTCATAACCCAACAAGAATACAAGATTACTCCATATATAATACCTAAAGCAAGACTTCTAGATGCAGCTAATTCTAAAACAACTTTGAAACACCTTGATAAAAAACCTATATTGGAAAGATCAGTGCCGGCTTAGAGGGGGCGGGATGGACGACAGCCCCGGGACTCAATCCCGGGTGTTAATAATTAAGGAGTCTGATTAAATTTTTATATAAAATAATTTAAAATAAATTAAAAAATTAGATTATAAAGGGCCCAAATTTTTTATATGTATATATTTTTATTTTAACTATAAAATTTACAAAAATATTACTCATTTAAAAATATTTAGTGGTTTAAGAAAATAATTTTACTAAAAATCTTAAAAAATCTATTTAAAGGCCCAAAACTTTTTTTGCCCTAGGGTCCATGAAAATATTGAGCCAGCCCTAGGAAAAATCATAATTGATCAATTTTATTTGAAACGTACATATAAGGAGTGGTTGCGGTAATAAACGGCTACAAAATTTGTAAATAATTTTATGGAATGTAGATGCATCTACATGCTACAAAATCTTGTTAATAATTATTTGGAATATATAGATTGAGAATTTAAAAATTACCATTTTCGAAATACCATTTTTTTTTGTTTCAAAAATATCACAAAGTATGGATTATTTTTATTTGGGATGGAAATTTTGGATTTTTTGGACTCTTTGAGCTAATTGAAGCAAAAAAAAAAATTTGGTTTGGTTTTTGGGAAAATGGCATTGGATATATGAAGATTTCGATTAAATTTCAGTTCGGATATAGAATTCGTTTAAGATTAGAGTTGGTTCGGATTGATTTAGTTGTCAGCCTAATAATTTGTAGAAAATGTTCTACTTCATGGTCAAAGTGAAATCTGAATAACTAAAATTTTGATCAAAGAGAACATAAAATTATTATCATAGACTTATGATTGAGTAAATACAATAATACAAAACAGCTTTTACATTGTCAAGTATTATAGAAAGAAACATCTAAGATCATGGGGGAGGACCTCCAGGTGAAATGCAGCCTTTACCTCCTCCTGGAGGACAATAAATTGGGACTGGAAACTGTTGCACTGATTTTTTCGAATCCTGATTTGATGGAGGATAACATGGTTTGCTTGGAACCACACATTGAGAATAGGTTTGCGAATTTGGATTTTGTTGAAGAAGAACATGCATGGTCCTAGCCTCGGCAAGACCAGCTGCAAGAACAAGTAGAGTAACCACCATTATTGTTGTAGAGAGCTTCATTATCTTCTTCATCTTTGTATTGTGATTGAAAATGTTTACTCTTAATTTACTTGTTTATATTGTTGCTTGTGACCAAAAAAACAAGAAAGCAAAATGATAAATTTTTTTGACTAGAATTATAAGTTGTGACCAAAAAAGAAAGCAATTAATGTAATAAATTATGTTGACTAGAATTCTATGCTGTCACCAAAAGAATGAAGGCAATGTGATAATTTTTTTACCAGAAATCTATGTTGTGTCAAGAAAAGAAAGCAATATAAAATCTAACAATATTTATTAGTTCAATAGATGGCGTGATTTTATTGGTGAGGTGAATTTATAAATTTGTTCTCAAAATTGACAATTACGTATTGATCAATATTTTACATCTTACCATAGAAAAAAAAATGTGTCAACAACTTTACCACCACTTTCAAATGGGAAAAACAATATAAAAAAAGTTCATTAAATTTCATGTTTCAGCCGCAAAGATTTTCATCTTTTAACATTTGATATCATAATGGTAAATAACAGCCAATAATTTCAAGACATTTTGTTTTTGTTCTTTTTCTTGTTCTTGTTCTTGCATTCAACAGGCAAACCCTTAGAGAACCGCTTCTTGTCCTTACAATAATTGTAAACCATGAAGTTCCTCTGAACCCATCTAAGAACTTTTTGGCTTGAAGAATCCATCCCTCTCTGCGAAAACCACTCGCTAGTACTGCTCGAGCCACTAGGGCTACAAGGAGTAGTAGCCGTGGTTCCATTATCAATGGACCAAACACAAGAATCCTCGGAGTTATAGTTCATGAAAGAGGCTATGAATGGTCCCTGTGACCAGTTTGTCTTGACTAAGCCTCCCCTCGTGGCCCAATCGTCAGCGTTCCATAGACTACCATACATTCTCATGGGTTGGTTCTTTGGATAAGCCACACCCATTGCTTCCAAATTCTTGAATTCTCTTATTGGCTTCCCATCAACATAGAACCTATTTTGAATTTAAAGATATTAATTAATTAACCCAAGAATTATTCAGTGACTTCAATTATTATTAGATTAACTCATGTTCACTATATTATTTTAGATTTCATTTTACTTACACAATGTGACTCGGATTCCATAGAATAGAATAGTTGTGGAAGTCAGCTGTGGGATCGAACCAAAGGTAGAATTGTTGCTCTCTGTCACCTTTGCCTTGAGTGTAAACATTAGTATGAACAATGTATGGATCCCCACTAGAATTTCCCAAGAACTCGAAATCTATTTCATCCCATGTCAATCCTGGAGCCTTCAACTACATGACAAACAAACAAAAACCACCAAAAATCTATCATTCAACATATAAACACATTAATATAACATAAGGTGGTAAATTTATATTTATGTCTATAATTTAGAAGAACTTACATAGAAGGTAGTCACTGTCCCGGCGGAATTTCCCGGGACAAGTTTGATCTGCATATCAACTTTTCCATACAAATATTCGAATTTCGATTGAAATCCTGACCCTGAGGATTGATCAAGAGAAAGATTGATAAGAGTTCCATTGTTCACAATGTTTCCTCTGCCATCACCCCATGTTATGTCAATTTCTTCGTTGAAGTCGTTAGCATGTGCCACAAGCAATATACTTAAACCAACAAATAGAGATATTGGCATGACCAAAAGCAATTGAGAACCCATTTTAATATGGTTTTAGTGTTTAGTGTACCACTAAAAGCAGACTATTTGCTTTTGGGAAGTCTCGTCTTGATCTAAGGTTTTTAGTTAAGAAGAGACACTTAGAAGACTATTGGTTGGTGGGTACTTATAGAGCCTAACGAGGGGTTTAGATTCCTTTTGAGATGATCATGGAGTATTATTTTTTTTCAAGTTTTAAAATTATTTGTTTTCTTAAAGGGAAAAGGTGAGTTTATTAGTGTGGCTAATGTGAGAAGTGAACAGCCTGGAGAGCATAAACCAAAGCAATAGTGCTGTACAACAGAAACATTATACTAAAACAAATTTTACTTTATAATCATTGTTAATGTGGTACATCCTAATCACTATCTATATCAGCTTGAGACAAAGTTTTGTATATTGTAAACACAAACTATCAAAAACTCAATTTTATTATTTGTTACGCTTGAGGCTTGACTATGTAATCATCATATCATATTTTGGGTTGGATAAAACGCTAAAAGATACAGTCAATAAACACTCTCACTAAGGCACTTAACACGTTTTCAACATCCAAAAATCCTCCAAATATCATCTCAAATCATAAATTCATGTACAAAAAAATGAAAAGACAAATTAAGTGTATTCTATGAGATGTTCATACATTTCGGCTCTCATGGCTTAACGTGTTCTCTGATGAACTCTTGTACCTGATCTGTATCTCCTGTTAGTCCAGACGCCTCAGCGACTGTGACTTTGTTATGGCAATGTGAAAAGGAAAACACTTCTCCTTCAATCCCAAGAGTGAAGTCATTCACTATATCAGCTGTTGAAATCGCGCTTCTCGAAACCCTAAGTTTCTCTCTGCAAACACACATTAACAAGACGAATATTATTATCAATGAGAGTTTTGCTTATCTTAAGGATTTTGAAACAACTAGGATCAACCTTACATTTCTTTCTCCATCTGCTTGCGGATAAACTCTTTGGTGTGTGCAGTTACTTTATCTGTCTTGTTACAGCAAAGCAGGACTGGAATCTTATTCTTAACAACGCTCGCATTGGTCAGAATGTCGTAAAGGTACCTGGTGAAGTACAAAACCATGTTTAAGTGTTCCATCTCTAAAAAAGATCACTAATGCCTAAGCAAAGCATCTATTATGTGGTAATTAATTACTCTGAGGCTGCTCGGCAATTCGGGAGGAACTCCAATGCATCCACTACAAACACAATAGCGGCTGCTTGAGGCAAGTATTCTTCTAGCTTAGATCTAAGCCGAGAGTGCCCAGGAACATCAACAAGATGAACAGGCTTTGTTTTTCCTTTCTGTTAAACACACGGCAACATAGTTTTAGTCCATGAAACACTGTACATCTTTGAACAGGCCAGAGTGATTATCTTTCTTTACCTTAATGTTTTCATTGTGAAGCACAAATGTGCCTTCGTTCGGTTCCATTGATGTTACAGCACCCTGATGCGAAGATCCATCTCGGAGCTGTCACAAATATAAAACGTACATCAAACCCTTTTATAATGACACAATAACATTCACCTACTCTTTTCTTTCAGCAGCTTTTATGATATGTAAAAGTGATAACTAGAATACGTTTGTAGGAAAGCTGACAAACTGAGAAAAGGAACGTAAAACCCTAAATACTCACTTGATAGAAGAGCACTGTTTTGCCACTTCCACTTAACCCAGAGAGGAGTACAGTATTGGACTTTGTACGTTTGAACAAGCGAACTACAAAAGTCAGCAAAGTGACAAGACATTAACAACCACAAACGAGAATTTTCTATACAGAGGGAGTTATTGCATAGACCTCAAAAATTGAAACAACATTTCTAAACCAAGAACACAAACAACTTAACACCAAATGGGCTTATACTCTAGAGTAATCACAAGTCGAAAAATGGCACCTTGAAACATCAAACTCCAGATAAATATACAATGCAACAGAACTAACAAAGGTACCAACATCCAAACTCTATGTATATAAAATTCCCACCAGAGGGATATATCCAAATCTTAACTAAAAATCTCAAACCAAACTAAGAAAGATCAATGAGAAGAAGAAGAATGTGGAGTCTACTACTTACTTGATAAGAGTAAAATGGTAGTTAATAACAGAACACCAATAGCAGCATAAAGTTGAAGTGGTGGTATTTGTTGAACAAATTCAATTCCTTGTTTCGACCACTGCTCCGCCACAATCTTCCCATCTTCCAAGTAGTCCATTTTTTTCTCAGGTTTCACTTCCTCTGCCTTAAAAACATTAACAATTACCACAATTAAGCTCGGAAAAAAAATAAAAAATTCATGCAGATCAAACAAACCAAACCATCAATCAACAAAGCAACTCATCAGCTACAGGAAAAAAAGAGAGCTAATTATCAGCTTCTTTTAGACATTTTAACGAACAATTCTTGTGCAATATCTATAAAAGTTTCCTCATAAGAACACATTGTCCAGCTCTCGTGTATCTTCCAGTGTATATGAGTAAAGGCTAAGTTTTTTATAATTTTCAAAAACAAATTCGCAAAAAGTGAAATGTTTGACTGATCAACGAGAAAATTGTCAAGTCGACCAAGAAAATAAGGACAATTTAACAAAATCATGATCAAATACCTAGAAAATTGATTACTTTGAAATACCTACAAAATCAAGATCGAAAAACAACGAAGAAACATAAAAACCCATAAGAATTTAACACAATCCGGGTCGGGAAAAACGAATGCGAATGCAGAAGAAGAAGAAGAATTTGAAAACTCAGATCCAGAAAACAACGAAATTTTAGAGAAGATAAACAGAATTATAGAGACAGTACTCAGTACTCACTGCTGAGAAGCACGGAAACAGGAAGATGTGCACGACGGTGATGGAGCCAACGACGACGGCGACGAAATTGTCGTCGTGAAGATAGAGAGATTTGTTGTTCTGAAAATCGGAGAATTGGGACTGAGATAGGTTTTGCTGTATATTTTGTAATTAGACAAGGGTATTTTGGTCAGATACTGCATAAATATGAGTAGATTCTGAGTCAACGGGATTGAATATATATATATATATATATATATATATATTAAACAAATTCGATTGGTTCAAAACTATATTAAAATCGATTACTATTTTAATCCCACTAATTTTTTTGCAGGACAAAGAATTATCTCTTAACCAAATTTTTTTTATATTAAATTTGATCTAATTAACAAAAAGCTTTTTGTTTAATTATAAAGGAATGCCTCTGAGTTGGTTACCTTTACCTTGTTACCTATGTGATTATTCAAAGGTAAAATATTATATGCTTTTATTAATTATACAGTAAAACCTCTATAAATTAATAATGTTGGGACCATGATATTTTATTAATTTATAGTATAAAATAATATTTATTAATTTATAAAATTTTTTATTAAAATTACAAATATATAAATAAAAAATTTTGAACTAAATAAAATTAATATTTTGGATGTTATAAATTTTAATAGTTTTGGACTTGAAAGTTTAAAACTTAAAATAAAAATCAAATTATTTATAAATAACAAATATTATATATGAATTCACTTATATAAACGATTAACATAAATTTAAATTTATAATTAGTGACATCAATTGTTGTATTTAAACAGTCTATACGACTACTAAAATAAAAATTATGCATATTTAGAATTTAAAAACTTATAGAAAATTTTGTTTATTTTTATAAAAAAATTATATACGTTATAACAATAAGATAGTTTAAAATACAACATAATATTTTTTTATATAAGAAAAGTTAGTGATGAGTTCTAACATAAATTCATTAAAATATTAAAAATATATATGTATATATATATATGCAAATTTACATGATTATTAATTTATATTATTAATGGGATCATATATTTACATAGAGATTCTAAAAAAATTATTATCTTAATATTTTATCGAATTTTGTTCATTTTTACACAGACCCGAATTGAAACCATCAAATTTTATTATTTTATAGTGTTTATAAATTTATCAAGTATAAATTTATAGAAGTTTTACTGCATATAACGGTACAGTCCACAAAATATTTGTAAATAATATATCATCAATCTTCCCAATACAAAACAGCATTTTGAAGAAATTAACAATTTTTTGTCTAATTATTAGGTTTTTACTAAAAATAACAAATGTATGTAAGAAAGTTTGAATAATCTTGAAAGTTGAAAACAATTAATGTCGTTTTTATAAAATTCTAAAACACTATGTTTTGTAGAAGTTTTCAGATAAGACTTTGGTATACGTATATCATTCTCAAGCATTTCGTTACTTGTAGCCCTCATCACTTCCTAGGTTGCTTGTGTTTGACCAATCGAGTAAATCTCAGGACCAGGCTAAACCATTGCTATGGATCATGCTTTGTGATTCATGAGGGTTGCTAATTAACTGATCTTGCAATGCAATTCAAGTGTTTCCCAAGTGCAACTGTGCAAGCCGAGACTGAGCCGGGAAACTTGAAGCCTGACTCTGGTTGTACACTGATGCTGAGAAAAAAGAATTTCAGAGATTTTGGCTAATGAAACCTCCATCTTCAACAGCTTCGTCTGGATACTATGGAGTAATCCACACCAGCCGTTTTGTTAACTTTGATTCATAAGCGACTTTACTGTCATACTCAATAACTTTTTGTTCATCCCAACATCTCTCGACCATGCCTGCACCAACATTCAAACACAAGAAAACCCATCTTTAGTCTTTACACTTGACTCTGTTTTATTGGACTTGAGTGGTTTGTGCCTTTTGATAATTCATAATTGAGCTCGCTCTACTTAGATTTTCCTCCTTTTTATTTAGTATCATATGTTAAAACCAAAAAAAGAAAAGGTAGACTATGTAATGGAAGTGACACAGCAAGTGACTTTGGTGGTAAGAAGAGAAAGAGAAATTAAAGAAGTGTGTGAGTTTGGTTATAAAGAAGAGGAGATTACTTGGCGAATATGTGTGGAGATAATGTCGCCTTCTCTGTCTTCAGACTCCAACAGTAGAGACAGCCAAAACCTCTCTTTTTAGTCTTTATACTCTGATTTAAGGACCCAAAACGAACTATTTTGATCCTTCCGAATCGTGGCAATCTCCATCAAGAGATCCCTAAACAAACGCTTCTCCTCAGGAGGAACTCCCTCCCTAAAATGGTTGGCAATGCTGGTCGTGTCCGCACTTCCACCTTTTTGCTGTATAAAGCTGCATATCTGTCGGATCAGGACCTCGGGCTGCAACGAACCTACTCTCCTACTTGAACCCGAAGAAGACGGTAGCTGCTCAAGGCCAACGCCAATGGCTTGTTCTCTGCTAACGCGGATTCTGTTGAGAAGCTCTGCAGAAGATGGTGCTTTGCCAGAAGATAGACCCGCACTGATTCCGTTCTTGATCGCTGATGGTTTGTCTCCAGTCTGGGTTAACCGGGAATTGACAGTTGATCCAAATCTCTTCCGTACAGATGATGGTGCACCTGCACAACCAGATCTTCCTGTCCATGTGGGCACTGAGATGCTTTCGCGGCTACGCAGCATTCGTGATTGGCGCAATGCTTCCGCAGCTCTTTTTGCCACTTGAGATGCTTCGTGTTCAAGTCTCATCTTCTCTCCCTCGTCGTTTGCGTTCATAATGGCATCGTGATTCACAGCACTCTGTGTTAAAAATCGTAAGAGAGTGAAACAAATTGGAGATTATGTATTTACATGTACATAAGTCAATAATCAACGTACTTACATGTATTCCATGTGCGTCAAAGAGACTCTTTAAGATATTTGTCTCTTCATCCATGGCCTCACCAGTTTTATCAATCGTTTCCGCATCGTTTTGCTCTGAGGATCCTTCTGCAGTATCGTGAAGAGCATGTTGTTTATCTGATTGAACTCCTACGATATTTATCTCTTCAGCCAGCTGACCAAAGATGTTAGAGGTTTCGGTGGAGGCGTTGCTATCGCCATCATCTTTCAGGATGAAAAGATCTTTCATATCCCGAGCTTTGAAGAATCTTCTCTGTTGTGGATTCTTCAAGATCTTATTGGTGAGAAAATGTTTATAAATCTGTCTATGATATACCTTCTCCTCAATTGTGCCTCGAGTGATCAATCTGTAAACGGTAACATCCTTCTTCTGCCCTATACGCCATGCACGTTCCCTTGCCTGACCCAAAAAAAGCGAAACTGAACGTTATTTATGGCCATGACGGGTTATTCGAACACTGAATCTGTGATATTCAAAGTAAAACTTACCTGCATATCATTTGAGGGGTTCCAATCCGGGTCAAAGATGATAACCCTGTTCGCGCCAGTTAAGTTTGTTCCCAAACCACCCACCTTCGTCGTCAGAACGAAAACAAACACATCATCTGAGTTATTAAACTCATCAATCAAAGCCATTCTCTGTTTAACTGGTGTAAGACCATCCATCCTCCGATAACTATACTCATTTGCAATTAAGAAGCTCTCGAGGATGTCAAGCATTTGCTGAGTCTGTGAAAACAGAAGTACACGGTGTCCTTGCTGTTTCCAAACCTTGAGCACTTCTGCAACAACCTTCATCTTCCCACTGCGTTCTGGGTTCCCATAATCTGGGTTCTGGTGAGAATGTTCTCTCTCAAGTAGATCAGGGTGGTTGCATATCTTACGCATCACATCAATCCCATAAAGCGAATTCTTACTGCCATCTAAAATCTCTTCTACCTCGGAGCTCGCAAGGAACGCCCTGTAGATAGATCGCTGCTCAACAGTGAGGCTGCAAAAGAGAACGTGTTCAGTCTTTTTTGTAAGATGTGCGTTCACATCGGCCTTCATACGGCGGAGGAGGTACGGCATGATCAAATCACGAAGAACAACTGCGCACCTGCACATGGTCAAGAATTGTTAGAACACAAACTGTGACGAGTTAACTAAGTGATTCAAAAGAAAGACCAGGTAATTACCTATAGGCAGTCGACACTTGCAAGGGAGAAGCATTGGCGTAGCCACCCACAGTTATTGGAGCAGAAAACTCTGCCTCAAACACGGGCATGACCCCCAGTTTTCCAGGGAAAACAAAATCGAACAAGGACCAGAGTTCAGTTAGTTTATTCTGGATTGGTGCCCCAGTCATAATAATTCGATGGACGGTCTGTAACTGTTTGCACACCAAAGTAATTTCGGCATTTGGATTCCGGATCCGGTGGCCTTCGTCCAGTACTGCATAACCCCACTCAATATTGAGCAGCTTCGCACCCTGCAGCCTCAACTGCTCATATGTGGTGATGAGGAGTCCTGACTCAGAATTTAGAACCAGCTTAATCAAAGAATCCCATTTCTTGGTGTTCTTAGACTTTTGCTCATGATCACTGTCAACTGAAACTTCACTGTCATAATCGCTTTCCGAGTCCTTGCCTTGTCTTTTGCCATTCCCAGAATCTTGTGCTGAGTCATGGAGTATTTCCACGTGAAAATCCGGGTACCATTTCCGTGCTTCTCTTCTCCATTGACGCAAGAGTGTAACAGGACATATGACAATACTTGGTTTGTACATCTTACTGAAATGCAAGGATCCTAAAAAAGATAGGACCTGCACAGTTTTACCAAGACCCATCTCGTCCCCGATAATGCCACCAACCCTTTGGCAATGAAGTTCCCAAAGCCATTGCACCCCAACTCTTTGGTACTCAAAAAGATTACTAAATATGCATTTAGGAATGTTTAATCCACCTTCGAGATGTATAGAAGATGTCTCGTTGTCATCTGCGTCATCAAAATCATCTAGCTCTTCTTCCTCACAACTGGAAGTGGTCAAGATTTTCCTTCCATCTTCTGAAACATTGCAATGAAAATCAACATCAGAACTTGTTACTTTACATAAACTCAAGTGAGGAAAAAGAAGCATCTGCTTAACATTGGTAGAAACTGTTCAGAGCTATCACTTAAAATCCATTGGTAACATGTAATATCTAAATGTCGGAAATTCCAATATCACGGCCTTATCTTTTTCAAAAGCATTTGCTCCAATTAACAGCCATTAAATTCACACGTCTCAACAGCAATAGACAAATACTAAATACGTATATTTAACAGCAATCATACCACTTTCTTGAAGACTAGAGTCTTCGCGAGAGATTTGCTTTGTCCATTTCCTTTCAGGCAAAGGCCGCTTCTTTTTGCTCTTCTTCCCAGCTTTATTTTTCTTTACTTCATTATCCGGAGAATCAGGGGTCGTGTAAAGCTTTCTTAGCCTTCTAAAAGGAGCAGAGGGCGGTTCAAGCTTTGGCAAGTCTTCTGCATCAAGTAGTTTCGTTGTCGGTCGAGCTTTCGCAGCCCGCGACATTGATTGGACAGCTCTATCAATACTGCCGGAGTCCTCATTATTGTCATTTTTGTCTTCTCCTTCAGGTAAGTTGCGTGAGTTTAATGGTCCAGGTTGTTGAAGTCGGCGTTCAAAACCCTCGAGCTTGTGAAATGGAGTTAAAATTCCTTTTCTCACCAATTCATCTCTTTCCTAGACAAGAACAGCCTCACTGTCTTTCATATATGCATTTCCATATCCACATAATGATAGAGAAATCAGGTCAAATACATAAAATCTTTAGAAGACATTTGGACGTACCGTTTCAACGAAACCAGCTGAAGCTGCATCGAAAATAGCATCAAAATCTGTGTCCTCATGAAATGAGACTACTTTCACCTTCTTCCCTTCTCTTTTATTCGGTTTCCAAATCTCTTTCAGTTTTCTCTTGCGACTAGGTTCTTCCTTCACCAGATCTCGCAGTAGATTTTCACGATCAGCACGACTAGAAGCACTCTGGCCATGTAAGCCAGTGAGTTCCTTTTCAAGTTGAACTTTTCTCTTCTTAAGGCTTCTTAGCCGATCTGTGGCAAGGGCTTGTTGAAGTACAGAACCACTATGCAACCCATGAACATCTGATTCATCATCTTTCTGTAAGCCATTTTCTACTGCAATCTCATCCACATGCTCAACAGTTGATGCAACAGCATCTATTTCAAACTTTACAGCCCTCAATTTATTCAAAAGCTCGGTTTGGCTGGACAAAAGCAGATTGCTTCCTTCAATCTGCTCATCCTGAATCTCCACACTCCCACCCTCATCGTTATCTAATTTCCTCGTCGCCTGACAAAGAGTATATGCTAATATTTCAGACACGAATGTATGTAGCAGTAATAGCAAACACATAAACGAATAAGCAAATATTACCTCATCAAGTATCGTCTGTTCTAAATCTGCAGGATTGGCCAATGTCACACCTAAGCTACTCAACAAAGACTGATCCTCGTCTTCTTCCATTGAATCACGTTGTCAACTACAATAAACCAAAAAGAAGTTGGTGGCATTTGTGGAACTAAGAAATCAGCAAAGCAACAACACAAGAGCTACAACAAAGAATTATCTCTTTCAAGCATTTCAACGAACAGATGGTATGCAATCTATATGAGTAAAGGTTTGATTCTCTGAGAATTCCCAAAATAAAATTAGCGAAATAAGTTTAAATTGTTCACCGATCGACAAAAAAAATAGTCCGTCACAATTTTATTTCCAACATTGTTTTGTTTTGCCTTGATTGACGGATAATTATCATTTTTCTTACAAATTGAAGATCAAACACAACAAAGGAAACATGAAACCCCTTGAGAAGAATTTGAGGTCGAGAAATTTTAGAACTCGATCGAGAAAAGAGAGGAGAATTATGGAGAATACACCCGAGAAGAAGAAAAAAGAGGAATAGAGAGAACAAAAAAACTCACTGCTGAGAAGCGACGGCGATCGGCGAAACTGTTCGGGTCAAGATGATTAGAGAATTGATGCGAAAATTAGAGAGATAGGTTTGTTTAAAGATTTGTTTGTGTTTATATATGATTTCCATTATGAAAATTAAAGTCCTATTTTACCTATTAAAGAATTAATATTTAATATTGTAGATATAATAATATTAAAAATAAAAAATGAGAATGGTCTAACAAATACGGCGATGACTGTAATCTTTTTTTCTTTTTTTTCTTTTTGTGGAAACAAAACAAAACAAACATTATTTTCATTTATGTATGCACTAGATTAGGACCCGTGCGTTGCACGGGTTGAATTCATTAGTAATTTTTGTATGAATTTTTAATATTTGTTCAAATATTATTGTACCTTATTAATCACATATTGTATGTTTTTCTCGTAATAAATTTTAGTTTAATGTTCTATATTTTAAAATGTCTGAATTTAAAATATGGATAATTTTTTTAATTTTTTATTTAAATAAGGACCAATAAAAATCTTATATAAAGCAAGTGAAAATTTAAAACAAATACACCTGTTTCCATAAGATTTTTTGTTGTCCAAAAAATAAATAAATGTAGATTTGTTTTTACCGGTGATTTTCTTTTTTTTTTTCTTTCTCGTGACACATAAAATGGACAATAATTCTATATATTTTTAATTCAAGTGCGTGAGACGTTGAAGTATATATGCTCGTTTGTGTTTATTCGTATGAAACTGTTTGCGTTTTTTATTAAGAAAATTAATTTTTCTTCTATATTGTAAAAGAAAACCATGACTCTTTAACAAAAAAAAAAAGCAAAAAACTCTCTTTACTCGTTCACTCAATCTAGTCTCTTAATCGATCTAACTCTCCTCTACTCTCTCAATCATCTTCTTCTTCAATTAATCTTTTTCAATTCTCCACCTCCCGAGAACAACTCTCCACCGCTTTGAAGCAATTCTCCACCGCTTGAAAATCAAAACCCTATGGATATTGATGATTTACTTTGTCTTCCCAACCGTGAGCTCTACTTGCCGTTCTTATACCCAATCCCAAGAGAAAGCACTATTTGGTATGATTCCAATATCAATTAGCTTGTGATTTGTCTTTTCTTGTTTATGATTGATATCGTAAATCTCGCTTCATGTTTTTTAATTGATATCGCCCATTTCAGCATCTTGTAAAGTGTGTTAATTGATTAATAATACTACTTGTAACGTGTTTTAATGATTCATACTACTACTTGCTTTCTTTGTCATGTTTCAATTGGAAAATTTTAGTTAAATATTGTCTTGTTTTGTTATGTTTTACTAATTGCAAAGCTCCATGTTGCTTTATACTTAGAACGTATGTTTTTAATCTCAAAGCTGTTTGTTGTTTGACTGATTTTCTTACAGTCAACCTGTTTGCTTTTGTTGTTGCTCCATGATTCCAAATCAGTTCCACCCGATGATTGCTTGGTTGTTTTTAGTTTGTTTTGTCGTTTTGATTGGTCTCTTGATGTCTTTTAGTCTCTTGTCCATATTTCCGATTGAAATGCTGAGATTTGATGTAAAAAAAATATTGTGTCTTTGTTTCTAAGATATTCTTATATTGAATGAATTAAAGTGATTGTAAAATTTCATATGTTGTTGAAAATTTCTTGGTATACAATGTTATCTAAGATATTATTGTCGTATTTGTTCGTTCAACATTAAGAATTTTGAGTCCTGCAGTTGTTGTCACTCTTGATAACGCAAACGTATAGTTGTCCGTGAGAAAAAACTGGATTTGGCAAATATAGACCAACTTTGTTCAAGCTTTGACCTTGGCTTTTGTTGATAGTCATTGCATATCAAACTCGTCATGGGAATTGACGTCTTCTTAGTTTGAAAGGCCATCTTGCATCTGTTCTTGTTAGAATTATTCTAGGAATAAGAACCTTTTTCCCTACTTGATCTCCATAAGTATCTCCGCTCGATAATCCTTGTGCCCATGCGAGTTACTATTAATCTTGTCCCATTGCAAAGCCCTCTCTTTGATTTAAATTCCTTAGTAACATGATTGGTGTATTTATCTTGAGAGTTAGTTGGTGGTTTGGAATACCGAGAATTTCAGAGTGTTTAAAAACTACGTGGGGTAAAGAATATGTTGATTTGCCACTTCTTCTTTGTCATCACCGATACTATCGAACTCAAATATTCCTTTTCTTCTCCTTCTAGGCAAGATAACATGTAGTTATTCACTTTATCTACTGTCTCGTTTGTAGGAGTAAGAATTGCCGCGTTCAATCGGATAATCCTTGTCTTTAAACAAAGTATGGAAATCTGGATATGTAGTCTTGCTAATGTGTTCTTCGAATCTTCATCGTTTTGCAAGAGCAATTCCTGGTCTATTTGCAGCTTGGATGTTTCATCATTTGAATTTCTATGTTTTAGAGGCTTAGGTGTCGTGCCATCACCAACACATAGTAACCATCTTGCAAAATCTTTTTTCCGCTTGGTGCAACCTCATATTTCTCTCAAGAGTGAATACTGAGCAATAGTTCCATAAATTTGATCGGTTGATCGTTGCTTTAACTTTTCTTGTGCGGGCCTTGCGGTATGACCGGCAGAATTTGTCTAAAATCGCCTCCAAGAAGAACTGTTTTTCCCACCAAAGGTTTTGGCTGCATCTGGATCTGTCTCGGAGAGCACATCTCGCAAACTCTTATCAAGAGCTTCGAAAGCAAATCGATGACACATTGGTGCTTCATCCCAAATTATAAGATCTGTTTGTTTAAGTAATTCAGCGAGCATAGAACTACGATTGATGTTACACATGTTGTCTTGATGAAGATCTATCGGAATCTTGAAACGGGAATGTGCAGTTCGACCATTAGGTAAAAGTGTAGCTGCAATTCCGGATAGCGCCACTGGTAGAACAATTTTTCCTTGTGATCGTAACCCGAGATAATCGTCTTGTAGACGTATGTCTTTCCTGTTCCACCGGTCCATTTAAAAAAACAATTTCCCTTTTTTATGGTCGATTGAGTTGATCACAGCGTCATAGACTTTCTTCGTTCGTCATTTAATGTTTTTATCAACCTGCAATGTTCTTCTTCTTGTTCGAAATGTTGTAATTTTTTCTCGTCGATTAGCATTGTGTTATTCATTTTCTTTAGCAACTCCTTGTGCGGTTTTGGCATATCTTGAATTAAGCTTAGTGATCTATCATTCGATGCCATGATTCTCTCTATCTCTATAAGTGTGTAACTTTGTAAGACTTGATCTGGGAATTCCATCTTGTTGAAGTCTAACGTCTTCCTTTGTATCGTGGAATATCTTCTGCTAGATGCCGAACAATGCTCCCATAGTGAATGTGGGGTACTTAACTCGCAGAAAATTAACAATGTCACAAAGAGTTTCACGGTAAGGATATGCATATTGTGCTGCTTCATCCATGGCCTCTTTCCATTCTGTATCGCCATTCAACATACCTCTTGCATAGCATGCTGCTTGGAATGATGTGTGCTTTACATTGTCCACGGTAAGTATATCATCAAAGCTTGTTTTACCTCTGTCTATATTCACCAACATTCGCAAATAGTATAGATCTCCTGCTCTTGGATGAATGTTCACTAACCTTCCAATGCTGAATCCTTTTTGTCTTTTTTTCCATTTTTTCTCATCTGAATTCCACACAAACTTTGTAGGAACTGGCTGTATGTAAGTTTTCTTGCTTCAGAAAACGTTTGTTCATCTCCAAATATTCGGTAAACATTGTTCTCTCAATTCCTTCTTTTGAAATAATGTTTTCTAGATTGCTCCTTCGAGGTAAACGATGGTCTGTTGGTCCGTAAGTGTAGCAGTAGCCTTATTCTGCAGGTTTTCGTTCATGTATATCGAATGCGAAAATTAGCCACGCAGACTTCACATCTTGAAAGGTAACGACATTCCAAGTAGTTCTTTATTTCATTAATCTCTTCTTTTGATTTTTCTTCTTCGTTTCTCGATTCACTTGGTTTTACTTTCTCGATCGGCATAGTAGCCATGTCTACACCTTTTGTGATATATTTGAATAAATATTTTATGGCGAGCGACATGTTGCACCACTCTACATTGATGTGAGCCTTGTATTTTTTCAGGAGTAAGAGATTATGAGGCACAACGTAGCGATTGTCAAGCTTTGTGTCGCCTTTCATTACAAATTTTGTTTCATCGGATCTTCTACGGTATGTAATGTAGCCAACTTCACTGATAGTTGTAAGCGTCATTATAGGGCCTTGGAAATTTTTTTGTGCATTTATTATTTTCCATACACTTTCTCCCGCATGGTCCATGCATCATAAGTGTTTCAACCAATCGAAAACCTTTCGGATCACTTTCTTTGTTTGGTAACTTCGGATGTAATGAAACTATCAATATCTTACGGAGATGGATTTTCTTTAGACTTGTGTAGCCACAAAAGTATATGTGCATGTGGAAGGCCACGTTTTAAAACTTCGATTGTGTGAACAACTGTTTATAAATTTTAAAATCATTAGTAAATATAGCTCAAGAAAAATAATTAATGGATATAGTTAATATTAGTACCTGCAGAAATGGGGCCGAAGAATAGTCCATTTTGTAGATCTGCAAGAAGTTCGTCTAACTTCATTTTAAACACTCGACATACAACATCTGGTCTATCATTTGCATTCTCGTTTCCTGCTCTCTCTATATGATCAGTCACCTCTTGCCACTTTGGATTTGCAGTTATAGTAATGAAAAGATCTGGATTTCCATACCATCTGCATATTGCCATTGCATCTCGATAATTCTCCGCCATGTGGCGGTCCTTTGTGAATGAAGAGGGAAGAATAATTCTCTTACCAAGTGTTTTTGAATCTGAATCCCTTGATCAATTGCATCACATACATTGTTGTATAGGTCTGCTCTAAGCTTTGTCTGGTTATATTGATAAAAGTTCATACGTTCTTGTTCGATAGTAGTATATGCATCAACGATGTATTGGTGAAAAAGACGACCTGAACGAACTATTGTCCCCTGGAGAAGATAATCTTGTATGTATCTAATATGCATAATACTCTCGCATAGTAACATATGATCTCTTGATTGAGGCTTGACGGAATGCTTTTCTCAAATGCTTTTCTCAATGTAGCTTACCATGAATGGATGTAACATACTTATCTATTGAGGTTTATCCATTTTAGGATGCACTATAATGTTTCGGTGAATTTGGGATAGTCAAGTCACCCACAATAAGGCCCATAATCTCATCTCCTTCGGAATATCAAATTATCGCCACGCTCTTTATTCTTTATCAGCCTAATTGAGAATTCTTCACCTGTTCCCAATTAAGTATCTATCTCTAGCGATTCTGAACACCTTAGCTAGCTTGTTGTTAATGTCTATCATTTCAATCAATCTGCTTAGAATTTCTTCATCTAATTCATTCGTTTTTCCTTTTGCTAGTGCTTTGAGACGGTTTTGAGCTTCGTGACATGTATTATATATGTAGAGCTGCATAAAACGTGGTATTTCTCCTTTGTCGATAGATGATCCAAGTTTGTGGTAATTCTGACCATGCATATGAAAAGTGTAAGGACCATCTCCTGAGTTGATATCGTAATCTATTTTCCCTCCCATAGATGTAAAAGCAAGCATTGAATTGTATGCTCTTATATTGTTTCTAAACGATGTTGATCGTGATAGTAGGTCATCTAAATAAGTTGGAGGGTGTCGAGGTCGCGTGAGGACAACTCGTCCTTGTTGACAACAAATTGTAAATTTCAATGCTTTCCCAATCAGTTGCACACTTTCAGATTTCCAAACCAATGCATCACAGTAAGTACATGTCATCAACTTCGTAACCATTATTTTTTGCTAGTTTTCTTCTTAGGCATCTGCGTCTTTTGTCTCCAACATGTTTTCCTTGATTCTTATCAATATCTTCTCCGTCGATGTATTGCTATCAGAATTATCTTCGATTTCAGTAATTGTTGAGACATTATCTAGAAAAATTTCCGTATTTGAAGTTGATGGGCTTGATTTGTTGGTAGTTCGAACTACCTTTGTTTTTTTTGTTGTAAATCCTGCAATATATTTTTTGTTACATAGAAGTGTAAAATTGTATATTTTAATAGGATAGAATATCGGTTCTTACCAATTTCTAAGCTGTGTAGTTGTAAGCTCGGGACCCTATATTTTGTAAAAGTAATGTTAGGCTGGAATTTTCCAAAAATATATGTGAATTTTAAAGTGGGTTTTATACTTACACTTTGATTTAGTTTGTCGACCCATGTACGTAATGTAGCTGCTTTGATCCGGTTATGAGGTTCTGCTATAAGCGTCTTCTCCATTATAGCAATCTGAGCATCAATCATATCTGGCGTTTCCTTTTTGTTATCTCGTTGTTTATCTTTTTCATTATTTGCGTATTTATCTTTGGTATTCATGTTTTGATGCCTCGGTTGATTCTCGTAATTTACACAATGCATGTTCTTCAACTATTTATAGATTGGATTATATTGTCAATTTCCTTATAGCTCTAGGTAATTATAGTGGACTATTTTTTTCCTTTTGTTTGAAAAAAGGAATGTGTCGCTTTTCTTCAATAGCTTTGGATTGAACTAATCATCCTTATCTTAGTAGCGTTAGTTATTTTTACTTTTTTAAATGTTATAAATATTTTTAAAAGTAACCATATTAGCACATTCATTTTTTAATTGCTTTAATTTATGTAATTACTAATTTAGTATATTTTTAACGTTTGTATTTTAAAAAGAATATCCCTTTTCCTAAAACTTTATTTTACTTTCATGGTATATTATTACTAATTAAGTATATTTTTAACATTTATATTTTAAAAATAATATCCCTTTTCCTAAAATTTTATTGTACTTTCAATGTTTCATGTCATCTCTACTAATCTTTTTTTTTTCCTTTTAAATTTTTAAAAATTATTATATTTAGAAAATATAGTGATGTTATTTGTTTTAAGGGTGAGATCGATTTCGTTGATTTCACGTAATTATTGGGTTCTTGATATGTATTAAGATGAACATAGAGTTCCAATTGTGAATTGATAGATTTGACTTATTATCAAAATAAACCATCAGATTTTGCAAACCGCAATTGATGATTCTGGTATAATTGTAATGCTTGGGTAATTCTTGTTTTTGGTATAAAGATTTCCAGATTGTGAGGAAAGAATTTGTTATACACAGGCGTAATGAGCAATCAAAATCGAGTAACATGTCTATATTCCCTCTGCCTATAATTAAGAAACAAAATTAAAGGATAAAAGGGTGAAAAGATAATAGAAACCAAAACTATAGTATAACTTTAGGTGTTTGAAATTTTTCATGAGCTATTTGGCAAAATTGTTTGTCCCTAAGAGGCTATTTTTGTTCTCTCGAGTTAATCGATCATAAATTTATGATCGGAGACTTTGTAATTCTTATTGCAGTCTTGCAAATTGAAATTGCAAATTTCAATAAGATTTCCTACACATAATTGATCTCCAAACTTTTCAAGAAGGAATGGTGTATGAACCTTGAATAGTATTTTCCTATAAAAAATTGGATTAGAGTTAGATAATAAGTTTTTAAAATTAGGTAAACCTATTTTTAATTTAATAATAAAACTTACATTCTCATCAATGAAGAGGCAATTAATTCCTATAAGCTCATTGTTTTTTTAGATTTCTTGCCTTCCACTTTCGATTAGGCGAACTACTGATGCAGACGGTATGGCGTTTTCATTTAAGCGATCCAATGTCAAATACTCGCCCTTGTTGTTTAGAATTTCAAGGACTCATTGTAGTTCTCTTGAAACCTGAAAACAATTAAATAAAAGTTTATGAACTGTTTAGATCTGTAAAAGTTTTTTTGGTTATGAATTTGTGAAGGTGTCAAACAGGTTTTATAGAGGTGGGAAATTAGAATTCCTTTTCCTTTTAGAATTGTATTCCTTTTCTAAATTTCTTTTTCTTTTTTTGATAATTCTATGGTTTTATTCTTTTATTTTTGATTTTAGGTTTTAGGATTAGGAAATAACTTTAAAACTTCCTTTTTCAAATTAAATGTTGTAAAAATATAATTTTAATTTAATTATAAACGTTTTTATCCTTTTTTTTACTTAATAACTATAGAGATGGAATAATAGAATTCCTTTTCCTTTTAGAATTGTATTCCTTTTTTAAATTTCTTTTTCTTTTTTTTTTGATAATTCTATGGTTTTATTCTTTTTATTTATTTTAGGTTTTAGGATTAGGAAATAACTTTAAAATTTCCTTTTTCAAATTAAATTAAATGTTGTAAAAATATAATTTTAATTTAATTAAAAATGTTTTTATCCTTTTTTTTTCTTAATAACTATAGAGATGGAATAATAGAATTCCTTTTCCTTTTAGAATTGTATCCCTTTTTTAAATTTCTTTTTCTTTTTTTTGATAATCTATGGTTTTTTTCTTTTTTATTTATTTTAGGTTTTAGGATTAGGAAATAACTTTAAAATTTCCTTTTTCAAATTAAATGTTGTAAAAATATAATTTTAATTTAATTAAAAACGTTTTTATCCTTTTTTTTTTACTTAATAACTATAGAGATGGAATAATAGAATTCTTTTTCCTTTTAGAATTGTATCCCTTTTTTAATTTCTTTTTCTTTTTTTGATAAATCTATGGTTTTATTCTTTTTTATTTATTTTAGGTTTTAGGATTAGGAAATAACTTTAAAATTTCCTTTTTCAAATTAAATGTTGTAAAAATATAATTTTAATTTAATTAAAAACGTTTTTATCCTTTTTTTTTATTATAACTATAGAGATGGAATAATAGAATTCCTTTTCCTTTTAGAATTGTATCCTTTTAAAAATTTTTTTTTTTTTGATAATCTATGGTTTTATTCTTTTTATTTATGTTAGGTTGGAGGATTAGGAAATATCTGTTAAAATTCTTTGTTCAAATTAAATGTTGTAAAAATATAATTTTAATTTAATTAAAAACGTTTTTATCCTTTTTTTTACTTAATAACTATAGAGATGGAATAATAGAATTCCTTTTCCTTTTAGAATTGTATCCCTTTTTTAAATTCCTTTTTTTTTTTAAGATTATGGACTACCTTTAAAATTTTCTTTTTCCTTTTATGTAATTTCCTTTTTTTGTTTTGGTCATTATCTTTTATTTTTTCTCTGATAATCTATGGTTTTATTTAATTTAACACGTGTCAAAATCTGATAATTTTAATTGACACGTGTCACGATCATGCGAGTTACTAACTTTGAATCATTCTCCTTTATATAATAAGATTACATTTCCTATAATAATTTTAATTTGTACATATAACTGTTAGCTCTGTTTTTCTCTGTGAGCTTCTATGAAGAAGATGAAATTCCCCAGAAAATATTACCAAATAATTAAATTCCTAATTGCCAAAGACAAAACCCAAAGCAACACAACAGAGAAAATAAACAATAGAATTACATTAGGTTTTTATAAAACTAGTCAAGTAGAGATTACACATACAAGCACAAAACAAGAAGAAGAGACGAAGAAAGCTCACTGTACAAATGAAGCTCCACTAGAAGAAGAAACCAAAAACAAAAGACTTCTTCTTCTGGGAAACTGTTTTCAACAACCATCAGAAAGAAACACTTCAGATTCTGTTTCCTTCCTTGTTTCTGGAACCTATTCGTCGTCATCGAGTTGAACAATCTGTGCCCGTCTCTGAGCAGCTTTTCTTCTGATGAAGAAGCCCCATCTCATAGCTGCTTTGATCTTTAGCCATCCCACAACAGCTTTTCCCGAGTTTGAACGGTCCTCTTCGTAATCAGCTATGGACGTCTGACCAAAGGAGTGGAATCCAAACCCATCTTCTCCCATGTTCATTGGAGTTTGCTGGTCACCACCATTCATGCTAAAGAGTCTTAACAGTTGCTGCATATCATCGTTCTCGAGCATTTCATTACTTCTAGCCCTTATCTCTTCCTCTGATAAAAACCCATCACTTCCTCTGTTGCATGTATTTGACCAATCATTGTAAGTGTTCATCTCGGGAGGAGGTTGAACCATTTGTTGGTTTTGGGTTCCTGTTGCTGGACCCAGCGCCAATCTCACACCACCGTTACTATTGATCATGGTTTGTGATTCATGAGGGTTGCTAATTAGCTGATCTTGTTGTCCATATGAAGTGTTACCAAAGTTCATGTAAGAACTAGTACCAGCAAGCTGAGACACAGCTGGAAAACTTGATGCCGGACTCTGGTTGTACACTGATGCTGGAAAACCACAATGAATGTCTGTTAAATTCAGTTCACACACCGAAAGCAAAAATAAATTTGAGATTTGTGGCTAGTGAACATTTTACCTTCAACAGTTACGTCTGAATAAGATGTAGACGGTTGGCTTGGAACTGAAACTGGCATAGAGTAATCTACAGCATCCAGTTTGTTAACTTGATTGAAGTTCATAAGTGACTTGCTATCATACTCAATTACTTGATCCCAATTTTCATATGCTTTCTTCACTAATCCATCGACGTAACCCTGCATTATATATATATATATATCAGCAGTTTACTATTTACTGAGTAAAGGATAGAAGAAACAAGTGTGATATCTATAAGCAGCAGAAGACCAGTAAAGGACACAAACCTTTTGGTTGTCAGAAAGAGAATCAGCAGGATGATACTGCTTCCCTGATATAAGACCACTAAACTCGTAAATATTGTTAAACACAACACCAACAGAGTCTTCGGGATAGTAGACGTAAAGCATTTCACTCAAGACACATGTCTTGGAATGTTCTGCAAGTGTCTCCCACATCCTGTTTGACATGCCACTTCCAAGAATCTGAAAATCAGAATAAGAGTCATCAGGATGACCATTTCAACATCTTGAGAAGATAATCGATAGTGGAATTGTGCACTTACAGTCCTTAGTTTCTGAGAGTCTTTGACCATAAGACGCAGGAATTCTTTAACATTGTAGATTCCTGCTTTGTTGAGTTTCTTATGGAAAGCCCCGTCCTTTCCAATCTTTTCCAACCTCCAGACCTCATCATCCAAAGCAGGCGGATAATGTTTCTTGTACACTATAGAAAAGAAACATTAGGCAAAAGGAATGCAAAGATTTAGATACTTCACAAACTGCTTCAAAAGACATAAATTATAAAAAGATAAAGTGAGAGAACTTACACTCTCCACGATGGTCCTTCACAGTAAAAGCTTCTGTCTTTGCTTCGCGTACACGTATCCCCTCACAGTAACCAGAAGATACCCTTAAACCCAGCCTGAACTTTCTGCATCTTATCCAACTCGAGTTGTCTGTAAAGATAAGTTCCCCTAATGTTCCCACACCTTCTTTCAAGGTCACATGCATGTCACCAGTCAAGAGAGGCCTCTTTCCTTGACGCTCTTTCACCAAATGACCCTCAAATTCTTCTCCAGTCCAACCTTCATCATCTTCATTGTTGAAATCACCATCAAGCACAACAACATCGAGCTTTGCAGAAGCTTCAGGTCCTACTGTCAATACATGTCCAGTAGTCATATCCAACAATACAACATGGATCGCAGCACCTTGCTCCCCTTCTATCTTTCCTCCAGTAAACAAAGGAACAGACAATCTAGACCTAAATTGCAGCTGCAAATCCCTTCCACCAATGCCTTCAATTCGTTTAGGAGAAGACCTGTGAACTCAAGCATTAGAAATAGCACAATTACTACGTCAATTCTATCTTTTTAACAAAACTTTCATATCCTACCTTTCATTAAGTCTTGCAGGACCTAGTTTCGCCAATGCCCGCTCCACCTCTTCACTTACCTGATTAACAATTCTCACAATACGTTAAAGAAACACCACAAAGCATCCACAAACAAAATAAAAATCCTTTTAAACTCACCACTCGGCGAAGAATCGGTTCCAAAGACGAACAAAGCCTCTGTAAACTATCCATCTTCAAAGCTTCCACAATTACACTGCAATAACACAAATAACTTTCTCAAAAACACAAATCTCCCAACTTCATACAACTATAAAGCCCCTTCAATTGTAGATTTAACAAGCCAAAATCTATACTTAGAACAAAACAAAGGGTTTGTAACAATTACAAGCATAAACACAAATTACCTAGCAAGAGCTGGCTTTTTACGCTCAGGCTGCTGCTGCTGCTGTTGATAATCATCTTCCTCTAATTTTCTCTTCTCTCTCATACTATTAGTCCTCTCCATATACCTCGTCTGCATATTGTTTTCCTCAAATTTCTAGCTGCTAGAAGCTCAAAAGTTTCAGATCTGTAAAGATCGATAACAAAGCAAAACACTTCACCAACTCAAAACTAATGATAAGCACATAGAAAGAATCACAAATCCAGCTCTCAATCTCTGTTTTTGAAGCTCTAAAATCAAATAATTGCCACAATAGATGAAACCCAGAAAGCGAGATTTATGACTTCTACTAAACTTTTTCAGAAAGCGGAAGAGAAACTAAAATTCGATTCGAAGGAGAGAGAAAAATACCTCAAAAATGGCGTTTTGGTTTTGGATAAAAGAGAGAGAAAATCAAAAGACGCTTATTTTTCGTAATTAAAGATGAGATTAATTTACTTCGAACACTTAGCTACATATGTGATTAGTCGATTATTTTGACTGGTTTAAGTTATTAAGATAAATATCTGGTGCGGGCATGACCACGGTAAGCTTGAATTGCCGTCACTTTGCTGCGCATTTATTGGATGACATTATTGGGCCGGCGGCTAGTGTATGTATTTTTAGCACATGCTGTATTCTAAAGTTTATAATAAATAAATAATACTACTTTGCAGTTTGTAAAGAGCCCTAATTTGTTTTTTTACACGATTATAAAAATTTATTATAGTACAACACTTGAGAAATCACCAATAGCAAGATTAGGGATAAGATTCAACATGGGTTATAATATAGACTACATGAATATTAAAAAAAAAGTCTAAATGCTATGGAAGGATTCGAATAAGATTCCTTATTTCTTAAAAAGTAACATCCTTCACTATTTTAACAAATTATTCTCACTGGTAGATTAAAATAAATTAACTGCAAGCTAGTTGAGCCTGCAAATGACCAATTAGGTTGGTTAAACAAAAAACCATATAAGTACAGACCTTATTTTAATAAAGATCAAATTACAAATTATTTCAATGAGTTATGATTTAAATCCATTTTATCTACAGCTTTAAAAAGAATACTATGCTAAAAACCAAAAAAAAAAAAATATATATATATATATATATATACTCTGCAGTTAAACGAAAACGCCAGATTATAACAAACAAAAGAGCATGTTTTGATGTTTTTAACCAATCCATTAGATTCGATCAAGTTCCTTAATTTCTCAAAGTTGTCACTACATTGCAAATATATTATACGACAATGAAGAAAAAAGTAGGCATGAAAAGTTGTCAAGGACTCAACAGATATTTAACAAAAGCTTGAAGGTCATCGAAAAGCCGGCATAGTTTGGTTGAGACAGACTTCACTTTCCCCTGTTAATAACATAAAAAGGGTTGTGTTTCAATTTCTTGTTAAGGTGACAAACCAAGAGAAAAGACAAAGTAGAGATCCTGTTACTTACGCATTCATCATCAGAGTGATGTTGTCTCCTTTGAGTAAAATCCTTCCTGAAAAATCAAGTCATCAAACCATAAGTAAACAAAATCAAGAAATGTAACAAGAGAAGTGATTAAAGAGAAAGTCCAGGATAATAAACTCACCAAGTGGTTTCCTGGTGTTCTTCTTGATGCTCACTTCCTCGGCCTCATCCAACACGAGGTTCATGTATTCGTCAAACCCCTGCAAAGAGAAGAAATGGAAACAAAGAATCAATAACACAATCCAAAGTCAAATAGACAAACACCAAGTTAAGACCGATTAGAATGACACAATCACAAATCTCAAGTTTCTCCTAACTAACATTGAATCAAAATAAGAAAAGCTTCAAGCTGTCTTAACTTGAAACAACAAACATCCAAAGCAAGTCTAAGTTATAAGGTAATGAGAATGACATCATCACAAATCTCAAGTTTCTCCAAATCAACAGAGAATCGGAAAAGCTTGAATCTTAACTCAGGAAGAATAAAAGTATAGCAATACAAATTGAAACAAGGAACACCCAAAGTCAAGGAAGCAACTCCAACATTTAAGCCAATGAGAACGACACAATCATACATCTCAAGTCTCTCTAAACCAAGAACAACTTCAATTAAACACAAGAAGAATCAAAGAATAGCAAATACAATTGCAATCTAAGTCGGGATAAAGCATGGACCAACCCTAAGAAATCAAACTAGTATCTATATCAATGCCTTGTGCAGTAACAACAGTGACAACAATCTATTTTCGATTCCATGGCAGAACTATACAAGTTCACCTATTCAAGTAAAGACTATATTAGTGAGATAGTAACAGTGCTGATGCATTCAACTATTTCCAGAAAGAAAACAAATCCAGAAAATTTCATCAATTCATACTTATGGAGCTCAATTATCAACAAATTCATAGCTAAGTGCAGAAGAATATATGATAACTTACAGTAATTCTTCCTTCAATCCTCAAATCTTTCTGCTCAAACAGCCAAATCTGAATCCTAGCTTTCTGCATCACAAATAAAAACACCAGAGAGCACGAATCAGAAACACGGACTAAAAACCTAAACGAATACTAAAGCAAATCAGAAGAAAATTTACTTACATTTTGAAGAAACCTGAAAATCAAGTTCTGGAGCGGCCACCGGAAACAAATAGCAAAATCCAAAATTAGGGTTCAGTAAACGAAGAGATAGACAAGTTCTCGAAACAATAAATAGATCGAACAGAGTAGATTACAAAAGGAATCGAAGAAGAAAACGTACGATAGGCTGGGTCATGATCCTCTGAACCTTAGTGCTCGCCATGACTGCTCAAGTTTGAAATCTCTCTGTCAAGCTTCGAAGAAATCTCTGAGAGAAGAAAAATCTAAAACCCTAATTAATAACAAGCCTTCACTACTCTCGACTGCTACAAATTATCTCTTCAACACTTTTTACTAAAATTCGTTCTCGGTGCTCGTAAAACTTTAGAATCTTATTTCGGCCCCATAACAAAATAATGTACCTTTTTAGCCCAAAATACTTATCTCAGTATCTAGGGTAACGTATCTTTCTGTTTCGTTTCTAGAAGATACAAAATTATTTCAATTCTCTACTGTCAAGTGGCTATTTGTTTCACTTTATGGTTACCTGATAATTGGAAATTGTGAAATTTGGACTTAATTTTACAAAGGTATGCTCAAAGCTTTGTAAAATTACAAAGAATGAAACTTGACCAAAGATTTGTTTCACATTCTTATAAATACACAAACTTCATTCCTCACAACATAAAAATATACAAAACCAACAATATAGCAACAAGCAGCAGCTAAAAGACTGAAGCTGATTATAAATTATCAAATGTCACAACAATCTCAAGATTTAAATAAAAGAAGACTACAGAAGCTTATGCTATATATCTATGACTAATCTGAATCAAATCCAAAGTACAAAACAATTAGATTTGTACAAAGAATCCAGCTTTTGAAATCTCTCCATCATTCACCATTTATCAGTAGAGATTGAAAAGGAACTTTTTTTATCTCCACAATTGTCGAGTAATCGGTATTCATCGGTTGCTTCCATGGCTCACCATCCATTTGCAAGAACGCATCTTTCCAATCACCTCCTCTTAGCTCAAATCTAACCGCAGCAGCCTGAAATGATCACCAAAAATGTAACCTTTCAGTCAAAATCATCGGTATTCATCGGTTGCTTAATAATTCTACATTAACCGGTGTTTGTTTTAAGTTACCTGAGCTATGTGTTTGGCAGAGATGAGCTCAGCCATGACAAATGACGCGTGCCAGCCTTGCTTGAAACCGAAAATCTCTATCAAACCATCATCACAATGTGCTTCCACAAATCCTCTCTGAGCAAAAAATCATTTGGATTAATAACATCAGAGAGTTGAGTTCATTTACAATGAAATGAAACAGAAACAATACCTTCTCTAGATAGTCCGGTTTTAGATTACCCCATGGATGACTTCCACTTCCATAGTTTTGAAGATTCAATGCAACAATTGATCTCACACTACAAGATAAATCAATGCATCTCAGGATAAGCATTGAGATGATAAATTGTAAAAAGTAAAAACATAATATCGAAAACTCTTTTCTTACTTTTCCGGGACTGCGATCTCTTCCCATTGAGAACAGTTCACTTTTTTGATATGGATTTTCATTATGTTCCTAAGTCCCCTGCAAATTCAAATAACACAAAACAACAAAGAGCTTAAGTAGAGAGTTACACACAAGTTTAAGTACACAATCAGAACCCGAAATGACGAACCTTAAACCTGGACTGCTGACACAAGGCGTACAAAACCAACCTTGACTGCAACCAAAACCTGAATAAATAATCTGCAAAAGCAAACATTGTGTTGTTGATAATCTAGTTCTGAAACCGGACACAAATATTTTTAGCTTTTAAGTTTTAACAAAGACAAAGAATGAGATTTGAAGAAGATATAAACAAACCTTATTTGAAATAGGGCCTTGAGCAAGATATGGTTTAGTATTGCGAAGATGGTGGAAGCCATGTGCAACTTGAGCATCCATACCTAAATTATAGAAAGATCTAGTCAAAAATATATTTGTGAAAAAAATTTAGGATACAAAGAGAAAAGGAAGTTTCATCAAACCTATGCTTAAATAATTGTAGAACACGCCTTCATAGCACATTGCTAGTGGAGGTGCATCTATTCCTGCGTCCAAACCCTGAAACCACAAGAAAGCTCATGATGATGATTCGACAAGGAGAACCAAGCCTAAGGAAATAGAGCCAAACCTGATCAAGTTCATTTTCCTCTGCAGGTTTTAAAGAATAAGGAGGATCTACAACTTCTCCAGATGGCATTGACAGTAAAATCTTCCAGCTGCATCATCATATAACCAAAACCACACATTTTTACAACACCACATACTAAATGTTATGTGCAAAATAAGACTTTTACCTGTCTAATCGAGCAACTGGACCCATACTTGCACGATGAAGCGTTCTTTTAACAGCGGATCTCCATGCTAAAGGGAACGAACCACCCTGAAGAGAAGAACAAACACACAATCTTCAATCGCAATTCATCAAGAGACTCGTCACTAAGAGAGAACAAAGACTCACTCACCCAACCAAAACTTCTTGAAAGATCATTTCCAGTACCAAGCGGAATAACACCAACAGGAGGAATTGGTGACTTCCCATCTTTATTAAGGTCCCCAAGACATCCAAGAACCCAACCAACAGTACCATCACCACCTGCAACCTAATCAAAACTTATCCCATTTACATTCTATATCTAATATCAAAAACTATAAAAACATGAGATTGAGAAACATTATTATCTCTACTCACCATAATCCTCAACCTTGCTCTGCACTCTTTTGCACATTCATCTCCTTCTGCTGCCACTGTCTCTAAACACGCCAACCCATACCGAACAAACTCATGAGGCTTCACTTCCGTGAGATCAAACACCTGTATTTACAGAATCACCATAATAAACTTTAAATACACATGACGTTCCAAAGACTCAAAAAGATTCCATCTTTCAAATTAACTCATCACTCAAACAAAACTAAAAGTTTTAAACTTTGCTTACCAAATACACTAGATCTCAACATCAACTAAACACTAAAGTCATCTCTCGCACACTAAACCAAAACCCAAGAACGAATCTTCCATATTTCCATAGATCAGGCCAATCTAAACACAAAACACTCACTAAAATAGATACAAAGAAGGAAACTTTTAATAGCAAAAGAATCAAACCTGTTCTTCACTCATCAACTGTTGAAGCCTCTCTTTAAGAACAGGACCATGACGACCACCGGAATTAGGATTAATAAAAACAACCATTGGCGCGTGAGGAGCCATATCAGCAACGGCACCACCAGGAAGAAGTAAATGATCAGGAATCGCTGAAGAATCTTTCCGTTTGATACAGTCACGCATAGCGAGACGAAGATACTCAGGCATCATCAACCTCTGACGAAGCTCATCTTTGTCTACACTAACCCATGTTAGATTAGCGAGTCCACAACCTCTCATCGGTTTTGAATCAACCAATGATGGTCGTGAAGGTACGAATTTCTCTGTAGGTGCATCGGATTTTGATCTCGGAGAGTCCATTACTCTCGCCGGAGAATAATAAAAGTACAGAGGAAGACAAAAAGATGAATACTTTTCGTTCTCTGATGGGAGAAATGAAGGAATATTCGAAACCCAGTTAAATCAAATTTGGAGTTTGGAAAATAAATTAAAATAAAAGCATTGAAATTTCTTCTTCACCTGTGGATTCAAACTCGCTAAGCCAATCTGAATCTTCGTTGACAGTTTGTATTTTCTTGTCTGTATGTTTTATTTATATTTATATAAAATGTTTTAATTTCAAAGACAGCGCACAAAACGTGTGATTTAATTATTTAAATGCATCTATTTTGAAAGAAAAAACAAAATTACACGGTTGGATTTTTATGTGATGTCATAAAAAAATGCCAATCTACACGTCAACTAATTAATTCACGAAACTGCCGCTCTGTATTTAAGTGTACAAATCTTTTACAGTATATGATTTTTATTTTTTTTTATCAACAAACTTTCTATTAATCTTCGGTTAATTAATTAAAAACGTATTGCAAAATTAAATTTTTTGGATTTGATTTGATTGTTGTAAATGTCTCTAAATGGCTATAAATCATGGGACTTGAAAAATCAACTCGGCTATGATCTAATGTCATTATTATCATTAATAATATTCAAATTATTTCTTATATTTGGTGAATATGATGATTAAATACAATTTAATATATATATATGTGCATTATTTGCAGGCTATTATTTCATTGCATCATTGGTTTTTTTTTATATGTAGAAATATTTTTCAATTTCCAACAAAGAAAACAAAAATAACTGATAAAGAGTGGCGTTATCGTAATTAGACAAGTGAATAGTTTGGCGTCAACGTTAATTGTGTAAATCCGGCGAAGATGAGAGGACACACACATTGGAGTTAGTGGACTTTCCACAGAAATAATGGGGCCCACGTTGTTATTGCCCACTAAAGGCGTTAGGGTCACTGAAAGCTACACTTCTTCCCATTGTTGGGATCTTTGTTTCTTCTATGTACTTTTCTCACCAAACTTCTTTTTTAACTTTTTTTTTTTTCTCATTCTAGAATCGGTTGATATTTAAATTGGACCCAAAAATGGTTTGTATCATGTATGTTGGAGGCACTTCTATTCGTGTGAACATTAATTTGTTAAACAACAAAAAAGAGAGATATTTTGGTTTTTATAAAAAATGTGCAAGGTTTTATATTCTAAACAGATTTTTAAAATAAATTGCAATTATATTATTCCAGGGTTGTTAATAAATTAATTGAGGTTGCCCAAAATGAACTAAGCAAGTGCAAAAATAACTAAAACACCTTATGAACACCTAATGAATATGGACGAATAATAATAATAAATTAATAATTTATATATATTCTATTTAATTAATAGTTGTAAAGTATAGATATCAACAAATTACTCATAATTCTTGTAATATTATCATGGGAAACCGGAAAACGATTAGGTTTCAATTTTGAAGTTAACCTTATCTCGGTTGAATTAGAAATTTGAAAAGTTATATATATACAAGTTTATTGATGAATTATTGTGAGAATTACTTGTCTTTTGTTCCAAGTAAGAAACCTTAAGACTAGAATTATGGAGAATCAAGAGCAGACGAGTTTCACTTTTGAGATAGATAACTTCTGGAGAAAGAAGAAGATGTGATATCATCTCCTATCTTCTTAAGCGGCGGCTGCGAATGGTATGTTGACGTTTGTCCCAAAGGATGTGGTATTGATTAAGATCACTTGTCTCTGTTCCTCTGTGTTGTGAATCCTGAATCACTCCGACTTGGATGGAGAAGACGAGCTACTAGTTCCATAATTCTATTAAACCAATCAGGCAAAGAACTCAATGGAAATCATGAACATTGCAACTTGGTCTGCGCTCAGTTCTATCAATGGGGTAAACCAAGGGCATTGTCTCTTAAAAATCTTAAAGGGCTTTTAGAGGAGAACAAACTGATCGTTAAAGTCAAAATCAAAGTAGTTGAAGTTGTTGATGAAGGAGATGTAACTGGGAAAGAGATGTTAAATGTTTATGGTTTCCAAGTTCTATATTCTCAAGTTGTTTCAGTGAGTCATCTTTTTATGGCGCACCCGGACATTGCAGTAAATTTCCAACCAATGCACCCATTGTTGAAGACAGCATACATGAATATCCTCCTCGGTCTCATCAAGACATTGAACAAGCCTCCACATAGCTTCACCAAGACTGAGCTAGACAACGCTCATAGCGAGTTGAATATGCTAACAAACGTGGGCTTCAAGCTGTATTGGTTGAAGATAAAGCTTGTTGAGGTTTACTTTGAGTGGGAGAAAGCAAATACTGATGGGTCTCGAGATCTTGGACTTGCAGAACACATCAACAATCTCAATGTTGAGCTGAACAAGGAGAAGTTCAAAGATTGGTTCGAGGGTGTTGTTCACTCTTGGTCCTCTTGTTTACTGAGCATCTTAATGAAAAAATAGACTAAAAGACATTTTATTACTATGCTTTTTTCTTTGGTTTTAATTTTTTCTTTTATTAATCAAGAAGTTCTAGGTTTTAAGTTGCAAGACTTAGCTTGCTATTTTGTGAATTGATATTGCAAAGTTTTTAACACATATTTTCATATTATTAAATTAACCTCTTGGCCTATTTTTCAAGTTTAAATCTTGGTTATGCAATTTTTTTTTCTACGGTTTATACCACAAAATCTACAAGTTACGTCAAATTATAACATCAATCATCTACTGTAACTCAAATTCAATATTATATGTTATAAGACATTTATTTTATAGTACCTAGAATTAACCCTTTTTACAAAAAGAAAAACACTAAATCAAATATTTTTAACGCAAAAAAAAAAATCAAATATTTGAGGTTAATATTTGGACGAAATTTTTTGCTGTAATGGTAAAAGTAAAACTCATGCCAATTGGCCTAATTGTTTTAACCTTGGTGATACAAATTTATATATAACTAGATCAGGATGGGGTTTTCTTAAAAAATTTTAAAATGAATTAAATTTAAGCAAAATCATTTAGTTAAATATGTGTTGTTAATGAAATATCTTAAATTGTTTTAAGAGAGAGAAGTATAAAGCGTATTTCGTTAGAGAATAGAGTGATTTATATAAGTTTATTTTTCTACATAAATAAATTAATTAAATTTTTATAAACAAATTTTATAATTAAAATATTTAAAATCTATATGACATTTAGTAGATTTTGGTTTTCTTTTATTGTTTGTGTTACAACCATCATGTGAGATAGACAAAATATTCAGAACCAAAAACTGAATCAAATCAAACCCGGAAAGGGATACTAAACTCAAATCCCAACCAACAAAAATTTGAATGGATCCTAGACTCATATATCCGAATAACGAAATCCAAACCATACTGATAACCAAATGGATACCCGAAATACTCGAAATATAATTATATACCCAAAAATATTAATTATATTACACTTGATATAACTTAATTACCCTACAATTATTAACCCAATATATATATATATATAATTTTTAAACTGAAATAACCAAAAATATCCAAAATAACTAAAATATCTGAAAATTTTTAGTTATATTTGTAAAAATTTAACCAATTTTTTTTCTGATATTATCCGAATCAAAGCAAAAATTATAAATACGGGAATGGGTCATAGGCCATGAAATCTAAAAATCTGAAAGATTTTAACCAAACATGGATACCCAGGTCTAGTGTGAGATCTAGTAAAATGGATCCAATGACCGGCGGCTATGTTCTCGATCATATTTAGGCAATATGTTCTTCGGGAAAGATCTTTGGTGTCCTTATGATGTCTTCTGGTTAAGATCTTATATCGATTTCCAACTCAATACTTTTTCCCTCTCGCACCTTCACTCACCTAAATCCTTTCCCATTTATTGTCTCCTAGCGTTTTCTGACAACATCATCTACCTCAGCCTTTCCGCCACCATCTCTCGATTTTATTCATATCACTGGCTCGATACATGAATATATTTGGTTTTAGCAGTTTCTTTTCTTTTTCGTCGTCGGATTCTCATCCTCCATCATCAATCTCTCGGAGAAGCCCCCTTATTTTAGCAATCGATTTTGAATCTCATTTCAATACTAACATTTCGTATAAGAGATCAGTTTTTAACACTCTTATTGTCAATGATTTGCATATTTGGCTCACTGAGTTAACAACAATGATCTATGGTATCTACCATAATTTATATTATTTTATAAGTTGTAAGTAGGCGATAATTATCATTATCAAATTTTCATTTATTAGTTTTTCTTACAACATATTGTATCAAATTTTTGCTTGTGGATCTCTATTTATCTGGGTTTTTTTTACACTTATAATTTATTTGATCTTTGCATGCAATTATGCATGACACATATTTCTCACTAAATATTTAATTTTAAAATTTTCTGTAAAAATTGTGATTCTATAATTTGTTAATTTTATCCAATTAGTTAATTATTATTATTTTATGTTGATAAATTTATTATATCTATTTAACTATTTGGTCCATGAAATTAAATAAATTTATTGTTGATTTAAACTATTGATTTGGATATTTTTATGAGTTTATCCAATCAATTTACTCTATGATTTATGTAACATTTAACCAATTATGATAATGAATTAATTGGATTATACTCAATCAATTTTTCAAAACTTTAAAAATATGTTAATTTTTTTATTGGATTCAAAATAGTATGAAAATTTAAAAATTTAAATACAAAAAAAAAATACTTAGATTTTATTGAAATAATAAAATGAAACATATATTAGGAGATATGGAAAGTGAAAATTATCTGTTTGATTATTTATTTATTTTCCTCTTTTTTCCTTTTTCATTAAGGAAATAAGTTTTTACACATGTCATAATATAATCGATCAACCAACACGTGTCATAATCTCGTTAATTATAATTTTGACTCGTGCCAAATTCTCATGAATGCAACCAAGATTTATATAATAAGATCATTACTTTTAGTTTTACATGGTACAATAATTATTTTTCTAGATTTTAAGTATAGTTTAATAGTATAATTAAATTTTAAGTTATATGTATATTTACATATATTTGATATATACTCTATAAAAACTCTTGTACAGACCTTCTATAAATTAATACTCGATAAATTAATAACCTCTATAAATTAATAAATTTTGTTAGTCCCGAGTTGGGCTAGTATAATAGTTAAAATAATTTGATAAATTAATATGATAATATATTTTTTTTGAAAATTTTGTGTAATTAGATGGTCCAATCAGTATCATAAATTAATAATCATAGAATTTAATAACATATAAATAATATATTTTAGTAAAGTATTTGTAACGCCCGTGTTCCGAAAATTAATTAATTTAATTAATTTAATTAATTTGGAATTTCTTTCAAGTTTATGAACCTTAGATAAGTCTCGAGAGATTAATTATAGGGTTGAAATAATTAATTTAGATTTGTTCTGGAGGTGTCCTAAATCTAATAGAAAGTTGTGGGTTTTTTCTCAAAAAGAAGTCAAAATCATTTTGACTTCTCTTCTTCTTCTTCTTCCTCCTTTGTTACGCCATTTGTGGCAAAGGAAGAGTGAGCTTAAGAGCTTGAGAGAAAAGAAGAGAGAAGTAGAGAGAGAGGCTTGGAAAGCTTGGTGAAGCTTGGATCTTGCGAGATCAAAGAGTGTGGAGCTTTGAGAAGGTTGGGAAAAAGGAAGGATTGGAGTGAGGCTAGTTGGCGTGAGCTTTGGAGGAAGAAGTGAGGTCTTCTTGAGCTTGTAGAGGTTATCTAAGCATAGATCCATCCATTCTAAGGTGAGTTGTGACCAAAGGTTATCATTAAACCATGTGTGGGGGCTTGTGGGGTTGTGCTAAGCTTTGGGGTGTTCCTAGGTTGCTTATAAGCCTTTGGTTATGTGTGGAGCTTTAGCTAGAGTTTGCTAAGCTTGTGGTGGTTAGGGAACCATCGATTTGTGCTTGTGTGCCTTATTAAGCTTTGATTGTGTTCATGTGCTTGATTTGTGATTTGTGTGTGTTGTGGTTTCTTGGTGATTCCATGGTTTGTTGGGGGTGTTCCCTTGTTGCTTGGTATGTGTTTTCCTTGTAGGATGTATGTTGGTTGTGGTTTAGAGGTTTAGCCTTAGGGTAGTGTCAAGGCTAAGTGGTGGAGTTGGGAAATCGGGGTACCTATAGACCAGGTGTGGTCGATAGAACGAGGTTGATAGGAGTTATCGACTAGGGCAGGTAGATAGAGCGAGGTCGATAGATCCTGCTGGATGTTTTTCCTAGTGCTTATCGACCAGGTGTGATCGATATAGCGAGGTCGATAGGTGTATCGACTAGGGCAGGTCAATAGGTTGGTCGATAGATCATGCTGGACGTTTTTCCTACTGCTTATCGACCAGGTGTGGTCGATAGAGTGATGTCGATAGGGTGTATCGACTAGGTGTGATCGATAGGTAAGTCGATGAGTTTCTTCGGATTGTTTTTAGGATGGCTATCGACCAGGTGTGGTCGATAGTGGCTATCGACTAGGTGTGGTCGATAGTGGCTATCGACTAGGTGTGGTCGATAGGGTGTGGTTGATAGGGCTATCGATAGTGTTGGTCGATAGGTTGTGGTCGATTGACCATGTAGTTCTGTGACTTGTATTTTTAACATTTCTTGATGTTGTGAATTGCTAGGTGGTTAGTCATGGATGTGTTTGATTAGCTTTGCATAAGGTTGCATGTTAGCTGATTGTTTAAAGTAATATGTGGTGTTATTATTTCGTGTTAGTGTGGTTGTTTGAATTGCGTGGGCTTTCATATAACTTGTTGTTGGGAGGATCAATCTCACTCAACGTTTGGTTTACCAAATGTTGATGCATAACTTTTGTTGATTTTGTTGATGCAGGTAAAGATAAGACGTGATCGTGGAATCGATGCGAGGAGGGGGAGGATGATTAGGACCAGTAGTTTTAGGTTTTGTAGTTTTCGTAGGATTGCTAGAACCGGTATAACTGTTGACCATGTGTGGTCGTTGTTGTTTGTTGAATGTTAATTAACTGGTAAAATATTATTTGTATGGACACTTAATATTTGTTAATTGCATGTTTAAAAAAAAAGTGTGGTCGTCACAGTATTATTCTATTTTTAGTTGTTTATTCATAAATTTATATTTTTGTTGGAGTTTATATCTAATTTGTTCTTACTATATTAAAAATACTTAGTATTATCTTTTCAAATTCCATTAAAAAATTATGAAAAATTTTATATGCGATAATTGTTTCTTAATGTTTCTGCAAGTAAAAGTATCGAACTATTGTTTTCAACTTCTTACTTTCAATAGATTTTTTATAAAAACAATTAGACAACACTCTCTATAAATTAGTAAAATACTCTGGTCCTATAACAATACTAATTTATAGAGGTTTTACAATTATCATGGGGAACGATTAGGATTTAAGTTTCCTTATTTCCGTTGAAAATTAAGAATTTGGGAAGTTGTATAAATACGAGTTTATGGATGAATTATTGTGAGAATGACTTGAGTTTTGCTCAAAGTAAGAAACCCTAAGAATAGAAATATAGAATCATGGAGAATCAAGACGAGTTTCACGTCTGAGATAGATAACTTCTGGGAGAAAAAAGCTGTGATATCATCTCCTATATTCTTAAGTGTGGCTGCGAATGTTTTGTTAAAGTGTATCCCAGAGGAAAAGGTATTAATAAAGATCACTTGTCTCTGTTCCTCTGTGTTGCTAATCCTAAATCACTCTGAGTTGGATGGAGAAGACGAGCTACTAGTTTCATAATTCTGTTAAACCAATCAGGCAAAGAACTCTACAGAATGTATGAATGTTGTAACTTGTTATGTGCTCAGATCTTTCAATGGGGTGAGTCAAGGACCTTGTGTCTTAAAAAGTTTAAAGATCTAGAGGAGAACAAACTGATCATTAAAGTCGAAGTAAAAGTAGTTGAAGTTGTTGATGAAGGAGATATATCTGAGAAATATATGTTAGATGTTTATGGTTTCCAAGTTTTTTATTCTCAAGTAGTTCCAGTGAGTCAGCTTTTCGGGAAGTACCAAGATATTGCAGTAAATTTCAAACCAAAGCATCCATTGTTGAAGACAACATTCATGAATATCCTCCTTGGTCTCATCGAGACATTGAACAAGCCTCCATATTGTTAGGATACTTTACATATTGTATATATCGTATGTCTTCTCTACCTTATTCTCCAAGCTATCTCTTGTATAAATACTCTTGTAAAGCTTTTGATTATTAATAAGAATAATCAACTTCTATATGGTATCAGAGCATGCTCTCTTAACCTAAACATATTTCTTTTTCATTATTCTCTCTAAAATTTTACCCTAGCTGCCGCAGCTTGCAAAGTTGCTGCCGCTCGTGCAAGATCGACCATGTCCGTCACCTCTGAGTCAATGTCGACTCGTCTCTCTAATCAGGCTGATCCAGATACAGCTATCCTCTCGGTGAACATGGCTGTTATCACCAAGCTCACCACCACGAACTACATGTTGTGGTGTCTTCAGCTTCGTTTTTTCCTTGGAGGACATGAACTCTCTGCCTACATCGACAACACTGCGTCGGTCCCGTCACAAACCATCACAACCAATGGAACTATTTCAGTCAATCCTAAATACAAATTTTGGGTGCGATAAGCCAAACTTATTTTTGCTGCTTTGCTTGGAGCAATATCTACTCCTCTCCAATCGCTTGTTACCTCTGATTCAACTACGTTAGAAGCTTGGGAACTTCTTGCTAGAACCTATGGCACACCATCAAGAGGCCATATCAAACAACTTAAAGCTCAGTTGAAGAAAACAATCAAAGGTTCCAAAACTATTGACGAATACATGCAACTCATGAAGTCTAAAGCTGACCAGTTGTCACTGCTTGGAAAGCCAATTGATTCATGAGGATCTTATCGAGTACATCATTGAAGGTCTTCCTGACTAATATTGCGCTGTGTGTGATGATATCAATAATCATGATAGCACTATCACTTTTGAAGAATTTCATGAAAAGGTGCTTAATCGTCAGGCAAATGTCATCTGTAGTACTACTGTCTCTGAGTCATTCCCAGTTACAGCCAACGTGGCCAACTATCGACCACGCAAGAATAACAACAACAACAAGAACAATAACTGGCATCACAACAACAACTCCAGACTGCCAAATGATAATTGTCAACAGTCGGACATCCGTTTCTCTTCATCATCGGACCAGCAAAACTTTCAACAATAAGGGCGTCGTCCGTATCTTGGCCGATGTCAGGCATATGGCAAACAAGGGCACAATGCTCAACGATGCTATCAATTTAGCCTTGTCCAAAGCCAGTCTCAACATACCTCTAACCAAGGCTGGCAACCACGGGCTCAAGTTGAAACACACACGGTGGAAAAACCCTCTTGGCTACTTGATAGTGGAGCGTCTCACCATATCACCTCCGACTTGAATACTCTGGCTCTCCATGATCCCTACCACGACACTGAGGACATTTTAATAGGTGATGGCTTTGGCTTACTTATCAAAAACACGGGTTCTACAACTCTTTCCTCTAATACTCGTGATCTACAACTTGATAATGTGTTATATGTTCCGTCAATGGAGAAAAAAACTGATATCTTTTTATAAGTTGTGCGTTGATAATAACGTTTCTATCACATTTGATCCTTTGGTGTTTCAGGTGAAGGATCTAAGCTCAGGGGCGCAAGTGACAAAGGGAAAAGCTAAAGATGGGATGTATGAATGGATTGACACTCTCGTTTAGGCCATCCAAATGTTGATCTTTTGAATAAAACAATCCCAAAGTTTGCTTTACCATTATCTAATAAAACCTATTTCTCATTGTTTTGCAAATCTTGTTCTCTTAACAAAAATCACAAAAAGCCCTTTGGAGAAAATTCAATTCGATCTTCTAAACCACTTGAGATTATTTATTCTGATGTCTGGACATCTCCGACTACTTCGTTTGATGGATATAAATATTATGTGGTCTTCATTGATCACTTTACAAGGTACACTTGGTTTTATCCATTGAAGAAAAAGTCGCAAGTGCTTGAAACGTTCTCTAAGTTTAAAGAACTCGTTGAGAATAAGTTCCACACCCGAATTATCACCCTATACTCTGATAATGGTGGTGAGTTTATTGCAATGGCAAGTTGTCTCTCTTCTCATGGCATTTCACACTTAACTACTCCTCATCACACACCATAACACAATGGATTATCTGAAAGAAAACATAGACATATTAGTGAGACAGGACTCGCGTTACTCTCTCACGCGTCTATTGTCATTGATTTTTGGTCCTTTGCCTTTGCGATAGCAGTCTATCTTATCAATCGTCTTCCATCTTTGTCTCCTAAATTTTATACTCCCTTTAAGTCCCTTTTTGGTGAGAAACCAAATTTTCAAAAACTTAGAGTCTTTGGGTGTTTTTGCTTCCCTTGGTTAAGACCATATACTTCCAACAAACTTGAGTCTCGGTCTTCTCTTTGCATTTTTTTGGGGTATTCTTTAACGCAAAGTGGGTACTTTTGTTATTATCCAGTTTGTGCCTGCTTATATGCGCGAGACATGTTGAGTTTTAGGAAAATATTTATCCTCTCTCTCAACATGTTTCGTGTCTAGGCCCTGTGCCACAGTCGAATGATCTTGGTCCAACAACTTTGGCTGTGACACCTCTTTTCAGACCAATCATACCTACCAGAGCAGTCATCGCCCCCAGCTCTGAGACTTCATCTTCTAACGACAATCAATCTCCAAGTGATAGTCAATCATAACTTATAAGTTCTCATACTGCAAACTCTCTATCTCATGAATTGCCTATTTCGACAAAGACTCCTTAGCCTCTGATATTGCCACCAGTTGTAAACTCTCAGGTTGATAACTCTCTGTCTAGTGATTTGCCTGTTTTGATAGAGACTCCTCTAACAAAGGCTCATGTGCTGCCACCAGCACCGGTTAATACTCATCCAATGCAAACACGGTCCAAGAATAATATCACGAAACCAAGTACCAAGCGTGCACTTACTATTGCTTCGAGTGTATGTAAGGAGATTGAACCAGTAACGTACCATCAATTTTGTAAAGATGAATGAAACAAGTATTTTATCTATGCAGAGAATGAAAGCAAACAATCAAACTAGGCACAGAGATAAAATACAGGTTTAATCAATTGTAGTATAGGGGGTGTGAAATATCGAACCAAACTAAGTGTAACTGCACAACAACTAGGATGTTATCTAACTATGCTATTCAAGTAAATATGGGGGATTGGTTTACTAACAACCTAAATGAACTATAACCAAACCCTAAATGACACTAGAGATACTAAAATCTGTCACACTTTAGCAAATCACGGAACTAAAACAAGAGCAAATAGAAGTGAACTAAGGACTCGACCAAACTGATCGAGTAGGTTAGTCGAGTGGAAATTCTAAGGACTTGAAACATTAAATTAAATGATTAAAACGACGATTAAGACTATATGAAGACTATAGGGACCTTAGGGACAGATTCATTGGTTCGTAAATGCTCTATATCATCATGGATAACTATAAAAACTCATCCATAGGGGATTTCCCTTGACAACAGACATCACATCCAGCTCAATCTACTGTCGTGACAGAGAGCCTTAAGATCCACCACTAAATCATACCCGGTTTTGTCAGAAATTTGTAAAAAAATCAGGCATAAAAAATCAATCTGTTAAAGCCAATTAAGATTCATAACAAATAAGAGGCTAAGATATGATGTAAATCAATATTTTACACTTAGATTTCATGCTATTATATATAGATCCCTAGAAAAAATAGATCTGATGATTTCATCAAACTTTTGTTGTGGAAATCATCTAAGATCATGTTCTTCTTGATCAGAAAAAAATAAGCATTAAAAAACACTCACCCAAGAGGGAATATAAATGAATTGATGATCAATCAAAGAAACCCATAACAATATAGAGCAATACTAGCCTAATCCATCCCTAAAAAAACTATTCACACAAATAAATCATCATCAAAGGTTCAAACCCAAAAAACTCTGAAATTGACATATCAGATAGATAATGAACCGATGAACAACTTTGATGAAGAAATAAAGTACAAATACTGATTTAATAAAAAGTTATAAAGTTTATAAAATTCAAAAATCTAAAAACAATGAAGAACAACTCAAGAACAGGACAGAGAAGCAGAGCTAAAACCTAAATTAAAGCTAATAAAAAAATAGTCACCCCGAATTAACCTAATCAGGAGCTTTATACTAAGTGACAAAACAAGAGTAAATACAATTTCCGAGTTTTAAGGGAAAGAAATATTTCACTCGACCGGTCTGGTCGAGTGGCTTGGTCGAGTGAAGTCTTGCCAGGTCTTCTGTCCATCTTCAGATCATCACTTCACGTCCAGAAAGCCTCTCCATGATCCAAGTCTTTTTTCAAAGCTCATCCATGCTCCCAAAGCTCCAAAAGTACCTGTTTATACCCCATATATGCTATATGCATGCAATGCTTATGTAAAAATGCGTAAATGAGCTAAGTGGAGGAAACTGACACATTATGATATAAACAAAGGATGAAACTAAGCTAAAAAGATGATAAATAGATGCTAAAAACATGTAAAATATGGTGTTATCAACGAACGATGGCGACATTCAATGTCAGATGAAATAAATTCGCAAATACAGAATCACTCATGAGATCTTGTTCCGCCTGACCTTGTTGAGAATCTCGTGGGACGTAGATGGGTTTTTCAAATAAAAAGGATGCCAAATGCAGATGTTGAACGCTTCAAGTCCAGACTTGTCACTAAAGGATTTCACCAACGGCCAGGTATTGACTACTTTAAGACTTTTAGTCCCGTTATAAAACATGCGTCTGTTCGTCCTATTCTCAGCCTTGCAACTGGATGTGACTGGACGTTACGACAGCTTAACGTCAACAATGCCTTCCTGCAAAATCCTCTTGATGAAGTTGTGTATATGGATGAACCACCTGGTTTTGTCAGTAAAGATACTCTGAATTATGTGTGTAAGTTGAATAAAGCAATTTATGGCTTGAAACAAGCTCTGCGAGGTTGGTACAATGCTCTTCGTACATTCCTTTTGGAGTCTGGTTTCATCAATATTTTTGTGGATAATTCTCTGTTTGTTCTTTTGGCTGCTGGCTCGGTAATTTTCCTCCTTGTTTACGTTGATGATATTGTTATTATGGGTAACTCTCCACGAGAAGTACAACGATTTATTGATCTATTGGGTGAGATGTTTTCTCTTAAAGATCTAGGTGCTCTATTTTCTTGGCATTGAAGTTTATCGCACAAAGGCAGGACTCACATTGACTCAAACAAAATATATCAATGATCTGTTGAGGCGTGTGAACATGTTAGATGATCGCCCAGTTTCGACTCCCATGGCCGACCATCCACCATTAACCAAATGTTCTGGAACATATTTGTCTAATATTGAAACAAAAGAGTATCACATGGTTATTGGTAGTCTTCAATATCTTCTCTTCACGCGCCCTGACATCGCCTTTGCCGTCAATAAACTCTCTCAATATATGCAGTTTCCTACCATGGAACATTGGTCTGCGGCAAAGCGTGTCCTAAGGTATCTTTGTGGAACCCATGATCGTGGTTTTTTCTTTACAGCTTCTAACCCACTTCATCTTCATGCTTACTCTGATGCAGATTGGGGTGGTGATAAAGATGATTACTCATCAACGGGGGCTCATCTTTTCTATCTTGGTAAACACTTAATCTCTTGCCCAAAAAAGAAGCAACAAACAGTAGCACGTTCCTCTACTGAATCAGAGTACAAACCAGTTGCAGACACAGCCTCCGAACTTCAATGGATCAGGTCCGTACTTGGTGAACTTGGGGTCTCTTTATCTCAAACACCGGTTATTTACTATGACAATATTGGTGCTACATATCTGTGTGCGAATCCAGTATTTCACTCTCGTATGAAACATGTAGCAGTTGATTATCATCATCTTCGTGGCCTTGTTAAATCTGGTGATCTTCGCGTCACACATGTTTCCTCCGCTGATCAACTTGTTGATGGTCTCACAAAACCTCTTCCACGGTCTCGATTTAACTCGATGATAAACAAGATTGGTCTAAGCTTCAATTCATTGTTAACCAAGATTGGCCTAAGCTCTGCTCGTCCATCTTGAGGGGGCGTGTTAGGATACTTTACATATTGTATATATCGTATATCCTCTCTACTTTATTCTCCAAGCTTATAGCTTATTCTCCAAGCTATCTTTTGTATAAATACTCTTATAAAACCTTTGATTATTAATAAGAAGAATCAACTTCTATACATATAGCTTCACCAAGACTGAGCTAGACAACGCTCATAGAAAGTTGAATTTGCTAATAAATGCGGGATTTAAGCTATACTAGTTAGAGGAAAAGCTTGATGCGGTTTACTTGGAGAAGAAGAAAGCAAATACTGATGGGTCTCAAGTCCTTGGGACTTGTGGAACACATCAACAATCTCAAAGTTGAGCTGAACATGAAAAAGGTCAAAGATTGGTTCGAGGGTGTCATTCACTCTTTGAATGAGTGGAAAGTGAGAGTGGGATTTGCTGAGCATCTTAATGAAAAAATAGATTAAAAGACATTTTATTACTGTTTTTTTTTTCTTTGGTTTTAATGTTTTCTTTTATTAATCAACATCAAGAAGTTCTAGGTTTTAAGTTGCAAGACTTAGCTTGCTATTTTGTGAATTGATATTGCACCGTTTTTAACACATATTTTTATTTTATTAAATTAATCTCTTGGTGTTTATGCATGTCACCAAGGAGATACTAACTAGATTTCTTGGTGTTTATGCTATTAAGTTTGAATATCTAATTAGAGTTTGATTAATTGCATTATATATGTTGTTAGATTGTTTGTTATAAAAGTTTATAGTTGGCTTGATAGAAAAATAGTAATAATTGTGATATCGTTGAAAACTTGGAAAGAATGGTCTCGTTCCTAAAGCCCAAAACCAGAATATATATTGGGCCTAAAAGGCTTGGACCTTGAACATTCCACTTCTCTGGATTCCATAAGAAAAATTGAAAAACATAAACTCAAAAAAAAAAAAAAATGAAAATGAAAAGAAGAAATCGTTCTTGTGGAGAAGAAGGAGAAGAAAGATAAGGATGATAACGGTAAGCCAAGTTTCGTCTTACTCTTCGTCTTCTTCAAACCTCGCATCTCTGTCTCGTCTCAACCACAAATTATCTTCGAGATTCCGAAGCTCTTCTATTTACAAAGCAAGCTTCTCTGTTTCTACAAAGACCAGGAACTCTTGTAAAGCCAAATCATGGGATAATCTTGGTCTTGTTATCAACTCTAGAAGGTACTTCTTCTATTTTTTAATTGAGTTTACAATCTTATATCATATGGGTTCTATGTGAAATTGGTGAAACTGGTCCTGTTTTTGACAATGCTACTTAAAGTTCTCAACTTTTCAGATTGAAATTTATGTGAATTTTCATGCTGATGAAACTAAAGATAAAGTTTTTATATGTTTTAAGAACCAAATTGTGTGTCTTAGGTTAGTGGAGCACTTAAATTTCAGGAGATTTGAGAGATTTTAAATCCTTTGTTGTTGTTTTCTCACTTTACTGTTGCATTGTTTGCTGATTGGAGTTGATGTTTCAGCTCTGAAGCTTCAATTTTTGATCCATTGGGAATCAATCCAGATGAAACTTCTGGTCTAAGTTGCATCTGGGAAAGCTTTCTGAATCTTTTGTCTCCATCATTTGAAAGCTCATCCGGTAGCAAACGAGATAAGCCGTCTTCTAATCGGGGCGTGGCAGGTTCGGTTTAAGCTTATATATTGTGTGGTTTAGTATGATTGTTGATGCTTAAGTCTTTGAAATCTTCTTCAGCTGCTATTGAGGACAGTTCCATTGATTTTGGAGATTTCTTCAAAGGACCATTGCCAGGGAAGTTTCTGAAACTTCTCGGGTTCTTAGCTCTCTCTCGGCTTGGAATATATATACCACTCGGTGGAGTCAATCGAGAAGCTTTTGTTGGAAATTTGGATCAGAATAGCATTTTGAGTACATTGGATACATTTTCTGGTGGAGGCATTGGTAGACTTGGTATATGTTCTCTTGGGATTGTTCCTTTCATCAACGCGCAGATTGTGTTTCAGCTTCTTGCTCAAGTCTATCCAAAGTTACAAGATCTTCAGAAAAAAGAAGGTGAAGCTGGTAGAAAAAAGATTCTCCAGTACACTCGATACGCTTCAGTCGGTTTTGCAATAGTACAAGCAATCGGACAAGTGTTTTATCTTCGTCCTTACGTTAATGACTTCAGCACAGAATGGGTTGTTTCTTCTGTGACATTGTTAACGCTTGGTTCTGTTCTCACTACATATATTGGAGAGAGAATCTCTGATCTGAAACTTGGAAATGGCACTTCCCTTTTGATATTCACGAGTATTATCTCTTACTTACCTGCATCATTCGGTAGAACAACAGCAGAGGCCTTAAAGGAAGGAAACTATACTGGTCTCGCCACCATCGTTGTTTCATTTCTCCTCTTGGTACTCGGGATTGTGTATGTTCAGGTAACTAAACTAGCTATACCAAATTTTGTTCCTTTGAATGGATCTAACAAGCAAAGTCTTTCAGGAAGCAGAGAGGAAAATTCCACTCAATTATGCGTCGAGATATACCAGCAGAGCTGGTGGGCTTCAGAAATCTGCTTATCTTCCATTCAAGGTAAATAGTGCTGGAGTGATGCCTATTATATTCTCCACATCATCTCTTGCTCTTCCTGCTACTTTAGCACGATTTACCGGCATATCTGCTCTGAAGAATGCTGCTTTTGCTTTGAACCCTGGAGGTGAGTTATCCTAATAACACACGGAAGAAGAAGATTTTAGTCCTTTGAAACTATTTTGCTAAAGACTTCACACAAACTCTTGCAGGTTCTTTCTATCTTCCAACCAATATACTTCTCATAGCTTTCTTCAACTACTACTACACTTTCCTACAACTTGACCCGGACGATGTGAGCGAACAATTAAAACGCCAAGGTGCATCGATCCCTCTAGTCCGACCTGGTAAAAGCACTGCTCTCTACATCAAAACCGTAAGATCCTCTCTCTTCTTCAACCTACCCATTTTGGTTTAGCTACAGTCTGAAAATGCCTGGCTCTGATTGCAATATCAGGTCCTTGGTCGCATATCGGTTCTTGGTTCTGCATTTCTGGCTGTTCTAGCTGCTGGTCCTGCCGTAGTTGAACAGATCACTCACTTGACAGCATTCAGAGGATTTGCAGGTACTTCAGTTCTGATCCTTGTCGGGTGTGCAACTGACACTGCAAGAAAGGTTCAAGCAGAGATAATCTCGCAAAAGTACAAGAACATTGAGTTTTACGAGCTTGATAAGTATGATCCATGAACTGGTAGTTTCTGTTCAAGTCACTATGTTCTCTTGTCATATAATGAAACTATGTAACAATGGTTTTGACTTTGATGAGTATATAATGCTAATGCACTTTTGTCATTGATTTGCCAAAGTGTTCATTTTTATTGGAAACTAATAATTTCACGACTTCAATCAGAAGAAGAAGCTCAAGTTGGAAAATAAGAATCTTAAGGGCACTGGTCTCTTCATCTGAGAGAGGAAAACAAAATTGAAATGAATTCAAAATATATCTATTTCCTTTTCTATGTATAAGCATCTCACAAGGGGGGAACAAGAAACCCAATTGACCAGTTCAAGATACTCTGTACAAAGGCCACGTAACAAACCCTAGAAACCCTTTTGTTGTAACCTAAACCTTCGAATCCTACAATCTTTTAATATCACAACAACATAAAATCTAAAAGCAAACCCTTTTCAAAGATCTACGCTTTCGTCTCGACATTGTCCCATAGGCTGTTGAATAGTGAACTTTCTCTGTTTCTGTTCATCAAGCTTTGATCTATCTGAAGCTGAGGCCAACCATTTAAGCATCTTGATAACACTTGGGGTATCATCGAGATAGTACTTGGCCTTGCTCGGTTTCTGACCCACCGTGGACGCAAAGATCTCTGAGAGACCGATAGAGGAAACATCTTGGTGCTTCACTATGCTGTCAAACATGTCCTCATCAGAACGGTCATCACCAATGCATAACAAAAAGTCAGGTCTCTTCCCTTTGCTGTTCCTCATTGTTGCTATCAAATGCTCCACCACATTTCCTTTGCTTACTCCCTGAAAACCAAATTCACATTACAAAAATGATAATAAATGGCAAGCAAGCAAATATTGAATTAGTTCCTATACATACCTGAGGTTTAACTTCTACGATGCGCTGGCCACTCTTGACAACAACGGGGTCATTGGTGAGCACACTCTCTAGATGATCAAGAAGCTCCGTAGCTTGCCAAGAACCAAATGAATGGTCAGCTTCTTGGTGGTGCCACACCATTGCACTCTCTTTCTCCTCTATGAATGATCCATCAGTTGCTTCCATGTAGTGCTTCATCACCGGTTCAGCTATCTTCTTCCAGCTTAAATCCACAAGTAATGCACTCGTCTCCCATGGGGAATTAGAGTTCCATCTGTGATAACAGAATCAAAAGGAGACCAGCTTTAGCTTTACACAAAATGAGAGAGAAGATAATGAAAGGGAAGGATTTTAGCAGTACCTAGTGAAATACCCATGTTCAGCTGAGAGTCCGAGATTTGGGCAAGAGCCAAACCATTTGCTGAGAGGGTCTTTACCTCGACCACTAACAATAAAGACTAGATTGTCGGGGTCATCACACAAGCGATTGAGCAGCGAGATGAGATCTTTACTTGGCTTTTTATCCAGACTCTCCTGATCCATCATTGTGCCATCATAGTCCAATAGGATCAACCTACTGCTTGTTCTCTTATACACAGGGACTATGGTTTCAACATTGAGTTTTCTGAAATTCGGATCTAAAGCAACAACTCTGAACCCAAGACCGAATCCTATTCCCCAGAATCTCTTGTTGTAATGATCTTTGCATGCCCTTCGAAGATCTTGATCGTAACTCCGAGCCCAGTAGGCTACGTCGTGAGAGCTTATGTACTTGTGATGCTTCTGGTGACGCAGATTTTTCTCTTTGTCTGACATTGTGAACGCAGAGCTCATTGCATCAGTGACTGCATCGATGTTCCACGGATTAACACGGATCGCACCACTCAGAGATGGAGAACAACCAATGAACTCAGAAACAATAATCACACTCTTCCTAACATCATCCTCCCCAAAACGTAAAGCTGCATCCAAAACAGGGCTCCCCTGCCTAGTCACTGTGTACTTGTAAGGCACCAAGTTCATCCCATCTCTCACAGCATTCACCACAACACACTCCGAGATCGCATAATAAGCCACTTTATCCAAAGTACTAACAGGTCCATTGACAAACACAATAGGCTGATAACCACCAGGTCTCCCAAATTTAGAATTGATCTCATTAGCAATCATATTTATCTGTTTCTCTACATCTTGAACATCTTTACCTGAACTCCGAGCAGGATTAGTAATCTGAACGAGAACTACTTTCCCACGAAGCCCTTGGTTCTGTTCAAGAAGCTGACCCATCGCCCAAAACTTCAAGCTAATACCTTTGAACATATCCAAATCATCAACACCTAACATCACAATGTTCCCTTTGAACCTTTCTCTCAAGCCCTTCACTTTCTCAGCAGTTTCTTCAGAAGCCTTAATAGATTCAATCTGCCCCATATGAATACCAACCGGCAAAATCTTGATGCTCACCGTTCTTCCAAAGTATTCAAGACCAATGTAGCCTCTTTTCGATTCGTAATCAAGACCAAGCATCCTACTACAACAAGACAAGAAATGCCTAGCGTAATCGAATGTATGGAATCCAACCAAATCACAATTCAGAAACCCTTTGAGAATCTCATCTCTCACAGGAAGAGTACGATAAATCTCCGATGAAGGAAAGGGACTGTGAAGGAAAATCCCAAGCTTTATCCGATGAAACCTATTCCTCAAAAAAGTGGGCAAAACCATGAGATGATAATCATGAATCCAGACGTAATCTTCATCTGGATTAAGCACTTCCAAGATCTTATCAGCAAAAATCTTGTTAACCTTCACATACGCTCTCCAATTAGATCGATCAAAGAGAGAGCCTTGAGCTTGCGTCATAGGGAGAAGATAATGAAAAATAGGCCAGAGATAGTGTTTGCAGAAACCATGATAATACTTGCTGAGCAAGTCACTAGGTAAGAAAGTAGGAACACATTGAAACTTCTCAAGCAAGAACTGAGAAACGTCTTCTTGCTCGGAAGGCAAAACGTCGACGTTTAAAGATCCAACGTAGACGACTTCTGTCTCCGGAGGAAATCCATCTTTGAGTTGTAAGTAAAGACTGTCATTGTCGAATTCGAAGTACCACTTGTTCGATGAAATGTCTCTGTGAGCACGAAGCGGAAGCTGATTCGAAACAACGATTCGTCTCGGCTTTGTACCCCACGCACCACCGTTAGGATCGTTGTTACCGTCTCCGTCGTCGGTTTCGAGACCAGAAAGTTTCGTTACGGCATTGGGGATCCGATTACGACCCATGATCCTATAATCATCCGCTGAGACCAGACTAAGCTGATCTTTCCAAGATTCCGGCCACATAACAAGAGAAAAATTCAAACTTTAGATTTGGGTAAATCAAGAAATCAAATTTTGTATTTCTGGGTTTTTGTTTTAATTTTCAGATTTCATAACATTGGAAGAAGAAAACGCGTAGTTACGATGAAGAAGAAGAAGAAGAAGAAGAAGAGAGCGTCCATATTGTGGAATTTAAGAAGAAGAAAAAACGGAAATTGTTTCGGTGAGGATAAGAACGAAACGAAATAGAAAAATTAATAAATTCTCAGTATATTTAAAAAACGGGCCCTTGTGGAATATTTGGACGGTCTTGATTTTCTCGAGATGGAAACGACTGGTTAATGTTAACCGTTGGATGAGCGCGTGTGAGAAACATGAACCGACTTTGTGTTTTTGGGAAAAAAATCTTTAAAGCTATAACCCTAATTACTGATTAGTTGCTCTGAGCTGTTACTTCTGCCTCCTCCAATTATATTTCCACTTTTTAACCCAAATGGGAAATAAATATTTACAGCTATTATTTCCCATACATGTTATTTTTGAAAAATCATATTGCTGACGTGGATCATTTGCGGCACACGTCTTTGGATATTGAAACAGATGTTATTTTCTAATGGATTGGACAAAAGCTGGCCACTCCATCAATAACCTTAAAATTGAAAGGAAAATTTTTTTTTTTGAGGAATAAAATATTACTCCAGATAACAATAAAGAAAAATCACTATTTTATGAGTGCTATGGATTTGTACTCATATCAAATTCCCACAAATGCTAATGAATTTGGACAAAAAGAAAGAAGTATATATATATATATTTCTACTAATTAACAATTGTAAAAGTAGTAAATACTTTTTAAAAAAGGAAGAGAAATAAGGCAAAAATCTACAATATTGTATTATTTAGCTGTCATAACATTTAAAATTAGTTTTTATCAAAATTATTTTTTTCAGCATATTCTAAGATTATAAATTTATTTTTAAACCAAATTAAAGGAACCATGGAAACAAAAATTAAATAATTATTTTAGATTATACTACAACACCAAAATTTTAACTAATTTTCATTAAAAATATATATTTTACAATGAGATAGTAAAAAAAAAAAGTTTTATGGTTTGCCTAAACCACACCAAATTTGAGGCTACATAAACCAATCATATTAGGTACAGTTGTGCCACTTAACCATTTAATCACCGAAAAAAAAAAACCATTTAATCACATAACTTCACCACCATTCATGTTTTTTTTTTCTTATCCATAGTAAATTAAAATTCAATTTTACATTTACGAATAAGGTAGGTGGATAGTGAAAAGCCACGTGGCAGTGACAGACATGAAGAAGAAACGTGGCGTGTTAGGGTGGGGGAAGAGGGAGATGGGAAAAGTCACGAGGCATGTGCTCTTTCCTTTGCCCTACTTTCTCCATCAACGGCAGCTATGTTAGCCACTTATCTTATGACACGTCATCCACTCCCGGAACGTTTCAAACTTTTTTTATTTTCTGTTCCTCCTCGTTTCAACGGTATAACATTGTTGGCCGACCTTCGATGGTGACACGCGGCGTCATCTCAAAGGAACATAATACTGCCAATCCTTATTTCATTTTCCTTTTTCTTTTTACCAAATTTTACTGTGTAAATTTTCATCTAAAATTCAAAAAATTCTCCCAACTTTTTAACTAACGTCTGAAGTCGTACTATCTGGGAAAAATAGCAATTCAAGAAAAGAAACTGAATTCGAATTTGAATTGATAAAATATTTAAACAGATTATAGATTTTTATGTCAAAAAACCGAATATAAACCTAAACTCAAATTAAACCGATAATCAAATGGATACTAAAAATATTCAAAATACAATTATATACCGAATAAAATCAAAATGGGTGTTATGTACCCCGAAAGCGATAGAACATTCAAAAAATGATGTAATATGAACTTATTGATTTGCTTATCTCCAATATATCTCTTCAAAAGTGTCTAGATTTTTTTTATTTTTTTTAAAGATAAAATGGTGCTAGCAAGAAGAGCCGACAGAAAATAGGAAGAAAAAAAACATAGACAGCAAAATTAATAAATACGACTAATTTGAGTGATCAGTTTTTATCATATCATGAAAAACTTTTTCTAAAATCAACACAATAAAATAGTTTGAAGATGAAATGAGTGGCTAATGGCATTGTTTCTCTTTATTTTGTTTTATTTTCCTAAGGATTTGTTTCAAATTTCTAGGACAAGATAAGGGCGTGGGAGAGAAAAAAAAAAAAAAAAAAAGAGGACTTATCCAAATTCCAGAAAACCATTGTCCCCTATGGGACCCGATCTGATCAGCCACGTTGTCTAAAAGATTTTATTGGGTCCCACTTTATCTATAAACCTCTTGGGATAATTATTTTAATATTCTCTTTTTTACTTTTTAATTTTATTTTGAATATTCCTTTTCCATTTTTTGACTCTCCCTTTTTCTTTTAAATACGGCAATTTTTCTTGTTTTTGTTAATTTCGGAGAAACATGTAAGCAAGCAATTTATCGTAGCCGCCGGTTTTAGTCTTCAAATTAAAACTCTGCATGCGAAGTTCGGTTTGATATTATGCTCTGAAACTATGAGTCCCGGTAATATGCTTACGTGGCAAATCTCATTTTACAGTGTGCAAATGATGACACAATAAAAGATATCGTATCTAATTAACACTATCAATAATTAATTAAGACCTAGCAAATATTATCTTCGCATAATAATATTTACTTATTTAGTGTTTCCATTCGAAATTTGTTGTTCTTTTCTCTCTAGTAGCATTGGAGAGGCTCCTAGGAAAAGCTCTGTTAAATGAGAACGAGTGAAGGAAAATGTGTTACATAATTACAAGGTGGTGCTCACGAGTCACGGCTCACCTAGCTAGCAACGAAAAAGTCATACTCCTCCCACAAAATACATTTATATTTTGAGGTCTCCGATCCTAGTTTCAAAAAAGTTAATCGTAGTGTAGTAATTAAAATATATTTTTTATTTGAACTTTTATCATGACTTTGAAATTAACTTTCGTACAAGGGTTTTTACCTAATCACTTTATTAAAACCTTGACATTTTTAAAAAAACTCACTTCATTTTTTCCTTTTTGACATCTGAATTATAGTATATATTATATTATATTTTTGTCAACTTGTATTTTTGTTTAGTCAAATGAAATTAGATTATATTTATTTTCAAGGAAATTTTTTTATTTTAAAATTAGTCTCAAGCCTCTAGAGAACACATAGAATGGTACATAATTAAGAGTCGGTATATCAACGATTAAATATAGAACTAGGTTTTAGAGAAATCGAGCACTGATTATGGAAACACAAAACTAAATTTATCTTTCTAAGATCTCTAGCTTGATAAAATGAATGAGTTTTTGGCCAAAAATAATATATATATATATATATATATAAACTTGTACATGAATAAATCATAGTTCAGATAGTTGCATAAATTTTGTAATTTTAATTAAGACGTACGATAATATTTCATAAAAATTTAACTATCTTTGCTCTTTTTATTAAATATTTTAAAAGTTTTTGTTTGTTTCGTTTTATTTGATTTTTCAAGTTTATATGCAAAATTTAGTATCTTTATGACCATGTATATCATCAGTAAATTTTTCTTGTCAAAAACGCATATATAACATTTTTTTCTTTGGTTAAAGTAATTGATACTAGTGTTTATGAATTGAATTCGAGAACCTCTATTTTTATTTTCTGCAGAAAATTAGATATTAATGCGAGGAAGAAGATCAAACACGTAAAAGAAAAGAGGGAATTAATTAAATGATAAAAAGGATTAAAAACGTGGCAAGTGATACCACCAATGGATAGAGTCAAAATTATAGAATCATTTATTAAGTTTCGTTTATCCACTAACAGGTGAGTCCATCGTCGATTAAAATGTTTGTTCATATGAAATTATAGTTTTAGTTACATTGGCTAGTTTAGTAACTTTCCAAGGCAATTTTAATAAAATACATTAAAAAAACATTCTAAGGCAATTAGATATATAGGATAAGGTTTTTTTACACACACCAAAAATATATAAAGAGACGTGTCTGTTTCTAGAAGAATATCTATAATGGATTTGCGTCTGAAATACTATAATGCTTTTATGATTTTATCACCTTTTTGTTTTGTTTTTGCTTCGCTATTGATTAATACTATAATGCTTATGTGCTCGAGAATATATTATACCTTGGCGAAGTATTTTCCTTTTGGTATTTTGTTATTTATTGTTTATTAAAAATAAAAGATAAATATAGCTTTATACAAAAGGGACAAAATGATCAAGAAATTTTCACAAAATGTCAGCTACATATGGACACGAAAGCAGCAACGTTCCACAAAAATAAAACAAAGAACTATTCAGATTTTTTTTAAAGATCATTTAATAAGAAATAAAACGTTTTTAACAAAAAAAAAACGTTTATATTGACTATATGCTTTTACTTTGTGGCGTAAAGGTAATATATATTCTCGCAAGATTGAAAATCAATGAACAAAACAAAAGGAATAAAAAGAAAACCACTGAACGAAGGAATGATTCATTCTCAACCATAAATTAGGAAAAATGACTATTTCTTATATGTTACTCCAAAAGGTTACATTTTGAATAAAATAAAATATTATCATGTATATTTATTTTATGTTTGAAGTCGGCCAAAATTATTAAATTTTTATTTTCTGAATAACATTCTCTTGAAGAGAAACTTTCACGTGATTAATTCTAAACATTTCTCATATAATATATTCATTGAACCAAAATATTTATATCTTATCCGTTGGGTATACATATCTCATAATTTCTCAGGTTATTATCTTGAAATTCTCCTTTGATGATTTATCCCCCTCGAAAATTATAGCATTTATACAGTCATACTGTTTTCAAAATAATAAAAACTAGATTTGAACCCGCGGTACACCGCATGTCAATTGTTTTAATATAAATATGTTATTTTTTTTACTAAATATTTGTATTTTATTCTGGTAAGTTAATTTACTATTTTTGTGTTTTTTATGGTTTATAAATCTTTTTCTGTTTAACATATATTTATAATATTTTGTTTTTATGGTTTATAATATGCTTCAAACCTATGCCAAATAAATTATGTCATTTATTCTCACTAAAATAATTTAGAGAAAATCCTACCGAATTAGATATTAAATTAATCTAAATAAAAATTATAATTAAATAAAAACTAAAACACGTATCGACATCATCTATCAATACCAAAAAACAAAACATATACGGAGATTAATCACTTTTGACCGTCTCTTATAACTCATGATGTCATACAGTTACATTGTTTTTTACCATATCAAATTTCTAATTAAAAAACAAATTTCATTATATTGATATATATATATTTATTTAGTATATATTATATGATTAGTTATCCAATATTTGTCTTAACCTGTCCATTTTGAGACGGAAACCTGTCATGTCAGTATTCGTCAGAAATTTCCCATCTGATCCTATAATCAATCCCTGTTATATAATTATCTATTTTGGATTGATAATTTTAATCTATTTATATTAAAAATTAATTATTAGATATAGGTAGCTCTAGTATTAAATATATTAGTCAATATTATAAAATTAGTTATCTGTTTATTTTGGGATAAAAACTCATCATATACGTCACACAACCAATCTATTTAATATAATTACATATTTTGAAAAATTTCCAGAGTTTAAATATTTATATTTTTTAAAGTTTAAATTAGTTCAACTAAAACCGGATTAAATCAAATGAAATTTTTAAATTTGAACGCATGATAAGTAAAACTTATTTTTCATTCATATTTGAAATCATTTTGGTATTTTTAATAATATGTCTCTGAATCAATGCCTAAATGTTTTAGCCTATGTGGAGCGTATAACACAAAACTTTTCTTCATTAATTGAGTAATATATGTTTGTTTTTAAAAATTTGAATCACAATATATGCAGAAAAAAATCTAAATTTTTTATTAATTATATGTATTATATAATTATTCAAATTAACTTGAAAATAAGATCAAATAAAAGTGATAGAAGAATCATAATTCATACTATTAAATTGTAATATTAGATAAGGGAATAATTGTGTTTGGTTGTAAGGATTTGTAATATTAGATAAGGAAATACATTGTGTTTGGATGCAAAGATAAAAAAATTTCATTAAGTACTTATGAAAATCTGTTTGGCAACAGGTCCACAAGTACTTTTTTTAATAGTATAGAAATTTCCTCAAAAAATGATCACAATTAAATACCATTTGATTACAGATGATCAAAAATATGTAGTGAATTGCTTTTTTAATTTTGTTATACAGTTAAACCTCTATAAATTAATATTCGATTCATTAATATTTTGCTAAATTAATAATTTTTTTGGATCCCAAATTGCTATTTTGACCCAAATATCACCTCTATAAATTAATAATTTCGTTAAATTAATAAAATATGATAAAAATATATAGATCTCAATATTATTAATTTATAGAGGTTTTACTGTATATGAGCAGTTTGCATCAATAACTTTTGTAAGATGGTCCTACAATTTCTTAGGAAAATAAATGTGAAAACAACTACAGCTGATATTTATATATTTAGTGGGCCGGATTTAGTTGGGTTCATACACATTATTATGAGAAACCAAAATAAAATGTGATTTTCTTTCCTGTGTTTTCTTTTTGGCTTGACCAAAGATGTCGGTTTTATAGGGTTTTCTCCTACTTGTTTTTTTTTTTGCAAACATTCACTTCATTAGGCTAAACTTGAGAAATACAACCAGTAGAGGGAACTAAACAGATAAGTTCTCAACAGAGAATGACAGCGAATTTGCAGCGTAGCTCAAATGAGTCGGAAGGGACGTCATGGTGAGTCCCAAATGAGATAGTCTAGTCACTTTGATCTGTGACGTTGACGTTGAAAAACATCTTTCACCGCCGAGGGTCATCATCGAGATGAGTCCAAGTGCATCTTTCGAAGATACAAAAGCAGTGAAAGCTCCATGGCACTAAGGGATAGGGCACCAAAATCTTACATTGGATATTGCGGTGATAAGTGGCTACCTTTGGCTTGAAACCCATGCCATCCCGGAGACATACTCTCATAAAGAGGGATTTAAACGAACAAGTTCTCTTCTTTAGGACAAAACCTCTACAATCAGACCCAGAAACCTTAGCTACGCTTTTGACAAGTGTCAAATATTGCTTTGAAGCATAAAACCAAAGCCAGAAGGTGGAGTGGTGATCGAAACAAACTTGAATTGATGTCGCCTCAAGGCTTGAAAGGCGTCCTCGACCGCTTCTAGCTCTGTATCGGCTCAGACAATTATCGATAGTCGTGTCTGAGAACTTTTGTTCAAGGTTCTATTAATGACAGCACTGGTAAAATAACATTTAGGGTTTTCTCCTACTTAATTATTATTATTAGTATACTAAAATCAATGTGTGACAATTTCATCATTTCATGTCTGGTGAAAATTCGAAGTGCCGTCTCAATTTTGCCGTTTTGTCTATAGACAATCGCATGTGAAAGTTTTTACATTGTTTAGACAATTTATTCAATTTTTTTTGCCTTAAAGCTTTTACACACACACATATATATATAGCAAAATTATGATATTCCAACGATTGAGTAATCATATTCCTCCAAGAGACTCACGGTTTGATATTTGGTGTATGTAATTTCCATAAGACTATAACTACATATATATCTTGCACATATATAAGATTTTCTAAATGACTTAATCGAAATAGTATAAATTTTGAAAATTCAATTGTATTAAGTGACATATTATTTGAGTCACCACTTCTAAATAGTATAAATAGTATTTGAGTCACCACTTCTAAAATCACTTATATAAGTTATGTAAACTCGTTTGTGTCAATCAAAAACCAATGTAAATATATAAAATAAATGACACAACACACCTCATAAAAGGTTTCGACGGTGTATCCGAAGTTAGGTTTTTAAAGATTTGATTTCAAACCAAATTTTACTTGGTTATTCCAGAAATACAAATTAAGACATATACATATATTCCACAACTTATGTTTGACAAAAAAAAAATTAGAATTTAAAAACCTAACCAGAAGAATAAATTAACCCAATGGTAAATTATACCGGGTAGAACTATCATCGACTTACAATTTCTAGAATTTTTGGGGCTTTTCACCTATATAGTTTCTCTACATTTGAGATCAAATTATAACATACAATAGTTATGATAGATTCTAAGACTAAATCTTTATTGACTCAATCTAGTAGGACTTATCAGAACATTGAGTTTGTCAATGCTCAAAGCGACAACAATTAAGTCGTTGATGGGTTATATCAAAAATGGATCATTCATAAGTTTATACTTCATGTACCTACTTGGATCCTCCTAATTGCATTGTCTTTGAATCTACTTAATTAAATATGGAGTCCTTTTTTTTTTGATAAAGTAATTATGGAGTCTTTTGAAGTCCAAAAAAAAAATGTATTGTCTCAGATTTGTTTCACGATCATGTAAAAGTTTGGTTTCATATATGGAAATCGAAATGTTCTACAAGAAAACCTAATAAGATAGTAAGCTAGAAATATGTAAGAATAAAAATATCAAAATTAGGCTAAATAGCTAGTAGATGATATGAATATAATAATATTTTCAAAATATTTGATGGACTTCGATTTTTAACATCATCTAATTAAATTAATCTCTTGGTATCGATTTCAAAAAATAAAGAAATATTTACGAATAACATATAAAGAAAAAAAAATTTTATATGAACATAATCTTGTAAGACCAAAAACAGTTTAAACTTGCTATACACTTTCAATGAATGTAGCGGTTAAGGTGGACAAAACCATCTGCAGATTAAACCACGTTTTTTTATCATTCATAAGTTATAAATCGTAGTAGTGCGGACAAAACAAAATAAGACAAACCGCTGCGGACCAACTACGGTCCATTTTTTCAAATAAATAAATTATAACTACAACGGACTGAAAACTGCCCCAAAAAAAAAGATGGTTTGGTCCGCTTTGTCTGCTCTAACTACTATATCCATTCAAACCCTAATCTACATATTATTATAATTTATTTACAGTGAAATTTTACGGAGGCGTTACTCATTCAATTGCTATAAACAGTATCTGGCTTAAAATAACAAATCTATTTGGCAATTGTAAAGTCATGTGATAGTAGTAACTTGTATGCAACATGACAAGCCACATGAGTTCGTACAATCTGGTTAATGATAAAATCTATTTTTTTATGAATTGAATACATTTTCTATTTAGGTGGGGAGATGCCCGGTTTACGCATTTATCATGTATGTTCACTGAGTAAATTGAACATTAGACGTGATTTTTTTTTTTTGACATCCATTAGCCGTGAATTGTAATATATAATTTGTTTGATTTCATCATGGCGATCAAAGTTACCATAATATACTCTCTCCAATCTTACAAACAAATGAAAGTATACTGTGCTTTTATAACTTTTTACTACTATACAACAGTGTAGATGCATATTTTCAAAAATATAACTACTTATGATTCTTATTCGAAGGATACATATTTAGGAACTCTTGGTGAAGCCTAAATAATTTTTTTTGTAACTAATACTTTTTGAAACAAAACCTCAAACAATCAAACCAAATCCAATAAAATCGCAAAAATAGTTTTTTTTTTTAAATAAATTTTTACATAGGACTCAAAATATGTTTAAGTGGCACCACGATCTAATAATCCACATAGAAATTTAAACAAAGAGAAAACAGTTGAGCTGTATGTTAAGGGGGTGTATAGGACTGAGTATTTAGAAAGATTTGAGTTTAAATGATAAATTATGTGTTATTGAAATATGAATTTTAAAATATCTTTTAAAATCTAGTGTTATTGGATTAATAATTTTAAATTATACACTCAAATCCACTGTTATTGAAAACATGATTATAATTTGATTTAAAAGTTTCAGGTGAGATTTGAGAGGATTTCTTAGTTAAAAATACAAAGAACTCATTAAAAGTTTTAGGTGAAATTTCAGGAAATTTAATAAAAAATTTTCTAATTCACCAAATCATCTCAAAACTCATTAAAATTCAAATCTCTTCAAATATTCACTCCAATATACCCCCCTAAATTTGTCCATATATGGTGACTTAGCCACCACACACTCACACACACCCAAAAAAAAAAATCCTTATGATAACTTATATACAGTTCAACCTCTATAAATTAATATTCGATTCATTAATACCTCACTAAATTAATAATTTTTTCCGGTCTCAAATTGTTATTTTGATCCAAATATTACCTCTATAAATTAATAACCTCGATAAATTAATAAAATATCATAAAAATACATTGATCCCAATATTATTAATTTATAGAGGCTTTACTGTATATGCCCTTCTATTGAAATAATATCAAGGAGCGTTACCAATGAGCCTAGTGTATTCGACATCTCTCGGCGAGTCAACATCTTTTCCTTGGAGATCCTTGCATTGGAAATAGGCAACGGTGTAAGTCACAAGCTGAAACATCCTCACCGCAAAGATCTCACTCCCAAGGACCACAATGGCGGTTAAGGCAACCACAAACGAACGTGTCCTCAGCCTGATCAGAGGTAAACCGTAGTACAATAAACTGAAGCAAAGGTTCAAGAGGAATAGTTTTGCTTTCATCTCTTTAACAATTTTTGCCGCTTTCCCCATAGCTTGGATCCCATAAGTTTCCTCGAGTATCGATATGACCAGAGATAAGTTCCAAACGATAGCTAAATAGAACTGAAAGACTACAAACCTAAGGCAATCTGAGGACATGGAATCACCTAAGGCAATCTGAGGACAAGAAAAACTGGGCCCGGTAGTTTGGGGAAAGCATTCGGTCCCAAAGCATGACTTCAACTTCTGGATAGCAAATCTTGATAGGCTTCCAGTGAGAGCAAGGCTTGCTGCTTGGGGAACATGTATAAATCCAGTGTGCTGCTTATGCAACACTTTCATTGAGACGAGGGACCACCTCCTCTTACATTGCAGCTTCTCTGAACGGATCTGGCATTCGGTAATGCACAGAGTCGCTTCAACCACTGCATCTTTGCGAATTGGTCAACAATGATCACCTGGCTTTCTTCAAGGACACAGTCAGTCTCCTCCACTCTCAAGCGCGTAGCGGCTCAAGCCACAATTTATTTCCTATGGAAAAAACGCAACATCAGGCTTCATCATTCGATTTTCTCGACTCCTGCTTCACTTTTCTCCCAAATTGACAGGAGCATCAAGGATACGCTACTTGCGAGGCGTTACCGGAAAGGTTGCTCACGCCTACTGTCTTAATGGTTTGCCCATTCGTAATGGCCTAGCTCTTTTTCATGATTGTCTTAGTTTCAATTGGCTTTTTTTTTTTTTTGGGTCTCTGAAGCTTTTTGCCCCTATAAGCTCTTGTAATTAAACTCTTTTCCATTTGGTAATATTATTCACATCTTATCAAAAAAAAAAAAGACTACGAACAGAATCAGTAAAGCCAAAAACGTGGCTGCCAAGGCAACGTGTGTTGTAGAGAACCAAAGTTGATGGGAAATGATTATATAGCAGAGGAACAAATAGCCATAAGTGAGGAAAGCAACGTAGAAATTGGTCACAAGAGGTCCCCTCCAAGATTTAAGGGTCAAAACCGGAAAATCTTTGATCTTAATGTTGTAATCTTTATTAGTAAGAGCCGATGCGGGGACCATGACTAGAGTGGAAAAGAGTGTAATGATGGATGAGACAGTAAGGAAGATGTAAAAAGAACTAACAAATTATGCTCCTCTTTTCTTTGGTCCGGTCCAACATTGAATCCAAATAAAACAAAGGTGGCATGGGATATTGTGTGTAAACCAAAGCAAGGAGGAGGCATGGGGCTGCTTCCTTCCTTTATCAGAGATTAATATGGTTTGTTATCTCACGCTTATTTGGAGGGTTGTCTCTTCTCAATCTTCACTGTAGGTTAAGTGGGTGCAAACTTATTTGATTCGAAAGGATTCGTTCTGGTCTATACGAGAGAACACTAATACGGGTTCTTGGATGTGGAGAAAAATACTAAAAACTCGAGCTCTGGCTCGAAGTTTACATAAGGTTGATGTTCGAAATGGAGAAAAAACTTATTTATGGTTTGATACATGGTCGGACCTGGGTTGTTTATATGATAAACTTGGTTCGCGAGGTGTTGTTGATATGGGGATCCCGTTGAATTCCTTTGTTGCTTCAGCTTGGTTAATCAGAAGACGTCGCCAACACAGAACTGAGAGTTTAAGACAAATTGAAACAGAGCTTGAAACACAGAGGCTTCGATCAGATCCTGGAACATTCGATGTCTCTCTTTGGTGTATCAAAGATGGTAAATTCAAATCAACATTCAGCTCAAAAAAACATGTGGTTTCTGATACGTGAACCAGGTCCATCTGTTACTTGGCACACCGGTACTTGGTTCACACATTTAACTCTGAAATTTGCAATTTTTGTGTGGCTAGCGATTCACAACCGTTTAACAAGCGGAGATCGTATGTCTCATTGGAATGTGGGAGCAAATACCTCATGTATTTTTTTGTGGAGATCCAATGGAAACACGTTAGCACTTTTTTTTCTCTTATGCTTATTCAACCGAAGTCTGGAAGTCATTAGCTCAAGACCTATTGAAAGCTCGGTTCACAACATATTGGAACCAGCTGCTCCTTCTCATTTCAGATAAAAGACTTGATAGAGGTACTCTGTTCTTAACTCATTATGCTTTTCAATCCACTGTCTACTCCCTATGGAGAGAGAGAAATACCCGCCGTCATGGTGAAATACTGATTACACCAACAGCCCTCATCAAACACATCGACAAACAGATCTGAAACACGATGTATCGTGATCCTGTTAATTAAAAATTTGACACATGACGAGTGAGAGAGCTCAAAATTTATATAATAAAATATAAAATTTGCACATCTATATTATGATTTTCTAAATGACTTAATCAAAATAGTATAAATATAGAAAATTTAACTGGATATTTTTTAAGTAAAAATACCAAAAATGTACAATTTTCAAAATTTATTTCCAAACAGATCCTCTACTACTTCAAAAATCATTTACAGGGAACTCCGTTTGGAAATAAATTTTCAAAAGGGTCCAAAATAAAAAAATTCGTTATGTTTTATTAGAAAATTTTTGATGGTTTACCCAAACTTACGTTTCTTAAGATTTTCATTTCAATCCAAATCTTACTTTGGCTATTCCGGTGATACCAATTACATGGACCATATTCTAGAATTTTAAAACCTAACCATACGAATAAATTAACCTAATAGTACATTTATTTTAATGTATAAGAGTGTTGGACATTTCATTTTTTTATGTTTGTTCATACAGAATTTCTACTTGTGAAAGATATAATAGTAAGCAGATTAATGTTCTTAGGAGGATAAGCTCATAGAGCAGTAGCTTCAATCAAGTGATACACCCACATTTCAAAGGAGAACAACGAAGGTGATTCTTCTATTTATGACTTGTTTAAAGACATGTCACATGTGGCAACTCTGAAAAAACTGAAAATGCTTGTGTTTTTGTAGAGAGAGATCTTACAATTAATTGTATTGATATAATTTTTTTAAAACAATTATTGTTAGGTGGTTTCAGAGAGATACTTTTTTTGAAAAGTTTAACTGCCATCTAATTCAGTAAAAAATATGTCACGTGACGTATGTCTAAATAGGAATATGCTACATAGCATTTGATTTAGCAGTTTGACTAATATTATTTCGATCAAAGTTGATTTTGACGCACATATTAAACTTCATGTAGATTTTCTAAAACTTTGTTAAGTTGAAGTTAAAAATGATTTTAGCTGATTTTAGTTTTCCCAATAAAAGACTAATATATATCTGGGAAATATATATATATATATATATATATATGGTTTTTTGGCTCCATGTGGAAAACTTATATATATATATATATTCTTTCTTGAACTATAAAATAATATAATAAGTATTCCAACTATCTTCTTGATGAAACCTTCCTAAATATTTTTTGTAATATAATCAGTGGCACTCATTCTTTTTGAAACAAAACCTCATTACCAAATCCAATTGAATTCCTAAACAGTTGATACCGTTTCAAAAAATTTATTTTTAAATTCTAGATTAAAAATTATTTTTAAATTCTAGATTAAAAAATAGAAAATAACATTTTTAACATTCAAAGTGATAGATGCTAACACTTTAAACCCTGAAAATATTACACTAGCACTTTAAACCTTTAAACTATTTTTGCTAACATGTTAAACATCCAAATTAGCTCCTGCACCGCAAAATTAACCCTCATGTTTTTTCTGCTGTTAACTTCATTGGAAGAGAATGAGAAATGAAGAGTGAAAATGAGTTTTAAAAACAGAAATTCATAGAGAATGAGCTCCAAAATAAATAAAAAATTATTATAGAAGAGAAGAAAATGGCGAGATTCGAAGGTTTCGGAGTATAAAAGAATGAATCGATGAGGTTGGAGGAAATAAAATCGAAGAGAGATTCGGATGGGGTTATCCGTTATGTCTAGTTTGGCTGCAGAAAATACGCGAAAATTAGTTTAGAGGTTTAAAATGTTAGCAAAAATAAATTTAAAAGTTTAAATTGCAATACTTCTAAAGTTTAAAATGCTAGCATTTACACTTTGGATGTTAAAAAATGCTATTTTTCCTAAATTCCTAAAATAATTAAACAACGAGGAAACAAATAAAGAGAAAACAATATGATAACTCGACTCTCTTTATTGGAGTTTTGGTTTTTATTTGATTATTTGATGAGAGTTATAAAACCGGTACCCGAACATGTAACACAAAGCCAAAGTGAGAAGATTCCTTATCCTCAAGAAAAGTCGCCAAAATCCCAACAAGAAGTCAGCAAAAACATATGTTTAACACATTTTTGTTTTGTTCAACTTTTATTATTATTTCGATTTGCTCTATAAATTAAATAAAAAAAATTGTAATCTTGAGGTTTTGTCATTTTGATTGAAATGGATACACTCGATTTGAGTCATATGCATCATTTTACTATACAAAAAATGAAGCAAAAATATTTTACAAAATAAACATTTGATTATTCATAATAATTTAACAAATCCAAAAACAAACAAACAACCCATCGGAGGAGTAGCAAGAGGGCTAGTGGTACTCACCTCTGCTGCCATTCTCATAAAATCCAGGTTCGAATCTGGTCAACACATATGGCGACTTGGCCACAATGACAAAAAGAAAAAAAACACAATCCATATAAGAAATAGTATTTCTGAAATACCATATTATATATGCCCTTCTCTTGAAATAATATCAAGGAGCATTTCCCATGAGGGTAGTGTATTCAACATCCCTCAGCGACTCAACGTCTTTGCTTTGGAGACCCTTACATTGGAAATAGGAAACGGTGTAAGTCACAAGCTGAAACATCCTCACTGCAAAAATCGAACTCACAAGGACCAAACCGGCAGTTAAGGTAACCGCAAACGAACGTGCCTTGGTCAGCCCCACGATCGCACCTAAACCGCAGTACAATAAACTGAAGAAAAGATTCAAGAGGAATAGTTTTGGTTTCATCCCTTTAACAATCTTTGCTGCTTTCCCCAAAGCTTGGATCCCATAAGTTTCCTCGAGTATCGATATGACCATGGATAATATCCAAACGATAGCTAAATAGGACTCAAAGACTGCAAACAGAATCAATAAAGCCAAGAACTTGGCTTTCCAGGAAACGAATGTTGTAGAGAACAAAAGGAGAGGGAAAAGGATTATATAGAAGAGGAACCAATAGCCATAAGTGAAGAGAACAATGTAGAAATTGGTCACAAGAGGTCCCCTCCAAGATTTAAGGGTCAGAACCGGAAAATCTTTGATCTTGATGTTGTCATCTTTATGAGTAAGAGCCGATGCATGGACGATGACTATAACGGATAAGAGGCCGATGATGAAGTAGACAGCAAGGAAGATGTAGAAAGAACTGACAAATTGGCGAAAATCTGCGAAGACTCTCATAAGATGGGTAAAGTATTCTGGGCTGGTTGGATCTATTGTAAGTAACAAATTTGTTTCAAGGATCAAGTTTTTTATCTCGTGTTGGATGGTTAAGGTGTTGAACAAGTAAACTATACAATTGAGTAAGAGAGGGAACATAAAGACTGAGAACATCAACTTCTTGTTTTTGAGAAAGAGTTTGCGGGATTCGTTTAGAATACCCGCAACCTCCTTTACAACATTCAAGAATGAAAATCGAGCCATGGGTTCAAGAAAAACAAATGATAAAAGCTCTTGGCTATTGTTTTTTATGGAAGTGGCAGCGACGGTTTGTATTTTGTAAGATCAAACCCATCTGCTTATATACTACTAAGTACTAACCATAAAATTGATGCATTGTTTGACCATACTTTTCTATGGAGGAAGAGTCTTTGGCTTGTACCTTGGGGTAACTTCGGTTATGGGGTATGGAGATTCTTAAAATCCATTTGACTGAGTCCAACTCCGCAGAACCACACAATCTTACCTATTTAATTAAAAATCAAAATAAACAATCCAAGACTTAAGACAAATTCAAGAACAAGAAACGTACCGAACCATAACACATTTAGACGACTTCGGACGGCAACATAACTAGAGAATGTTAAGGAGAGAAAACAAGAGCTACGTATTATTTTCAACAATGCAAGTCGCTCTCCCTTATTAAACGTACATGATCAACACGGACTTCATCAATTCGTGTTGAAACGGTCACCGAAGCACCGTGGAATTGATGAAAACGTCTAGCTACATCTATCTATAGCTGAATTTGATAAAGAATGAGTCATAATTTGTATAGTCAAACTATAACTTAAAAGATGAGTCCTTTATCAAACTTAGCTATAGGATTAAACCAACACCTCATTTTTATTTGCCAAAACAGAGAAGAAACAGAGTTTCAAACAAACACAACTAGAGGAAATTGAAAATTGCTAATATGATTATAACTTCTAACCTGAAGATTCATGTCGACGGTTACGGCGGCGACGTCGATGGTGACGATGGAGAGAAGAGAGGAGAAGAGGGAGAAGAAGAACAGAAGCGATGCCAATAATGACGAGGAAGAGAACGAAGACTGACATCATGATTACATCTATGAGGAATAGAGAGATAATTCTTGTTTTCGGCAATGTTGGTGGCGGTGGCTCGCCGGAGATTCTTTCATTATTGGTCGGAGGCATCGGAAAAATGAATAATCTAATTACTTTGGATTTTCATTCAGTAACGTTTGTTACTTTGGTTAAAACGGTCGTGTGAGTGATAAGAGAGTTTTTTTAATAACTCTCTTATCATAATATAAATAATGGTTTTTTCATGTTGATCCAAAGCCATATTTATATTAGTTTTTTCATGTTGGTTCGGTGCAACAACCCTCATATCTCTAATCTCTATTACTAGAGAGTCTGATTCTGGTGATTTTTTTTTACCGGCAGAAATTTCGGTTATCTACCGATGATTGTTCTCCTATCCAATTATGGAAACATGTCACTATTAAATATGGACTTCTTACTCAAAATTAATTGGCTATCAGTGAACTGCCATTATATTCGTGAGAAGGTTAAATTTGGGATCATGTCTCCCGCTTATACTAAGAGTTCTGATCAACTTGTAGATATCTTCACCAAAACAACAAATTCAAAAGTGTGCAACTTCATTAAAGGCAAATTTGGCTTAGTTGATCATCAGTAGCCAAATTTGAGGGGGATGTTGGAATGTGACTGTTGCACTCTTTTTAATTTACCATGGTTTTTTCCATTGTGTTTTTCTGTTAAGTTTTTAACGAGGCAACAACTTCGTTCACTTTCATCTTCTCTCTCTTTCATGCATTTCTTCTCAGACTCCTACGCTCCTCTCTCCTCCGTACACTTCTTCTCATTTATTATTGTAACAGCTAATTTATTCTCTATATATTTGTGTCTCTTTATACAAATCAGATAAGAAAAATAACATACAATTTCTCTCAATTCGTTATGTTCTCTTCTATCTTTTACTCTTCCACATATATTTCTACAACTCCTACTTAGCGCTATTGATTGCTCTATTTTCTCTAATCTTAGATTATTAATCACCATTGCAATTCTCTTTCTCTCCTTCACATTAACCTCTCTCGCTGAAAATGCTGAGCTCGCAAGCATTACTCAATGAAAATATGAACCAGGAACGTCGTTTTGCCACAACAACAAAAACTCGAAGAAACTCAAATTCATAGCTATTGCTTCGATCTTAGTGGCGAGTATGATCGGTGCTTCTTTACCATTTTTAACACGTAGGGTTCCGGCTCTAGGACCAGACAGATCTTTTCGTGGTTGTCAAGGCATTGGCCTCGGGAGTTATCTTAGCAACAGGTTATATGCATGTGTTACCTGACTCTTTTTACGATCTCATTTCCCTTTGCTTGCCAAAAAAATCTTTGGAGGAAGTTTCCACCACGTTTCCATCGAGTTTCTGAAAGGGTCCAAAAAATCCTTGGAGGAAGTTTCTGAGATGGTCCATTTTCAGGTATTTTCTTAAAGAAAAAATACAATACAATAATCGTTATTGTATTGTATTTATTCTTTAAGAAAATACCCGAAGAAATACAATACATTAATTCAACAACAATTAATAACCAAATGGTCGTATCCCAGTGGCTTGGGTTGGGTATGTGCCTACTTTGAGACCCGTGTTCGATTATAATTGGCCAGCCAACCCACAGCAAAGCTGTGCGAAAAGGAAGCTGAGCCTAAGGAGGACCGAAGGCCTGGAGGATTACAAAAAACAAAAAAAAAAACAAAAAACAAAAAAAAAACAAAACAACAATTTCATGGCATATCAAATTATATCGTATACCGAAACTTGAATCATATATAATTTGGTTCAGCCAAATATTGTTTATAAAACTCAGAATAATTTACTACTGAACCAAATTGTCAAAACTCGAAAATATATAAGTTGGTCTTTCTGGAATATTTAGTTCTGTTTGACTAGGTTATATGCCTTGATATAATATTTTCAATTTTATTATGGATTTTGAAATAATATTTTCTATTTGTTTCACAATTTTTTTTTTATGAATGCGTATTAAAATTAGGTGTATTTGATATGTATTTCTGCAATATTTAGTTCTGTATGACTAGGTTATATGCCTTGATAAAAACAAAAGTTGACATGTTTTGAGTTGTGCAGAAACTTGGTGTTGGACCATCTATATCCCGTACATTTAGTTCTACATGATTGGATCAGACACACAGATGGGAAACTGAGCTTCTTTGGTAGTCATAAAAGTGATACAAGATCATCCAATGCATCAACAATTTGCATCTAGTTGTCTCAAAGCAAGATTTGACATAAAAAGGATTGGAGTATCTGACCGACAAAAAACGGTGTGTAGCTTTAGCCTGTGTAAACCCGTCTTCAAACCACAGACCGACAATGCCACATGTGGTGATGGAGCTAAACGAATGTATGGCTTTGGAAATCAAAAGGAAACAAGTTATAGTCCAGAGACGTACATAAAGGATTCTGTTGAGTTTAGTCGATCTTCTGCTTCTGATTTCGCACCTAGAGCGAGGTAAAATCAAAGTTTTGGATGTTTTGTGAAGCTATGTTGTGTATAATAATCGATTGAAATGTTAAAAATACTTGTGTAAATTTTTCTTAAAAAGTATTAGCCTTTAATATGTGTAACAATCTTGGACCCCAAGAATCATATCAGTTTATGTATGACTTTGAGTCCTCAACGCCAGAGCAAAAGCAGGGTGTTTTGATTACTCTGTTCTGATAGTATTGGTGCTTAGTTAGAACGTACCATTTTCATGTGTCTCAAATCCATGTGTATTTTCAAGTGACGTTATAGTCCCGAACAAATATATAAAATTTTCAAGTGACGTTATAGTCTCACCCTCAAGGCATTACAGATTTCTCTAGCCGCATCTTGTGACTTGTCCTTCATCCCCCTCCCAAGAGACATCTTTCTTAAGGCAGCATATATATCCCATCAAGAAAACTCCATTTTGTTGGCAAGTCCAATATCCTCTCCCTGTCAGTTCATGTCATTAGTGCACTAAGTGAATTGGCAAACTGAAAAAACACAAATACACCTTACATAGGCCAAACATGAAGTATGAAGTTAAGACAGTTGAGATCTTGTGTAGTTGGGCTTGCATGTATATTCTTTTATTCGGGAAAAACCTCCTGTAAACTGTATACACAGTTAAAAATAAACACTTCATGTTTCTGCACTAAAACAAAGATCATAAATATAAAGACTAAAACCTTTGTGCCCTGTTAAAACCCACAGTAAATTACCATTAAGAAATCTTGTCTTAATCCAAAACCGAATCAAGCTAAATTATCTGAGTTAAAGCAAACTGCACTAATCTGCAAAGCAGCAATGAAAAGACTTGGTACTGAAAACATGAAAAAAAAAATAGAAACATAAGAATTTCTTCAATAAACAAAAGATTATAGAGATTTAGAGACATTCATAAAGCTACAAAAAAAAGCAAACGAAACAAAAGAAATTAAAGTCGACGTAACAGGGAAATAGCTATAAGAGAGTAAGAAAGCTTTATATCGGATCCGAGAGAAACAGAGATAAAACTTGTGTTAGTAGTAAAGCATTAAAATCATTAACAAATAAAGAACATGTACTTTTTACAATATTATGAGGACAATGTGAGGTCACGTAAAAAAAACCCTAGATCCTTTTTTTTTTTTTGTCAAACCCTAATCCATTATTTGTCAAACCCAACTAAAGCATACATACAGAAAATGATATCAAGATTTTATGCAAGCTTACCTCCTCAGAAGATGAATTCGAATTTGCTGTTTCAACATCCTGGTGTTTAGTGACGAAAACATTGGAACCTTAACACATATCATATATTCATAACAAAACAGAAATCTTCGAATCTATTTAGCTCACTGTTCGAATAAAGCCCATATATGTAGAACTGGGTTTATAGGTTAAAAAGATCACCTCTTGAGAACAATCTCCTTCAAGTTCATCTGAATCACACAACAAAAAATTAGAAACAGAAAAACATGAAGAATAAGATCAAACAATGAAATTGCTATTAGAATTAACTTTTTCTTCATCTTATTGGAGTTCTCTTAAGAAAACAAATCTGAAAAAAAAAACTATAAACTATCATAACATAATGAAAAATAGAAGCCAATAACATCATTATTACATACATGATTTAGGATTTGCCTCGTGTGCTTAGCTTGCCAAGCACCATAAAAACAGAATTGACGGATCCTGAAAAAAAAACATAATCCATTAATAAAAATATAACAACTAATATTAAAAAACTGGTATACAAACAATAGTATTCATGAAATATTGTAGATATGCCGACCGGGTGTTATATATTATAGAAGATTTATGTTTTGAACATCAGAAACTAATCAAAAGAAATAGAAAAGCGTAAAGGAATTCTGAACTTTGATATATCTCTGCAAAGTCACACAGAGAAAAATCATAATGATAAAATTATAATCACGATCCTTTATAAAATCTGATAAACAGGTGCTAGATCATAAAAGAAACTAAATGGAGAAACCTAAAAATTAAAAACTCTGAATTAGTAATCAAAACAAAGAGATACATACCTCAAACATACCTAAATTGATGCAAATTCGATTGATCTGCAATGAACAGTCATGAAACGATTAATAAATTAGGAACTATGAACAATTATGAAAACAATAATATTTATTATACTATTAAAAGTGGAGTACAAATGAGTAATCATTGTATTCAAACACCTCTATATTTATTCCTAAATCCAAACAGTCACTTATAATTAATATAAAAGAAATTAACATTAATTTCAAATTTCCTAAAATATCTCTACCTAATTTAAACCTATATATTAGAAAAATATGATTCTTCTTTCAACTCTCTTCGATTTTATATCTAAATTATTTTAAATTATTATATAATATATATAGTTAATAAAATTTTAGATTTTTTTCTCTATATATTATTATTCAAATTTAAAAAAACAGACATATATTACTCGATCCATGAAAAGTGTGTTTGTTCAATGTATAAGTTATCATGTATCCAAACAACCTCTAATTAATTCTCTACAATCCTTACAACCAAACAAAATTATTTCTTTATCTAATATTGTGATTTAATAATATGAATTATGATTCTCATATCAGCTTTGTTTCATCTTATTTTTAAATAATTTTGAATGATTATATAACACATATAATTATTAAAAATTTGATATTTTTTTGCATATGTCATGATTTCAATTTTCTTAAAATGAATATATTTTACTCAATCGATGGAAAAACAATTGTGTGTTTAATGTGTCATATCAGCTAAAAGAATTAGACGATGATTCAAAGTCATATATATAAATGACCAAAATCATTCTAAATACAAATGAACATGAAGCTTGACTTATCAAGCATCCAATTTTAAATGTTTAATTCGGTTATTCACTTGAATAAATTTAAACTTTTTAAAAGTTTTAAAATATTATAAATATTTAATTTTTTTTAAAAAAATCTAAATAATATAAATATTTAAACTTAAAAATGTCTCAATTATTATAAATATTTAAACTTTCTTATTAATTTACATAGACATCTATTTTAAAAAAAATATTAAGTCATCAAAATATTTGATTTAAATAACTAATATGTTAAACATATATTAATACATTTTTATAGAAACGGTTATACACTATCTATTCTCCTTTGAAATCCTAAATTAAATTAAATTATTTTAAATTAAAGTAAAATACATTAATTTAAATTTTGTGGATCAAAATTAGAGGTCCAATCGTTCGATATATGCATTGATTGATAGGTTGGTGTTTGAAATGATATGTCTAACCCACAAGTTCTGGTCGATTGCACATTCAGGGGGTTGCCCACCCACTAAATGCTTTTTTTATAATTGGTTTAGTTCGGCAAGTAATATTTGATCACAAGTCAATGTGAATTTTGTTGTTTATTTTTCTGGATTATAGAGAATTTATAAATAACTAATTTTGACATTGAACCTAATACATATTAGTGCAATGTCGCTGGATTTACTATACCAGCTGTGGGTTTAGATTGAAGTATGACACAAAGTAAAATAAATATATAAAATACATAAAATAAATTATATTAAAATTTTATTATTTTATTATTTTGTTAACTAACGAACCAAAATTATGCAAATATTTTCATATATGTTTTCAAAAATTTGCTCTAAATTGTTTCAATGATAATTATGAACATGATTATTTTGGCGTATCTTTTAATCAAACAATATAAATTTTTTTATTACTACATGAAAACACTACAATTCGATGACGAACTCATGTTAAACGAACAAAATAAAAGTATTCATAACAGTAAAAAAAAAAATTAGCAAGTTAAAATTACACATAAAAAGTTAAAATAATAAGTTTAAAATACAAATATTTATAAACAGTAAAAAAATAATAATAAATACTATATTTTTATATAAAAATAATTGACATGCGGTGTACCGTGGGTTTGAATCTAGTTAATAATATAAAAACCCTATAAAAACCTAAAATCCCTAAATCCTAAACAGCTCAACTTGATATTTATAAGAGTGGAGACATATAAAATTTAGGTTAAACCGACTATACAATATTATGAGGCTGAAATTAGATAAAATTAAAAAATACATATCGGGCCTAATCTCAGCCCTAAAATAAAATAATTAGTGGATTTAATTAATTAAATCAAAACTAATTAATAGGATTTAATTAATACATAATGGGCCGGCTAAGATTAGGGCTAAATTGTATCATTAACACCATATTTTCATTTAATCAAAACGACACTCGTACCTCAACTTTGATTGTGGTGCATTCTTACTTTTGATATATTTTATCCAAAATAGAAACTGATATTTTATGTCTTAAAATTTTATTTGTAGGAGTGATTGTGAAAGAAACACAAGGACAAAAAATGTGTGCTAAAGTTATAGATGTGACGAAAGAGTGTGCTCCAAATGGCCGATTATGTAGTTTTAGTTCAGATCCATGTGGGCATCGTGCATATGTGCCAAGAAAAAAAAGGGGATTGGTATTTCCAAGAAAGCAAAAGTGAAGGAACGAGAATGCCACTGCACTTTTAAATGTTAAAAAATCGGCGTGAAACCATATTTGATGGTGAATTGAAAAATGTATCAAACCATCAGGATCACCAAGTTAAACTGGTCGGATCACAAGTAAAAAGTCACATTTTGTTTTATTTTTAAGGATGTATATGGAACAAAATAAATATATCATAAAATGTACTCTACTAGTTTTTGTTATTTTTGCATAGTGCATTTTGTTGAAACTAAATAATTACATAAGTATCTATTGATTTTAATAAATATTTTTTTGTATTTCTGATTAATTATTATATTTTAAATATATAAACAAACACTGGAATATAATTAGAAATATACGAAATTATGATAGCTATTTTATGGATATTCTTAATTAATTTTATGGATATTCTTAATATTAATGCTCGGAATTAAATCTAGGTTGTCCAATATCCCGTAAGGTCCGCATCCAATGTCCAATATCCGGCTGAAGATCCGCGTCCATTGATCTGATGAGTTTGACAAAATTACCCATAAAGGAATTGTTTATACTCTTTGATTGGAATTAAAGAAATGACATTATAGGTAATCTCTTCTCTATACTATTAAAAAGGAGGTATTTGTTGACCTATTGCCAAATAGATTTTTAAGAGTATTTAAATGAGATACTTTCATCTATGCATTCAACCACTATTATATCTCTATTAAATCTCTAAACTATTGAAAAAGACGTACTCGTAGACCTATTGCCAAACAGATGTTCAAGTCTACTTAAATGAGATACTTTCAGCTCTGCATCCAAACACTATTATATATCTATTAAATCAAATTATATTACTCTCTATACTATTAAAAGAGAAGTAATATAATTTTTATATCCAAACACTATTTAAAGAGAATTAAAAGAGATAGTTTTATCTTTGCATGCAAACACTATTTATTTCCTTATCTAATATTACAAATCTTTACAATCAAACACAATTATTTCCTTATCTAATACGGCAATTTAATAGTATGAATAATGATTCTTCTATCAACTTTGTTTGATCTTATTTTTAAATTATTTTGAATGATTATATAATACATAAAATTAATAAAAAGTTTAGATTTTTTTCTGTATATGTTGTGATTTGAATTTTTAAAAACAGAAATATATTCTTATTGATGATTCCAAATACGAATAAATAATAAGCTTTACTTATTATGCGATCAAATTTAAAAGTTTTATTCAGTTTAATTTGGTTTTAATTGAACCAATTTAAACTTTAAAAATATCTAAATATTTAAACTCTATAAACATTTTAAAATATTAATAATATTTAACTCATAAACATTTTTTTAAAAATAATAATATTTAAACTCTATGAAAGTCTTTAAAAATTAATAATATTTAAACTCTAAAAATTTAAAATATATAGAAAATAGGACCATTTAAAAGAAAGCGTTTGAAATTGACCCAAATTATATGTTTTAAATAAAAAGGTTTGTTAAAAAAATAGTACAAAGATATTTAAGGCACCAAAAATATTTTGTATTTCCTTTTATATTTTCATAATCATTACATTAACAATAATTATTTCTCTTCAATACAATTAAATCTTTTAAATATTTGATTTACATAGACATATTTTTGTTTAAATATTAAGTCATCAAGATCTTCGATTTAAATAATTATATACATTTTTCTAGATCAAAATTTAAAAATTGAAATTAGTTATATATATTAAAAATATAGAAGTTAACAATTCAATATATATTTAAAAACAAGAAATCTCTATATTATTATTTGAGAATTATATTTTAAAAGATAATTTATATGTGTTAGTTATTATGAAATGCAACTAACGATGTACTAATTTTTTTATTTTTCTTACAAAGAATATAAATTAAATTAAAAATAATCTAAAGTATCATAATGATCAACAAGTTTATAAAACCACTATACATATATGCCATTGAAACCTCTTACCAAATTCCTTACCTGAACATGTAAAAGAAAAGAAAAAAATGAGGAGATTCCAACACTTTGAGTGTTATCCTCAAGAACAAGAAGAGTCCCAAAATCCCAACAAGAAGGGAGCAAAATATATATTTGTTTTGTTAAACATATACTTGTTTTTTTTGTTAACCAACACCCCATCTAAGTTTAACCAATGAGAATGTGCCAACTAAGATTACATTTAAACATAAATAATAAATTAAAATTACAATTACAATTTTTTAAAAAAATATATACAAATTAAGAAATTGATTTGCCTCTAAGAGCCTAACAGCATCTAAATACACCTGCATCATTAGTTGGAATTGGATTCAGCATCTGCATATTTATGAAGCTGGAAATAATGGAAAGATCAATCATTGATCAGTTAGAAACGACTCCCTCATGATCAAGAAACCCTCAATGGTTCAAGGTATAATATAAGCAGAGGGAAACAATTAGTCAACGAAACAATAAACACCAATGTGACAAGATTGAAATCCAAAGAATTAATAGAGTGACTTACCTAATGACCTACATTTTTCATTTTTCATTTTCGTTCAATCATTTTCTATTTTTTCAATTTCTTCCTCACCACCATTATTACTCTTGTTCCTCCACAACACCATAACCCTTCTTTGTTCCTCATGGGTCTGAATCCTTTTTATTATATTTCTCTATTTTGATTCTAATTTTATTCTCAAAATGTGTTGTTGAAATTCATGGATTTTTCTTATTTATATTACATTGTGATGGTAGTCGAACTGATTCCACTTGATGTAGAAAGAAGTTACAGAAGCAGTATATTCACTTTAAAAGCAAACAAATCAAAAAGATTAAAAAGTATGGTGTTGAGTTTATGATGTATCCACGAAGTCTTGTCCAGTCGGTGTATTCCATAGGGACAGGCGATAAATAGACAACAATTAATTCATTCTATAATGAATTTAGTCATTGTTCTCTATTATCCTACACATTGTCCATTGTTTTAATATACGTTGATTATACAAAATAATTAATGACTTTGTGTTAGTGACAGAGTGTACCAATACTAGTCATGACTCTGTATTGCTGACACAAGAAGGTGACCATGTGATCATTTTCTCATGGATGAAAGTGCATTAAACGTTGAGGAAATCAAGTTTCTCCAACTGTTATGAACCTAATCCAATATGACATCATATCCATTTGTTATTAGTAAAGAAAAACTAGTGATTTAGTGTGGTTATTGCTTGTTTTTTGTTGTTAAGAATGTGATTTCAGCTCCCCGTGGATCACTAAGTTGTCACATATTTCTTGAAGAATAAGTTATTGATCATTTCCCATTGTCCATATGGATGAGGAGACAAGTATTGTGTAAACATATGTCCACATGTTTTTATATAGGCAACTTGAAATCTATGTGGTCACTTCCATTTATAATTTTTGTATCTGTGTGTTTATAGTATAATATCGGTTGTAAGGTAATTAACCGAGAAACTAATAAAAAAAGATTTAAAAAATTATGTATGTATAACTATGGACAACTAATTAGTAAATTGATAAAACCCTAAATGAGAAATCCAGTAATTAAAGAGATCTTTGTCTATATGTTCTTTGAATAGGTGTGTCCACCCAAAAATGACCAAATGATCGAGGAAAAATGGACGATTCACGTCAAAATCGATAATAGATATCAACAGAACTGAATTGTGATTTTATTAATTATTTTGATATCAAATACGAAAAATAAAAATTTAGTTTGTAGAACATAAAACATATACAAAAGTAGAAGATGAAGAAGTGAGAGAATATATAAAAAAAGAGAAAAATAAAATATGTAAGGAAATATGAGAGAAAATATGTCATTTAATCTCAACCATTCATAAGTAACTAAAATGAGTTGATCTAAGGGTTAAAAAATAAGGAACGAAAATGGTTGAAGGATTAGTTGAGGATAAATTGATATTGATGAAATATGAACAGAATAAAAATATAGTAGAAGAAGAAAAAAAAAAAAAGACAAAATGTAGGTTAAAGTATTATGAGTTTTGAAAATGTAGGTTAAAAAACAATTGTGTCATAATTAATATCACTGCAGCTTCCAATAGTTAAAAGAAAGACGTCTCTAATAAAATAGGAAAGGAATCAAATTTCAGAGAACAAGTTGATATCAACAAATTTCAGAGATAGCAAAGAGGCACTACAAGCAGGTATTGATAAGTTAGTTGATGCTGTTTCCGGCACCTTAAGGCCTAGAGGTCAGTCATTGTTGTGAATTTTGTTACTTCTTACGAAATTTGAAGCAGAGATTTGAAATTTTCTTCTTCGAATTGGATTATTTTGCTAGGTAGTGATTTTGTTTTTGCAGAATTGGATTATGAGCTAACGAGACCTTCTTTGAGATCTCTTTAAAGTGTTCTAAGAATTATTTTCTGAATGTGGAAATGATGCAAGGCGTAATGTAGTGCTTGCTGAGAAATATACAATCAAAGTGATTAATGATGGTGTCACCATTGCTAAATCCATTGAATTTGTTTAATTTTTTTAATTGAAATTTTAATTTATTGTTTATGTTTAAATGTAATCTTAGTTGGCACACTCTCATTAGTTAAATTTAGAGGGGGTGAATTGGAGTGAACCTAAGAATTGCTCATAAAACAATTGTTGTAATCTTGTGGTTTTTTAATTTTATGATTTTGTCATTTTGATTGAAGTGAAGCAAAACTATTTGACAACAAAAATATATATATATATATATATATATATATTCAATTAAACCTTTGATTATTCATAATAATTTAACAAATCCAAAAACAAACAAACAATCCATCTGGGGAGGAGCAAGAGGGCTAGTGGTACTCACCTCTGCTGCCATTCTCATAAAATCCAGGTTCGAATCTGCTCAACACATATGGCGACTTGGCCACGATGACAAAAAGAAAGAAAGAAAAAAAAAACAATCCATACAAGAAATAGTATTTTCTAAAATACCATATTATAAATGCCTTTATCAAGGAGCATTTCCCATGAGCGTAGTGTATTCAACATCCTTCAGTGACTCAACGTCTTTGCCTTGATGACCCGTACATTGGAAATAGGCAACGGTGTAAGTCACAAGCTGAAACATACTGACCGCATAGTTCAAAGTCACAAGGACCAAACTCACGGTTAAGGTAACCGCAAACGAACTTGTCGAATAGGTCAGCCCCATGATCGCACCAAAACCGCAGTACAATAAACTGAAGCAAAGATTCAAGAGGAATAGTCTTGGTTTCATCCCTTTAACAATCTTTGCCGCTTTCCCCAAAGCTTGGATCCCATAAGTTACCTCAAGTATCGATATGACCATAGATAAGTACCAAACGATAGCTAAATAGGACTGAAAGACTGCAAATAGAATCAATAAAGCCAAAACCTCGGCTGCCAAGGCTATCAAGGCAACTACTATTGTAGTAGAGAACAAAATGATAGGGAAAAGGATTATATAGAAGAAGAACATATAGCCAAAAGTGAAGAGAGCAATGTAGAAATAGGTCACAAGAGGTCCCCTCCAAGATTTAAGGGTCAGAACCAGAAAATCTTTGATCTAGATATTTTCACCTTTATGAGTAAGAGCCGATGCATGGACGATGGCTACTACGGATAAGAGGGTGATGATAGAGGAGACAGCAAGGAAGATGTAAGAAGAACTGACAAATTGGCGCAAATCTGCAAAGAGTTTCATAAGATGGACAATGTATTCTGGGCTGCTTGGATCTGCCGTAGGTAACAAACTTGCTTCAAGGATCAAGTTTGTTAGCTCGAGTTGGATGACTAAGATGTTGAACAAGTTAACTAGACACTGGAGTAAGAGAGGGAATATAAAGACTGAGAACATCAACTTCTTGTTTTTGAGAAAGAGTTTGCGGGATTCGTTTAGAATACCCGCAACCTCCTTTACAACATTCAAGAAACCCATGGGTTTAAGAAAAAGCAAATGATAAAAGCTTTTGGCTGTTGGTTTTTTTGGTAATGGCAGTGAGGGCAGAGCCGGTTCTGAGAAATTCAGGACCCCAAACGAAAATATTTTTTTAAAGTGTTTAATAGAAAAAAAAAATTGAGTTTCTACAAAACTAAAGTTAAAGTAAAAGTACAATGATATCTTAAAAAATATATAACAATAATTTAAAACTTTTGAAAAATAACCCTGTTGCATTTTTTTCTACGAAATCATCCATCAAACTTGTATAATCTAGGTTTTTAACCATGGTCTTTTCTATCGATAACATAGCTAATCCGTTTAACCTTTCTTGTGACATAGTCGACCGTAGGTAAGACTTTATCAATTTCAACTTAGAAAAACATCTTTCAGCCGAGGCAATTGAAACCGGAATAGTGAGCATTATCCTATAAGCAACCCATATATTTGGATAACAATCCTTCAATCTCTCTAAAAATTCTAATACCTCTGTAGTCTTCTTCAAATTCTTTGGTATAACTTCTCTAAAAACTTTTATTTCTAGAAATAAATCATTCCCATCAATATCTGAAATCATTCCATGCTTAATAAAAGCTTCAAGGTTAAGGCAAGATGTTTTCAAACTATTTTCATTCGCTGAGTTGAGCTTTCGTAAACTAAACAAAAATCCAAAAATATTTTCATACTCTTGAAATTGTTCTAACCTTGTTTGAAAATAAACTAGAGCTTGATCCATGATTTTGATGAAATAATTAATTCTAAAATCCTCTTCCAAGCTTAGAACGAGTCCAGCATCATCAGTTTTGTCTGGTTCCTCATCATAATGACGTTTTCTTCTAATAAGGTGCTTGCTCTTCTTTTGAAACACAGGTTCAATATCCATATCAACTGCAAGTTTTAAAGCTTCATTTTTTTGCTTCTTGAAAACCTGATTCTCTATACGTTTGGAAAAAAGAAACTAACCCTTTTAGTTGAGCAATGGCATCATCGATATCCATATCTTCAGATTGTAGCATCTTGCTTACCGTGTTCACGACAAACAGAATATCATACCATATCACCATACCAAACAAAAACTCGAATCCTTCAATTCCATGTGTTTCACTTGTTGCAAGACATTCAACATCGCTTCTAGCTTGTGGATCATCACTATTGTCTGCGAAGTCAAGTAAGACATCTCTGATTTTTGGAGCTTTAAAATGTATTGCTTTGATGCTTTCAAGATGACTTTCCCAATGCGTATCTGATAAGGATTTAAGTGTGATACCTCCCACCTTTTTTCTGTACATCTCCCACCTAGTTGTAGAAGGGGAAAAAACCTATATAAACTCTGGACGATCCCAAATAATGAAATTTCCTTCTCAGAAGATTTTGCGATATCACAAATAGCCAAGTTCAGATTATGGCAAACACATGGTGTATAAAATGCCCTCGGATTGATATCAAGCAATCTTTTTTGCACTCCCTTGTTTTTCCCTTTCATGTTAGATCCATTGTCATAACCTTGTCCCCTAACATCATCAATGTCCAGATTAAGACCATCCAATGTTTTGCAAAGTAGCTCAAAAAGTCCTTTTCCTGACTTATCATCAACTTCCACAAAAGTAAGAAAATATTCTTCAACATGAGCTTGATCCACCGATACATCCACATCGAATAATAAGAGACATCTATTATTTGTGGCTAATATCCGGAGTACAATCAAGAATAACTGAGAAGTATTTTGCCGCTTTAATTTTCCTAATGATCATGAGCTTGATTTCAAATCCCAACATTCCTATCAACTCATTCTGAATTGTGTGGCTGAGGTAATGGTAGTGAGTTTCCTTCGTTTTAATTCGCCTAAGGTACTCCTCAATTACTGCGTCAAATTCACCAATCATTTCAATATTTCCCAGAAAATTTCCATTGTTATCTTCACCAACTTTATCTTTATTTTCCCGAAACGCTATATTACTCTTTGCCAGATACTTCACCACTACAAATAATCTCAATAACAACTCTCTCCAATGATTCTTTTCTTTGTTGATTTCTTCTTGGAGACACTTATCAATTGTCTGATTCTTTTGAAACCTCAACTCCAGCTCCATCCACTGGCTCATGCAAGTGATGTGATCATGACTTTTCTCGTGTTCGCTAAGCCTTACTACGACTTTGTTCCAATCCATGAAACCAATGCTTGATAGTTGAGGGATATCTTTGTACCGAGTGAACAACTTGCAACAAAAACAATATATTCTATGTGATGTTGTTGAATAGATCAACCAACGCATGTCTTGTCTATCTCCATTCTCCAAATACCTCTTGTAATGTCTATGAGAAAAACGTCTTCCATGATTATTTTGAGAAAATATATAATCTTCAGATGGTGGTGCAAGAGGACCTTTTTTAACCAAATAATCTATTAACCTCTGATCAATTTTCTTCCAATTTGCAGGATCCATAATATCCAAAGATGAATTATATTCTTCAAAGTGATCATCCTCCTTTTTTTTATTGACATCTTCATCATCTATATAATTCTCATTCTCCTCTTGCTTTTCGTTGTCACTTTCAGTTCTAATTTCATCCTCGTTATCAACTCCATTAACCTCATGAATTCCATCAACATCTTCAACCTCATCAATTTCATCAACATCATCAGTTCTAAGGGGGTTTGGTTTCTTAAAATATCTTAAAAGGGATCCAGCCTGAGATTTCACTAATTCTTCTACTCTTTTCTTCTTTTTTCTTTTTTGACATCCTGAAGTCATCTTCTGATCTATCACGTACACACATATAAACCATTCAGTAATAAAAAAATAATTATAAACTGAAAACGAATTTTAAATCCAAATACTCAATTTGGTGAATGCATAAACAATAAAATTAACACAAACAAAGAAAATAAATATACAAATAAAATTCAAAAAGCTTTTTACCTTACGATAAATAAACAATTCAGATTTGTTTTGACTAAAATTGATCTCTCCTCTTCTCTAGTTCTCTTCTTCAATGGAGGAAAACGAAAGTTAAAACAAAAAAGAAAAAGAAAAAAGGACTAAGTCACGTAAAGAAGGAGTTGGAGAGTCAGAGATTAACCTAAATTTTTCTTTTTAAAACTAAATAATATAATGTAATATTTACATAATAATAATTTGAGACCCACACAATGTATGGTCTCTATATATATTATTGGTCCATTTGTGTTAGTCTTTTTTTGGACATTAATTAAATATATATACATATGTATATATGGAAAAAAATTGTGGAACCCCCTAAAAAGTGGGACCCCATTCAAATGTTTTATCTTCGTGTCTTTAGCGCCGGCTCTGAGTGAGGGTTTGTATTTTGTAAGATCAAAACCCATTTGCTTATATATACTACTAACCATAATACTAAATGATAGATTGTTTGACCCGCTACTTTTCTATGAAGCAAAGAGTCTTTGGCTTGTACCTCTAGGTAACTTCTAGGTTATGGAGATTCTTAACATCCATCTGACTGAGTCCAATTCCACATAGCCCCACAATCTTACCTATTTAATCCAAAATCAGAATAAACAATCCAAGACCTAGGCAAATTCAAGAACAAGAAACCCAACCATATAACAAATCGATGAAAAGTCCAAGCATACCCCTTTGTTATTAAACATTAACCTTTACAGGCTTTTGCTAATCCCATTTCCCATTTGATTTAAACAGATGGCTTCAATCTATTGGTTGTTGCGTGGTATATGCTTTTGATTGATTTCTGTTGATTGGTTTGATTGATTCAAAAACTAAACCAATATTAACCCACGGCTTGGAATATACGGCAAACTCAAAGATTGTCCTTAGAATTATCTTGTTTGCTTAGTAGTGATGATTAGTAGAGGTTTGATGTGAGAGTTTTCTTCACTAGGAATCTCTGAGAAGTTAGAACAAATCCTTATTGCTTAATTAATCTGTGAGAAGTTATGAACATAATTTAGGGAGCTTTTGCTATTTCATTCCCCCCTATCAGTTTGTTGATATCACTAGGCAACTCTCATGAGACTGTTATCTCTAGAAATTTAGGTGCCTCAGTTATGTTGTTATTAGGGCCACTATTAAATGATTCTTGTAAAAAAATTTAGAATTCACAAGAATCAAGATTTAGGCACCCCCTTTGTGTTATATCATTAGACAATTGTTAAATAACTCACACATTCGGTGTGTAATAGCTCTAAAATCTAAAGCTAGCCTTAAGAACTTTTGAAATGTTTATATCCTCTGAGAGCCACTGGTTTGTGTCAGCTCTTAAACTATAACCTTTTAGAGGCTTTAAGAACTTTTGAAATGGTGTGTTTCTGTGTCAACTATAACCTTTTAGAGGCTTTTTAAATACCATTAACCCCTTTTTTAAATTTTTTTATCAACTTAGGAAAATTTTCAATGAACCGTTCTAATTCAAAAGAGCTAGCTATCATATTCTTACATGTTTGTATACATGAGCACACTAATAATTTTTAGAGTCTTTTGTAACTTCCATATCCTCTCTGTTTTGAACCCAAATAGGCAACTTTTATGCTGTTGGTACTTAGTGTTATAGATTTAGGAAACTCCCATATTATTAGGAAATTCTTATGGGATTGTTTTAGTTTTATAGCTCACAGATTCAGACCATGCAGCTGCTGGTTTTAGTTCCCATACCTAATTTGTTTCAATTTAGGCAATTCCTATATGAAAGTTCTAAACTTGAACCTTTAGGGACTTTTGATATTCTCATGAGATGAATGATTTTCATTAGAGCTTTTATTCTCATTAGGAAATTCCCACTAGATTGTGTATAAACTCAATTAAGGGGCTTTTGTTATTCTCATTTTAAGTGGTTTGTGTTATCCTTAGCCAACTCTGTAAGAGACTGGGGAGTGTTTTTATTATTAGATTAGAGCTCACACATTCAGGTGTTGGTGTTAAGTTTTATGGGGCTTTTGAAAATTTTATACCCCATTTGTTTCAGTCTAGGCAACTCCCATTATGAAGACATTGTGGAGATTTAGGGCTTCTGATTTGTGTTATTATTAGGCAACTCTTGTGGAACTGTTTTAGTTTTACAGCTCACACATTCAGACCAAGCATGTGCTAGTTTGTGTTAAGCTTTAGAGGGTTTTCAATTCTTATTCCCATTTGATTCAATATTGGCAACTCATGTCAGATAGTTATAATTATAGAACTTATATCCATTCTATTTTGAGCCAACGGAAGCTGTGGCTTATTCTTTTCCATTTCAAGACAGTTTATTTTCCTTTCCTGTTTGGGTGCTCAGTTTTAGGGGCTTTTGCATTTCTCATATCCCTTTTGTTTTGTGTTATCAGTTTAAGCATTTCCCAGCAGACAGTTCTAATTACAGAGCTCTAGAACATTGACCTTTAGGGGCTTTTGCTATTTATTTTCATTCCCCATTTGTGTTATTGATAGGCAACTTACTTGGGACTGTTTTAACATATTCAGGCATGCGTTAAGTTTTAGGGAGGTTTTGCTATTGATTTTAAGCCGACTGTTTTGTGATATCATTAGGCAACTCTAATGAGAATGTTATAACTTAAGAGATTTAGGGGTTTTTACAACTCACATGCCTCCTTTAGAGAATGTTTTAATTTTAGAGCTTTAAGTGCTTTTGCAAATCGCATACCCCTTTGTTATTAAACATTAACCTTTACAGGCTTTTGCTAATCCCATTTCCCATTTGTGTTATCATTAGGCAACTCAACTCAGACTGCTTTAAGAAGCTTTTGCAACTCCCATACTTCTTTTGTTATGATTTTAGAGATTTAGGGGCCTTTGAATTTCCATACCCCTCTGTTTTTGAACCTAAAAATAGGTTTTAACCTGACATTTTGTGGATCATTAGGAAACTCTCATGAGACTGTTATAACTTTAGAGATTTAGGGGCTTTTTCAATTCTTCAATTCTATAGATCACCAAAAAGATTAGAGATTTAGGGGCAAATATTTCCCAGATTAGAGATTTGTACATTAGCAACAATAATGCATCTTTTTTTATTCGTTCGGCTTTTGTATAAGTGAAGTTTAACAATAAGCACTTATCTCATTGATCACGAAAATGGACTCTGCATATCAGCCTTCAGGTATTGAAAAAATCACTTGCTTTCTTGGTGATATTTAGAAACAGTTTGATGTAAAAGCATGAAACTAATGTAGGATAAGACATGTGCTTCTTCTATGTTTGTTTTTGATTTGGATGATATTGTTACTCATGTTAGATATCTGTTTCACAGCAACAAGCTGATGGGAATGCTATTCTTCATGTAAATAGATTCTGAAATTGACAAGCTTTTACTTTGAATACAGTTCTAAAGTGATCAACTAAGTTGATGGAATTGATTTGGATCGATGAAGTTACAAGTAAGAGAGGTGAGTGATGTTTTGAAAAAAGTCACAAGTAAAGAGACATTGTACATAACATAAGTTTTAATTTCTTCTTGCAACTGCTTGAAAATATGTACATATTCTTGGAAACTGTGAGAATATCATTTTTAGGTGTGACCAATGCTTCTTGTTTTATGGTCTTTACTTTAAACCTGTAACTTGTATATTTCGTGGGGCATGATTTATCTTTTGATATCTATGTGCTTTGATTGCTGCATAAGTTATTGCTTGAATCTTGTTGCGTGGTTTTTGCTTACTTGAACTTGTGTGTTGTGTTGTCTAATGCTAACTTGAATCAGTTGGTTGCTTTTGTGGTTTATGTTTTGAAATTATGGTTTAAATATGTTGGTGGTTGTGTAGTTTTATGTTTTAAAGCTATGGTTAGAATCTTTTGATTGTTGTGTAGTCTTTTCGTATCTGAGTTTGTTGGTTGTTGTGTGGTTTAATGCTAATCTGAACATGTTGGGTGCTTGTGTAGTCTGTGATTTAAACCGATGGCTTCAATGTTTTGGTTCTTGTGTGGTATATGCTTTTGATTGAGCCATGTTTGAATATTTGGGTTTATACTTGTTCTTTTATGGTTTGATTGGTTTTGGTTGATTCAAAGACTAAACCAATATTAACCCACGGCTTGGAATATACATATGGCAAACTCAGAGAATTTATCTTGCTTGCTTATTAGTTATGATTAGTAGAGGTTTAATGTGATAGCTTTCTTCTCTAGGAATCTCTGAGAAGTTAGAACAAATCCTTATTGCTCAATAAATATCTTCATTGGTCATATCTACACATGAGTCACGTATAATATACTCATAATTGTACATAGATGACATGTTCGGTAAAACATATATATATACTTCTGTTTTTTCAAAAATATACCAAACTTCTTTACAACTTTTTTAGTTTATCTAAATACTGAACTTTAAAAAAAAATTGCCAACCGATTTTAGCAATGTTAGCTATGATTTTGTAATAAATAAAACCTATTCCAAACCCTTAAATCCCTAAATTTTTGTATTGTCTAACCTCAGTTTTTTTTTTGTCGATTCTCCTATGGGTTTTAAACATCACTACTAGAAATTAGTTAAATTAAGATAATTTTGGATTTCTTTCTTTGAAAGTTGTTGATCTTTAAAATGTAGAATATTGGTATAATAAATTTATTTAAAATGTGAATTTATTATTCATTATAGAATTACATTACTATGTTTAGCAAAAAGATATAACTTTTTGTTTGTGTTAATTAGCTTTTGTGTCTTTCTGAAACATTTACTCAAACTTTTTTTGTTTACACACATTGTATGTTTTTACATATGTGTTTTTGTTTTAATTTTGCAACCTTGTACACGTATGTAAATATGCCACTCTTAACACTTAACACAACTATAGCAAATTGAGTCACTTTACTATGTCAAAGACTTACCAGTATAGAGATGGATTATATCAATAGAATTAGATCCTCTTTCATTTCAAGTTAATCTTGCATTTAAGTTAATTCTTTATAAAGTCACAAAGTTTTTGATCGTATAAAACATAATGGATATTGGCTAGCTACATTTTGGAAGAGAGAAACCAAAAAGAAAAGAAACACTTTTGATCCTGAAACATCATGGACGCCATCAATCCATGATATCTTGACACATCATTCTGTACTGCAATTCTTAGATTGAATTTGCCTTCAACTTTGAAAAATGTACATACAATACGTACAGTTGCTTCTTTAAACTTTATTTCAATCCATATTTTCAAAAAATTACACCAATATATCGCGTTCAAATTTTTATCACTTGTCGATTCCGCTTTTAGTTTGAAAAAAGTAGTAAGAATCTGAACATTATGATGATATATATATATAGCCAGGGGCGGATCCAGAACAATTTTTAACCGAGGGCACAATAATAATAATAATAAAAAACCTGATAAAATATAGTTCGTACATGAAAACAAAGTTTATATAAAAAAATCTATAAATGCATTCTACATTTCGCCATGTTTTGGAACCTTTTCATCACTAGTTCATTCGTCACTTTATTAAACAATTCTTTTTCAACAAAACAAACTAGGCAATCATTTAGAAATTGATCTCCTATTCGGTTGCGTAATGTAGTTTTCACAATATTCATCGCAGAGAAGCATCTTTTAACTGTAGTGGTAGCCACAGGTAACGTCAAAACTAGCTTCAAAAGTCGATAAACCTGAGGATGCGAAAGGTATTTACTCGTCTCTATCATTACACGTGCAAGATCGCCAAGACTCTTCAAATTTGCAAATCGTTTATCTTCTCAAATATTATCGATGTAAATACCCAGTTGATGCTCAAGAGATATCCGCTCGACTTGACTAAAATCTTGTGGATAAAACTCAGATAATCTCACAACTTTCAATTGATCAAACTCATGAAATGAATTAATAGGGCTCAAAGATGCAATGCAACCAAGTAATTCAGTGTTTACCTCATCAAAGCGATCACTGAACTCTTGAATTTGCATATCCAAAATAGTGTAAAAGCAATCCACTTGATAATGATGTAGGTTGGTAAGGTTGCTTTTTTTCCTTGGCTTCCTTGAATTGACAAATTCTTCTTCCATAATGACCAACTCAGTGTTATGTTTTTCACAAAAGGAAGAAACTTTACAAAATAAAAGAATTCCATCCATTATCTCTTAGCTTGCACAATTGTTGTTTGGTGGACTTCACAAGAGACATAGCATTCAAAATATCTTGGTCTTTCCTTTGTAGAGCCTATGATAAGTTATTCGTGAGCCCAAGAAGAAGCAACATCAACTGTAAGTAGAACACGAAGTCAAAGGTGTCAAAGTATTGGAGAATGCCATTAGCTTGGCGTCTTTTGGTACTATCAGTCCTTTCACTTTCAACATACTCAAGCACTTTGATTATGGAAGCATATAAATCAACCAAGCGTAATAATGTTGTGTAATGAGAACCCCAACGAGTATTACCGGGTCTTTGAAGTGTAAGCTCTTGATTCAATCCTTTTCCTGTCTTGATTTCACCTTGATTGATCCCTTCCTCAATTCTCTTACGATGGTCTTCACGAATTATATCCTTTCTCTTACAAGAAGCTCCAACTACATTGAGTAAGACAGAAATCATATCAAAAAAATTCTCCACTTCAAAGTGCTTTTTAGCAACTGTCACGACAACTAATTGAAGCTGATGAGCAAAACAATGGACATAATATGCAAAACTGTTTTCTTTCAAAATCAGAGATCTCAACCCATTGAATTCACCCTTCATATTATTTGCTCCATCGTAACCTTGACCTCTTAATTTGTTCATACTCAATCCACGTTTAGTAAATAAAGAATCAACAACACATTTTAGAGACAAAGACGATGTTTCTTGAACATGGATCAGACCAATGAATCTTTCTTTGACTATCCCATCTTTGTCAACAAACCGAAAAACCACTGCCATTTGCTCTTTATCAGAAACATCTGCAGATTCATCCACCATCAAGCAAAACACACCATGATCAACTTCTTGAATAATAGATTCAATAACTTCCTCTGCAAAGCAATGCACTAAATCTTTCTGAATTTTGGGAGACACCATTTGATTATTTTTTGGAGCATTCTCCAATACAATCTTACTTACAAGCTCATTTTGCTCTGCAGTATATTTCAGAAGCTCCAAAAATTTTTCTCTATTAGTTGATCCTACCGATTCATCATGACCTCGAAAAGACAATCCTTGTCGTAGTAAATATCTACAAGAATCAATTGAAGCATTCAATCTGATCTTGTATTCATTTTTTGCAGCATCATCTTGCTTATAAAAAGCATGAACAATTGATTGACTTGGTCTTCTCAGACAATCAGCTCTCTTCAATGCATTATTGTGAAAGTTATTCACCTCTCCCACATGATCACCTATTGTCTTAGAACTTTTCCAAGTATTAAAGTCTGTTGTCACAAATGCATCACTTCCACCTTTATTTTCAGTGTAATCTCTAAACAAGTAGCAAAACAAACAAAAAATCTTGTCTTTTTTTCACACTATATTCCAACCAACTGCCGTAGAAATCAAACCAATCTGGATTAAATCGTCTCATTTTATCTCCTGATGGTGTTTTAGGAAAAACATGATCGCGAGGTTGACAAGGACCTTTACTCAGATACCTGCGTCTTACTTCATCTCTTTCATTAGGATGATATTTCAATATTCTTTTCCTATCCGCAGGATCCCAAGGTAAATTATCCAAATCAGTTTCAGATGTCGTCGATACAAATTTTCTTTTAAAGATCCTGTCTATAGGTACTTAGTAAAAATAAAATAAAATATTAACATATTAAAAATCAAATTTAGATTCATACATAATCAAGTTTTCAAATAACCAAATAAAAAATATAGAGAAATTAAAAGCATAAAACATTTATAAGTTAAACGATTATCTTATAGTGTTCGACATGTGTCTTATGTCTCCTAAAATCATGTACGGATATAACAAAAGGAATTTTAACAATTTACAGTGTTCGACATGTGTGGAGACTTGGAGTAATATCTAAACTCTTGACAATAATATAAACTAATTATAAGTAATTAACTTACAGTGTTCGACATGTGTGATGTGCCTTATGTTTAATAAACCTGCTGCAACTTTCGAAATTAGAAGAATTTGATGAAGATACGACACCTTTTTTTTATGATTAGAAGTAGAAAAGTTCCTTTTTTGATTGGGAACAAAACTTTTTACAAACCCTTATTTCTGGTTACTTATGATCGAAAAAATTGAGAAAAGAAAGACTTTTTCCAAATACATTAATTGGACAAGGGATGAATTTTATTGGGCTTTAATATTTAGTATTCGTATGCCCTTTTTTTTTCTTTTTCAAATATGTTCTTTATATAGACTATTATTATTGGGCTGAGGCACGTAAACATTTTGTTTTTTTTGTGCGAGGCACATATATTTTTTTCAACTATAAAAAAAAATGTTAAAAAAAAAACAAAGTAACGCACGTGTCTACCCTCCTTCTTCTGTGGGTCCGCCCCTGATTACACCTACGAGTAATAGAGAGAGAATTCTTGTTTTTGGTTTTGGCGATAGCGGTGGCGGTGGCTCGCCGGAGATTCGTTCATTATTGGTCGGAGGCATCGGAAAAATAAAAATCATTTTTTTTTCCTTTCGTTTTCTGGCTTCTCTCGTGTGATATATATATATATTTTTTTTTACCAGAATCTAAAGTGAAAGCTAAAAAAGGAAATATCTGATATAATTTGCGAACTGATATTCTAAATAAGAGACATTTCCAAAGGGGAAAATGACGCAATCAGATAAATTTGAAAATTTTGAGGAAAAAAAAATTGGATTTTCATTCAGTAAATTTTGGTGAATTGGTTAAAAACTGTTATGTGATGAGAGACTTTTTTTTTGGCTTTGGATCATGGGATAAAAGACTTTAATATATGGTTTTGTTTTGTTTTGATGTCTAAAATTTATATTTGTTATGTATCTCAAACTATAAAATAATATAATTTGTGTTGTAAATATCTATTTATCCAAAGGACCAATGATTTTAAATATTATCTTGATGGAAAAGAAAATATTATTATCCCACTCACAGTATGGAAAAGATGGAATATTCGGATTTCTATTTAGTTCAAAAAGTAATATGCGTCTTTCGAGGCCTAAACACTCGTTCTGATCTTTGTTACCAACTTTTTTTCTTTTTGTTTCCTTACATACAAAATTACACAATTTTAATATTTTTTCCATCTGCATTTGAAAAAAAAAACAGATTTTTAAAGTTGGAACTCAATTTTTGAAACTAAAAATTCTTACTTTCGAATCTTTGACTGATGAATAATAGTAGGGACAAGCCGACAAAGGCAGCTTCCTCAGTAAGAGCGCATTCGTTATCTCAAATCTCAACCATACTGATCAGAAGACTTTCTCTGTGTGTAAATTGTTGGTTTGTCCGGTTCAATTCAGTCTTATTCGGGCTCGTATAAAGATTTGGGCCAGTTCAGCCCATTTAGCTAAATAATTCTTTAAATGCTGAAATTCATAAACGCATGTTTATTTTTACTTCAGCGCTTAACTTTTATAAATCCTTTGAGCATGCTTCTGTTCTTCTGTTCTTCAAATCTGCATTAAAAAAAAAATCATCAGATTTAACTAAAAAAGAAAAATTGATTACCAAACAATGTTAATAAAAAAAACTATTAAAACCTAATAAATATTCTACCGACTAAACCCTAAAAAAATGATTAATGATGTGGTGCTTGAATTGATATATATATATATATGCAAACATAACATTATGAATATAATAGGAGAATGACACATGTCACACACGTGTACAAAAAAAAAAGAATAGAAGAGGTTATGTGTAAGAAATCTCAATTAGGCTGTCCTAGGAGGAGGACACATGTGGCACACAAGTGTCTTTTCTCAATTTTGTTCTCATCAAAATTGGGCCTGGTGTTATTCTTAGTTAGACTTAAAATTTTAGCACATATCCATTGAAAAAAGAGCGACATGGATAATCTAAAGAGCAAGCAAAAACAAAAAAAAATAGGGTGACATGGATAGCCTGAGAATGCTCAAAACTCACTTTTTATTAGTATAGATTACTTGACATCATCACAAGAAGTAATTTGTCTCTCTTGTAAGAGAAGTCAACAAAACAATTTTGTTCTTCACACGTCATTTGACTAACTTTATAAGTGCTATCTCAACAAACCGAACTGGTCTAGGACCAAAGGTTCAATGTTTGAACTAATTTTACTAAAAGATATAGAAGGTGGTTTCTCATTCAACAGATTGGTTGGGGACCTAAAGATTCAATGCTTCTGTTCTTATATAACATCATATTTCCCGGATATGTATTTTTGTGGACTATGATGTCAGCTCAGCCGTATGATGGCTTAATGCCTTTATTTTCTTATTTATTTTGAATTTTGAGTGTCAAATGCGAAGCACATTATTTACAATAGCCAAGCATGGATTGAATTAAAATGTTTGTAGAACCGCTTGTGAATTAAAAATCTCATAAACTTTTGTCAACAAATGAAATACAAAAACAAAAAAACTTCAAACCCTCCCTAGTTTCTTGGAAATTTCCTTAAGACCTTTGTCAAATACAATCATTAAAATTTCTCTCTGCCAAAAAAAAATCAAATAAAATTTCAAAAAAGTGAACTTAAATTCCAAACCCTCTTGGAAATTTCCTACACACATCATCATATTCATTTAATTCACCAAGAAAATTTAGGTAGAGCACAAAAAAAAATGTCACATATGAAATCAATACCTTTTCAATAATGGAAGACTTGATGTGAGTGTAGACCAAAGACTTTTCCTTGTATCTAAGTCTTTCAGTCCCATTATATTTTTATATATAAATACTATCCTCCCTTTGCTCCATTGTTTCACAAACCAGCCAGAAACACATTTAAAAAGAAGAAAAAGAAAATGATAAAAATGGTTGTAAAATTGGTGGTAGTGGTGATAATGTTTGCACACATTTTAGCTCCAATAGCTGAAGCTGCTGTAGGAAGAGCTGTCTATTACAACCCTCCCTACACTAGTACGTATACACAATAATATATATATATATATATATATATATGAATAGATGTATCTATCTGTTTTTTTTTTTTGTATATTATACATTGATCATTGATTACAAAGAAATAATGTGATTTAGGGTCTGCGTGTTATGGAACACAACGTGGGACGATGGTGGTTGGAGTCAATAGCAATCTGTGGCAAGGAAGGCGAGCTTGTGGTCGGAGGTACAGGGTTCGATGTCTTGGTGCTACATACAACTTTGATAGAGCATGTACCGGACGTACCGTAGACGTGACTGTAGTTGATTTCTGCCGGGAGCCTTGCAATGGTGACCTTAATCTCTCTCGTGATGCTTTTCGGGTTATCGCTAATACTGATGCCGGCAACATTCGTGTTGAATACACTCCGTAAGTTAATTACATTCCAAATTATTTTCATCTTATCCAAAGTTATATAGAGAAGAATATATGCCGGAAATAAAACTCTGTCTTATTTGAAAAATGAGACAACAAAACATTAGTATTTATCTTATAACATTCATCAAGTTTCCAAGTTTTTATGTTTTAAAAGAATTAGCTATTTGTGTTAATAGAGAACTAAAGAACGAAATTTCAATTATCTACTAAATTCAGTTTATGATTATTATGCGAAAACTCAATTAAGTTAAAGTATTTATGCTATTCGATTATTTGGCTCTGTTTTCCCACTATCATTATTGAAACTTAATATAATATTTGAAAGAAATGCAACTCTTTATATATATGGTATCGTAATGAATTTCAAAGTTTGATATAGTTAATTAATAATTTAGGTTATTCTTCTCTTGTGCAGGATATGAAGTTGAGACACACAATAAGCAAAGAAGGTGAATAAATGATTTCGTTGGTACTATTCCAATAAATTGAATGGAAATGATGTACTAACTTTACGAAATTATATGTATGGACGTTCCTTTGTGCTGAAAGAGTTATATCAAATAAGAATTCCACTATTTCATATTATACTTTTATTTTTACGATTTTTCTTATATTAATAGACCAATGATTAATTAATTACTTCGGATATCTCTATTGGGGTTAAAAATCTGTAACAACTACTAAAAAATAACACAAATCTGTTCGAACTAAGAGTTAAGTAGTTTGACTGGCAAAGTATGTCCGAATAAGATCGATATGACGATATCACTGTTTTTCATTATCAAAACTTCAAAATATCACTTTCCGGAACAAAAATAAAAATGTATTGGACATAAATCATGAGATCTCTACCTTTTTATACAGATTTTATACATAAAGTAGAGTTGGTAAAAATAAAAAGCAGCTACAAAATGAGACAAAATTACCTTTTAAGAAAGATAAACTTATGACTATTCGGTTTCAACAACAAAAAAAAAACTTATAAATATTTGAATCAGTCAAACTGTATGACCAAACAAAATTTTAACACTACATATATAGAAATTGGGTGGAGAGACAAGAGATCACTTCTTTCTTCAATGCCTCTTTTCGCAAATCATTTGGAACGCTGTAATATAGAGAATCAGGCACCGTCAAATGACTTTCACATATTGGAATTCTCTCCTTAACTGTATCAAAGGACTCCCGTTCAACTTCTTCAACAGCGCTTAGGCTTCTGCTTACTCACGCTCTGGTTTATAATGTCTGGAGACAGAGAAACAACTTGATTCACAACTAAACAATAATCCCGCCGCTCACTATCTTCAAAGATATTGACCGCCAGATTATCAATACATCAATGTAAGGAGGAAGATGAAGAAGTTCAGAAACCTTATGCAATGGTGGCTCTACTAAGGGATCATCAACTTTCATTTTTTTTTAAGAATGCGATTATCATGTTCTTTGTTTTTTTATCTTTCTTTTTTGGCAAGGAGCAAAGTCTCAAGCCTTCAATTTTGTAACGTCTGTTCTCTTCATTATATAATATTTACTCTTTAGCAAAAAAAAAATATATGTAGAAATTCGTAGGTTAAATATATGTATGTCAAGTTGGTTTTTTTTTTTTTTGTTGGTTTTCAGTTTTAAGAGTGAGTGGGCGTTCTAACCAGTCAGTCAGTCACCACCATCTCCTAGTCCTAGAATCGAGCAGACAAAAATCTAATTCACTTTTCAAATAACTATTTTCAAGCAATGGTTCTTCAGTTCGTGCGCCTTTCAAAAAGGCTACAAGGCTACAACTAATATGTAAAGTTGACCAACAAGCTAATGTTTGCCATTTAGGGACGTACTAAATTTTAAAACCATAGTACCATATTTTCAACTATTCATCATACATACCATTCAAACTTAATAAAAAAATTATTTTGCTTTGAAAGATCTGCAGTTTTTTTTTTTTTTAGTTTAATGAATTTGATTTTTTTTTCAAGGAACTAAAATTTGAATCATCAAAAATATATATTGGATAACTTCACTTTTGATTTTCTAATAAATTAGTCATAAAAATCGATCAAAGTGAAAGTGAGGTTACTTATATTATATATGGTTCAGAAAATTATAGCTTACTTCTTTTCTTCAACTACTGTCATTTAACTCATTAGTAAAATCTTTGTATATCTTGTAATATGTGAAGTTACTGATGGACAAGTATTAAATGCCAAGAAATGATGGAACTAGTAACAAATAAACCACATGCATATACAAATTTAGGCTAGGGAAAATATTTTTATAATTTTTCGGAGCAAAACAAAAACGAAAAGTTAATATCCATTAAAATAAAGCATATCATAAATATATCCACTCTACTTTTGGTATATGTTATAAATATATATATATATATATATATATATATATATATTTAGCCTTTTAGGTATGTATATTGTTATACTAAGCATATAATAAATTAAAAAAAAATGCACAAAGACCAGATTTTCCTTGAATCATAAGTCATAACAAAGAAAAGGCGTAGAACCTTCTTCCATGTTAGCTTGATGTTTCCTCTCTCTCTCGTGTTTCTCCTTTTTCGACATAGAATGTTTGTTTACCGCCTAAAATTATGGAATATAATCCTAGTTCTTTTATTATTCTTATTTTTTCAAACAAATATTCTTAGTCTCTTTTAAAGATGCCTAAAACTATGAAATGAAATACTAGTTCTTTTTTCTTTCTTTCAAATAGATCTTTTAAAGATCCCTTCCACTCTCGATCTTTCAAAGATCTTTTAAAGGCCCAAGCGGATATAGCACTTGCAAAATTCAGAACCTTACATGCGACCCTTAGAACATGAGTTCTTTGAAGATCGTCTAATTCACAAATCAATTATATGCCCCAGCCCCAAGGTCCCAAAACTAAAATGTCTATCTATAATCTATGATACGTCTTGAGGTGTCAAAATCTAAGCGTGCTCACCTTTGAAAATACAGGTTAACTAGGGAGATTGATGTTAAAGTCAGCAACATGAGCCAATGAGCCATCCAATCAAAAATCCCACTTACCGGATCAACAAGAGAATCCGAACCAAGTATTTTCTACATTAGATATTCCTTCACCTTTCATAAAAGAAGGGATCGTACAAATAAAAGATTCCATCGAAAAACAATAAATAAAAAAAAAAAAAATTGAGTCTCAAAGACTTTTCCTTTTGGATCAAGATCCCAACACTATTTCGAATTGATTTTTTCGTATTTTTCAGTATAAAAAGCTCACGATATTCCATATTAGATTGCAGATTTTTACGACAAACTGATTTAGACTCCTCGCCTATTCCATTGTCCCGATGCTTCGACCTTTCGTATAGCCCCATCCCATGATCTATATATGACTTTGGTCTAGTAATTCACAATCTTAATGATAATTTGAATTCAAACTCGGAACTTTTAAGTTAAATTGTCAGAAAAAATGTTAGTCCTTATGGAGTGTACAATTATATCGTTTGTCCGGTTGGCTTTTAACATGGAAGGCCGTGGTTTGGTTACAAAATCATAAGATATCATTGTTCTTCAAACGAAGTGAATTTTTTTTATTTAAAGAAATGTTTCGTTGACTTTGCATTTATTTAGGTAATTTAATACTAAGATCCAAATCCCATTAATTTTTTCAAAGTTTTAAAATATTTCAAAAACAATCCTTTTTGGTGTAAGTAAAATATAAAATGAAATTTTTGTTTGCTCAACTGTCACCATCAATGGTCCAACCTGTAATTCTCTTAATCATCACTCTCTCCCTTACAAAATTCAAAAACCTTTCAGCTCAAAATCTTTTCTTCCTCTTCTTTCATTTTCAAGATAAACCAAAAGCCTCACAAAACAGAGCATGCATTATAATCTCTGTTCTTGAATTTTTTTTTTTTAATCCCAAGCTTGAGTTTTGGTTTAATCTCTGTTCTTCCACCTTAATCTTTCCTTTCCCAATGAAAATTTCTCGGGAAAACATGAACCAGATTTTCCCGGAAATCAAATCAACCCAAAACTTCATCTCTCCTTCGTCACCACCACCACCACCACTAATACCTCTCAAATCAAACACAAGCTTCGATTTAAACCCAAATATCCTCTTAATTATCATAATCCTCTCAATAATCTTCTTCATCTCTGGTCTCATCCACATTCTCGTCAAGTTCCTCCTCACACCATCTTCACAAAACAGAGAAGATTACTTCGATAACGTCACAGCTCTTCAAGGACAACTTCAACAACTCTTTAACCTCCACGATTCCGGCGTCGACCAATCATTAATCGACACGTTACCTATTTTCACTTACAAATCCATCATTGGTCTCAAAATTTCATCTTTCGATTGTCCTGTTTGTCTCAGTGAGTTCGAAACAGAGGATAAACTTAGACTCTTGCCTAAATGTAGCCACGCCTTTCACGTTGATTGTATCGACACGTGGCTTCTCTCTCACTCGACTTGTCCTTTGTGTAGATCAAATCTCCTTTGTGATTTCTCATCTCACCATAACCTAAGCTCCTCTTATCTTCTTGTTCTTGAGAGTGAACAAAGCTCAAGAGATATTGTTCCTGTTCTTGAGTCAAATTCTGATTTTGGGTCGACCCGGATTTGGTCGGGTCGTAAATCATGTGACCCAGATGGTGAATTGGTTGGTTTAGATGAAAAGGTTGTTCCTTTAGAAGTTAAGTTAGGGAAGTTTAGGAACATTATAGATCATGTTGGTGAAGGAAGTGATAACAATCATAGCATAAGTGGTAATAGCATTAATGTAGATGAAAGGAGGTGTTTCTCTATGGGATATTATGAGTATATTATGGACCAAGAAGCTATACTTAAGGTTCACGTTTCGACCAAGAAACTATTCGGTAAAGACCATTGCTTGTCTGGTCATAGAGCCATTATGTCCGAATATGGTTTTGATCCAACAGTTAAGGGAATTGAGAAGAGTGTTGTGGAAAGGGAGAGCTTTTCTTTATCGAAAATTTGGCTAAGGGGTAAAAAGGAAAAGCAAAAGGGTACTAGTGGTAGAGATTTGGATTGTTCTTCTGTGTCTTCCTCTTCAATCCGAGTTCCGAATCTACAGATTCCTCTCGAGATCGATGAGGATAATCGAAAGAGCGAAAAGTCGGAGTCTTTGGAGATGAAAACGCCATCTTTTGCTAGGAGAACCATGCTTTGGCTTGGAGGGAGACAAAACAAAATTGTTCATCCTTCTACATCCCATGTCTAGTTATTATATATATTTTTTATTCTCTATAATTGTGTTTGAAGATTTGTGTGTGTTTCATTAGATAGAAAGTAGATGAATAGTGGGAGATTGATTATGTAGGGTTTTCATTTCTTAGGCACATTGAAAATTTGGTGGATCTACAAACATTTTACCCATTTTTTTTGTAATCTTCTATATATTATTGGAGAAGTAATTTTAGTAAGAAGTGCTAATTTTAGTATGAATCTTTGACCTTTCTATGAAACTACTGAGAAGTAAAATAAGTAATGAGAGACCAAAATGTGAAAGAAGCTACTTTGATGATTACTTAAGCTATAGTATATTTTTTGTTTATCATATATATTTACAAATTGTTATCTTATAATTTGCTATAAGATTTTTACCAAATTGAAGACTACTTGTTTCATCTGAACGAATGTTGTCTTTTGTGTTAAGGCAGGAACTGACTTATCATCTATTAATTTGTTTTGGATTTTAGAGCATAAATAAGAAGTGAGTGTGTGGTAGAGCTAGACATTTGTTTTTTAGTCGACTCTTGTGTAAGTTAATCTTACATGTCTTGTGTGTGTATGTGTTTGAATATGCCGCACAAAAATCATACAATATGTTCTTTTTTTCTTAACAACCATCTTGTATTTATCCTTTTTTTATTTTCCTTGGAGAGAACACGTCCAAATCATTAACTGGTGAAACTAATAAATTTTCACGGGAACAGTAGTGACAACATTTATTGATAAGAAGATACTAATAATTTAATGATATTTGTTCTCTTACAAAGTAACTATGGGTTTTGAACTTTGAATTATATATATTGTTCCCTTCTATTATAAATAATGTTGTTTGAAATCTATAGATTTTTAAATGTATTTTCACTTGTTGCTCTGCTACACCTAAATTACCATATTCTTCCTGAGGTTACCATAATTGATTTTTAATAAGACGAATAAGTCCAATTTTGATCCATTAGTTTTAATATAATTGTTGCATTTATGTTATGCAAGGTTAAATTCTTATAAAATATATACAACCAAAGCCACAGTGTACATCTTAAGATGTTTATGATGATAGTGAAATTAGAGAAGAGAAGAGGGTTTTGGAAAATATTTAAAAGGTCAAGAGAACCAATTCTTGATCATCTTTTAGGTACTTGAGACTGAATTTGCTTCTCATTATGGTACTGGAAAGATAGAGAAGACAATTGGCTACTCCTTCAATGATGGCTTTTTCGTTTAATGTCACCCATATCTGACCTCACCTGCTATGTATGTCTGTAGAACGAAAAGCCATCACTGAAGGAGTAGTCAATTGTTTTTGTTACAAAGAAGCTGACAAGTCCTGCAAATTGATCTTGGGGAAACTTTCCCGTGGAAGTGGCGGCCTCAAAATAGCACCCATTACCGCTATGGTTATAGCAGCTGCAGCAGGAGCCGCACTTGCTCTATTTTCCCAGTACCATAATGAGAAGCAAATTCAGTCTCAAGTACCTAAACGATGATCAAGAATTGGCTTTTTTGACCTAAAAGAGAGTTAGAGCTTAGGAGTTGAGTCGGGGACAATTTTTTGGGTACAAAGTTAAAGATGATTTTCGTGATCCAATATCTCTACAGTTACTAAATTCAAATCCTCCACTGAAAAAACTTGAGAGAACACCACATGGAAATTCAATCAAAACGTTAAATTTTGATGAAAACCAGGAAGGCTGTCATGTTTCTCGTCTTCAATTTGGACATACACATGTTTTTTCTGTGAACCTTTTAATGTACATATGTTTGTAAAACGCGATAAAGGAATAAGTGTTCACATAGTTTTGATTACATTGATTAGTTCCAAACCAAACCTCAATTTAAACAGTTTAGTTCCAAACCATTCTCCAACTAATTCCTAGTTTTAAACCGATTTTACGAACCCAAACCCAATCAATATAATTAAGATCCCACGACGGCACGACGTGTCTTGCCGTTGACTTTTGTCTATAAATAACAAGATTCTAAGATAAATCACTCAATCGTCAAAATGGAAACTCAAATCTTTCTTTATATTCTACTCTTCTTTCTATCTCTACACTTCGTGTTTACAACTCTGAAACCACGGCTGAGTCCATCGAACACACGGCGGCTAATACGTCTCCTCCACCTCCCAATCAAATCTCCGGCCGCTGCAGTTGTTTTCGCTAGAAAAGACGTCCGTGAGTTTCTTGATTCATCAATCCAACAAGAAAACAAACAAGAAGAAGAAGACGATGATTTCGGTTACGATTTCGATTTCAAAACGTACATGATCAAGAAAGCAGAATCAATAAACAAAGCATTAGACGAATCCATTCCACTCATTGAGCCTCTCAACATCCACAACGCAATGCGTTACGCAATCCTCGCCGGAGGAAAACGCGTCAGACCAATACTCTGCCTCGCCGCTTGCGAGCTAGTCGGCGGAGAAGAGCGTTTAGCGATTCCGGCGGCTTGTGCGGTTGAAATGATTCACACCATGTCACTAATCAAAGACGATCTTCCTTGTATGGACAACGACGATCTCCGACGAGGTAAACCAACAACACACAAAGTCTTCGGAGAAAGCGTCGCTATTCTATCCGGCGGTGCACTTTTAGCTTTAGCTTTCGAGCATTTGACAGAAGCTGACGTGTCATCTCAAAGAATGGTTCGAGCCGTTAAAGAATTGGCTAAGTCTATTGGAACTAAAGGACTCGTGGCGGGACAAGCGATGGATTTAAGTAGTGAAGGGTTAGATCAAAACGACGTCGGTTTAGAGGATCTTGAGTTTATTCATGTTCATAAAACCGGTTCGTTACTTGAAGCATCGGCGGTTATCGGAGCGGTTATTGGAGGTGGTTCAGAGGAAGAGATAGAGAAAGTGAGAAATTTTGCGACGTGTATTGGTTTATTGTTTCAAGTGGTTGATGATATTTTGGATGAGACTAAGTCATCGGAGGAATTGGGAAAAACCGCCGGAAAAGATAAGATTGCCGGAAAGCTGACGTATCCTAAAGTGATGGGTCTTGAGAAATCTAAGGAGTTTGTGAAGAGATTGAAGAGTGATGCGAAAGAACATCTTCTAGGGTTTGATTTGGATAAAGTGAAACCTTTGATAGCTCTTACTAATTTCATTGCTAATAGAAACAACTGAAATTATTGTTTGACATTGCTAGAGGATGATCATTTGCTGACGTGAAGATGAATTAAAATATGTAATAGTGAAAAGAATATGTAATAGTTAAAGGGCATAAAAATTGTGGGGCGGTTTTGGACTTCTTCAAGTAATAAAACGTGTCAAATAATATGTTGTTGTCAAAAAATATGTTTTCAACTAAGATTTTTATGAGACTCCCTCCAACTAGTAGTCATATCTTTTTTTTTTTTGGTTTTAATTGTCATGTCTTTACAAGAGTTCAAGTCATTTTTACTCTTAAGAGTTTTTAGAGCATCCTCAACCAAGAGCTTGGTTAAAGTATTATTAGCTTAATTTAATCATATATTTAATAATAATTAATTAGTTGAGATTCGATTAGAGATTGTTAATATTTTTGTGTCCAATGGTGAGACTCATATGGGGTTCTAAAAAATTAAAAAAAAATTAATTTATTTTTAAAAAAAAAGAATGAAAAACTTGTAAAAACATGATGCAAAATAAATTAAACTCGGCTTTAGTCTTCAGTTGTGCAAAATTTTAGCCAAATATGCTCAACCAAATGAGCTTTCAATTGTTGATGCAGTTTTTCCTCACGAACACGAGCTCGATTTACCATCATGTTGTTCACATTTGTAGCTGTCTCTGTAAAATACGTGTAGTCCACTTGTGAAGTCCCGTTTTCTTCTCTTTGTATGAATTCTGAGAAATCATATTGAGTGCATTGGTCTCGTTCGTCTTCGACTATCATATTGTGCAATATGATACATGCTCTCATTATCTTGCCTATTTTTGCCTTATCCCAACACAGAGCTGGGTTTCGAACAATAACAAACCGAGCTTGCAAGACTCCAAATGCACGCTCGACATCTTTTCTGACACCTTCTTGGTAATTTGCAAATAATGATGCTTTCAGACCTTGTGGACGAGAAATTGATTGGATAAAAGTGGCCCATGTCGAATATATACCATATGTGAGATAGTAAGCCATATGGTATTGACGTCAATTGACAAAGTAACTGACCTTTGGAGCTCGACCTTCTAATATATCATCAAATACTGGTGAACGGTCAAGCACATTTAGATCGTTACATGTCCCTGGAGCTCCAAAAAATGTGTGTCAAATCCATAGATCTTGTGAAGCCACTGCCTCTAAAACGATTGTGGGTTTTCCATGTCCACGTGAATATTGTGCTTTCCAAGCCGTGGGGCAATTCTTCCACACCCAATGCATACAATCAATGCTTCCTATCATCCCGAGAAATCCCCGAAACTCTCCGATATTGAGTAATCGTTGGAGATCCTCCGGTGTAGGCCTTCTGAGGTACTCATCTTGGAACATATGTATAATTCCATCCATAAAATTTTCTAAGCAACTGCTCGCAGTGGATTCACCCATCCAGAGGTATTCATCCATATCATCAGCTGCAAGTCCATATGCCATAAGACGAATAGCGGCTGCACATTTTTGTAGTGCAGACAGGCCGGACCTTCTGGTAGCATCTTGTCTTTGTTGGAAGAATGGTAATACGTTAGAGAGACGTTGAACAATATGCAAGAAAAATCTCTTGTTCATTCTAAAGCGTCGGCAAAATATTCCATCAGGGTAAACAGGTTGCTCGCTAAAATAATCATTCCATAGTCGAATGTGCCCTTCCTCGCGTCCCCTTTCTATATGAGCTCGTTTTTTCTTGGATTTTTTGGCCGCTTGACGTTTTTCGTAACCTTCTAAACAATTTTGAAAACTTCTGTCAAAGATTTCATCAAAATGATCATCTAATGTGGAACGGTGTGGATGAGATGCCATATAACCAATAGAATACAAAGAAGAAATTGATTTGATACAAATAAGAACTTGATTTGATACAAAGAAGAAGTAAAATACATAACCAAATATATATAGAACATAACCGAATATTTTAGTACACCTACTTAGAGCATCCTATATTACAAAAAAAAAAACACATTTTCCACATTCCATTACTGTGTCACCAACTTCAGAAACATCACAATGCAGACACAGAAACATCCAAGTCTGCAATAAGACAAAAGAGAAACAGAAACAGAAATAAATGATAGGAATAAGAAGAAATAGATAAAGAAGAATGACTTACCAATCACAACATCTCATAAATTAGCTTGTTTTTAAGGGTGATTTCAATGTCAGATAGTGGTTCGGATTTGGCAATGAGACTATCAAGTATTTTCTGTTTGGATAGTCTTTCTTTGGTAGCATTATCTCTCTCCTTAATAGCCCACATCTCTTCAAGTTCCTTCAAAGAACTGCCCTCCGATTCTTCAGTCTTTATAACTTTCTTTTTCTCTTTCGCCTTGGCAGCTTTTACACCCATAGGCCTTTCTATTTTATCCTCCTCCAAGCCACAGTCTCTATTAGAGCTGGAGATAGAGTCACCCTCCTCATTTACCTTGCTTCTTGTGGAGGATGGATTAGTTTTTGAAGCATTCAAAGTACACCATTTTTGATCAGCCTTTAGTAGCCTCCAAGCATGCTCAAGATTAAACTTTGTCTTCTGATCTTGGAAGTACACCTTATAGGCCTGCTGCAGCACATCATCCTCTGTGTCTCCACTCCGATGCTGCCTTGACGCAAAGTCATAACATCCTGCAAACTTGCTTACTGATTCGTTTAGCTTTGCCCATTTCTGTTTACATGTGTTACTCCCTCGTAATGGAAGGTTGGTAACAGCGGGACTTGCAGCATAGTATCTGCAACCCTTGCCGAAATACACCTCCTTCCTTTCAGTCCCTACTATGGGATCTTTGCTTGTGTTTAACCAAGCAGAAACAAGCACTTTCTCCTCAGGCAATGTCCATCTTTGCCTAGACTCTCTGTTTTTTTCAGGTGAGTGATTTTTGGATATAGGTGTTTAAATTTATGGATAAGTTTGTGGAATATTGATCTCTTGTTGGCTGTTCAAGAGATCAATAAAGGTTTGAGATCCACTAAATAAATCAGTGGAATCCATTTACTTGGTTGTGAAATTTTTTTTGGTTTTAAGATATTCAAAGTTCTTATTTGGTTTGGTTATAAAGCCAAAGTCACAATAATGACTTACTGCCTAATCAATTCGGGTTAGCTTATCAAACTTAACTCACAGCCACAACCAAAACCATTAACTCACTGTCTCAATCACCATTAAATTGTGTAAGCTCTTCGCATTTTTAATTGATTTTCAAAAGGGATGAGTAAGCTCTTCAACACAATAAACATCAATGAATCTATCTCGGATTGTTAAAATTGCAACTTCTATTTCTCTCTGTTTATTCTTTATAAAAAAACATCTAAATCGTTCTGATTTCGTAAATATTTTCGTATTTTCTCTTTTCTTTCCTCTGAATAAAGCTTACTTGCGCATAGAAATTTTTTTGTTAACACAACCATTTAATTTTGTCTTTAAAAAGTAGATAATAGAGGAAAAAACAAAAAACTTTGACCCAAAAAAAATTAAGCAAAAGGTTACCTCCTCAGGGCAACTAATAACATTAAGTAAGATAATCCTTAGCTTGTTCATAATACTTGTGCTTAAAGAAGACAAACCAACAATCTTCAAATCCAAATACCAAATCCGAAAACCGCCTTCTCACGATATCATCTCCGACCTTATCATCAATCGAAAACACGGAAAAAAAAACTCAATCCAAACCATTCATAAATCATAATAATGAACCATAAGTATGTTCACAATTTTGTTCTCTAATGATCTAAAGCAAAACACATGAATTAGGCTAGCTTTAGTGATCTTACCAGGTAGCTTCTTCACTCGTTGAACCAGTCGGGTATCGAATTATCCTTTGCAAGATCACGGTTCTCGCCTTTGTGACATCGCTACAATACTTACCTGCATGTTTCCCAAGTTCTTCAATGGTTTCAGTAAACACATCAAGCTTCTTCTTGATCTCATCTATAGCAAGTCTCACAACTTTCTCTTCTGTAACAGCAAACTCCGCTTTCTTCAATAAAGATTCAATCTCTACTTCCACTTTACGCACAAGAATACTTATATTATCCATCTCCTTAACCGATATATAAGTACCGATTCTAATCGATGTAATTATCTCCTTCTGTCCTTTAACCACTTTCTCATACTTAGTCCAAAGAGTGTTACACCATTTCCCAACAGACCCTACTGGAACAGCCAATGCACCTGCTATAGCTATCACAAGAGGTGGTGCAGCCACAGCGGCTGCAACAACCGAGAAGATAAGCACAGAGACAAACGCAGTCACGAAAACCATATTCGATACTCTTCGCCATGTTTTGATATTCTTAAGTCTCTTATCGAGTTTTTTCTTTAACTTATGAAGCTCCTCAAGCATCAAAACCTGTTGTTTATAAACCAAATCGAATAGAGTAAAAAACTCTTTCGTAAACGGTTCACCTGCGATTTTAAACCTCTTAAGCTCATCAAGAGTCTTCTCATACTTACGATTCTCGTTATCTCCATTTATTGGTATCTCAGCTTCTTCTTCCTCAAACTGCTTAACAGCAAACTGAATAATCACTTGGCTTCTCCTCGCGCGGTTAAGACAATTCTCAAGCTCAGAGCAAAAATCCATAGTCTTTGCAGTGCTTTCGAAATACAAATTCACAAGAGAAAACAAATCTTGATTGTTCCATATATCTTCTTTATCTTGCAATATAACTTTGACCACATCTTGATTCATATCTAAAAGACACTGAGTCACTTCTCTAAGTGAATCAAACGATAAAGACTTAACCTCAACGCCTGATGCAAGCTTGTTAATGACTCTGTTAGTTCTTTCATGAAGAACTGAGTCAAAAGATTCAAGCTTTGGATCTTCACTACAAGCTCTTTCGTATGAGCTTAAATGCTCTGTGTAAGCTGAGTTTATCTTGATCTGTACTGGGGTCGACGGTGAACCAAATTCAACATTTTTCTTGCTCTTGCTAGATTTTCCTCCCATCATTCTCTAAATTGTACAGATTTGGAACCTAATCAGAGAGGAAGAGCTACAATTAAAAACAAAATGAAGAAACAGAGGCTAGAGAAGTAATGTGATATGAAGAAACTCGAAATGGGTATTTGATTTATAGCTTAAAGCAACAAAATTTGAACCGAATCTTGCGGAAGAATCTAAAATTTGTAACCGACATAGAAGAGTGAAAACTTAAAGTGCAAGTGTACAAAAAAATCGCAGCAAAATCCGGAAAAAAAAAAGTGAAACGAGATTTGAAGATGATGAAGTAGAAGTAGTGTTACCTGGAGATTTTGAAGATGAGTTTTGGTAATGAAAATGCAATTAGAAGTAGAGGTTCTCTGAAACAAATAAGACAAAAAGTTAAGGTAGAGTTTTTGATTGTAAGGTTTAGGGTTTTATTTAGGAATTCTGAAAGAGAAGTAGCTTGTACGCTTGGGGAAGATGAGGAAAATAGAAAAAAGAAAGAAAGTGAGAAAATGCAGGAAAATTTTAAGGGAAAAGAAGAGATCTGAGGAAGAAGAACATTTCTCTCACGCGGTTTTACACAGTGTAAGAAAAGTCTTACACTACTCTCGAGTTTGTCTTGATGGACTCATCAATGGCAACAAGAAGACTTGAAAAGAATGAGGAAACAAAAAGAAGAATTAAAGAAGAAACTTAAGAGAAAAAGAAAAAGAAAAAGTTCTATCTTTTTTAATTTTTTTTCCTTGTAAACAAAGACGAAATAATCAATGAGTCATCGAAGCTTGAAAATTGAAGCCACGGGCCCATCGGAGTTTTCATCTAGACTATAATAAGTTAACCAGTAAGAACTAAAAGAAAAAGAAAAGTGAATGCGCTTTTTTTTTTAACATATAGTCTACAAATTTCATTGCTAATAACAAAAAAAAACATTAAATATTTGTTTAAGATGTATATTTTGTTATGCATTCTGTCTTCTAACCTTATAAAATCTTACATGGATCAAATTAAATTAAAATATGGTTTGTTAGTGTAATTGTGTATTGATAAGTGGATGTAGAAGTATAAAATTTTCTTTACGAGTGGTTGAATTAAGCAAACAAAAGCTTACCCTTTTACTATGTTGATTTAGCAAGACAGTATAATTTTAAAATTTGTGTTTTGTTTCAACATTTGAAACATACAAGAATGTAAATATATATTAATTAAATAATTTTACAAGAAAAATGTACAAAAACTCAATCACTTGTCACTCTCATTGTAATTTCTTTTGAGTTATATCACTCATATTGGTCTTGGTGGTTGTGTATGAGGTATCTAAATATATAAATTTTGTGTGTTTGTATTTGTTACATTTTCGCTAAAATTGGATTTGATCAAATATGTATGCAATCTTTTTTCTCTCTCTTCACATTGTAATTGAATTGATGCAATCAACAATTGTACAAGAACTTGCGGGTATGTCAATGGAAAAGCTGATTTGTTGATTTGATATAATCGCTTGGAAAAGCTGCAACTCTATGCTATGAAAGAAATTTTGATTATTAGATTTGATTTTCAAATGTCATTATACCACATTGTTTTCACAGTTTTTTTTTGTTTTAAACAAAAATGCTGACATATAAATTTACATTAGTCAAACAAGTATCACCGTTACTTTCTTTATTTCAATCACTTGTATACCAAATTTTATTTCTTTAATAAGAACGATTCAAATTTTATTTCTTTATTTCAATCACTTGTATATAAAATTTATTTTCTTTATTTCAATCTATTGGTGCGTTATGGTGAAAGTTTCATGTGGTTTAAAAATCCAAATAAATAAATAAAAAAATTAAATTTTCTAATGAATCAAAAACGTTAAAAAAAAATCAATTTATTTTATTTCTCTAGTTCAACAAAAGTTCCATTGAATGTGTTTTAAATGAAATAAAGAAAAGAAATCATCTATTGCATTCTTGATGCACTATGCTTTTTATTAATACAAAAATTAATGTGAATTATGAGTAAGATTTATTTTTAGGATTGTAAAACTTATTATTATTATTATTATTATTATTATTATTATTATTATTATTATTATTATTATTATTATTATTATTATTATTTTTTGATTAAAACTTCTAAATATGAACATTTGTACCTAAAATTATCCTAAATAACATATAAATCAAATTAAATTTCAATTCAACAAATTATACCGGTTCTAATGATATACAGATAAACAGTTAATTAACTAAAGGTTACTTTTAAAAATACTCACTTCGAATAACAAAAAAAAAAATTCCAAGTCGTTCTTACGATATATCACAAAAAAAATCCAACTTTTTGAATAATATATAGAGGATAATGTATTGAAAATTTTCAAAATGTCCAATGATTTGTTAGAATCATCAAACATTAATTGAAAATTAGCTAGTGATTATTAATTCTTGAATTCTCAATGATTTTGTTTTATGTCAAATATTCCCTTCTCACGTTTTCCTTTCTTAGAAACAATAAAATATAAAAAATATAAAAACAGTGTTAAGAAACGAGAGAGGTTATAGAGAATATCTATTGTGTTATTGCTTATGTTTATGAATGAATATAATAAGGTTACATCGATCTTTTATATATAGGATTCATACATCACGTATTTCTAATGAGAAAAGGAAAAGTACAACCGCCTAAGTCTTTAAGTCGGCTAAGTGATGGGCCGGGCCGAACTTCATAGACCAGAACTGGATATGACAATTCACTTAGATTCATAACACTCCCCCTTGAATGTCATATCCGTAATAGGGCTCGTAACACGCTTTGGATGTTGCCTCATTAAAACCTTTCTCGGAAAACCCATTGGGACAAAACCGAGATAAGGAAAAAGAGTACAACACGTGAAACTCCCCCTGTTCCGAACCTCACTGAATGTCCTTTAATCTGCGCATTCCAATCTGATGTATAAGCTTCTTAAGTGTTGATGTTGGAAGCGCCTTGGTGAATAGGTCCGCTGAATTATCACTAGATCATACTTGGTGTACTTGAACTTCTCCGGTCTTTTGCAAATCGTGTGTGAAGAAGAACTTTGGCAAAATGTGCTTCGTCCTATCACTTTTAATGTATCCGTCCTTAAGCTGTGCTATGCATGCTGCATTGTCCTCATATAGAACTGTTGGCTCTTGCTTTCCTTCGGTCATCCCACAATCAACTCGTATATGTTGTATCATTAGTTTCAACCAAACACACTCTCGGCTTGCCTCATGTATTGCCAATAACTCGGCATGGTTGGATGATGTAGCCGCAATGGTTTGCTTCATTGATCGCCAAGATATGGCCGTACCACCAAGCGTAAAAACATAGCCGGTTTGAGACCTTGCATTGTGTGGATCCGAGAGATAACCTGCATCCGCAAATCCAATCAAACTATCTTTGCATTGGTTAGTATAAAATAAACCCAAGTCCTTCGTTCCTTGTAGGTAACGCAAAATGTGCTTAATCCCATTCCAATGCCTTAGTGTCAGACATGAGCTAAACCTAGACAATAGGTTTACGGCAAAACATATATCCGGCCTAGTGTGGCTTGCCAAATACATCAAAGCTCCAATAGAACTAAGATAAGGCACTTCGGGTCCAAGGACTTCCTCATTTTCTCTCTTTGGACCGAATGGATCTTTATCCAAATCAAGCGATCTCACAACCATGGGGCTAGACAATGGGTGAGATTGATCCATGTTAAATCTCTTGAGTACTTTCTCGGTATAAGTCATTTGATGCACAAGGATTCCATTGTTGACGTACTCAAGTTGTAACCCCAAACAGAACTTTGTTTTTCCTAAGTCCTTCATCTCAAATTCCTTCTTAAGGTATTCAACCGTTTGGGTTATTTCTTTAGAGGTCCCCATAATATTCAGGTCGTCCACATACACAACAATTATCACGGACCCCTTATCAAATCTCTTTATGAAAATACATGGACTAATGGGGTCGTTTTTATAGCCTTCTTTTACTAGGTACTCGCTTAATCAATTGTACCACATCCGACCCGATTGTTTCAATCCATATAGGGCTTTATTTAACTTTATACAATGTTCTTCCCGGGAACTTTTCTTATCTTTGAGCTCAATACCCTCGGGGACTCTCATATAAATCTCATTATCCAGTGGACCATATAGGTATGCGGTCACTACGTCCATGAGCCGCAAATCCAAATTCTCTTTTATAGCTAAACTTATTAAGAACCTAAAAGTTGTAGCATCCACCACAGGGGAGTATGTTTCCTCATAATCTATCCCCGGTCTTTGTGAGAACCCTTGTGCAATAAGTCGTGCCTTGTATCTCACGATTTCACCATTCTCATTTCTCTTTTTCACAAAGACCCATTTGTGTCCAATTGGTTTAACATCATTGGGTGTCCGTATTATCTTTCCAAAGATATCCCTTTTCCTTAATGAATTCAACTCCACGTTTATAGCTTCTTTCCACTTATTCCAATCTTTACTTTGAGTGCACTCGTATATTGACATGGGTTCTAGATCCTCATTAATATCCATAATCTCAAGTGCTACATTGCATGCAAATATATCATTGATATCTACGCTCTTTCTATTCCACTTTATCCCAGACATAACATAATTCATTGAGATCTCATTATTATCATGAACTTCTGAACCATGAAGCTCGGCGTCCCGAGCATCATTGATTGGTACCATCGGTTCAGTTATGTCTGTGGTTCCATTAACCTCGGTTTCTCTATCCATGGGTTTAGCACCTTTTCTTATTTTCCGAGGGTTCTTATCCTTGGAACCTATTGGCCGGCCACGTTTTAGGCGTATTTTAGAATGTGTAGCATCTTGATTGTGTCCCTCTTGAACATCAATTCTAATAGGTGTATTCTCGGCTGGTATATATGACTTAGTCACTCTATTCGGGTCAACAAAGGAATCTGGCAAATGGTTAGCTAGCTTTTGCAAATATAGAATCTTTTGGACTTCTAATTCACACTCTTGAGTCCGAGGATCTTGCCATTTTAAGGACGTATGATTCCATGTTATTTCCTTGACCAGCTTATCTTTTTCTCCTCCTAATGTTGGATAGACGGATTCATCAAAATGACAATCCACAAACCTGGCCTTAAACATATCACCCGTGGTTGGCTCAAGGTATTTAATGATAGTATGAGAGTCATATCCAACATATATCCCCATCCTCCTTTGAGGTCCCATCTTTGTTCTTTGTGGTGGAGCTATTGGTACATAAACGGCACATCCGAATGTTTTAAGATGGAACACGTTTGGCTCTTGACCCGTAATCAATTGGGATGGGGAATACTTATGTTCACTAGATGACCTGATGCTTGAATTCGCATGTAAAACCGCATGTCCCCAAGCTGAGACCGGGAGTTTTGATCTCATAAGCAATGGTCTAGCAATCAATTGTATGCGTTTAATGAATGACTCGGCTAAACCGTTTTGTGTATGTACATGTGCTACGGAGTACTCAACACTTACCCCCATGGACATATAATAGTCATTAAATGCTTTGGACGTAAACTCACCGGCATTATCAAGCCTTAATAGTCCGGAAAGTGTGCTCTTAACCGGATCAATTTAGCAAGTAATCTTGCAAATGCCAAGTTTCTAGTTGATAGAAAGCAGACATGGGACCATCTCGTGGATGCATCAATAAGAACCATGAAATATCTAAATGTCCCACAAGGTGGGTATATTGGTCCGCAAATGTCCCCTTGGATCCTTTTCAAGAAACCTATATTTTCCTTTGTTATCTTAACCGGTGATGGACTAGTTATGAGTTTTCCTAGTGAACATGCTTCACACATGAGATTCTTTGGGATAACTCTTAATGTGTGCCCTTTAGTATTTGCCATTATCTTTCGCATCATGTTAGAACCGGGGTGGCCTAGCCGGTTATGCCAAAAAATGAAGTTCTCTGTAATCTCTTTATTTACCGTGGTATTTGCTTCTATCATGTTGATCTTAGCACAATATAGACCAGTATCAATGGCGGGTATGGTTTCTAGGATTTTCTTATGGCCTTGGCGAGTTCAAATATTATAAGGAATTCTTTGTTCCCTTCGCCCTTAGTTTCAATATGTAAATTATTCATTCGGATTTTTCAGAACTTAATAGGCTCCTCTTTGGGCTCAATGAGTATAGTGCATCCGATTCTCTAGATGAGTACCCTTAGGTAATATGTTAGTTTGGCCATATCCTTCTATTAATTTTCCATACCCTTTATGGTACATACATTGGCGTTTTGAGTGTTATGTCGATGAAATATCATTTGTCTTTATAATCCTTTGTCTCTTAGAATCCTTTGTCTCTTAGACTATATATCCTTGTCATTACTTATTTTAGTATAGAAATTAATAATCATATCTTTCCTAGATTTTATCCTTGTCATCAACTTTATTATCGAAAACTCATATTTCATTATATCATCTTGCTTATGATCAAAAATCATCTTAGTGGTCCTGAGGGAATAAATGGATTTCCGGGTTCTACTCTGAGGCTTGTCATTTCTTTGCCTATTATAATATCTCCGAAATTTCTTCATGTTCTAAATTGGTGGTTGAGTCTTGTGGTTTAGAAAATTACCACGGCCAATATTACTACGGCCAATCCTCGGCCCTTTGTTTACATGCATAATTTTCTATTTATATCTTAACCACATATCTCTCCGGTTTCATACTCATATTTGTTTCTAACATAGGGCCGAGTAATATATTTATCCATGGATTAAAATCCTGGAATCGGAGATGCCTCTAATATTTCATAGCCTTTGGTAACATCATATCACGTTTTCAATTCATACCAAATGGTCTAGAGGATTTTCTTATTTTCAAGTATTGATCCTTTTAGATTCTTAGCAAGATGATGGCGAATTATTTCCTTGTATCTATTCCTTTCATTCTCATTATTCTTATCAATGATACATTCGCCAAGTCCTTTAGACTTTTAGGATAATCTTTTTACTTTGGAAAATGTTTGCCTTTTCCCTATTAGGATATATTTTCCTAGTCCTTATGACTTTAGGATAATCTTTTTCAATATGGTATCCAATCATGTGGATATCTTAAACTCAATAGATTTATTTGAGATTTGGGATATTATAACTTATCAACAGTTTCATGTTGTATTCCCATAAACATATAAGCTTCTTCCGAGCTTTTAATCATCTTTTCACAACTCATTGCTTTTCAAGCAAAATAATCATCATATAAATTATCACCATTCACTATCATGCAATCAAATTTTTCGACATCTTTAGAATTCATTCGCCTTTGTTCTTTAAGTACCATAAAATCTTTCATGTTAAGTATATGATGCAAGGCCGATTTATTCTCAACTTAGCAAACACGTAAAATCTCAATTTTATGCAAGCATGGTTCACGTGAAAAATATATGCATTCGAGAAAATTTCGAGCAACTTAATATGTGATTTTACACGTCCAAAATTTCCATGCAAGGTGATAATGCATCCTAAGTGTTTACATGATCGGTTTTAGAACTTGTGACAATTTACATGCGATTCCAAATTTCAATTGATAATAATAATATGGTTTATATGCAAAAATATTTTCTAGTGTCTTATATGCATGTCCGATTTTTTTTTTTAACAACTTAACAACAATATTATCGACTAGGTTTATGCATCAAACAATTTTCAAAACAATCAAAAACAAGCATGCAGAATATTTTAGGTTTAGAGTTAACATGTGTAATTGCCGATTTAATATGTCCGATAATTATTTATCCAATTCATAACCTCAATGTGATTTTCGTAATAACAATTAAACAATCATCACATGTATAACATCAAATTCAAACAAGAATATCTGCGACTTTCGTCACTCCATCAAGCATGTATAACAATATCAATATCGAAATATAAATTCAGATTTTATCAATAGCCGGATCATATATATGTCCGAGTATACAAGTTTCATTGGTATGAAGTATCCGATCATTAATAATATCGGTTTGTATATCTGGACTTATGATCATGATTTTTTTAGGGTTTAGGGATTTCCTATTTCGACTAGGGTTTTACCGATTTTAGGGTTTTCAGATTTAGGGTTATCTTATGATTGTTTGCTTCTAGTTTGCCGTAACCATTGATAGGCTGTATGAACTACTTTTAGTTCGCCGTAACCTTAGAGGCTGTATGAACTATGCGGTGAGCTACTGGTGCTCTTCTGCTGATCGCTCGTCGTCTTATCGAGTATCGATCGCGAGTTGCTGGTGGCTTATCGTGATTACATCGTCTAGCAAATACTCATGCAATAACATAAATAAGCCGGATTAGTCGATCAATCATTAAGCAAACATATATATCAAGGCATGTTATGATATCATCGTTTTATATAATTAATATGACGGGTAAGTAATACTTATCTCGATGATATAGTTGGTGATATCGAGTTTTATCGTATAGCTATCGGAGATCCGTTCAGGCGAGGATCGAGTATCTTCAAGCTTGGCTGGTTCATGATCGGCTTGAGATTAGGGTTTTGTTGTCGGAGGTTTTAGCTTAGGATTTTAGAGAATCGTGCTGATAACGTGTTAAGAAGCGAGAGAGGTTATGGGGAATATCTCTTGTGTTATTGCTTATGTTTATGAATGAATATAATGAAGTTACATCGATCCTTTATATATAGGATTCATACATCACGTATTCCTAATGAGAAAAGGAAAAGTACAACCGCCTAAGTCTTTAAGTCGGCTAAGTGATGGGCCGGGCCGAACTTCATGGACCAGAACTAGAGATGACAATTCACTTAGATTCATAACAAACAACACTTTCTATGGTCTATTTGAATATTGAATCCCAACAAGTAACAACTATCCAATACGACAAACGATTCAGATACCATTCTGATTATGAACCACCAAAAAAAGCGATAATGTTAACTAATCAAACACAATCCAAAAATATCCAATAATAAAATCTCACAAGTCACAACACACATCATCTGCGCCAAGTTCTAACCTTAAACATTTTAATCAGATCTCATATCATCTAAACACACACAAAATATGACCAACAATTTCAATCTTTATAACCAGCAAAAGACTTTGTTACATAAACTGAAAAACACATGATTTTAAGAATCTTTAGTTTCTTAATCCATTGTCGGAGAATATTACTAACAATCAAACGTCACAAAAACGAATTAATTCTGTCTTTTGGCAATGTAGTTAGCCAAAGCTAATAAAGGTTTAACTTTATTCGAATCAAATCTTTGAAGCTGTTCTTGAGCATCTCTCAACAATTTCTCTGCAAATTCCTTAGATTTCTTAAGACCCATCAGTTTCGGATACGTCAGCTTATCGGCGATCAAATCTTTTCCGGCTGTTTTTCCCAACTCCTCCGACGACTTAGTCACATCCAAAATATCATCAACCATCTGAAACAACAATCCAATGCATCTCGCAAATCTCCTCAGCTTCTCAATCTCTTCATCAGAACCACCACCGACGATTGCACCTAAAACCGTCGCTGCCTCAAGCAACACCGCCGTTTTATGAACGTGAATAAACTCAAGAACTTCTAATCTGACGTCGTTTTGATCCATTCCTTCACTACTTAGATCAACGACTTGACCAGCCACAAGCCCATCTGATCCAACGGCTTTAGCTAACTCTCCGATCGCTCTAACCACTCTCGCCGGAGAAACATCCTCCGACGTCGATAAATGCTCAAACGCAAACGATAAAAGCGCGTCTCCGGCTAAAACGGCGATGTCTTCGCCGTAAACTTTGTGATTCGTTGGTTTTCCACGGCGGAGATCGTCGTTATCCATACATGGAAGATCGTCGTGGATCAGAGACATCGTATGGATCATTTCCACGGCGCACGCCGCTGGTAACGCGACTGATTCTTCGCCGCCGACTAGCTCGCACGCGGCGATGCAGAGAACAGGTCTCACTCGTTTGCCGCCGGCGAGGAGCGAGTAACGCATCGCCTCGTGGATCTTGATTGGTTCTCGGAGCGAGACGGCGGAATCAAGAGCTTTATTGACGGAATAAGCTTTTCGGATCATATAAGACATGAAATCGAATTTGAGATTCTCTTCTTCATCATCTTCGTGGATGATACTGTTACTGTCTTCTTTAGTGACGACTGATAAAACGGAACTGTGCTTTCGACGGTGAAGTAAAGGTTGAATTTTGAGAAAGGATTTGTTGGATCCGGGTATGGGTCTTCGGACAGATGGATAAACCAATGTACTTAGATTCACTGTAGCCATGAGAAATTTCTCGAAACTTTAGGGAAAATGATTCTTTTTTTAACTAGGAATTAGAGTGTATGGGTCAGTGTGTGGAGTAACGGATTTAGTTTTTAAACAGAGTGGTGGGTTAGGGACGATGATAATTTCTGTATTTTATTATATCGTAGGTAGATTTTTTTAGCTGAAACTGTACCATTGCAAATCTTAGATCAGATTTATATCGTGGACTATCTTTTTATAGTTCGATGTATAACGAGACTCATGTTGTCTTTTTGGTTAAAATTTACTATCTATCTATCCTCGAGTTATTTGCATCCATGGACCATTTATATAGCTTTTTAATCTTGTTCATAATTTATTTTAAAATAAACAGTGCCGAATAATGTTACACATACTATCTAAATAAACTCGTCTCAACAATTTTAGAAATTAAACGTCCTATTTTGATAAAATTTAAACTTCCATACTTTCAATTTCGATGGCCACTAGAGGTGTTCTAGCATCATTTATAGTTTCAGAATCCAATGCATCTCGCCAATCTCCTCAACCACTCGATATCTTCACCAGATTTGATCTAATGTGACGTCGTTTTGATCAATTCTTTCACTATTTAGATCCACCACAACTTGACCCGCCTCAAGCCCTTAAGTTGCATTAGAAAAACAATGCACGCGTTGGTCATTAGGCCCATGTAGTTTCATTAGGCCCAATAGGTTTGATTCATAAATAGTTTAAAAAAAAAAAGGGTTCTGATTTTCTGAATCAATCGTTCGTTCGCTCCTCCTCGAACCAAATCGATCGTCGTTGTTTCGATCCTCAGTTTAATCAACTCGTAATCTCTCCAATCTCATCGTTTAGGGTTTTTGTTTCTTCCTTCCGATTTGATAATCTTGTTCTGATGAATGTGATTTCATGAATTTTGCAATTGAAATTTGATAATCTCAATGTTGGATTTGTGAGGATAGTAGAAGGATGATTGGGTTATTCAAAGTGAAAGAGAAGCAAAAAGAAGAATCTCAAAATACCAACAAAAGAGGAGGAGCTTCTTCTCTTAAGAAACAATCTGCTGGTGAACTTCGTCTTCACAAAGGTTTCTCTTTCTCTCTTCTCTCAGCTTTTGATCTTTAATAAAGATTCTGATGTTGAAGAATTTGGGTAAAAATTTCTGTTGATTTTAGGGTTCTTCAAGTGTTAGAACTATAAGGCATTTTAGTGGTCTTATGTTGTCTTCTAGTTGGTATAACTGAGAATTTCTCGTTGTGTGTGTGTTTCGATCTTTCTTCTCTAAGTTGTTTTATATTTTTTGCCTTTGATGTTTGTTCAGTTGGTGTGTGTTTCGATCTTTCTTCTCTCTGTTTTTTTTAAATCTTTGTTCAGTTTCTGATGTTGATCAAATTATGAAATTTCTGTGTATTTAGTGTTCTTCAAGTGTTTGAACTAATCCATTTTAGTAGGTGTATGTAACTGATAATTTCTATGTTGTGTGTTTCGATTTTGTTATTTGTGAATAGATATATCAGAGCTGAATCTGCCAAAGTCTTGTTCAATTTCTTTTCCGAATGGAAAGAATGACTTAATGAACTTTGAAGTAACCATTAAGCCCGATGAAGGATATTACAAGTAAGAAATATACAAAAAACTTCATCTTTGTTTTTTGGGAAAATTTCGGTCTTTGAATTTGCTCAAACAAACTCATTTGTTCTTGTTTTATCAAAAAAATCAGGAATGGTAAATTTGTTTTCACATTCCAAGTCTCTAATGTGTATCCACACGAAGCTCCAAAAGTGAAAAGCAAGACTAAGGTTAGGCTTTCTCAAATCTCTGAAACGTTGATCTTTCTTATATGATTATAAGAAAAAATGCTTAAGGAGGATGTCATTGTTGTAGGTGTATCATCCGAATATCGATTTAGATGGAAATGTGTGTTTGAACATCTTGCGTGAAGATTGGAAACCGGTTCTCAACATAAACACTATTATCTACGGTCTTTTCCATCTCTTCACGGTAACATATCTCCCTGACTGAGAGATTAGAGATACTCCATTGATGTTACTTTCTTGGGACCTTCTTAGCTGAAGTTTTTTTCTGTTGGTTTGTTTTCTTTTCACATAGGAACCCAATCACGAGGATCCTCTGAACCATGACGCAGCTGCGGTTTTAAGGGATAACCCGAAGATGTTCGAGGCTAATGTCAAGAGGGCAATGAGTGGTGGCTGTGTTGGTGAAATCTCATTCACTCGCTGCTTCTAGTAGGATTCTGGTTCGGTCTTAAAAGCCATCTTCTTCTTCTCAAGAAACTTGTGTTTTCTGCTCTTGTACATTGGGATCAAGTGATTTTACATTTTTTAGGTAATTTTCTGAATTGTTTTTAAAATTCATTCAACTTAGTCGTCTTCCGGTACAATTCTTTTTCAATTCATCACTATTCATAAGTCACAACCAAAATAATAGTAGAAGATTGGAAAGAAATCATGATTGGATTATTAATATCAAAGGAAAGTTCCATAAGCAATTGGGTTATGCCCTGTAATATCTGCTCTTAATGAGCCCTTATGCAACAAGACGGCAAGAGTATGGGAGCTCACCACTCTCTCCCTCCTATTGGTCTCGGACTAGCTCCGCTTTATCATTGGGTGCTTTGGTACTTGTGGAAGCAAGGCACCTTTTCGTCTTTGAAACAGACATTCTCCGAATCAGCGTGTATCTTTTGTCGATTCATGAGGCCAAGGCCCTTGGGAAGGCTCGCGGATAGCACGAGGCCAGGCTTTGTTCAGCACCTTTTGTCGATTCTCAAACCTTACAGTCTAATACGGTCATCTCTCAAGCTTTACCGTGTTATACGGTTGGTTCTTCTCATCGGATGCGGCTTGGCAAACGTCAGCTGGGACTGAACTGGTTAATCCAGGACCCGTTGTCCATCTCACCAAGGCTCTGCACATCATCACTTTGTCTCCTTGGCTCTGGCTGCCAAGGTTATATAGCTCTCAAATCAGCCTTGCTTGCAGCGCAAGTGGCTGACATCTCCACAATGGCTTGTCAAGTTATGATACGACTTTTCAATACCGGTGGTCACTCTTAACAACATTCGCTGTTCTTGTCTTTCCTTTTCAAAGGTTGTTTTTATCTTCATTCCCCTTTTGGAAACTCTTTAGCCGACTCTTTCTTCCGGTACCTCCTTCATGGAGTTTGAGCTCTTAAACATTTGGGCTAGGTCCTGTAATATTACTTTATGCATTTAGAAAACAAATCTTCTCAAAAAAAAAGAGAAAAAGTTATCAACCTTTTTCATTTTTTCATAAAAAAAGGTAAACGATTTTTTGTGTTTATGGAAAATTGCACAATAATTATGTTTTCTAGACAATTGCATAAACTAATTGTCTTGCGCATACACGAAATAACTGCCATGCTTTCCATATTAGATAAACACTTGTAAATTTATATGGAAGTCCCATTTGCATTTGTTGGATGAAAGTAAGCCATTTGAGATCTTTCAAGAAGTGGATTCGTCTAAACTGTGTGACTAACCAGTCGTAGCCTTTGTATCATTTTCAATAGAAACTCTTTTTATTTTAAAACAAGATTAATTTGTAAAAACCATCCGCATGATTTTTTTTGTTTGTCAACAAATCATCCACATATATTGGTAGGTTTTGTCTAACAATTATAACAACTCCCTGGTCTCGCTGGTGAATGGTGATTGTGTTTATTTATAAGATACCTAGTTTGTGTATTTTTTTTCTATAAATACAAAGGGGGATGTATTGAATTTTAATGGAAATATTTAAAAGTTAGATAGTGAATTTTTTTTATAGAAATTTTTCTTGTATCAATAAAATTTTAATATTTTAGGCTGTAAAAAAATATATTCTAAAAGATATAATATTTCAGAAAAAGGATATGATGACAAAATTTATTTCGAATAAAATATAAAAAAACTATGATATGAGCTACTACTTAGTGCTTAGAAAACAATTATGACGACCATAACATTAATTCTCATATCATCTCTACTTCCCTTGAACTCGTAGTAGCTCTATCGATTTTTCGATCTTTCCGGAAAAGAAAATGTAATGGAGTGTAACAAAGACAACACAATCCAAACGGGACAGCCATCATCCACATGATCCCTTTCGACAACGCCTCAGCCTCACGACCAGAGTCTTTAATTTGATCCATTTTTTTTGAATCAAACCCAAAAAGTTTCTCCGACATAATTCCAACCAAAGGCGCACCAAATGATGCAAAAGTCACTTCGAGTGAACGATCAAAGGCATAGACCATGGTTCGATGATTAGGAGGAACAATCTCAGCTAATATTGGTGAGTTAATAGCTGGTCCACACCAAGTTATAGTGAGACCCATTAGAAAGAGAATGGCCAAGAAGATGTAGTAACTGTTAATGGACTGTGGGATTATTCTTAGTAGAATAATGGACAATATAGCTCCCATGGAAACGCTAAATTGTGCACACATCAATCTACCTGAGTTTGGAAACATATGAGATATTTTGTCTGCAATTATTCCTCCCACCAAAGATCCTATTGCTTGTCCGGCCGTAAATATTCCATTCATGATCGCCGCCTGATTATGATCAAATCCTGGAAATACCAAAAAAAAAAAAAATGGAAATTGAGAGCATATTTTTGTTTGTTTATTTAAGTTTTGTTTATTTTTTATAAACTGCGGGAGTTCCGATACTTCAGCCCATAATGTCCTTCGATATCCTGAGCCAGTCTTTGGTCTATTCCTATTTAAAAATGCATCTCCGGTCCAAAAAAGTATTGAACTCAGAGCACACGAAAACCAACCTCCTTGTACTATCACTAAGCCACCAGTCCTTTGGTATTTTATTTAATTCAAGAACTTATGTTTTATAAATTATAAGAATGGTGTAGAATATGGTAAAGTTGTACTCATATTTTGGTAAAGTCTAGTAGCAAATATTTGGTTTTGTTCAACTTTTAAGGGTCAAGGATTATTGAACCATTTACTTTAGATAGAATATATAATATGTTTGGTTTTGGTTTTGGGTATGAGAATGGTACATACCAATGAGTTCGAACCACATAGTCCAGAAAACCATTGCATTCCATGGCACCGAACCAATAATACCCTGGAATACAATGATCTGAAATGTTCGTAACTTGGCTACATCTTTTATCGCTACCCACGAATCCTTCCAAGCCAAAGAGCTCGAACTCTCCATTCCTGTAGCATCATTGTTTTCATCTCTACAAAACCACATGACTAATTCAAAACTAAAGACAATAAGCAAAATCGCCTTTTAATCATATTGGTGCTATATAAAATCAAGAATGTAGAGATTTATATACTACCGTTCATGATGATCATCGTTATGGACAATGACACTACTAGTCTTCTTTTCCTTTGGATCAGTGACAAAGAAGAAAACAAAAATCCCGTTCATCGCACTCATCGTTGCACACAATATAAAGGCACATCGCCATCCAGAGATTCCAAAGAAATTATGACCAGCCATGATTGTTGGCACGACGGTTCCACCTATACCTCCAATGGTACCAATGAGATTCCATAAACCAAAACCAAAACCTCTCGAACTATCTTTAAAGCTATCCGCAATTATTGACTGAAGCACTGGATAAACAATTGCATGTCCAACCCCATTGAATGCTACACCAAGGATAACCTAGTCCAAGAAACAAGATCAAAACTATATATTGTCCAAAAAAAAAAAACTTTATATTGTCAGTAACATAGTCCAAGAAATAATGTCATACTCATGAATAATAATAGTATATAGAACTAAATATATCTTAATCTTAATATTGAATAGTTCGAAGTCACTTAATTAGCTTAGAGGGTTTATATTCTAAATGTGTGTTTCTCTTCTGATTATGTTTTTATTACAAATAATGAGTAAGTTACAATTTAAGAAAACTTTTACTTAGCACTTAAAAAGTCTCAAAAATAGTAACGTATTGATTTTTTTTTTTGGCAGTTTGATATTAACTCTGGTGTAAATATATGATTATTGTTTTTGTAAAGTGTGCTATTTTTTTTTTAGCTTTTGTGATATTTTGTAAAAGGAAAATACTACATATATAATTTTATTACAAAAGCCAAGACTGTAACAGAAAAACACTTGAAGTTATATATATATTTTTTCCGGTAATTAATTAGCTTAAAGTTAAAATATAATCTCCAAACTATACGTTAATGGAAAAAACAAAAAAACCTGGATGAAGTGGCGGCTGACTCCAGTTGCAACAGTTGATGAGACCCAAAAGAGGCTACCGAATCCAAAAACTGTTGGACGATCATAACTAATGGCAAATAAACCAGCTAAAGGTGAAGCAAGTCCTTGAACAATGTTTCTTATGAACGAGAGGAATCCAATATCAGCAAGATTCGCATGGAACGCTTCTTTCAATTCTTTTGCAGTTGAAGGAATGAGTTTCTCGTCTGCTCGTTGCATCATTGTGGCTAAATTTATGATAATGAGAGAAATAGAGATTCCATAGATTGTCCCCGTTCTATTAACATTTGGTCAAACACAAAAACAACAACAAGATTTGTTAGACATTGTAAGAAATATATGGTTTGTTTATTGACATTTTAATCGAAGTTCTTGATTTGTGGATTATAATTGAAATGTAGAGTCTAAGTTGGCAAAAAGAATATCAATAGAGGCCTTAATTATCTCTAAGAAAGTGAGTACAAGTGAAACTTGCTTACTTTATTTTCATGGTTTTAGTATGAAGACGACTGTTTTAACGAAGACAATCCTCTCTGGAGGGGAGGTGATTTTTTAAGAAAACAATATTTTCAAAGCAACTTCTATAAAATATATATAAGGGGATCGAGTGTACATTATTTATAGTTTATAGTTGATTTTGTATGAGTACATATAATAATAATCCACTTAACAAACAAAAATGACACGGGAAAGAAAAGAAAAGGATCTTTTATTGTTTTTGTTTTCTACGTTCCGAATAATAATCACAAAGAGAGAAAATCAGAGGAAAAATATCTAGTAAGATTTAAATTTCGAGTGAAAACAAAAATCAGCTGGATATGGTGTAATAAAAATCCCAATAACTTTTTTTTTTCTTCTGAAAAAGTCATGTTTCTAGATTCTACTAGATTAGGACTTGGAATACGTATGTTAAAAAAAAGTTAAAATTATTGATGTGAGTATTAGAATTTTATTGGAAATTCAAAAAGTTGTGGGGTCATTTCGTGCTTTAAAAATATTTTGACTACCAAAAAGTTTGAAAAGTTAATTAGTTAAAAGGTGTATTTAAATATATTTGTAGTAGTTTAGAAATAAGACATTGATAAATCTGTCTTATTTATAGTGAAACAACATAAATTTTTTGATGATATAATTTCTATTATTTTTTTGGGTAAAATATAATAAACATGAAAACCAACAACTAATACGTAACCCCATGATTGGTTCACTGGTTCATAATTAAAACCTTAAGACTGGCCGAGACGACTTCAAAAACAATTACAACGACCATAACATGAACTCTTATTCCATCTCTACTTCCCATGAACTCGGAGTTTAACCAATTTTTCTATCTTTCTGAAAAAGAAAATATAACGGAGTGTAACAAAGACAACACAATCCAAAAGGAACAACCATCATCGAAGAGATCCCCTTGGACAATGCCTCGGCCGCACGACTAGAGTCTTTGGTAAGATCAGTTCCATTTGAGTCAAAACCAAACATTTTCTCCGACATAATTCCAACCAAAGGAGCACCAAATGATGACAAAGACCCTTCGAGTGCACGGTCAAAGGCATAGATCATAGTTCGATGCTTAGTAGGAACAATCTCAGCTAAGATTGGAGAGTTAATGGCTGGTCCACACCAAGTTATGGTGAGACCCATTAGAGAGAGAGTGACCAAGAAGATGTAGTAACTATCAGTGGATTGTGGGATCATTCTTAGAAGAATAATGGAGAATATAGCTCCCATGAAAACGCTGAACTGTGCACACATCAATCTGCCTGAGTTTGGAAACATATGATACATTTTATCTGCAATTATTCCTCCAAGTATATATCCTAATGCATGTCCGGTGGTGAATACGCCATTTAGAGTTGCCGTCTTATTATGATCAAAACCTGAAAAAATAAGAAAATAAAATATTTTAAGAACTTTTTAACAAAACAAAAATATACTCCCTCTGTTTCACTATATTAAAAGTTTTAAAGCTTTGCTTAAGACAATTTATACTTTTAACTAAAATATCTTATTTATTTAATTTTTAACATTATTTAACCAAAACACTTGATTAAAGCAATTAAAGCAATGAAAGGGAATACTAAAGGTTACATAGCTCTTACAACCTAAAAAAATTGAGCCAATATTTACTTGAAATTTTATCATTTACAGTTTTAAAGAAAAAATTGGAGCCAACTTTTCCATAATTAATTTTAAACTTAAAATTCCAAATTTTACATTAGAGCCAAAGTAAAAACTTTCGTGACTCTTTGTATTCTTATATAAGCTTCAAAATAAAATTGGTTTCTAATTTCTTCCATTACTTCAAATTGTGATTTGAGTATGTCTTTTCTAAATGATGAGATTGAGTTTTTGTTTGATTTAAACGAAATCCCACCAAGAGAAGAAAGTTTTAGCAATGAAGATGGAGATTTTCCACTCGTTCCAGGTATTTTTTTATTAGTCTTCTTTTTTTAAAAATAAATATATTCCTATTTTTCTGCATAATAAAACTGGAGCTTATCTGCTTTGATTTCTCTATTCCTATGTTTTTCTCTTTTTGTTTCCCTTAATTAGTCCACGTTATAGTATTCTTTGTTTGAGGAGTAGTTTCTAATTGTTTTGATATTCCAGTTATTTACCACTTTTAAAACTAGGTAAGCTTTTGTTGTTTACATAGTTTAACGTCATGACTCATGACAAATAAATAATCTGCTTATTATGTTTTCTCTAATTTAGTTTCTTAAATTCATTTTTTTAAAACAGAAGACGAAGGTGCAACTCAAGATGAACAAAGTTCGTGAAAAACCAGAAGAAATCTTTCAAATGAGGAGCGATGGAAGATTTTCAATGCTTTACTAAAGAGTAGTAATGGAGATTTTGGAAAAACTATTACAGGAGAAGTTTCTAATCAATTTTCGGTGCCTATACATATGGTGCAAAATATTTGGAAAAGAGCAAAAGAAACGGCTAGTAGCGGAAAAGTGGATGTATCTCATCGAAGATCTATAAATTGTGGTCGCAAAAGAGTCTCGCTTGACCCACAGCAAGTCGCTAATATTCCGTTGCAAAGACGAACAACTTTGAGGTCGACGGCCATAGCTTTGGATATGAGTCTTACAACATTATTTAGGCGGAAGAAAGAAGGGTTTATTCGATGTCATACCAATAGCATCAAGCCTCATTTGAAGGAAGACAATATGAAAGGTAGACTACAATTTTGTATCTCCATGTTGGATAAAAATACTTTATCTCATGCACCAAAATTTTTTGATATGTACAATATGGTGCATATTGATGAAAAATAGTTCTATATGACGAGGAAGACCTAGAAATATTATTTATTTCTGACTGAAGAAGAGCCGCAACGTACATGTCAAAGTAAGAATTACATTGGAAAAGTAATTTTTTAGCTGCGATGGCTCGTCCAATGTTTGACAAGGAAGGAAAAGAGGTATTTTCTGGAAAGATTAGAATATTTCCGTTTGTTACTATGGAGCCAGCTAAGAGACGGAGTAAAAATAGAGATGCTGGAACTTTGGAACTAAAAACAGCAATGTCTATAAAAAGAGAAGATATAAAAGCATGTTTGATTGAAAAAGCTCTTCCGGCTATTCATGAAAAGTGGTCAAGAGAAGATTGAGGGAAGACTATTTTTATTCAACAAGATAATGCAAGAACACATATTGTGTGTGGGGATACAGATTTCCAAGATGTTGCGTCAAAGAATGGTTTTGATATTTAATTGATGTGTCAACCACCGAACTCGCCGGATCTAAATATTTTAGATCTTTGATTTTTTAGTACTATTCAATCACTACAACATAAAGAGTGCCCAAAAACCATAGAAGATCTTGTTGGTGCGGTAGAAAAGTCTTTTGAAGAATACCCCACAAAGGATGTAAACCATATGTTTTTAACTCTTCAATCATGCATGCAAGAGATTATGAAAGTTGGAGGATCAAACAAATACAAGATACCACATATGAAGAAAGCTACATTGGAAAAAGATGATCGGCTTCCTATACAAAGTAGTTGTGATCTTGGATTAGTCCAAAGTGTGATGAACATACTAAGTTAGTTGGGTTTTTGAACTTACCTTTTTTTAGTCGTTGTTTTTATTGTCATGTGTTTGGATTTCAATTGCTCGTTGGATTATGTTTTGATAGATTTTTCTTTTATTGTTGGAGGACAGACATTTAATTGTGTTTGTATTGATCGATTAGTTTATAAAAAGGTTTCTTCAAGCAAGGTTTATAAAAGTCTTGTCAGCTTAATTGCTATGTTTTGCTCTGTCCGTGACAAGTAAAAGATGAGTGAAAATGTATTATTATTAGCATGTGCTATCATCAACCGTTACAACGGTTTACCAGATTCTATAGCTTCCACTGAAAAGTTTTCTTATCAAAAGTTCATCAATTTTTTTATTTTGGTTTTGAACATACTCGTCATGTGAAAGATATAATTAAAACAACAACGAAAAATTGTTTGTAAAATGGGGAAAACCTTCAATTTTTATTATTGTTTGAAATACCATCATGTGAGATGAGATTTTTTACCAAATCATTTTAGTTATAAATTGCTTATCAAATCATCTCAAAATTTTCTTTAATAATTTTATTGTGAAATCTCATTTTTCCAATGATTAATTGAATAAGATTAGATTTGGAATAATTTTAAAAAATGCTATATTCAAGAAGACTTAATTTTAGTACATTTTATAAAGTCACTAATCTAATTTATTTATTTTAGTCTTATTATTATCAATAAGAAGAAATTGTTATAAAAAAAAACATATCATGGCATGGTCTTTCAAAAGATATTTAATTTAATTTATTTTTATAGTCTTATTATCTTCTTCTCCCTTACATTTATTATCCTTCATATTCATAACAAACACAGTAAGAGACCATAACAAGGAAACACACATAGAAAAACACAGAGAAGGAATGTTAAAGCTAAAAATGATTTGGCAAATTAATCTTCAACACAGCCAAAATAATGTCTTCTATTTCTTTGTCCGGATGCAGCTCTCCTTCGTAGAAATAGATCTTCTTGTTTAAATCAAAATCTCGAGGGTTGCTTGGACTAATTGGATGAAAAGGTTGACCATTTTCTTGTTTGATCTTTTTTTTTGTTCTGATTTTTCTTTTTGATCCATTTAGTGTTCAGAAGAAATTTATTTTATTTTTAGAATTAGAACTAACAATGTGTCTTGGGTTTATAGTGAATTGTGGAAAGAAATTTTGTGACTAAGAAGAGGAGTAATAAATTAAGATGACTACATCTTGAAAATCAATTTATTTGACTTTATTGAAAGTTGTGCATACATCTCGGAAGTGTAAGAGAGATTAACTAGCATTGTTTTTAATGTTTTTAACTTTTTAGATAAATTATATTTTTATATATGGAAATGTGAAACACCTTATATATTGAAACAGAACAAACTTTCTAAAACGTCTAATATAGTGAAATGGAGTGAGTATTTTTTAAGAACAAAAACGGATAAGAGCATTTTTTATATATTATATAAAAATAATTTTATGTTTCACCATTTTCTAGCTGAAATTACTGAAAATGATTTTGAAAATTGACAAGATTTTATGGGACGAATTTGATAAAAGCTCTCTCATATCCTTTGCTTTAGGTAGTAATAAATATTTTGTTTGGTTAGGCATTGTTTTTACATAGAATAGATGTTTGATCTGTTTTGGTTGGGTTTAGGGCCTCTCTAGCTAGTGCAAAATATGAGAATGGATGAACATACCAATGAGTTCGAACCACATTGTGAAGAAGACCATTGCAGTCCATGGCACCGAAACAACGATTCCTTGCAATACGATGATCTGAAATGTTCGTAATTTGGTTACATCTTTTATGGCCACCCACGATTCCATCCAAACCGAGCTAATAATCTCCATTGTTGCAGCATCCTTCTTCTCTTTATGAACAATTAGTTCATCTCTACAAAACAGCATGACTAACTCAAAACTAAAGACCAACAAAAAAAAAAAAAAAAAATTTCATATTGATGCTAAATTCAAGAATGTAGAGCTTTATCTTACCTTTCATGATCATGAGAACTGAAGGTGCTAGTTTTCTTTTTCCGTGGGTCAGCGACAAAGAAGAAAACAAGAATTCCAATCATCGCACTCATCATTGCACACAATATAAAGGCGCAACGCCATCCTGAAATTCCAAAGAAATCATGACCAGCCATGACCGTTGGCACGACGGTTCCACCAATACCTCCAACCGTACCAATAAGACCCCATAAACCAAAACCAAAACCTCTCGAAGTATCCTTAAAGCTATCCGCAATGATCGACTGAAGCACTGGATAAACAATCGCATGTCCAAATCCATTGACTGCTACACCAAATGTAACCTAGTCCAAGAAAACAAGATCATCAAATCCATAATAGATGACATATTTCAGCTATATTTTGTAAGGAACAAGTTATAGTTTCACTAAAAAAACATTGACTTAAAACTTAGAAGTCTCGTAAAGACCCAAAATTCAATTCTCTATACTATAATTTTTTAAAAAGTTGAAGACACATTCTTTTAGTCTTAACTTTGGTATTAGTATTTGTTTCATTAAATTAGCATTATTATTATTATTATTATTTATTTTTGTGTATTCAATAAAAATACACAATCATATATGCTGCAAAGAGCCATGTTGAAAACTTTGAAACAAGATATGAGCTCAAAACCTGGATGAAGTAGTGGCTGACTCCAGTTGCAACAGTTGAGAAGACCCAACAGAAACTACCAATTGCAAAAACTGTTGGACGGTCATAACTGATGACAAATAAACCAGCTAATGGCGAGGCAAGTCCTTGAACAATGTTTCTTATAAACGAGAGGTATCCAATATCAGAGAGGTTTGCATTAAACGTTTCTTTCACTTCTTTGGCAACCGAAGGAATGAGTTTTTCATCTGCTCGCTGCATCATCGTGGCTATGTTGACGAGTATCAGAGAAATAGAGACTCCACATAGCTTTCCTGTTCTGCGAACATTAGATGAAACAACACACAAAATTACTAGTACACATATCAAAGAAAAATATCAAGAAATGATCTTCAAAAACAGAGAAATATATGCTAACTTGATGTTCATGGTGGTTTGAGTATGAAGACGACTGGCGATAGAAACGAAGACAATTTCACAACTATCAATGCCTAATTCCTTGTTTTAAATTATAATTTTCACAAGTATCACTGACCAAGTCTTTGTCTTTAACTGTAAGATGTCTATTAGCTAATTAATAACATTCAATTTTCTGAAACGTTTTCATTTCACTTTAGTTGTCTTATTTAAAGTCTTATCTTCTTTCTTAGTTGATGATTCACGTTTATGTACCTAGGCAATGTTTATGTTTCTAAACATTAAAAAAAAAAATGTTTACGTTTCTAGAATTTTTTTAACAAACATTTTGTTTCTAACACACTTTTATATTTCACAATAGAGAGTTCGATCTTTTAAATAAACTTTTGATCATGATATTATAAATTATTTTCTAATTACGACACAAGACGACATTGTTTTGCCTATTCTAAGAGAGAACTATGAGACGACCCACCATGAGTCCAAGCTCGTTTGGAACTAACCTTCACCTCCTCAGCTTTATCCCTTATCTTCCGTCCTTCACCATCTTCTTCCGCTACAATCTTCTTCACTAGAAACGCCACTTCTTCTCGGCCAATCACTTTCTTCGACGGTAACTCTTAACGTTCGAATGGCCACACCAATCTCGTCAGCCAGCAACGTAGCATTCATCCATTGCTCCGCATAAAGAGGCCAAGCAATGATCGGAACTCCTTCAGTCAAACTCCCCAACACCGAGCTCCAACCGCAATGAGACAAGAACCCACCAATCGTTCCATGGCTCAAGATCTCAACTTGTGGTGCCCATTGCGTGACCACAAGACCCACACCCCGTGTGCGGTCCAAGAAACCTTTTGGTAGACCATCACTCACCTGATCATCATCTCTTGAGCTCACCCCGAGGTAAGAGACAGGCCTACGTAAAACCCATAGGAAACGTTGGCCACTTAACTCTAAACCCCATGCTAGTTCCATCGTTTGCTCAAACGACAATGTTCCACCACTTCCTAAGCATACATACACAACTGACCTTTCCCTTTGTTTGTCTAGCCACTCAAATATACCATTGGGATTTTCAGTAAGCTTAGTCTTAACAATAGGTCCACTAGTTCTAATGATAGGTCCAATGGGGTAAACCGGTATTTTCATAACCCGGTTTAAATCTTTGTCCTCTCTTAGTGCAGTTAGAGTGTTTCCTTGTAACTCCTCCCAAGTATTTACCAAAATACCATCGCTCATAGGTATCTCCAACCCACTTTGTACACACTCACGGTACTGTTGGTTCGACCGGTTTAACATCGTGTCCAGAAGCTCCTTTGGTCCAACCGGTTTACACCCTGGTATTTTCAAAGGCTCCTTAATTTCAACATACTTACCTTCCACCACCTTATCCAACACTGGCAAGTAGACCATTAATGCCAAGAACCACGCATGCGATGGGACGTACACGTACTTAGCCATCACACCTACATCGTCTATGGATATCAAATTTGTACCCAAAAAATCAATGATCATGACCGTTGGTTTTCGCTTCATTGACTTCACGGCATCTCGAACCGCGGACTTCATGGCTCGCATCTTTGCCGCGATCTTGGTGACCACTGTTGCATCTGGCTCCACGAGGTGGTCTATATCGACCGAGGGTAGTTCCATAATTTCACATGTCCCTCTAGTTGTGGCTGCATGTATTGTTTCGATTTCTGTCAGAGAAGAGGAGCCGGAGGTGACTGCGAGAATGGTGACGTGGACGTTGAGGACGGAGGAGAGACGGTTGCCGAGTTCGAGGACCGGAATAAGGTGGCCCAAGCCAGGGCTAGCGACTAGAAGCGCGTGAGCCTGGTCCATGATCTAATATTCATTTATAGGTTCTGTTAGAAGGATTATAAAATCAAAAGATGTGTAAAAATAAATTGTTTTTAGTTACCTGTTCTTGTATCAGAAGATATGTCAATGGCACTGCATAATTTGGGTTAAGAGTAGAAAGTATATTATATATATACACCGGCCCATATGATCTATAGAGTATAAGATTGCTTCTAGTTTTAAAAAGGATGAATAAAAGTTATAGTTGATATATAGATTCATTTTTATATCAAGTGCCAATTGCTATACCATCTTTTTAAAAATTGTTATTTTCTGTGTAACAATATATATAACCGTCGTTTTAACGAAAGAAAGAAAGAAAGAAATAAACAAACAAAGAAAATAAACGTGGATTGGGACTTCGTACGAGGCATTAACATGTGATACACTATTCATTATTACGAGTAAGACCAAGCATTATGTTAGAAAAAACCTAACATTGACTATCATGCCTACTTTTGTAACGACTAACTAAAGTCGGTGCTCAATCTAATTTTTTGATGAAACATTTAAATGGGATTTCCATTTTTTAGGGATCTCACAAAAAAATTATATATATATATATATAAATATTTTTTTTGGCATAAAAAGTGCAAAGAAAATATATATAAGCAAAGCATGAGCAAATTTGTAAAAATATTTGATAAAATATTGTCTGAATCTCAAATCATTATTATTTAAATATTATATTATATTATTTAATTTAAAATAAATAAAAAAAATGTGAGTTAACCTCTTTCTCTACTTGATTTCTACTTTTGTTTTTTTTTTTTGATTTCAGATTTTTTCTTTTCCTCCATCGAAGAAGAGAAGAGAAGAGAAGAGAGATCAATTTTGCTCAAAAAAATCTGAATCGTTTATTTATTCTGAGGTAAAAAAACTATTTATTATTGTAGTTTTTTTAAACTTTAGTTTTGTCGAAACTAAAATTTTGTTTCCTCTATTAAGTAATTGAATAATAATTTTCTATACTATAAAAATTGAATGATAGTTTATTTTTTTCGTTTGTACTCTCAAATTTCTCAGAACCGGCTCTGCGCCTAACTCTATACAAAAAAACAAAACAAGTATAAGAATTTTTTTTTTCTAATGAGAAAATTTGGAGAATGTGTAGTTTTTAAGACTGCGTTTATTACTCTTCAGCCTCTGTATTTAGTTATTACTTTATGATTTTTGTCATTGGTAAAAATAAATAAGTAATATTATATACTAAAAGTAACTCGCCTCAACAAAAGGGTCAAAAAAAAAAATCAGTCCAACGTTTAAAGTAGGATGCAATTGACCCCGATAAAAGTTACTAATTAGTCATTACTCATTATACAAAGCAACATTTAAATTCAACAAACTCCTGGTTCTCTAACGTAAAATACAAAGCAACATTTCATTTTTACTCCAAAAGTAAAAATGAAAGCGAACTCCTGGTTCTCTAACGCGATGGTCTCCCCCTTCAGCCCTCCAGTTCCAGCTGGCAATCTCAGCCGTCCCCCTGACCCTCCTGACCCTTCCTCCCCCTCTGACTTCCCTCCTCTCTCTTCTGTTTCTACTTCCTCTCGAAGAAAACTTCAAAAACCTTCCCATCATCAGCCAAAAGCTTCAGCTCCTGTTGTTGTTTCCCCATCCACTGTTCCTAACCCTCCATCTTCACCTACCCTAGCCAAAACTTCCAATCTTCTTGCTTCCTTCTACAACCAAACTACTTTTACCGCAAATCAATTTCGATTTGGGTATTCTCGTTCTAGATCTTGTTCTACTACAGTAGCTACAGTGCCAAGATCTGATTCTACTTTAGTCTTTGGGTCAAAAATGCCGTCAAATCTGATTTCCACTACAGAAACCGCGACTGAGATCTTGGGTACTTCCCCAACATACTCTCCATCTCAAACTCCTATCACAAATTTGCCCATTCAAACTAATCCTCCAGTTCCCAATGCATCTACCTCTGCCCTGCAACATAGTTATGTTGTTGTCACTGGACACCCTTACCTGCAACAATCATTACCTGTTCCAGAAAAGTCTGCTTCTGAGACAGTAAAAGTTGCATCTGATATTCCATCTCCAGAAGCTCAAAGAGCTCCTTTTCCTACAACTTGAGCCTCAAAAGTTAGACCAACTATTGATAAACCCCTAAAAAGATTTTCAGAGGTCTCATACTCACCTACTGGTGTCCCAAGAGTGGTGATCCCTGATGAAGTCTTCTTAAAAGAAGCTGAATTGCATAAGGATTTTCTCAACTGTAGATTTTTTAGAAGAATTCCACACTACAATCTCATCCAGAGTGTGTTGAACTACATGTGTGGTCAAGGTAAACATCTTGAGATTCATATGTCACTTGCATCAAATTCTGTCCTGGTTAGGTTACCAAATAATTACATAAGACAAAAAGTGTTGGAGAAAAGGATATGGTATGTAGATACTACCATGTTTCATGTGTCTCAGTGGTCTGCTTCTATTGAGGATGTTTCTCCTTCCCTGCAAAGAATTCCTCTTTGGGCTCATATCAAAGGTGTCCCTCTAGACCTGATTCATCAACAGGGACTCAGCCACATCGCTGGAGCAATTGGAGATCCAAAGGAAACGGATGACTAGACGATTAAATTAACAAGCATCAATACTGCTCATGTAAATGTTGAAGTAGATTCTTTTAAACTTCTCCCACCTGTCCTCGACCTGTTCAGAAGTGATGGATCACATTTTACAGTAAATGTGGAATACCTTTGGGTCCCTCCTGTATGCTCGCATTGCAAAGAGGTTGGGCATCTTCTTAGAAACTGTATGCTAGTCCCCCCTCCTGCTCCAACTAGTAACAAAACCACTACAAAAAGTACTTATACAACAGGTTTAAAAGCTCAAATATCTTGTTATCTATGCAAAGAAACTGGTCACTTAGTGAAGAACTATCCAAACGCTTCGCAGCATTAGACACCAGTTACTAATAAGGCAAAGAACAAGAACAACTCTCACTCACATAATCAGGTAGCTTCTCCAGTGGTCATTAGTGGCACCCCTACTGATAGTGTTATTCCTCCCGCTGAAATTATCTCTGCCAAGCCTCTTGCTGAAACGACCTCTAATAAGCCTATGGAAGAGGCCACTATCACTGGATCACCAAAACCAGTCCATGTAAATGAGAACAAAAACTTAGCAGCAGAAAAGTTGGTTAATACAGTTATGGAGCAATCAATTTCAAATGACAAATCAACAAAGGATGGGAACTCATGCACAGACTTACCTGATTCTGTCATGGAGGAAGCCTAGACAGGCTATGTTTTAGCTCTCCCTGCAGTCTGCGCCTCTAGACCAGTCTCTAACCGTTTACAAAGCCTGCCCCACACGAATAAATTCACCCTGCTCCAAAACATTACCTCAACCTCTTTCAATCCATTTAAAACTACGAAACCTCAAAATCCAAACCACTCAAACCTTAAATTACCTGACCCAACCATTGATTGTTCTCCCCTCAACGTCTCAAATTCTACCCATCAACCATCCGCCCCACTAAAAACCCAAACCACCTCTAAAAACACAGAGCCATTTCACATCATTTCATCTTCCCCACCAAACAAACCTTTAGACCTTTTTGTTACTACATCTTTTGTCAGTTCGGAGAGTGTTCTTCCTATAGGCGAAGAGGCTAAAATCCAATCTTAATAGATTCGTATATAGCTTTTTGGAATGTTCGTGGCATAAATGACCCAAACAAGCATCAACCTTGTATGAATTGGCTAGCTATTAATAAGCTAATTGTGGGTGATATTTTAGAAACACACATCAAAGAACCTTATTTGAATCAAGTGATGGGAAAAATTTGCCCAGGATGGGAGTTTACCTCGAATCACGATACAGATCCTGATGGTAGGATCATTCTCTTCTGGAAGCACCCTACCATTGTCCAAGTTATGCACCAGTCCAGTCAATTAATCACCTGCAAAATTCAACTAGCTGGGATAAAACGTTCCATATGACTGTTGTCTATGCTGCAAATGAGAGAGAAGAGAGAAAGGTGTTATGGGATGACCTATTAGAGGTTCAGCAGACTTTATTCCTTGAGAACAGAAACTGGGTTGTAGGAGGAGATTTCAACCAAATAATCCACTTTGCAGAGCACTCCTCACCAAATGTTAACCATATAACAGCTGATATGATAGAGATGAAGGATCACATGTTAAGTTTGGGATTGTCAGACTTGAGGTTCCAAGGATGCAGCCATACCTGGACAAATTCTCAACCAGAAAATCCTATCACTAAGAAGCTTGATAGAGCGCTGGTTAATGATAAAATGGATTAGCAACTATCCTAATAGTGTTGCATCTTTCTTACCTCAAGAGTTCTCAGACCATTCACCATGTCTAATCAACCTAGCATGTCCTCTACCTTCTTCTGGTACCAAGCCTTTCAAAATTTTCAACCTTCTCACCAACCATCCTTCTTTCTCCCAGACGGTTGAGACTAAATAGACTGAAAGTGGAACCAGAACGTTAGATTTATTATCACTGGGGTTCAAGCTTAAATACTTAAATAGAGCACTAAAAACACTAAACAAGGAGAGTTACTCAGACATACAAAAGAGAGTGATAGTTACTAACGAGTTATTGAAAGTTTTGCAGGTACATGCGCTTGAAAACCCAACCACTGCTACATTCATGGCTGAGATAGAATTGCATAAGAAATGGTTGTTCCTGAGAGGCATTGAAGAATCATTTTTCAGGCAAAAATCAAGGATAAGCTGGTTAAGGGAAAGAGATCAGAACACAACTTTTTTCTACAGAGTGGCAATGGCAAGAATCTCCTACAACTCCATCCGCTCGTTCTGTCTTCCAAATGGTACTATCATCTCTGATCCAGAAAGTATGAGTGACCATGTCGTAGCTCACTTCAAGCAGATATTTAGACTAGACTTTTTTTCACCACTATCTACTACTCTCCAATGGTTTATAGGTCTCCAATCATTTAGATGTTCTAACTACCACAAATCTATTCTGGTTTCTATCCCATCAGCTGCAGAAATCCTTAGCATCCTGAAGAAATTGAATCCCAACAAAGCTCCAGGCCCAGATGGCTTTACCTCAGCGTTCTTCAAATCTACATGGACAATATTAGGTGGTGAATTTACAGAAGCAATTTAAAAATTCTTTCACACTGGATTCCTCCCAAGATCTACAAATGCTACAATCCTCACATTGGTCCCAAAGAAACCAGGAGCTTCTACCATCTCAGACTACAGGCCAATATCATGTTATAACACTACTTACAATGTCATCTCAAGGCTACTAGTTAAAAGGCTAAAGGTTTTCCTTACGGAAGTAATTCTGCCTAATCAAACAACTTTTGTAAAGGGAAGACTACTCATTGAGAACACTCTACTAGCCTCAAAAATTGTCCAAGGGTATCACAACTACCTTCTCAGTGGGATTTAATGGAGCTATATATGGGTTTTTCAAAGGAAAAAGAGGATTGAGACAAGGCGACCCTCTTTCCCTTTACCTATTTGTCCTAGCCATGAACTGTTTATCTCATACTCTCAATAAAGCAGCTATGCAAGGACAATTAAGATATCATCCAAAATGCAAAAACACAAAACTCACTCACCTTTGTTTTGCTGATGATCTATTGATTTTCTCAAATGGTTCACTTCAGTCTTTGGAAAGTATACTGGAAATCTTGAAGGATTTTGAGAAAAAATCTGGTTTAGCAATCAATCTACAGAAGTCATGTATATTTTCAGGTGGAATCAAGGACCATGAAATGCAAATTATCAAGGAGAAGACAAAACTCGACAATGGAGTGTTACCTGTCCGCTACCTGGGAGTGTCTTTATGTACCAAAAAGCACTCCAACACCCACTGTGCTCCTCTCATACAGTCAATCAAATCTAGATTCCATGCATTGACGACAAGAAACCTATCATATGCTGGAAGGTTACAACTTTTATTCACAGTCATAGTAGGGATCACAAATTTATGGGCGTCTACTTTCATCCTACCACAAGCTTGCATTACTGAAATAAACTCCCTCTGCTCTCAGTTCCTATGGAAAGGGAAAACAGAAGGTAATAACTCAGCTAAGGTATCATGGGAGTCAGTAACAAAAAGCAAAGAAGAAGGAGGATTGGGGTTGAAAGATTTATCTGTCTGGAACAAAGCTTGTGCTATGAAGATGATCTGGATGCTCTTTTTCAGCCGCACTCGATTTGGGCCAGCTGGTTCATCTCTGAAGTTTTAGATGACAACATAAACAACTTTTGGGTCATAAACACAAGGCAGAAAAATTCATGGCTGGCAAACCAACTACTAACTCTCAGAAACTTAGCTTACCCTTGGATTAAACAGGTGGTGGGGAATGGTGAAACGTGCTACTTTTGGTCAAGCAACTGGTCACCATTTGGAAATATCAGACAATATCTAATCCAGGAAAGATCAGTGAGAGTTAGAATTTCACAGAACACTACACTGGCAGAGCTTTGGGAGAATAACGCATGACATTTACCACCTGCAAGGTCAGAAGCAATGGTTAGAATATAAACTTACCTATCAGAGATCACCATAACTCAAAGCCAAGATTTTTATCAGTGGAAACCCAATAACCAACAGTCAGATCGGTACAACACAAGGGAGATTTATGAGCTTTTACGAGATCATAAGCCTATTGTTACTTGGAACTGTGAAGTTTGGATTACAGGAGGTATCCCCAAGCACAGGTTTTTAACTTGGTTGATGGTTCTGAATAGGAGCCCAACAAGGGATCGGCTCTTACAATGGGGTTTGCAAGTGGATTCCTTATGTTTTCTATGCAGTACTATGGCAGAAACGAGATCACATCTCTTCTTTGAATGTGATTACTCTTGGACAGTTTGGGAGAACTTCTCCTCAAGATGCAGCTTTGCTTCTAATCGGAACTGGGACCAATTACTTACTCAGCTTCGAAGCTTCACCACGCAGAGATCGACGAGAAAGCTGCTTTTAATAGCTTGGCAAGCAACCATTTACATTGTTTGGCAGGAGAGAAATAACATATTGCATCGACTTCAATCAAGGTCTATTGATCTGATCATCAAAGAAGGAGATCTCTTGGTAAGGAACCACATAGCTAGCCTTCGCAGAATTTATCAGCTTCAAGCGTCACAAATGCTTCAACAATGGCTTACACGATAACTATCCACCTCTGATCAGAACTTCTTTCTTCACCGTAACCGAAATAGTGCTTCAGATATCTCTGCCAAATCAGATCCAACTCTTTCTAAACTCTTCGTGACTTATCAGATCCACATCTCATGAAACTTCTTCTTATTGATCTATATTTTTCTCTAAAACTATTGATGCCATGTGGGCTTCACTTGATTCAATTATGGATTATTTAAATGTGTGTAGACTTTTTAAAGATGTGTAGGCTACTTAGCCAATTGGGCCTGTAATGGCTTTGTAACATTTTCATCTCATGCTTTCAATAGAAATTTTTTTATCAAAAACATTTAAATTCAGGCTCTTAGATATAAAAAAAAAAAAAAAGAGGTGAAAAATAGTATCTCCATAGAAAATCCTATGAGAGACCCATGTGATGAGCCTACATGTCTATCATTAATTGGTGCATTTTTTTCTCTATTTAAATTTAAAATTTTTAATTAAATTATATTAAAACTATTATTAATATATTTGTGAGAACTTTTGGAGACTCTCTCATGTTAAGTTCTATGGGCTTTTAACTCAAATCCAATTTAATATAACTTGAGTCAAAAGCCCATAGAACTTAACATAGTATCAGAATCTCGTTTGTTGACCCAAGTAGGGTGGTCTGAGAAGAGTTTATTATCGGTCCTAAAGTGGGATTTGGTTCGAGATGGACTAATAAGAGTTATCATCTCGAGGGAGCGTGTTATGTTAGAATTCCACATCAGTTATATATAAAGGGACTAGTACTAGTATATAAAGGATATGGGCTAATCCACTCATAGCCAATTGTTTTTGAATAGAACTTAACATCTCATTGATTGATTGATGTTGATGCTCTTATGTTCCACCAACATCACATTATGCTTCAGTTGGGTTTACTGTACTTTTAGTGTGAAGACAGTTAAAAGCTAGCAACTCAACCATTTATTGGGCTATATGCGGCCCATTAATACTATATTCATTTATTTTAAACCTCAGTTTAGAAAATTGATGGATCCAATAAAGCCCGTAAACATAATCATAATCATATATGTCAGTAGTAACGCACGTATAATAGTTGGATGGGAATAATTGTGCAATTTGTTTTACCAATCACATAATTTTACAAGGGTTTATATCTTTAGTCATTCCATCATTCGATTATGAAAACAAAAACAGCAAGAACTATACCATTTCCCTGCTAAATTTTTTCTTTGTTAATCCCACGTTATAATTAAATTAAAATTTCCCCCATTTTATTTAACTAAGTTACTTTTTGAACTGTTAACCCTGATAACCATAATATTAATTACAGATTTACGGTATTGCAATTTATTTGTATGATGTTTGCTTTCTTATTGATTTACTCCATGGCGTGATTAACTATTTAAACTAAACTCTAATTGATTTCTATATTATTATTTGAGCAATGTTAAAAACAAAATAACCTTACATTTACGTGTGATATTGCAACAAATATCATTGAAGAATTTTTAAATCTTATTAATGATCATAATAATTATATATTTAGTTAGTCAATTCCCTAATAAATAGCACAAAATCAATATATAGATATTTCAAATTCTAATTCTTAATATATTAAATTTAAATCTGTTTATTTATATTTATTATCTCCTAAATAAATATGATTTTTTTAATTAGAGTATTTAAACAATATAGTATTAAATGTTATTAAATAAAGTCAAGAATACAATAATAATCATAAAGTTAATATAACTAAATAAAAAATTAGTAAATAATATTGTAAATTATTACTTTCCATATAAAATTAAAATCAGTTTTTCTCACTTATTAATTATGAACGAAAATTAAAATTAAATTTCTTACCATCCAACTTTAAATAATTTGGATCTTTAAATATTTTTTATTTTTATAATGGATGAGGACGGGTCATAGCAGAGAAAGACGGATCATGACGGATCTCATATCGAATTTTTAATCATTGATAATAATTTATATATTTGAGTAAATCAAACAGTTATAGATTTTTGACTAATGTGAAAATATATGCATAATACCAATTAATTTTTGCAACGAAATTATATTATAATCTAATTTATTAAATAAAATTTTCAAAAATATAAGATTGCACGTAATTATATATTAGTAATTTTAATTAACACAACATACGCCACATATAATAATAATAAATAAGATACTAAAAATATAAAATAAATCTAATTTAAAACACTAATAATAATTCATACTAATATAAAATAATAAAGTTTAAAATCGATATTTTCTCGCGCTGTAAAGCACGGGTTACTATCGAGTATCCTATTTAAATAAGCCTAAAACATTACAAATTTCCTCAGTCCTATAACCATCTAGACTCTAGAGATACAAATAGGCAGGTCCAGACCGTAGTAAATTGCTGTCTACAACAAGAACTTGTCAAAACATCTATGGAGATACGTGTCGTAATCACATTAATGGAAATGTATAATATATAGATTAACGTGTACATGACAAAATTGTTTAGTTGCTAACCATGTGGTTAAAGAACCAAGCTAATGTGATATGGAATGCAGAGTGACAGGTTGGAACTCGAAAGAGGCAAAGATAAATGAGAGAGATCACTATATAATATATATTAATGTAAATATATGGAAAACATATGGCTTTTTTCTTTTTCAATAGAATGTAAAATTTATTCAAAAAATCTTTTGTTATATCGAATGCATCAAATTTATGGAGATTCTATGAGTTATAAGGAAAGAAATAAATATACAGTTTTTATCGAGTAGCAAATCATATCTCCATTTCTTTGTCTAGCCGAGAGTCTCCCATAATTCGTATCGTCAATAGTCTATTACAGACTTGCTTGTCAATATATATGATTTTCATACCACATGAGTAAGGTTTGATCGTACACGTATTGTTTGATTTGGGATCATTTAATAAAAGCTAGTGGGTAAGCTTCGGGCCGCATTTATATTATTCTTTATTAGTGTTAATAAAATTATTAAAATAACTTTACTAATAAAAAGTATTAGTATAACTATATATGTACTTTATAAAATAAAATTTATTGATAACATATCTATTATATTATATTATATTTATCAAAAATCAATGCCTAAAATATATTTTGAATTTATAAACTTTTTGGCGTTTAAATCATTTTATCCAAAAACACTATACAACTGACTATATCAAATGCTCACAACTACATGCGACTCAACCAATCTAACCATCCATAAATTTAGTCTCCAAATCTATATCCTTATGTTGGTATTGAATATCGCATAATATAAAATAACGAAACTCTCAAAATGATTCAAAACTTATGTTAGAGAACAACCAATGCTTACACTTCTCTTTTTCAAAAATTGAGTTGGATATATTAGATACTGATATATATTGATAAACGTCTGATATATTTGCAAAATATACACATTCTATGTCTCTCTTGTTCTTTATTTTTTCCTCATCAACACGAAAAAATTGAACCATGCATCATATTACATAGATCACCTTAACACCTTATATGTTTCTAAATTTCACTCGTAGTATCTTTATTTCTCTCGTCGTTACTTTATATATATAGATGTTTAGCAGGGCCGGCTTAGAGGGGAAGACGGGATGGGCGACGGCCCCGGGACCCAATCCCGGGTGTTAATAACGAAGAGGCCTGATTTTTTTTATAATTTTTTTTATATAAAAAATTGAAATATTTAAAAAAACTAGATTGGAGGGGCCCAAAAAAATTATATATGTATATATTTTTATTTTAACTATAAAATTTACAAAAATATTACTCATTTTGTTATGGATGGGAAAGAGAAGAGAGAATTATGTTATATTATTCCATGAGTAATAGAAAATATATATAGGGATACAAAGACTTGGAGAACAAGTAAACCTAGATCCTTCTAGAATATGGGCTCTATAATGTGCATCTATCTAATGAGTTCATAACACTCCCCCTTGGATGCCATTATAGAAAAATATTCTTAATACGCATAAGATGAATGTTGCCTCATTAAAAGCCTTACCAGGAAAACCAAGTGGAAAAAACTAAGGTTAAGGGAAAAAAAGTACATCGCGCATTTACTCTCCCTCATGAATACATCACTGATCTTTGAGATAACGTGATCCAATCTTGATGAACTAACTTCTTGGAAGTAGCAGTTGAAAGCTTCTTGGTATATATGCCTGCAAAATCTTCACTTGAACGAGTCTTCAGTCCACTACATTGTTGTCCTTCTATAGTTCATGGGTTTATAGATGACTCATCTTTATCGTTATCTTTTCGCTACTGGCGATCTCATATAAAGATTTTGAAAATGTGATAGACTTTCATCATTGAGATTATAACATTTCCCTTTATGTGTCTTATCATTTGTGTGTTCTTTCGTTGTCTCATTAAAAACATTTTCATGCAAAAACCCAAATGGGACAAAAAGTCATAATAAAGGAAAAGAGTACAACCATACATATTCATATTTCTCCTCTTGGAATCATCATCTTCAGAATATATTTATGATCATATACATAATCTTTTAGGAATTGCTATAAGAAGAATCTAGGTTTACTTGTTCTCCAAGTCTTTGTATCCCTATATATACTCTTTATTACTCATGGAATAATATAACATAATTGTCTCTTTTCTTTCTCATCCATAACATGTTATCAGCACGATACCCTAGCCGCTTGAGCTAAAAAGATACCAAGAGAGAAAAAAAAAACAGATCCAACTGATTCTGGTAGAAAGAGGAAACGGAGAGGCAAACAGAATCCTATTTATCTTATACCTCATGGAGAGATGGTTAACATAAAGAGCTATCCAGAGCCGTAAGCGGATCCCAAATCGGAGCTCTGGTTGAAAAGTTATGGTCACTCTACTAGAGTGTATATCTTCAGATTGAATTCCGCCGTCGCCCAACTTCCGGAAAACCGTAAAGAGTTAGGAGGCGATTTGTATATAAAAAAAGCCCCAGATGTCAGTTTCCAGATCCGCTGGCCGATTGTGATTCAAATGTAAAGTCCGACCGGAATCATCGTTTGAACTTGACGGCGGTTGTGACCTAATTTCAGAGAAATCCTAGTTGCTTTCATTCAGAAACCCTAATTTATATTTTTGGAAATTTTCTAAATTGAGAATGTTGCTATTTTAGGAAAGTTCATAAAAAACCCCCAGAAAAGGAAAGTGCAAAAGAAGATGTTTCCCAAAAAGGAAAGCTTACCGAGGAGACAACCGGAATGATCCGATCGAGATAAGTTTCATTTTTTACACTTATCCCTTATACTTTAATCTCAAAGTGGCACAAATTTATTCATGCGTAATGCTTTACTTTTGGTAAATAATTAGGAACGTTACTTTCGATGAAATGATGGTGTAAATTGGTTTAAATTGATCTACACCTTGGTTGTTTATTATATTTGATTTCTTTGACACTTATTTTTTCTTGATCTTGAGATATATAATATATAAAATTAGACTTTGATGATGTCGAGACTCTAATGATGCCACTTTCGTTCTCCGTCAATGGCGTCTCCGATATATCCTCCTCTGTTATTGTCGAGATAAGTATTCATGATTTATATTTATAATCACATATTTTTATCATTAAATGAGATGATTAATCCATGCTTTATGCTATTTGTGATGCATCTCAATAAACTGGCATATTAGTTTTAAATTATGATAAACTATGGTGAAGTGATTATATGATTGATAGAGATTACTAGAACTTTAATCATGCTTGTCATCTGATCTTGTTTAGTGAAATAAATTGTTTGATTGATTGAGAATCTAGGTTGATAGCATGATAATAATGAACTAGTGAATGATGTTTGATTGTTTTATATAATAAAAATGTTATTTATTAAAGTTATGTATGTAACCGTAAACTAAAAGTTTACTACGAACTAGAAGTTCCTGAAAATTTTTACTGTTTGGCAAAACCGGTTATGCCATTTTGGTTTTAGTAATGATGCGAAGAAAATAATCAGTGGCTTTTCACCACTCAATTAATTTGGATTCTATCAATTTTCTGGTATACAGTTACAAGTATAGTGGATTGATCAACCACTTAATATCTTTGTTATTAACCCACAATCATGTGCTTGTGAGGACATTTGGTTAATTGATAATGCTGGTGAATTCCATTAGAATATATATATATATATATATATATATTCGCATTCAGCCAATAAATTATTATGAGATCCCCCATTACAATTGGTTTTGGTCAGGAATCAGATATTTCTCATCTTAAAGTTTTGAATATGCTATATAAGTTACTCCACCACAACAATCTTAGATGAGACCTTAATAGAGGTTAAGAAAGTATGTTGGATATGAAACTCCCTTGAAGAGTGAGTCAATAATTCCAACATAAGGAGGAGAAAATAAACAGCTGAAAAAGAAATAGATTGAAAAGAGTTATCATTGATTGATCTTCGTGTAGTCAAGAATGTGGACTACAAAGATAACTCATTTACAAAATTTAGCGTATTTGATTGCCAGACGCTTACTGACCGAATCTATGATGAAATCACATATTCCAGTTGTGCTTCGGCTATAATTAATGTCTCAAAAAGATAATATCAACTGCAAATGAGTTCCAAAGATAAAAAAACAAATAATCGGAAAAGAAAAAGAGCAGATATTGAAAAATGACAGGACTGAGGTAGAAAGAATCTCTATAAGAGATGTATAAGAGATGTTAAGGATCTCTAGAAGAGATATTAGACATGACAAAGAAAGAAATCTAGGTACCTAGTAATGATACTGATAAAAGATTTCAACTAGTTGATTCATGTCTGGAATGGAACCATGAAATAAATCGACGACGTAATATTTGTGAATGTAATGCAGCGGTTGAAATAAAGATGAAAAATCGAGGATCATAAACCGCGGTATAGAAAATAAAAATAAAGAAACCTGATAAGTGTGCACAAAATGATTTGGCCAATCATTAAAGATAAGTATTTGGACCAGTAGTCCATACACTTGAATGTATAAAACATGTGGGATAAGAGGAATGAAAATTGTGAGAGATATATTAAGGTTCTCAGAAAGACCTGAAACTCTCATGTGGTGGATGCAACTATTTTAGATTCCTCAAAAGTCTGGCAATAAAAGAAAAAATTTAGTCCCAAGATTTAAACTGCTAAAAGCAGCCCCAAAAGGATTTAAACTGCTAGAAATAAGCAAAATGATATTTAATTTGAACATCATTAAAACTCTTGAAGAGTTCATGTAAGTATTATGATGAGAATAGTATCGGATAAAGAATCTTGGAAAGATATAATTATCTCCATGTATGTTATATTGAACATCTAGTGGAAAGAGATGTTATTTCAAAGTTTCTTGAAAGATTTTATATATAGATGCTAAAATATGTTTGGTTCGAAGGTACCCTACTTAAATTGCTAATAGCGCAATATATTGATTTCTTTCATGATTGAAAGATGTAAATCTAGGGAGAGATATATAAATCTTACAAAAAAATATCAATGTTTGTAAGATTATATGTAAAAAAAAATTTGGTTTGAAATCCAAATAGATAAGATATAATCTTTTATGCGAGAAAAATGTTATGGATTGGAGGAATAACTCAAGAGGTTATATGACAATAATAGAAAATATATATAGGGATACAAAGACTTAAAAAACAAGTAAATCTAGATTCTTCTAGAATATGGATCTTATAATGTGCATTCATCTAATAAGTTTATAACCCATTAAAATATATTAAGTGGTTTAAATAATTTTTTTTTTAGGATTTTTTCTTAAAGATTCAAAAAATTTGTTGTCTTATCAGGCGCTAGTATTTAGTCGAGAATATTGTATTTTGTAGCAGTGTTTAATGTCTTACTCAAGTGAGTTGGAAATTTTAAATTGTTATTCGAAACGAACCACATATCTGATTATTTAAACAGACACTTAATCTCAAATGGAGGAACTATTACATTTACATATACATAAAAAAATTTTTATCTAAGGAATTGCTTTTAGCCCAAATCATTTAAACTGAAGTGAATATTATGCCAAAACTGATGGTTAAGTGGTAATATATTTCTTCTTGTAAAATATGACCATCTATCTTTAGATAAAGAACACATTATTAAATTTGTTAAATCTGCATAATTAAAGACCATTGACCCGCTTGGTAACTTGTCGTAAATACTAAATACTCACTCACTTCAGTATTTTGTAACCGATTACTTTTTGTATATTATACTTAGCCCATAGGTTTCTCATTTCTCGTGGCTTAACGAGTAAGAAAATATCTCCAATTGAAGAAGCGAAATCAAATGTGGAAAAAGAACAATTAAAGCGTGCGAAAAGGAAGAAGCTTTTAATGCTTTTTAATGAATAAAAATTAATCATGATTAGCCCAAAAGAAAATGTATACAAAAAAATCAAATGCTTATCAGAAAGTTTGTTTTTATTAGTCGACCGAAAAAAACATTTTTTTACAATACTGTAAATGAAAGGGTGATTAATTTGAAATCATGATTAATTGTGATAAGCATTTGCATCTTTTTATTTACGTCCATACAAGAAACTGTATATATTTCTAATACTTTATGTTAAAATTCAATTTTAATGACTTTTCCAGATTTTCATAGCAAAAAAATGTATGAGCTTTACCCTTTTATCAAGAAACAAATTATGAACATAATTATTACAAGAAAACAAAAAAAATGTGACGTTAATAATTTTTGCTAACAAAAAAATTGCTTTTGAATAAGTTAAGAATTTTATATGATACATTACTATAAAATTTACATAAATATTTTTTGTTCTTCTTATTTGGTGAAGTTGATAGTTGAATAACTGTTTATTACTCCATCCGTTCTATTTTATAAAAAAATGTGAAGATATTTTTCTTGCTAACAAAAAATCACTTTTGAATAAGTTAAGAGTTTTTTTATGATGCTTTACAATAACATTTATACAAATATATTTTGTTATTCGATGAAGTTGATAGTTGAATAACTATTTGTTAGTATATTTTCATGCCATCGTTTATACTATTCACAGTACATAGTAACATAGTGCGGAAAAATATCTACTTCATATTTTGTTAGTTTATATTGCTATAAATTATTATTAATATTTTAAATTACATTTATTTTATATTTTTAATTTATAATAGAGTATTATTTTTATATATGACTTGTGTTGTGTTAATTAAAATTACTAATATATAATTACGTGTGGTGTTATATTTGTTGACAAATTTATTTATAAGTTAGACTATAGTATAATTTCGTTGTAAAAGTTAAGTGGTGTTATGCATATATTTTTATATTATTCAAAAAAATTATAATTGTTTAATTTACTTCAATATATCAATTACTATCAATGATTAGAAATTTGATTTGAGATCCGCCATGATCCGTATTTGTCTGCTCTGCTTGACCTATTGTAAAGATTAGAGTATTTGAATATCCGGATGATTTAAAATTGGATGGTAAAAAAATTATTTGTAGTTTTCGACCATAATTAATAAGAGAGAAAGTGAGTTTAATTTTTTGTGGAAAGTAATAATTATTTAAAATATTTTTTATAATTTTTTTTTTAATTATATGAATTTTGTGATTATTATTGTATTATTAATGACTTTATTTTAAAACATTAAATATTATATTGTTTAAATACTCTAATTAAAAAATTCATATTTATTTAGGAGATACTAAATAAAAATAAAAATATTTAAATTTAAAATATTAAGAATAAAATTTTGAAATATTTATTTATTGATTTTATGCTATTTATTAAGGAATTGATTAACTAAATAGGAAATTATTTTGATTATTAGTAATATTTGAAAAAATAAAAAAAATGTCTAATGATATTTATTGTAATATCTGACGTAAACACAATGTTATTTTACTTTTAAAATTACTTAAATAATTATATAGAGATGATTTAAATCATTTAAAGATTTTACTAATAAAAAAAAAATTTTATTAGTAAAATCTTTAAATGATTTAAAAGCAAAATGTACAGTCAGTTTCATTGATTTCATATTTTTCTAATTTATTTAATATTTAATTATTTAATGCAGTGTTTGAATACGTGGACAGCAGTAAATATTTCTTGAAAAGAAAACCACCTATTTATAATATAATAATATGTTTATATCTCTTTCATTTTTGTTTGTTCTTCTACCTCGCCTTTATTTCTTACTGACATACAAAATGAGGGAAATCTATATCATTAACTGGGTCATTGACACGTGTCCTTATCGGGATAATCTCAATTAGGACAAAAAGTTGAAAGTTTAAAACTCACAGTCACATGTTTTCGTCATTTGTCTCGTTTCTCATTTAGAGATTCTTTAAAGACATACGTAAACCACTTTTTCAAAAATTTCCCGATTCATAATCCAACCAAATTCATTTCATTTGGCAAAGATTATCATCACAGACGCAATGTTTTTGTTATATTAGTTGTGGTCCTTGTGGATCTTAATATAAATACGTTAATAAAAAAAGCAACGGTTATTTGTTGATAAGTATTTGCTTATTTGGGGTAAGATGTTTATTTTCCTCTAATTAATAAATAAAATTATTATTTTCTGGGATAATGGGTAAAATTAGACATTCTTCTTTATATATAAAAGAGATTTTTTTTTGTTAAGTATATAAAAAAGGATTAGCTATCCTTGTTGCATGTATAACTAACGAACACGTCATCTTGCATTTAAAATTTTAAATATTTGAGTCATGTAATCTTCATGATGTCTTTTTTTTTTTACATCTTTCTTGTAATCCATTTCATAAATCAGCTAGTTTTAATTAACGGGATATAAAAACTCTTAATTTTCAAGAAGATTCAAGCTCAAGGAAAAATAAAACGATTTCTTTTAACAAATTTTTTTGTCTGAAAACATTTAGACAGAAAATAGTGGAATATATATATGGTGGCTATGGCTGAACCAGTAAAAACGTTTCGAATTTTCTGAATTTTTTTTATTTTTTTCGTCTTTCAATTCAAAAATTTCAACATTAATTGTAAGAAAATATAAATACTTATAACAGTACTGTAGTGTACCAGTCGAGAAAAGAAATAAAAAAAATGACGGCTATTGCTAACGAAGTCTGATTGGTCAATAGATAGTCTGGAAACAAAAGATAAGAACACGTGTACTAATGTGAGAGGAGGTCTACTGCGAATTCATAGAAAGTTGACACGTGATTAAACCCATGTGCTTCCCTTGTTACCCTTCTTTTTCATTGGGTGGCCCAAATAAGTCAAAATATTGATCTTTTAATTTTTTTTTGAAGTGTTTAGTGGTCGATTTTCTTGGGTTTATAGTATAACCAATTTAAAACCATTAGTTAATTTAATAAATAAAAATAACATAAATCAGTTATACCTTTTTTTTTTCAAACAAACCATGTATATATACCTATAACTTATTCAACATGGGTAGAAAATAATTTGGTGGGTTTGATATATATATAATACATTTGTTTGATTTCATCAGTTCTAAAACTTTATTTGGTATTGTACGTTCTTACGATTTATTTTATATTACTTCTATTAAAAGTAATCAGTGAGTAATATACGAAAAATTAATATTTGACCAAACAAAAGTTTTGATAGTCTCCTAATGCTTAAAATGACAAAACCTGTTTGACAAAAAATATAAATCCATCGTTGAAAAATATATAAAGAATGATGGCTATCGATAAAATGTCACATGACACCAAACAAATAAGAAAAGAACACGCTATATAAATATATATATATATATAGCTTTCAATTTTACACAGTAAAACTTGTATTTGTAATAATAATCAAAGCTCTAATTTACTCGGAACAGCACAAATAGTTGTAGATATTTATTATTATAATCATGGAATGAATAATTTTTAAACGTAATCGGAAAAAGAATGATTTGTGAAAACATGTGGAATTTTTTCGGGTTACCAAACATATACATTTGATTTATGTTACGAGTTTCATGTTTAATTCTTGATATATATATAGATTTTTTAATCGATAGACTGGATTCTGTAATAGCAAAACATGAACATTTTTCAAAAATAAAGAAAATATATAGATCTTAATCTCCCAAAGCAGTTAAGAAAAAGAAATCACACAAAGCAAATTAATTAGAATACAAGTCTATCTATTTTATACTTTTTTTTTTTGGCTATATATGGACTTTCCAATATTAGTCAGAGTTAGAGAAGAGATAAAGAAGAAACCCAACTTTTTATTATCACTTAGACTATACCACTAAGTTAACTATGGTTTGACTGGTAAAACATTTAAAAGATCATTAAGTTTTTTATTAACCAATCAATTTATGTTAACAAAATATAAAGAAGAGCATTTAGAAAATGGAAATGCTATTTCCTCTATGCTCCAGGATGGAGCTTTTTCCGAGCATTGAGTTTTAAAAATTAAAAAAACAATTTTATATAATTAATTTATTTAGTTAGATAAGATATATATACATATATTTATTAAAATTATAATTTTATATTTAATTAGTATTTATCATTAGTCAAAATAATAAGCCAATAAATATAAAATAATATATTTATATATACTTATATATATATAATTTGATAAACTATAATTTTAGATAAATTATATTTATTAAACTATTATATTAAAATTTTCTTATTAAAATTTATTAATTATTAAAGAAAATTTTATAACAATATTTTTTTTTAAAATTATAATTTATTAGCATATTTTTATGATTAAAAATTTTAAAATGTAAAAATATAAATATATTATTAATTATATAATAAAATTTATATATATGTATATATGTATAATGTATTAAAAATTAAAATAAAAACTTATGGTATAAATATGTATATATGTATAATGTATTAACATACATATAAATAAATATATTAAATATTTTATGTAATTTTTATATATAACTCACAGCTCTACTAATCACTTAATATATTAAGTGGAGTATATAGCTTCATCCACATACTACTTATGCTCTATATATTGCTTATGCTCCTTACTGCTAGTACTCTATTAAAAGCCATACCAATCAGGGTATATGTCATTTATCATCATAAAAAAACAAAAGTGGAGCATTATATATACAAGGATAGGTAATTAAGTATTTTCTACACTTTTTATATACAAGAGTTTTTGAACGCACAAGTATTTTGTATCTAGCTAGATATATAAAGTTTGCCTCGACTAAGATTATGAAATCATTAGAATACAGACCTAACCATTTAAGTATTTTCGAGCAATTTTTTAGTTCCTTACATAGACCTGTTTTAAATTTGAGGGAGAGTCGAAGTCGGAAAAAATGTAAGTGAATAGAGAGACAAATCAAGTCCCAAACCTCTTCATCAAAAAAAACAAAAAGAAGTCCCAAAGCGTTCACATTTAAAGAAGAAAGACGAAACAAAGTGCATAGACAAGAATTAGGATTCCATTTTTCCTTTCAATTTCAATAACAAATGTCTCTAAATCTCCTAGTTTTCTCTAAAGTCCATTCCGAGTTGAAGTTATTTTGACTTTTATTGTGTAAATTAAGTAATTTGTTTTTTGCTAATAATAATAAAAAGAAGAAGATAACGGGTAAAACAAATTGAGTAGTGATTTATTTGTTAATAATTTCTATTTGAGTTGACATATATACATATATATATATGTGTGGGTGTGATACTGTTTTCAATTTTTCATATATTTAATTTATGTTACTTTTGTTGTCCACTTTAACAGCGTCAAATACTTGTTTTTATGAGGCTGATATAAGACAAGTTAACATACACTTCGGGACGAATGCCAAACCAATATTTGAGACATGTAAAAAGTTGAGTTTCATTGCAATTTAAAGTGTTCTCAGTTGGCAAAATTACTAGAAATCACATTAGTGAAACCTTGCACTCTAATTTAAATCCACGTAACGAATCTTCAAATCATTGAGTATGTTTCTAATTTCGTACCATTAATAAGTATATCTAGCATAAATTTGGTCAATAACTTTATAAGATGTTTGTTAATATTGTTATACGACGTCTCATAGTTTTTGGCAGTTGTAACCAAGGATCACTTATCTACTAAAGCTCCTAAAATTGTTTGTGTTATGGCCTACAAAAACTTGATGACCATAAAAAACATAAAGTCAAGAACGCAGACGAAAACGTCGTTAAGAAGTGTCGTCTTGACTTGATTCTGAGGATGCGATAGCTCTTCTAGATATTCTTCTTAAGGTGTGGATATTTACACGTAGTCTTTAAACACAAAGCAATAATCAATATATAGGTCCTCTTTCGAAATAAAAGAAAGAGATAGAAACATATAATTCGCATTACATATATATAATGCGATAAAGAAGTTTACGTGTAATGAGACGATTAGAGGAAGTCGTTATCATCGTCATATGGATAAGTCTCGGCAACAAACTAAAAGATAAAACTTAAGTGACTTGTCTTTCAAAAGATGGTTTACTTTTTAGTCTCATCTTTCCTCTCCTCTCCTCTCTGGTTTATTAATATCTTTTACTGATCACTCTTTCAAAAACGTTTCTTTAATTGGGTTTTAACCTCGAAACGCATACCATTGCTACTTTAAAATTAAGGTTTAATTCTTTATATGTAGGTAAATAATTTCAGTGTTAAAATCGTAAACATCAATCCGTAGATCCATAATAATATAAATTTTAGTTAGCTATTGACCGTAAAAGGCTGAAATATGACATCTCCAATTGTTGGTTCTATTTTTTCTTCTATAAATAGAGATCTTAAAAAATAGAGGAAGGGTTTGTTCCAATGGTTGCCTCTATTTTTATTTTTTAAATAGTATTTAAAAATATAATATTTTTATTCTATTAACTAATTTATATCAAACTCCTTTACTTTCCAATTTCACAAATTTGACCCATTCATTTTGTTTTATAACAATAGTTCAATAAAAATCTGATTTTACTAAAATTAAACATTGTATTATATAAAAAACATTGTATATAAAATTTATTTTTACTAAAATGTTCAATAAAAACATAGTTCAATAAAAATCTATTTTATAACAATAGTTCAATAAATATTTATATAAAATTAAACATTGTATTATATAAAAAAGATAACTATTACATTTTTAAGCATTTTTAAGCATATTCATTAGATTTATCATCTCTCATGTAATTCCATAAAATTTGACACACTCACATTTTTTTTTTAATTTATCATCTCTCATATAATTTGTATTTCTAATTTAATATAAATTTTTGTTGCATGTTATAATAATGAGATAACAAAAATTTAAATATAGTTGTATATAAGTACACAAATGAACATATAATATTGTTTAGGTATAAAATAAATACATATATAAAATTAAATGATCATATTATAAATAAAAAAATATTTCTCTAAAAATAGAGAAATGAATAGTGTTCATTTCTCTATTTTTAGAAGAAGATATAGAGTATCATTGGAAAAGATTTTGCTCTAAAAATAGAGTACCATTGGAAAAGATTTTGGATTGGTAGACGTGTAGACCGGTGAGCATTGTTTAATAAAATTCTATAATACTGTTAGTTTAATTTGGTTAATAATTATATTTATCTAGTATAATCGGTTATTTAGAGTTTCAATTGCTTGTACTTTAAAATTTTGGATTACTGGATAGTGAGAAAAACATGTTTAGTTCAAAGAATCGATTATTGGGAAGTTGTTCATTCCTTTTTATTTTTATTTTTTATTGTTTTTACATGAGTTCGACAAAATGATATTTGTCAAAGTTAATTACTTACCAAAGTCATGTCTTTTCAACATGGACCAATATTAACGATATCGATATGTATATGTATCAATATTTCCACATTCCAACAGTATATTATTTGTTATAAAAAAATCAATACTCACTCTGTTTAAAATTAAGTATCATTTTGGGATTTATTTTTTGTTTTAAATTAAGTATCGTTTTACATTTTTAAGATAAATATTTAATAAAAATGACAATTTTATCTTTGCAGTTTTAATGCATTGACTAATAAATTTTTTATAAAATATATTAACAAGAGGTAAAAAAAGTTTAAATTATTTTCTTAATTTGCGTGACTGTTAAAACGACATTTATTTCTTAACAGAGGGGAGTATATTATTATGAATCGAGGAATTAGTAGTATTAAAATGCAAAGTGGCATTTAAGTAATTTCAAAGAATCATATGCCCAAACCTCAAAAAGAAATCGATCTATTAAAAAAAAAAAAACTCTAATCAAACCATATATCCCTCGACACCTACCTACTCCTTTATAAATAATAAGTCCTCTGTTTCTCCCAACACATCTTCTCTTCTTGCAGAAAAAAGTGAGACAAGTAAAAACACCAATCTAAGAGAGAGAAGAAGGTCTAGCTAGCGAGAGAAGAAACATGAATAACCAAAATGTTGTTGATGATCATAATCTTCTACTCATTTCTCAGTTGTACCCTAACGTCTATACTCCATTAGTACCACAACAAGGTTTGTACATATACACTAATTAAAGTCCCAATCTTTCTTTTTCAAATGTTAAAACCATTGGCTATAGAAATATCTTCAAGTGGGTCTTCTTTATTTTTTAGTTTTTATAATAAGTTTGTCTTATTTTAGTCTTTTTCACATATGTACATGATACTAAGATGACGTAAAGAGATAAAGACTTAAGTTATTAACTTATTATACACTGGTTTTGATGTGTTTCTCTTTGACTAGCAGGAGAAGCAAAACCAGCGCGGCGTAGGAGGAGGAAGAGCAAGAGTGTTGCGGTGGCAGAGGAGGGTGGAGACGGAGGCAATGGGTGGTTTAGAAAGAGGAAATTGAGTGATGAACAAGTAAGAATGTTGGAGGTTAACTTTGAAGACGATCATAAGCTTGAATTGGAGAGGAAAGATCGGCTTGCTTCGGAGTTAGGGCTTGACCCTCGTCAAGTCGCCGTCTGGTTCCAGAACCGTCGTGCACGATGGAAGAACAAGAGGCTTAAGGATGAATACAGTAAACTCAAGAACGCACACGAAAACGTCGTCGTTGAAAAGTGTCGTCTTGATTCTGAGGTACGTGTGATATGGCTCTTCTTAATGTTATCTTCTCATAAATTTTACAATGATAAAAATTATAGGTTTTAATTTTTAACAATGGTTAAGATGGGCTCAAGAATTTTTTAATTGTGATCAACATAAATATATAAAAATACTTTACCCAAAAGAATGATTAATTTATATCTACGTATATAAGATAAAGTTATTAAGAGATTTTACTATAATTTTCTTTTACAAGATAATGAAAATACCAAGTGAACTATACAAGCAATTAAGAAAAACAACAGTAATAAAAATGGTGATTATCTAAATCTTTTTGTCGTTAGCTTTATCATATATAGCTAAATTAGTAAAAGAAAATTTTTTAAAAAACCATAGTGTAATTATCTTTGTCATATAAAAAACAAAAAACAATACAAAAGTAAACTGCAAAGAAAAACAATGTCATTATTATACATAGGGACATATTGTAATTATCTTTCCGTACATACTTCCTTTGTTTTTTAGTGGTTGGTCACTCACTTGTCTTAGTCATCGGGCCTCTAATCACTAGGCCCACAAAATAAACTCGATCAAATCACATTCATAAAACTTGATTAGCTAATTACGTTACGTAGTAGGAGGAAAGTGATTAAATCAAAGCAATTCTTTAATTTTCAGGTTCTTCACCTTAAAGAACAACTTTACGACGCTGAAAGAGAGATCCAACAGTTGGCACAAAGAGTCGAGAGCACTTCAAGCAACAATCCAATCTCAACTGTCACCGTCGAAGCCAATCAAACGACACCGTTTGTTTGGGATTACGAAGTCGGAGATGCCGGTGACGGTTACGAGAACTTATTTTACCGGCCGGAGTACATTGATGGGTTTGAATGGATGAGCCCGTTTATGTAAAAAGTTACAAGCTAATTTTATTATATAGATCGTAAATGTAGGGTTATTTATATAAATTATTCATATGCTTCGGATATATCTATTACGAAGCAAAAAGTAGATATAGTGATGTGTCGTAACGTTGTGGTCCTTGTGGATATATTTCTAAGCAGCAATTGCTTAGTTAGCTAGGTTTGAAACCTTTTTCAATTTGTTTGACTTAGAAGTCAAGATTGGACAAGAAAATGTATTAACTTGTTAATTATAAGTAAATTGTGATTTGTATTTGAATCATATGTTTTATGCATAATGTTTCGCATTAATCATGATGGTTCTCGGCATGGCTATATTTTTAAAAATAATTATTTTAGAAAAAATATTTGTACTGAATGCCACAGCAGCTAAAACTACATATTTGGCGATGGATATAATTAAGAGAAATTTTCAAAAACAAATAAAATATTGCTAATACATTTTAATTCTGTAAAACATATTAATAGATTAGTGAAAGAAATTTAGCTAAGAAGTAAAGATTGTGTTTCTCGTTATTTATTTAGTCACATATTTCAAATTATTTAGAATTTTTATTTCTTTCTTGGAGCGAATGAAAATTTATATTTACGTATCATACGTGATACTGTGATACGTTACATACGTATAAGAATAAGTACATTTTACAATCATTGAATTCGGATACGGACCATTGTAATCTGTAGCCTGATAGAAACTAAAGCATGCCTTCTGGTCATATGAATACGTACGTGTTGTTATATGGAGTGTCGACATAATACATAAATTATATAAAAAAGTACGTAATATATAAATATGGAGTTTCTTTAAGTACATTTTTTTCTCATCATCTAGCTCATTTAATGGTAATGGTAGAAAATAAACGGCTAAAGGTATCGCACATGATATACAAACACAAACAAAACGACGATAAAACTTTAAATGTCCAAGGATAAGGTTTTGCCAAAATTTTAAAAGAAATTCGGATAAAATGTAGCTCAATTAGGTAACAAAATAAATGTGGGTTCATCTCATGTGACAACAAAGAGAGCTTATGACATAGGACAGTTGAATATTTTGACTCTAGAAAAATATCTCACCTTACCATTATCGATTTTATTATCTGAATCAATCACAAAGATTCGTGATTTCGGTTGTAAGAAAAAAAAACAAAGAATCTTCAGGGAAAGAATATACGAGAGTTAATGGAACCTCCCTTTCTAATCTCTCCACCAAATCAAGATTTCTTATGGTTACTAAACCACTGAATTTTGTTTTGTTTTTTGTAATCACCTAGATATAATTTAAACAAAACTAGCTAATTGTGTTTAACAGCCTAAAAACACCATGCATCTAAAAAGGCTACTTAAACAATCAACATAAAACAACTCTTTCAGTTTTACTGCGTGTGACAAAAAAGAAAGAAAGATCAGTTACTGCAATAAAATAATCTAAAATTTTGGGAGGATTTCTGCAGAAACAAAAATTAAAGTTTTTCTTGCCGAAAGTTGTAGTAAACAACATACAGACCGACAAAAATACTTTAAACTAGTGAGCTGCTATAAAATTATTCCATAAACATAGTAATGATGTGGAATTTTGAAAAACTTGTAGAAAATTTGGGAATTATCTATATGACGACCATGAACATTTATTAAATTAGGTAAATGATAAAGTGGCAAAACTGTAATTAAGGAGTTTTCATGATTTTATCATGACATTTTGAACAAAACCATTCGCATTTCGCATAATCATGCTATTTTATTTGATAGCAAGCTGACGGATTCAATAAAATTATCAAATTGTATGGTATTTTTCTAGATAAGATATAATTTTCTCTAAATTCATTACATGGACAAAATAGCATGTCGCGTGTTTTTCTCAAAACTAATGTGTTTCACCTAATCAAATTGAGTGCATTTTCAAATTAAAAATAATAATTCATTTTTGTTTGTCTGGTATAATAGAAGTTCGTGGTTATTATCTAGTATGAATACTATAGAACATCTATTTCATTTTTCAAATTTTGTTATTTGCTTACATTTTTGGATACGCAACCTAAATAACTAAACAATAAACATCTATAAATATTCTCTTTTACTTATTTTTCATTGGGGTTGGCTAACATCAAAAAGAAGAGGAGATGTTTTGGCCATCGACTTTGTTCGACATAGAAGATAAGAATTTAGGATCTTGTGTGTTAAAGGAATGTGTTGGGTGTTAAACCTCTGCAGCAGGACGTGGCAAAGAAGGTAATGTTACATTACTGGAAACATAGGTTTTACAGCTGATGGCTTTAGTGGAGAAGCCTTGGTTCAAGCCAATATATAGTGCTTGCGTAGCCAGAACGAAATCGATATTTAAGTCCAAGCTGTGCACTTCTGTTGTCGACTTCTTACAAAAATATTGGCAATCTTGTTATATGTTGATCGATCCACCTCTTTGCATAATTTTCAGAATTCTAAGCGGTGTTTTAAATACTTTGCCATTACAAAAGTGGGTGTAACGAAGCCTCTCTTTTTTTTTTTTTTTTTTAAATTTTCTTCTCAGAATATTTATAAATTATGTCATTCACTAAAATAGCATTGAAATTTATTTTTAAACTCGTCGGTATCATCACCCCATCAATTTTGTACTTGACTTATTTATCAGAAATCATACGTTTCTGTCGACATTTTAAAAATTATTAGACTAGTCAAAACCTCCTGCATCCACGGAAAACAAAGACGGACAATAACTCCCGACTCTTTTTCAATTTCTATCATTTCTGTCTACTCAGTCGTACAAGCTCACATGAAATATCAGTTTCACTTCCTCTCCATCACTTACTTTAGTTAATTATCAAAAGAAATCGGCCTGATATGTTATATTACTAAATATATAGTTTGTAGGTTATAAAGATAATATCGATATCTTTTGAACTATCACACCCCTAATGTAATGTGCTATATATATATATATATCATCATAATGTTCAGATTCTTTACTACTTTTTTCAAACTAAAAGCGGAATCGACAAGTGATAAAAATTTGAACGCGATATATTGGTGTAATTTTTTGAAAATATGGATTGAAATAAAGTTTAAAGAAGCAACTGTACGTATTGTATGTACATTTTTCAAAGTTGAAGGCAAATTCAATCTAAGAATTGCAGTACAGAATGATGTGTCAAGATATCATGGATTGATGGCGTCCATGATGTTTCAGGATCAAAAGTGTTTCTTTTCTTTTTGGCTTCTCTCTTCCAAAATGTAGCTAGCCAATATCCATTATGTTTTATACGATCAAAAACTTTGTGACTTTATAAAGAATTAACTTAAATGCAAGATTAACTTGAAATGAAAGAGGATCTAATTCTATTGATATAATCCATCTCTATACTGGTGAGTCTTTGACATAGTAAAGTGACTCAATTTGCTATAGTTGTGTTAAGTGTTAAGAGTGGCATATTTACATACGTGTACAAGGTTGCAAAATTAAAAAAAAAAACACATGTAAAAACATACAATGTGTGTAAAAAAAAAGTTTGAGTCAATGTTTCAGAAAGACACAAAAGCTAATTAACACAAACAAAAAGTTATATCTTTTTGCTAAACATAGTAATGTAATTCTATAATGAATAATAAATTCACATTTTAAATAAATTTATTATACCAATATTCTACATTTTAAAGATCAACAACTTTCAAAGAAAGAAATCCAAAATTATCTTAATTTAACTAATTTCTAGTAGTGATGTTTAAAACCCATAGGAGAATCGACAAAAAAAAAACTGAGGTTAGACAATACAAAAATTTAGGGATTTAAGGGTTTGGAATAGGTTTTATTTATTACAAAATCATAGCTAACATTGCTAAAATCGGTTGGCAATTTTTTTTTAAAGTTCAGTATTTAGATAAACTAAAAAAGTTGTAAAGAAGTTTGGTATATTTTTGAAAAAACAGAAGTATATATATATGTTTTACCGAACATGTCATCTATGTACAATTATGAGTATATTATACGTGACTCATGTGTAGATATGACCAATGAAGATATTTATTGAGCAATAAGGATTTGTTCTAATTTCTCAGAGATTCCTAGAGAAGAAAGCTATCACATTAAACCTCTACTAATCATAACTAATAAGCAAGCAAGAGAAATTCTATGAGTTTGCCATATGTATATTCCAAGCCGTGGGTTAATATTGGTTTAGTCTTTGAATCAACCAAAACCAATCAAACCATAAAAGAACAAGTATAAACCCAAATATTCAAACATGGCTCAATCAAAAGCATATACCACACAAGAACCAAAACATTGAAGCCATCGGTTTAAATCACAGACTACACAAGCACCCAACATGTTCAGATTAGCATTAAACCACACAACAACCAACAAACTCAGATACGAAAAGACTACACAACAATCAAAAGATTCTAACCATAGCTTTAAAACATAAAACTACACAACCACCAACATATTTAAACCATAATTTCAAAACATAAACCACAAAAGCAACCAACTGATTCAAGTTAGCATTAGACAACACAACACACAAGTTCAAGTAAGCAAAAACCACGCAACAAGATTCAAGCAATAACTTATGCAGCAATCAAAGCACATAGATATCAAAAGATAAATCATGCCCCACGAAATATACAAGTTACAGGTTTAAAGTAAAGACCATAAAACAAGAAGCATTGGTCACACCTAAAAATGATATTCTCACAGTTTCCAAGAATATGTACATATTTTCAAGCAGTTGCAAGAAGAAATTAAAACTTATGTTATGTACAATGTCTCTTTACTTGTGACTTTTTTCAAAACATCACTCACCTCTCTTACTTGTAACTTCATCGATCCAAATCAATTCCATCAACTTAGTTGATCACTTTAGAACTGTATTCAAAGTAAAAGCTTGTCAATTTCAGAATCTATTTACATGAAGAATAGCATTCCCATCAGCTTGTTGCTGTGAAACAGATATCTAACATGAGTAACAATATCATCCAAATCAAAAACAAACATAGAAGAAGCACATGTCTTATCCTACATTAGTTTCATGCTTTTACATCAAACTGTTTCTAAATATCACCAAGAAAGCAAGTGATTTTTTTCAATACCTGAAGGCTGATATGCAGAGTCCATTTTCGTGATCAATGAGATAAGTGCTTATTGTTAAACTTCACTTATACAAAAGCCGAACGAATAAAAAAAGATGCATTATTGTTGCTAATGTACAAATCTCTAATCTGGGAAATATTTGCCCCTAAATCTCTAATCTTTTTGGTGATCTATAGAATTGAAGAATTGAAAAAGCCCCTAAATCTCTAAAGTTATAACAGTCTCATGAGAGTTTCCTAATGATCCACAAAATGTCAGGTTAAAACCTATTTTTAGGTTCAAAAACAGAGGGGTATGGAAATTCAAAGGCCCCTAAATCTCTAAAATCATAACAAAAGAAGTATGGGAGTTGCAAAAGCTTCTTAAAGCAGTCTGAGTTGAGTTGCCTAATGATAACACAAATGGGAAATGGGATTAGCAAAAGCCTGTAAAGGTTAATGTTTAATAACAAAGGGGTATGCGATTTGCAAAAAGCACTTAAAGCTCTAAAATTAAAACATTCTCTAAAGGAGGCATGTGAGTTGTAAAAACCCCTAAATCTCTTAAGTTATAACATTCTCATTAGAGTTGCCTAATGATATCACAAAACAGTCGGCTTAAAATCAATAGCAAAACCTCCCTAAAACTTAACGCATGCCTGAATATGTTAAAACAGTCCCAAGTAAGTTGCCTATCAATAACACAAATGGGGAATGAAAATAAATAGCAAAAGCCCCTAAAGGTCAATGTTCTAGAGCTCTGTAATTAGAACTGTCTGCTGGGAAATGCTTAAACTGATAACACAAAACAAAAGGGGATATGAGAAATGCAAAAGCCCCTAAAACTGAGCACCCAAACAGGAAAGGAAAATAAACTGTCTTGAAATGGAAAAGAATAAGCCACAGCTTCCGTTGGCTCAAAATAGAATGGATATAAGTTCTATAATTATAACTATCTGACATGAGTTGCCAATATTGAATCAAATGGGAATAAGAATTGAAAACCCTCTAAAGCTTAACACAAACTAGCACATGCTTGGTCTGAATGTGTGAGCTGTAAAACTAAAACAGTTCCACAAGAGTTGCCTAATAATAACACAAATCAGAAGCCCTAAATCTCCACAATGTCTTCATAATGGGAGTTGCCTAGACTGAAACAAATGGGGTATAAAATTTTCAAAAGCCCCATAAAACTTAACACCAACACCTGAATGTGTGAGCTCTAATCTAATAATAAAAACACTCCCCAGTCTCTTACAGAGTTGGCTAAGGATAACACAAACCACTTAAAATGAGAATAACAAAAGCCCCTTAATTGAGTTTATACACAATCTAGTGGGAATTTCCTAATGAGAATAAAAGCTCTAATGAAAATCATTCATCTCATGAGAATATCAAAAGTCCCTAAAGGTTCAAGTTTAGAACTTTCATATAGGAATTGCCTAAATTGAAACAAATTAGGTATGGGAACTAAAACCAGCAGCTGCATGGTCTGAATCTGTGAGCTATAAAACTAAAAACAATCCCATAAGAATTTCCTAATAATATGGGAGTTTCCTAAATCTATAACACTAAGTACCAACAGCATAAAAGTTGCCTATTTGGGTTCAAAACAGAGAGGATATGGAAGTTACAAAAGACTCTAAAAATTATTAGTGTGCTCATGTATACAAACATGTAAGAATATGATAGCTAGCTCTTTTTGAATTAGAACGGTTCATTGAAAATTTTCCTAAGTTGATAAAAAAATTAAAAAAGGGGTTAATGGTATTTAAAAAGCCTCTAAAAGGTTATAGTTGACACAGAAACACACCATTTCAAAAGTTCTTAAAGCCTCTAAAAGGTTATAGTTTAAGAGCTGACACAAACCAGTGGCTCTCAGAGGATATAAACATTTCAAAAGTTCTTAAGGCTAGCTTTAGATTTTAGAGCTATTACACACCGAATGTGTGAGTTATTTAACAATTGTCTAATGATATAACACAAAGGGGGTGCCTAAATCTTGATTCTTGTGAATTCTAAATTTTTTTACAAGAATCATTTAATAGTGGCCCTAATAACAACATAACAGAGGCACCTAAATTTCTAGAGATAACAGTCTCATGAGAGTTGCCTAGTGATATCAACAAACTGATAGGGGGGAATGAAATAGCAAAAGCTCCCTAAACTATGTTCTAACTTCTCACAGATTAATTAAGCAATAAGGATTTGTTCTAACTTCTCAGAGATTCCTAGTGAAGAAAACTCTCACATCAAACCTCTACTAATCATCACTACTAAGCAAACAAGATAATTCTAAGGACAATCTTTGAGTTTGCCATATATTCCAAGCCGTGGGTTAATATTGGTTTAGTTTTTGAATCAATCAAACCAATCAACAGAAATCAATCAAAAGCATATACCACGCAACAACCAATAGATTGAAGCCATCTGTTTAAATCACATACTACACAAGCAACCAACATGTTCAAACACACAAGCAACCAACATGTTCAAACACACAACCAACAAATTCGGAGATGGAAACAAATTCATTAAACCACACAACAATCAAAAGATTCTTAACCATAGCTTTAAAACATATACCACACAACAACCAACAGATTTAAAACCATAACTTCAAAACATAAACCACACAAACAACCAACGTATTCAAGTTAGCATTAGACCACACAACACACAGATTCAAATATGCAAAAACAACGCAACAAGATTCAAGCAATAACTTCAAATCATATAGCACTCAAAAACCAAAGAGTTCAAGTCATGGGTTCAAATCATAGACCATGCACCAACCAACACATAGGCTTATACAAAACCAAAAAGATTCAAGTCATAAACTTATGTATCAATCAAAGCACATAGATATGAAAAGATAAATCATGCCCCATGAAATAGAGAAGTTACAGGTTTAAAGTAAAGACCATAAAACAATAAGCATTGGCCTCACCTAAATATGATATTCTCACAGCCTCCAAGAATTTGTACACATTTTCAAACAGCTGCAAGAAGAAAAACAAATTTACGTTATGTACATGTATCATTACTTGTGACTTTGTTCAAAACATCACTCACCTCTCTTACCTGTAACTTCATCGATCCAAATCAATTCCATCAACTTAGTTGATCACTTTAGAACTGTGTCAAAGTAAAGGCTTTTCAAGTTCAGAATCCATTTATATGAAGAATAGCATTCCCACCAGCTTTCTATGAAACAGATCTCTAAGCTGTGAAATATTTGCCCCTAAATCTCTTATCTTTTTGGTGATCTATAGAATTGAAGAATTGAAAAACCCCCCTAAATATCTAAAGTTATAAAAGTCTCATGAGAATTGCCTAATGATACCACAAACTGTCGGGTTAAAACCTATTTTCCGCCAGAGCACTCTGTGAGAATCATACAATAACAGAGATTAATAAGTAATAACTCAATCAAAAGTGGCCAGTCAATAAGTAATTATCGGCCAAGTGCCGCAACATGCTTAAAGATTGTATGAAAAGAAACTCAAAACCTTTTTCATACCTGTACCGTAAACATGATCATTACCTTGGGGAAGCCGTGAATGCATATATATATACTTTAGCAGAAATAGCAATAGATCAGGGAACTTCATGCATGGATTTCTCAATTGAATCAAGCAATGCTAAATGAGAGGTTATCTTCATTTTACAAAATGACTCCTGCAAACACACCAATAACTGAAGTAAGATTCAAGACTTATTTTTTTTGTAAGCTATCGTAAGAATCTAATCCAAGTTTGAGTAAAAGGCTCTAACATGTCGTGATCACCACTATTTATCCAAAAAAGCCTTGAATCTTTCAGCACTTATTCAAAAAGAAGAGGTTAAACTCTGACCTGAAGATGAGAGAACGATAGCCGTCGATGCTACTTTTAATGTCACGAGTGTAAGGTATGTCGAAGTAACAACGTACCCATTCCCCTATTCTCGCCTGCAATCATATAACCTCCTAAAGTGTTTTGACACTTGTTACCAAAAAATCTTAAACTGAACTTTCGTACTATATAATAAACCTTATCGACTTGAAGAGCTCTCTCCACGTTCTCATCATTGGCCCAGTCCCAAATACCTATACATCTGCAAACATAACCTTGTAAATTCTTTTTTTTCTCTCAATAGTTTAACAGAGAACAAGATGAATTACTTACATAGCAATCAGGAGTTGTCTCTTTTCAATCTGGCGTTGTTACAAGTGCTATGCGTATTCTATCAATGCACTATAAGTAACCATAAATGTCTAAATTAGTGATGATCTTTACTAGGCGAACAGAACATCAACCAAAATTTCCCATGAGTAGTGTGTGTGTACCTTGTGATATTCTTTAACAAGTTTCAAGCATTCTGTGTTACGTGGATCAACATTTGTATATTCTCCTTTGCAGATTCTCTTCATTGACTGCAACAAAAAAGAGAGTTTTGAACTGCTTTTTAGCCATGAGGGGAGGTATTGCACAGCCGAGTGCAGCGAGAATTGCATCAAGAGAAGGATCAAATCCATAAGATGAGTCAATCCCAGTTACTAAACATTTGGATCTTCCTATAAAATATTAGCAAAATCATAGTTATAAAAGGTATACCTTAAGGTCAAGTGGAAGAACTGGAGTTGTTGTTGAAGCAGATTCTGTTTCCGTTAGCAATCCGAGTCTCCAGCTTTACATTGAATCCGAAATATGTTGTTAATAGAGCATCAAATTTCAATTTGAGTATACAAAAAGATCAAGAATCATCACCTTGTCTGTCTGCATAATTTTCTTCCTTGTCAACATTGTTTTATCAAATGCAAAGGATACATCGTTTTATATAACTAAAGAAATTTAAAATTTAGTTTTTATAATTATATAAACATATAAGATAGTCTCAAGTCTAAAATGAATAGAGAAAGCATCGACCCCATTTTTGGGAAGAAGCTCTTGTCGATCATAAACTTCATTGTTTGCAAAAGCAGAAGGGTCCTCCTCCAAGGCTCCTCAGTCTATAAACACAGAATCAACACACATAAATCACTTATCAAGAAGATCAATATTGAAGCAAAAATAAGAAACAAAGTCGTCAGAATTAATGATGTGAGCTTATAAGGCAAACAACATACAGATTAGCCAACTGGTACATGCAAGAGTTCTCTCAACGTCCTAAAGACAAATAGTAAATTAAATGAATGAAACACTTACCTTACAAAAATAAAAGCAGCAAAACAGTGGTACAAACGAAGAAGAACTTAATGAAATGTATTTCTCAACCAAAACACTATTCACTTACGGTAAGTTGTTGCTTCTGGTCCTCCTTTAAAATCAAAAACCTAAACAGTTAGATTACACTACATAGAAAGAACTTTTGCTTTGGCAATTCAAAGACAGAACCAACTTGAAAAGATATGTGAATGTCTTCACCTTCCATGTATATATCTAACTCGATATCAGCATAGCTTCCAGACCAGAGGGTGAGAACATACCATCCTCTGGAAAGCTTCTGAGCTTCCTCATCTTCCACATCTCTGATGGATCCTGAAAGTCAGACAAAGAGAATTCTATTAAAATCATTTCTAACAACAACATTATAAGAATCAAAAGGAGGTTATAATAATATTACATCAAGTATGAAGAGAAGAGCCATGATTGGAGGTGTTGCATAGCCAAGTCCAGCGAGAATTGCTTCAAGAGAAGGATCAAATACATAAGATGATGACTCAATGTAACAATTTAATTAGTTTAGAGTAAAGTTCTAAAAGGATTATGGATGGATTTAGGTGGATGAGTAAAAAAATTAATTTGTCAATTCAATTAGAAACCAAGTGATTTATTAAACAATGAAAATGAGGTCGAACATGCTCATCAACTAACGATCAAAAGACAGGATGTCATGCTCTGTATATTCTCACTGTTAGCCAATTCACTTTTGGTTTTTGAAATTAATCTGACAAGTATATCATTTCATTTATCTTTCTTTCAAAACCAAAAACATTTTTTCGATAAAATTATTTTATATATATATAGAAAAGATAGTTTCAAGTCTAAATTGAACAGAGAAAGCATGACCTCATTTTGGGAAGAGGTTGGGTTGAAGACTGCAAAGTAGAGAGAGTAGCCGGTGACTACAACTGCAAATGCTTCTAGTATAATGGACTAATGGAGGCAAGACTCCGGTCTAGAGATGACAACAACAACACATGATAAATATGAGAAATCTGAGAATCTAAACGTATAAATAAAATGTGAAGGGGAGATTTATTTACCTCTGGTATCTGTTATTGATTGTGTTCTTCTCAAGAACATATCAGCCAGAGCACTCTGTGAAAATCATACAATAACAGAGATTAATAAGTAATAACTCAATCAAAAGTGGCCAGTCATTACACTCGGCCAAGTGCCGCAACATGCTTAAAGATTGTATGAAAAGAAACTCAAAACCTTTTTCATACCTGTACCGTAAACATGATCATTACCTTGGGGAAGCCGTGAATTCATATATATATAGATATATATATATATATACTTTAGCAGAAATAGCAATAGATCAGGGAGCTTCATGCATGGATTTCTCAATTGAATCAAGCAATGCTAAATGAGAGGTTATCTTCATTTTACAAAATGACTCCTGCAAACACACCAATAACTGAAGTTACACGATTCCTAGAGCAAAAATGTACGACCAAATACACTATTCACCCATCATGAAACTGATTCTCTAAGCTATTTCTATTAACAGGTCTAGTATGAAATTTTGACAGGATGAGATCATGAGACAAGCACCTGGTAAGCATTTAAGAAACTTTCTCCAGGTTTTGGATACTATTCTTCAATTCATTCTGCTTGTTCTGAAGGTAACTCACCTGCAAATCAATTATCTTATTGTCATATATAAGCACCTTTAATATCCTTTTTATCTACTTTCATTGTGGGGACAAGAAAGGAAAGCATGTCATGATTCACATCTTGTAGAGTTCATCAAAGATCAATGCCATTCTGTTGCTGGGTTTCCGAGCACATAGCCCTGTTTTTTTTTTGTTTTTGTCAGAGTACCGATATAGATTTTCCTGCATCATCGTGTTAAAGGATTAAGAAACAAGACTCAAAAGAAAAGGGCTTGGAGTGGAGATTAATGTGAAAAAACAAAATGATACCTTTTGAGATTTCTTGATCAAGTGCATGCAGGAACAACCATACCAGAATAAGAATCTCCTTGGATGACTTATGGAAATATTAACCCAGATACGAAAAATAAGAATAGTATCCATTCTATAACCTAAGAAAATAATTCACAAAAGGTGCTACCTGCGCTGAATCCCAGAGGAATTTTGACTTTTTATGCTTTTCTTAATGACATATCCTTCATAAAAAATGAACTTTCACAATTAAAAGTACACAAAAAGAAAAGCAATTGTTAGAACCTGTGAAAAGTGAAAATGTGTCAAATATTCTCATCTTGGAGCTTCACATGAATCAAGGAATGTTTTCAGAGAGATTATCACCAAAGCGAATTGAGGTGAGAGTTTATACACACTCTAGTGGGAGTTGCCTAATGAGAATAAAAGCTCTAATGAAAACCATTCATCTCATGAGAATAACAAAAGTCCCGAAAGGTTCAAGTTTAGAACTGTCATATAGGAATTGCCTAAATTGAATCAAATGGGGTATGAGAATTGAAACCAGCAGCTTGCATGGTCTGAATCTGTGAGCTATAAAACTAAAACAATCCCATAAGAATTTCCTAATAATAACACAAACAAGCGGCTGCTCGGTCTACAAAGAGGAAATGGGAAACAAAAAGGCTCTAAAAGTTCAAGTTCAAAGTTTTAGAGGTTACAACACTAACAGACATGAATATGTGAGCTTTTAGTTACAATACATAATATGGGAGTTTCCTAAATCGTATTCACATTAGTATTAGACCACACAACACGCAGATTCAAGTAAGCAAAAACACGCAGCAAGAATCAAGCAATAACTTCAAAGCATAGATCACTCAAGCAGCTGCTTGGTCTACAAAAGGGAAATGGAAATATCATGCTTCTCATTGGTCACTAATGTGTTCATAATGGGAGTTGCCTAAATTGAAACAAATGGGGTATACAAGTTTCAAAAGCCCTATAAAACTTAACACCAACACCTGAATGTGTGAGCTCTAATCTAAGAATGAAAACACTCCCCAGTCTCGTACAGAGTTGGCTAAGGATAACACAAACCACTTAAAATGAGAATAACAAAAGCCCCTTAATTGAGTTTATACGCACAATCTAGTGGGAGTTTCCTAATGAGAATAAAAGCTCTAATGAAAATCATTCATCTCATGAGAATAACAAAAGTCCCTAAAGGTTCAAGTTTAGAACTGTCATATAGGAATTGCCTAAATTGAAACAAAATGGGGTTTGAGAATTGAAACCAGCAGCTGCATGGTCTGAATCTGTGAGCAATAAAACTAAAACAATCCCATGATAATTGCCTAATAATAACATAAACAAGCGTTACCTAAATTGATGATGGGAAACAAAAAGGCTCTAAAAATGGGAATGTCAAAAGCCTTGAGGCATCTTCTAGTTTTTGAGCATAAAGGTACCAACAGCAATGGACTTTCTGGAACAAAAAGAATATTATTAAGCTAAGGATCTAAACTCCACACTATTAACATCCATAGATTAAGCTAAGGATCTAAATTCTTCCAAAGATTCTACTTAAACTGCAACATTTAAGTGATTCAACCTAAACTGCAAATATCATTAGATATGGAAATTACAAAAGACTCTAAAAATCATTAGTGTGCTCATGTATACAAACATGTAAGAATATGATAGCTAGCTCTTTTGAATTAGAACAGTTCATTGAAAATTTTCCTAAGTTGATAAACACAATCAAAACAAGGGGTTAATGGAATTAAAAAAAAAAAGCCTCTAAAAGGTTATACACTAGTTTAAGAGCTGACACAGACCAACACGCCACAAACCAGTGGCTCTCAGTCTGATATAAACATTTCAAAAGTTCTTAAAGCTACCTTTAGCTTTTAGAGCTATTACACACCGAATGTGTGAGTTATTTAACAGTAATATAGACTTCAAGACAAGATATAGGTATGTGTTTCTCCTAAACTTGTATTTAGTTAACTTTAATGATTATAAACTTAATATATGGCAAAAAATGAAGTTTTTTCTACGTATACAAGACATCTACAAGAAGATGTCTCCTAGAGTTTGAAACACAATCCAAAGAATTGTGAAATTGGCAACCATAGTTTAGAGATATTTACCTGAAGAGATTATGTAGAAGAATCCTCTGCGAAAAAATTGTGATGAATGAGATAAGTGCTTTCTCTGTTACTCTGTACGAAGAAAGAAAAAGATTGTTAAAACACACACGCATATGTTTGAGTAAATCTATACAACAATGAGAGAAAGAACTTAAAAGAAAACATGAAACTCTATGAATATAATTCGAAGAAACAAACATAAAACCTTCAATTAATTTAACTGAGATCAAGTCATTGAATCTTTTGAGTTTTGAAACAAAATCTACAGAATTTTGAAATCGGCAACACAAATTTAGAGATTGTACCTGAAGAATTCTTGGAAGGATTCTCTGGGAAAATCTGCGATCAATACGACAAAAAAAAGATTGTTAAAAAGGCATAAGCTTTGATTAATCTGACTCAAAATTGATTAAACTAAAACTGAATCGAGAGAAAAAAAAAACTAAACAACGATTTATAGAATTTGGAAACCTTAAGAAGTTAATTCGAAGAAACGAACATAAAAAATTCAATTAGTAATTCAAAACAAAGAAGATTATAAACAATTAATTCTATCAAGACTACCAAACGAAGAAAACATCAATCTTTGATCTGTTTTACTCAAATCGAGAAACAACTGAAACACGATTTTAAAATTTGAAACATCTGAAGAACGACTAAGGAAATTAATAACCGAAGAGCGATAAATCATCGATTTCACAAAGAACTAAGGCTGGGAAATTGTAAACGAAATCAGGATAAAAAAAAAAAGATAAGAATGAAGAATTGATTCGAAAACTTACGGAATTGCCGGTGGAGTTGTAGATAAACAACGGCTCTTTAGTCTGAGATGTCATTAATTAAATAAACTTGTTTCAAAAATTAGTTTAGTTAAAGACCATTTTAACCCTGTGACCAAACCGACATACGCTTCCTCATTTTTTTTCCTGGTCGCGAACTCATTTTTTTTTTTTTTGTCATTCATCCAATTCCAAGCCATATTCAAAAAAAAAAATCAAACTCGTCGTTAATATGCAAGTTCACACTTCAGAGAAACTTTTCAAAAAAAAAGAAGACATGCAAGTTTACAAGGAAAAATCACATTAAAAACAAATTTTAATGGCATTTATCTTTAGTTTTAATTTTGATTGTTTTTACTTTTACAATAAACCTCTAAACTAATATTTCACCAGGAAAAACTTTCAACCTTGTATTTTAGATACGCAGCGCTAGTAAAACTAATAAAATAATTAACTTTTTTTTTATAAAGAGAATAATTAACTATTCAATAAAAGTTAAACCTCCTTTTGTTTAATTTAAAATCTATTTTAATCAAATAAAAAAACTTTTAATTTATTTTAACAATTGGTGAACACAAAAGAAAGAAGACGAAAAATGGATTATTTGCTAGTTTTATGGAAATCCATGGTGATCCTTTGAATTTTAGAAAGCAAATTTTGGTATTAGCATAAGGTTTTTATTCATAAGATATCTGGGAATTAAGAAATATTATGGATGACTCTGCGAAGCAAACTCATCTAATCATACACATTGAGCTAGTCATTGAATCAACCAACTCTGTTATACTCATTGAGCAGTCACTAAATTCGACAAATCAATTTCTTTTGTAAGACTGAATTTTTTTATTATTTTAGAAATTTGAAAATATACAATGTACATATAGATTAATAGACAGAAATATACTTTTATTTCCATGCAAAAAAAAAAAAAAAAAAAAAGAGAGAACAGTTTAAAAACCCGGGAAAATAAAGTTTGCAAGGGTGAATTAAATACTATTTGATTCTACTATGCTAATAACTATAGCAAACCAACCAATCCCAAAACCTATAATCAATAAATCCGGGTTAGTTTAAAACCGCCAAGCTGACGTGGCAACAAGAGGTCTTTCATGCCAACAAAGCACTAACTCTCCCTGTCGTTTCACCACGTGGAACCCTCTGACTTGTGCTTTCTCCACTAAAGACTCAGCTTGAAACTCCACAAACTGGCTTAACGGAATCGGCCTCATCCCCGCCGCACAAAACGCTTCTCGCCACGTCATCTCTCCACCACCTTGTTGTCTTTTATTAGCCGCCGCTTCAACCGCAGACGCGATTTTAGGTCGCAACACAAACGCTTCTATGATCTTCTTCACCAAATCTCCTCCCGGAGAAGCGGCTGCGTCGAGAGATTCCAACACCATCGTGTAGAACTCGAGACCACTAACAAACTCTCTCTGGAACGATCCGGCACCGGAGATTCCCGTCCATCCTTCGCTGTCAACGAAGACGACGACCTTCGGTGAAACTCTCCGTAAATCGTTAACGAAACCGGAGATTCCATTTAAACGATCGAAAATCACCGGAGAAAGCAAAACAACGGTTCTCTCTCCTTCAACGAACCTAATCGATTTAAAAGATAACATCTCAAACGTTCGCATCAAAACGAATTCGATTTGAAATCGGATCTTCAGATCTGCGGCGAATTGAGCTAAGTTTTCTTTAACGAGACGCGTCTCGACGGCGTAATCTTCCGGCAAAACCGCCGTAACTCTCAGAAAACCGATTCCGTTAACGGATTTATCAGCGATCTCTCTCATAAGCGACGCGTATTGACAGCCGAATCCAATTTCGAAATCCACGACATGAGCGAACGGTGGCGAAGAAGATTGTTGTTGCCAGCTCAGCGAATCGAGAATTGCTTGATTCGCCGTGAAATGAGAGAAGAGAGGAATCGGAGATATACCGGAAAATTCTTTAATCGCTCTGATCTTTTGAACGATCTCTGACCATGAAGATAACCGGTTTGGATTCCGGTTCGATCCGGTTAAAATCGAAGCAAGAGCTTCTTTAAAGTAAAACGCTGCTCTCAGTAACGGTCTACCGGAAGGAGATCTCAGACGTTGATTGAGCCGTGACAATACTACCTGAGCGAGTTGTAACTCGTCCGAGTCAACACAGTCCACAACTCGAATAAGCTCCTCAATAAAATCAAATCCACCTTCGTTGTTGTTGTCGAAACCGTAACCGTGACCGGAATATACATCGGAGGATCGAAACTCCGCCGGATGAAACTGATAGGGAAAGCCATGAAGCTGAGGATCGACGGCGGAGAGGTGTGACGAAATGGCAGATGGAGGAAAGTTGGATTTGAGATTAGGGGTAGAATCGTCATCTAATTCTAATTCTTTCATAATTGAATCCCAATCCATAGAACGCATCACATGATCATCTAACGGAAATTGATTATTATCACCACCACCGGTAACATCCACGGGGACGATGACTGGTTTCTCCTCCACCGTCGCTGGACTTGGACTTCTACGGAGGTCGAGTACTGAAGTTGGCTCGTTAAAGCCAACAAGATTCCTTCCTGTTCCTGTTGAGTTACTGTCTGATGAAGCAGGGACTCTCATGTTTCGTGAGGAAGAAGGTATCGAGAAGAGAGGCTTTTGAAAGGTATATATATATATTTTTTAAATGGAGGTTTTGTTGTATTTTTATATCATAATGGTACTGTACACTTTAAAAAAAAAGATTCTGTACTCTTTTTGTTTTTTGGGTTATATCAAATTCAGATTTTGATCTCGAGATATTCGAGCTCCACAATGTTGATGATCAAAAAGAGTCAAATTTTGAAAAGGAGAATTAAAGGGTTGAAAAAGTTGAGTACAAATTTTTTTTTTTTGCCCATTAGATTCAGGGGTGGTCCAGTGAGTAAATTTTTCATTTCTTTGTTTAACGTAAAAACATTTGGGACTTCCTTGTAAGGAGTAAGGAGACTTAAAAGTGGCATTTCTGTCAATAAAGTTTGAATTGAAGTGGTTTGGGAGCCTATAGGGTATGCATGACCTTAAGTTACTTTGTTCAGTCTAATTAATGGTAATGCTGTAAATATTAAAGTCAATTTTTTGAATAATTGTTCGAACTGAACTATGGAATCAATATGCATAACTGCAAAATACTAGTAAACTAGAGTTACAAAACTGCAAAATAACAAAAAAAAAGAAGGTGTAACCAAGTTATTAGTTTTGACTATTTTACCAAAAAAAAAAACAAAACTGCAGAATTATGAAAATCATTATGCTAGCTATTACGTTTTATACATATTTAGTACCGATCACAACCTAGCAACTAACCCATATAATAGGTTACTATCAAGTTTAGTTCGAATGACCAGCATTGCTATTTGATCAAGCTTTCTCTTTCACCAAACAACGCGGAGAAGCTAGTCGCAAAAAGCATAAAGCGGCTGCGGAGGGGTCGCAAGATCAGATACTGATTATGTGGACTAGCAATTGCTTCTGTTTTGTTTATAACAAAAACTCTTGTTTATTTTAGTTTCTATTTGCTTATTTTAAACCCAAAATTGTATGCACTTGTTACTTGACTATGTTTCCTTTAACTAGTGATATGGATAAACAAGATGAGGTCAACGTTGATAAGGGAAGTCAACGTCTTAGCTAGGAATAGTACAGTATAGTGAATTTCTTACAAGCTCGGAAGTCAAACCAGTACTAGCTAGGAGACTCCATTGATTCATATAAATTTGAGATTTACTAGAGTAACTATTTGAGTTTCGACTGATGCTGAGATGTGTCTGGACATTATTGATTGGGTAGCAGCGGGCCATCCTGATCCAAAAAATAGTGGTAATCGCAAAAAAAAGACACAGAAAGTGAGTTTCATAGGGTTCTTAAGTGTTTGAAATCGAGAAATCACACTTTTCTCTTAGTAGATCTATTTCAGTCTGTAGACTCAATTGTTAATGCTACACAAGATTTAGGTGGAGGAAAGCCACATAGGCGTGGACTCGTAACGCCTCCTGCTGATACTGTTGCTATCATGACGAGGGTACTCACTATCACTACTGTCTTTATTTGACTGAATGATTTGCAGTTTTATAATTTTATTCCTTTCCATGAATTTGAAGAAAATAAATATTACTTGATCTGCTTACATGAGAATTTCCAATCAAAATACAATTGAGCAATTAAAAAAATGGATCTTGAAAGGGAATGCTAATGAAGGCCGAATGAGGAAGAGAATATGTTCCTTCATACATTGATTTAGAAATTACTGTCCATTATTTTACCCATTTCGCATTTTTTATTAAGGAAAAAGTTTAAACAAAATCTCACTTCTCTTATAAAAATCGTTCAAGTAATCAACATTTTTTAAATCGTTTTATTTTGTTAAGAAAACCAAAACTTAAAGGTTAATTTAAAAAAAAAAAGCACTTCTTCAGATTAATACTTGTGTTTCTCTAGAAATTTGAAAACAAGAAACTTTTCTAGTTCCCTCATTGAAACATAGTTCGATCTTTTTCTCCAACTAAACTGCCTTTTCATCTTTATAATAGTAAAAAAAAAATTATTATTAATATGTTTTTTTGTCAGATCTTTTATCGTAGTATATTTTACTTTTTACGCGTTATTGCACAATTCATAATTGTTTTAGTAGAGTATGATTATTTATTCCCCATTATTCTTTTATCAGCAGTCTAAATCTAAATTAAGCCATTTTTAGCACATGTGGATCATATTTTAAACAAATCAATCAGTCATATAATATATCATATTCATATAATCATATATATTCCCACTCTGCCAGTATTGTTTTTCCAACTGACCTAATAATTTTCCTTTTTAGTTTCCTCGTCACCCAAACGTGACATTATTTTGGCAAAGTTTATTAGGGTGTCACATGGCAAGATAATTAAATTGAGTTTATCATAACCCACTTTAATTAGGTTATAAACTTATAAACAGTTTAATTTTGTACTATATAAAAAAGAAACTGAAAATTTCAACATTCTAAAAAGAGAAAACTTTGATGAAAACGAATTTTGTAATATTTGTTGGTAATTTCTTTGTTTGTTGTTGAGCTCAGTTTTTTTTTTTTGGCACACCGAGTTTTCTATACAAAAAAAAGAGAGTCAAATACTTAGGATGTAAGGAAAACAAAGGAGAGAGACTGATGATACACAACGCATCGACGTTTCATTTAAAAGTAGAGAAAGCTTGAAGCTCACAAAAGCAATAAAGGTTGATTTTTAATAGATTCTGATTTTATGACATTCACATAAACGATCGTTTTAATTAAAATATTACGCATAAAGAGAAATGAAAAATTCATAAAAGGATCGAGAAAGTTTTTGGATTTTGAAGTTCATAGGCAGCTTTGGACATATAACACTAATGTGTACCCAACAATTGATTCTAGTAATAAATATGGTCATTTAGTTGTTTTTTCACGTAAAAAATAGGAAGACCAATCTATTACATTTTTTTTCTTATTTGAAAATTTCCTACCAATCTTACTATGAAATTTTCATAAGTCATCCTGATCATAATTCATGTATCTTAACTGTTTGTAGCATTTAGAAATGGCACAAACTCACTCACATGCATTAATTATCTAAAAAGAATTTAATCAAAATACCAGAGACATTTAATATTAGAAATAAGTTATGGACAAAGGAGGGAAAAAGATGGAGTATCTCCAATCTTTAACATTATGGAAAAGTAACATAATGAGTAGTCACATTCATAACATGCTTTTTCTTATGGGAGAATCCTTTTTGGAAGGTTGGATATGTTGTTTGGTATTTTAGTCTTTACTCTAGAATATATATTACTTACACAAATGAAGAACATGGAGTAAGCCACACGCCTCGGCTTGGGGAGCATTAGCTACCGGTTGTAAACGTGAACATCCAGTAATGATGTGACCCTATATATTTTCCAACTGGAAAAATATCATTTAAATCGGAAACTTACAGAAAAACGTCATTTTAAGCATCAACTTTATTGTAAGTTATTTTAAGCATCAATTTTCGTTGATTTCGTTTTTTATACATGAAATTCTCGTTCATCCGGTCAATTAGACAAACCGTTAAATCTGTCGTTAACGGCTCCGTTAGTGACAAAACGACGTCTTGTATAAAAACAAAAACTTTCAAATTTAGACCATTTAAAACATGAATTTTTTGTATTAGACCATTTAAATCATCAACTTTTGTTCGTTAATTATCACATATAAAAAAAATTAAACTATTTATATATTTTCAAGATAAAAAAATGTGTTTTAATTAGAATTTAACATATTGTTTTACAATAAATGAGAAATAATTAAAATTATTTTCTAAATATATAAAAACAAAATTTATACTATTTTCTTAAGTTATACAAATATAATTTATACTATTTTGTAATTTATTTTCTTAGTTAACACTATATTTGATCTATAAAATAATAATACTTACAATATTTATTTTGTAAAATACTAGAAATAATTAACACTATATTTTTAATATGTGAAATAGAATTGTTAACTCAATAAATAACACTATTGCTCATTTTGACTGTTTCATTATTTGTAAAATCATTTGTTTCATTATTTGTATTTGTAAATATAAAATAAAAATTTGTGCTATTCAAACTATTAAGAAATTTTATAACAAATAATATTTGATCACCAAGGATCTTACTTTTTAAGAGCATCTCCAACAATGAACCTCATTTTGAAGGAGTTTAAAATGAGTTTTTGACGGTAGAGCGTTCAAACAATGAAACCTCAAATATTTTATTAAAATGATTGAATTTTGCATTCTAATCCTTACTATTAACAAGAACTAGTTTTAAAAAAGTTAGCTATGAAAAAAATAGAGCAAAAAAATAAAATATTGCTCCAAAATTTAAGCTCTGATGAGGATATTAATACACACTATATTTGTACCTATGGTATACCAAGGGTCAATTGTTTTTATATAAATTTGTATTTTTTTGTTTATTTACTATTTATATGTGTATTAATACAAATATTTATTTTTTTGTTTAAATTACTATTTATAATTAACGAACGAAAATTGATGATATAAATGACCTAATACAAAAAGTTCATGTTTTAAATGGCCTAAATTTGAAAGTTCTTGTTTTTATACACGACGTCGTTTTGTCACTAACAGAGCCGTTGATGGCAAATTTAACGGTTTGTCTAATTGGCCGAGTCAATGAGAATTTCGTGTATAAAAAACGAAATCAACAAAAGTTGATGTTTAAAATGGCCTACAACAAAGTTGATGTTTAAAATGACGTTTTTCGGTAAGTTTCCGATTTAAATGACATTTTTTCCACTTTCCAACACTCTATATATATTTCCTTTTGTCAAGTAATTAATAAAATGGCTATTCTGTAAACACAAATATGCATACGGTACAATTTTTATTCTAACTCCTGTGATTTCTGTTACTTTTACATTACCTTGATTATTATTCCGCTAAATTGTAAGAACTTAGTTCAAACAAACTATATATATATAAGAACTTGACCACAATTTGGTTAGTAAGTTTTTCTCTATATGTTTGTTTTAGAAGAGAGAACCAAATTTTCAAATCCACGACAAACCTCATGCTCATGTAATTTTTTTTTTAAAATTGGCTCACAATTTTAGGTCAATAGGCTGGGCCAATATCACTTTAAAACTTATCTCATGGTTGTTACATTTTTTGTTGTTCCTAGATATCTTAGAGTACTAGAGATATTGCCAATGGGATCTATAAAAAATACAAGCACAAACGAGTAAAACTATCTCCAAAACTGAGTATACATTAGATGCTTAAGCTTTGATTTCAAACTCAAAACATTTTTACATGATATTCGTAAATTTTTAGTTACATTAACACGCGGTGAATTTTGTTTGGATAAACCCAATTGTCACCCTTACTCTATTGATCCACATCGCCAACGATTGTCGTTTTAATTTGTTTTTATTTTTCTTCGACTAAATTATAATTTGTCATTCATGAATCAGATTGGTATCAAGAAATAATTCACAACGTGTCAATGTAACAAACACGTGTTCACTTATTATGACGCGTGTCCAATCACGGACCCACCTCTCAATAGTTTCCTTATGTTAAATAAACAGCTGAAAAGTCTCTTTGAGTATGCTATATGCAACAAACACAATGTCGAAGCTTAGGATAGTGCTACTCTCTGTTTACCTTTGTCTCGTTATCTTGTTCTGCTGCGCAGAGTCATTTTCGGACCATAATGACGGTGACCCGAGCTTTGATGAGTCGTTCTTTTCGTCGCCACTTCTGGTCAAGAAAGATCAACGGACGCCAATCGTCGCCACGGAGTTTGGAGAGATATCAACCGTCCAGATCGGTGATAGATATCATCTTCAGTTCATAACATTGGAACCAAATGCACTCTTACTTCCTCTTCTTCTCCATTCCGACATGGTTCTCTTCGTTCACACCGGTACTCAAATACTTTTTTACGTTTAAAAAAAAATATCAAAATCTTGTTATCTAATTGAAGAACCATTTTAATATGGTTGGACCGAACCAAAATTCTCAAAACCGAAGCTACTCCAATTTATTTTAGACCGATATGTAAAATTGTTGTTTGTTTTTTTTTTGTTAAAGAAAATTATTGTTTGTTGAAAAAAACTGAACCACATATTTATGAAAATGTATTTCGTTATTTAAATTAAACAAATATAATGCAGTTAAAAACATTTATTAATTTCACTTTGATTATTCTCCATCTAAAATTGAAAGTATACATTTTTCTGAGCATGGTTATTTTAGAGTAATACATTTGTAAATTGTATATAGGGAGTGGGATTCTGAATTGGGTCGAGGAGGAGAAAGAGAGGAAGTTAGACTTAAGACGAGGAGATGTTTACAGGCTACGTTCCGGTACAATCTTCTACTTACATAGCAGCCAAGTTCCAGAGAAACTTAGGGTTTACGCAATCTTCAATGTGGAGAAGTGTTTATACGATCCATGTCTTGGAGCCTACTCGAATATCAGAGACATTTTATTGGGGTTTGACGAGAGAACTCTCCGGTCAGCTTTTGCGGTATGTGACTTATATATATATATATATGTTTCTTTCTACTCGCGAGATTCATAAATTTTTCACTGATTAGATTGTTTGTTGTATTACTATATGAAGGTTCCTGAGGAGGTTTTGAGGAGGATAAGAGACGCGAAGAAGCCTCCATTGATCACAAATGCTCTGCCGAGAAGCAGAACACAAGGGTTGGATGACACGTGGAAATCAAGGCTTGCTAGACTCTTTGTCAGAGTTGAAGACGTGACAGATCATTTGGCGATGGAACCAATCGTTAATAGTAAGAAGAAGAAATCAAGTGCGTTCAATGTTTTTGAGGCTGACCCGGACTTTGAGAACGTAAACGGTCGGAGCATAGTGGTTGATGAAAAAGATATGGATGCTTTAAAGGGTTCGAGTGTCGGAGTTTTCATGGTTAATCTAACTAAGGTTAAGCCACTTAAAACTAATACCATATTGCCTTGCTTCTTGACTTCTTGACTTTTTGTATATTGTCTTGAAGTGACTTAACATCGGTGTATTTAATTCTAGGGATCAATGGTGGGACCACATTGGAACCCTAGAGCGTGTGAGATATCGATTGTGTTACGAGGGAAAGGCATGATTCGGGTGGTTAACCAACAGTCGTTGTCTTCTTGTAAGAACAAGAGCGAAAGCTTCATGGTTGAGGAAGGTGATGTTTTTGTTGTGCCGAAGTTTCATCCTATGGCTCAAATGTCTTTCGAAAACAGCTCATTCATATTTATGGGATTTAGCACGTCGGCGAAGAAAAACCACCCTCAGTTCTTGGTGGGGAAGAGCTCGGTTCTGAAGGTATTGGCCCGAGAGGTACTTGCCACGTCTTTCAACTTGAGCAAGGAAACAATCAAGAGATTGTTGAAAGCTCAGAAAGGAAGTGTGATGTTTGAGTGTGTGTATTGTGCGGAGGAAGAGCTTGCAAAGCTTATGAGAGAGATTGAAGAAAGGAGGAGACGTGAGGAGGAAGAAATTGAGCGAAGAAGGAAAGAAGAAGAGGAAGCAAGAAAGAGAGAAGAAGCTAAGAGACGAGAGGAAGAGGAAGCTAAGAGACGAGAGGAAGAGAAAAGGAGACGTGAGGAGGAAGAGATTGAGCGAAGAAGGAAAGAAGAAGAGGAAGCAAGAAAGAAAGAAGAAGAAAGAAAAAGGGAGGAAGAGGAAGTTAAAAGACGAGAGGAAGAGAAAAGGAGACGTGAGGAGGAAGAGATTGAGCGAAGAAGGAAAGAAGAAGAGGAAGCAAGAAAGAGAAAAGAAGAAAGAAAAAGGGAGGAAGAGGAAGCTAAGAGACGAGAAGAAGAGAAAAGGAGACGTGAAGAGGAAGAGACTGAGCGGAGAAGGAAAGAAAAAGAGGAAGCAAGAAAGAGAGAAGAAGAAAGGAAGAGAGAGGAGGAGGAAGCTAAGAGACGTGAGGAGGAAGAAGAAGAGGCGAGAAAGAGGGAAGAAGAAAGAGAGAGAGAGGAAGAGATCGCTAAGAGGCAAGAGGAAGAGAGGAGAAGACGTGAGGAAGAAGAAAAAGAGGCAAGAAAGAGAGAAGAAGAAAGGGAAAAGGAGGAGGAGGAAATGGCGAAGAAACGTGAGGAAGAAGAAGCTAGAAAAAAAGAAGAAGAAAGGGAAAAAGAAGAGGAAATGGCGAAGAAACGAGAGGAAGAAAGGCAAAGGAAAGAGAAAGAAGAGGTGGAGAGGAAGAAACGTGAGGAACAAGAAAGGAAGAAGCGTGAAGAGGAGAGAAAGAGAGAAAAAGAAGCGGCTGGAAGAGAAGAAGAAGAGCGAAGAAGACGAGAAGAGGAAGAAGATAAGCGGAGATGGCCGCCATTGCCACAACAACCACATACAATTGTGGAAGAGGCGGATGATGCTTAAAAGATATGACATGTTAGGGACCGAAACACTTGTTTTTAAGTCTTGTTAGTCTGCTTTTAGTCTTTATACTTTTGTTGATCGGGAGATAAGAAATAATTGAAAATAAGAATTCTATTAATCTTGCTAGGAAGATGATCCCTTTCTTTTGACTAATCTTTTTGCCAGCTCGATGCCACAAATATTTAAAATGTGAATTCTTCAATAACTAATTGGGATTGCATAGTTCTGAGTTTCCAAGTGGATTGACACATAATTTTTATATATATTAGTGTTAGTTTTGTTTATATAATCTATGTGGAATTTTAACATATCGAATGATGACTCTCCTATCTTTAATCAAATTCTATTTTAGGTTCGGTAATAAGTTTTTCTTGGACTACCTTATTAAATCAATAAATAAGGCTTTAATACCATGTTAAATAACGAAATCTCGTTCCATCTCTCCAAAACGTTGAACACCTTGCTCACGTCTCCCTTTAGTTGGTTGTCTAGTGAGGTTCTCTACGTCACCTCGTCCACGAGACTGTATCTTGTCATCAACAAGTTGCACCAACCTTTGGTAGTACACGGGCCCAACACAGATCATAGAGGTAATTGGTCTACCAGTGTGACCGTCATACATCTTCTCAAGTCCATCTCTCTGATACCCGCATTCATGGAGCTTTTTCCTTATGTTGTCAACCTAATTTGCCCCTGTAAAAGGAACAATATATTTTTTCAAGGCCATGCACTACAAGAAATTTACCGCAAAACCGACGAAATTTCTGATGGAATATAAATCCGTCGGAAAATTCCGACGGATTTACGACGCATTTCCGATAGATATGAAAATTGACGATTCCGTCGGAAATCCGTCTGAAATCCGTCTGAAATTTTCCGATGGATTTATATTCCGTCGGAAATCCGTCTGAAATTGACGATTCCGTCGAAAATCCGTCTGAAATTTTCTGACGGATTTCAGACGGATTTCCGACGGATTTTTGACGGAATTTGTTTTTTTCGGCTTGTCTAGTCATATGTCAGACTAAACCTTAGTATGCTATGTTACTCATTTCAATCATAAAATAATACCAAAAACCTTGTTATATATCATATATACCAAAATTAGAAAAATTCATACAATCATGTTTACATGTTAGACAATGATACATATACTTAAGCGATGATTTATAAACATAACAAATAAAATTTCTAGTTTTGGTATATTTAATATGTAACAAGTTATTTGTTAGTATTTTATCATTGAAATGACTAACAAATCATATTACAAACATATTTCAAGAGAAATGGATCGTAAACGACCACGAAACCACAAAACCGTTGGAAATCCGTCAGAAATTTCCGACGGATTTCCGACGGAATCCTGTATCAAATGTGTTAAATATGTTGCATATGAGTTTAATTATATTTTTAGGAAATCCGTCAGAAATTTCCAACGGATTTCTGACGGAAAATGAAAATTTGACCGCGTAAATTGCCCGCGTGAATTATTTTTGAAATTTCCGACGGATAGCAAAAATATAGGCGCGGATGTTCGAAATATTTTCGAAAAACGCCGGCAAATATTAATTTTTTCGCCAGTTCCGACGGAATTTTGTTTTTATATATCACTTCTTCTTCTCGGCGAATTCATTTGTCATTTTAGAAGAAAAAAAATAAAATTAGAATTTTTTATTTTAATTTTAATTTTAATTTTAATTTTAATTTTAATTGTAATTAAAATTTTATAATTAAATTTTTTTTTATAATTATAATTCTAAATTTTAATTTATAATTATTCCGAATTAATTTTATATATTAATTATAATTAATTACAATTAATTAATATTAATTACAATAAATTAAATATTATTAATAAAATTATATATCCGTCGGTTTTAGATCCGTTGGAAATCCGTCGGTTTATAAATATCAGAAATCCGTCAGTTTTCCATCGGTTTTAAACCGACGGATTTCCAACGCAGCTTTTATTTCCGACGAGATAGAAGCGACAGCAAAAACCGACGGATTTTCGATGGATTTTGCCAAATCCGATGGATTTCCGATGGAATTGGCCGTCAGTTTTGCGGTATTTTTCTTGTAGTGAGTGTTGAATCTCTTGAATCGGCGGACAATGAATCTCTGATAGTCGCCGCTGCTTCTGGATCTAAGATTCTTGATAAACAACCTCTCAAGTCTACATATCGTCACTTTGAGGTATCCGATTCACCTAATAATCTTCATAGTCCATATCATTTGATTGAATCTGACTCTCCTGGTCTATTGTTAGTATCTGAGCAATTAGATGGAACTAAATACGGAACCTGGATGATAGTTGTGACTATGAGCTTAGAAGCTAAGAACAAGATAGGTTTTATTGATGGATCTATAGCTAAACCTGATGAAGATGATCCTTACTATAAGATCTGGTGTCGATGCAATAGCAAGGTGAAGTCAAAGTTGCTTAAATTAGATTCCACAAGTCTAATTTGCCACAACAGTATAAACTGAGGCATCAACTTCAATCATTAAGACAAGAAAGCATGGATCTATCATCGTATCACACTCAGACTTATTAGGAGGAATTATCTAGTCTTCAAATTACTGTTTGTACAGTTGAGTGTTAGTTCCTTGACTGTAGATATAGACAGTATGGTCAATTTTACATCTACCACTTGTTGCATACATGATCTTACTCATGCATTGATGATTGGCAAGGGTAGAAGAGTCTCAAATCTATATGTCTTGGATTCAGGTTCTTTGCTTTTTGCTACTTCTTTTATAGACAATAAAATAGTTTGTTCAAACATTATTAATTCTCATACTTGGCATGCTCGGTTAGATCATCCATCAACGTCTAAAGTTGATTCATGATCTGATATGTTGTCAATTAATAAAACTGAAAATAAAGAATATTTTCATTGTAATGCGTGTCCTCAATCCAGACAAAAACGATTATATTTTCGTTTTGATCATAAAATCAGTAATGAACCATTTGATTTGATTCACATTGATGTTTGGGGTCCTTTTTCTATGATGGCTAATGAAGGATATAGATATTTCTTGATTATTGTTGATGATCATAGTAGAGAAACATGGATTTACTTGCTTAAGTCAAAGTCTGATGTGCTTACTGTGTTTCCTGAGTTTATCACATTAATTGAACATCAATTTAAGAAAACGATCAAGTCTGTTAGGTCTGAAATGCTCCTAAACTATCTTTTGTCAATCTATATAAAAGCAAAGGTATTATTTCTTACCATTCATGCCCATAAACACCTCAACAAAACTCAGTTGTAGAATGAAAACAGAAACACATCCTTAACAGCTAGAGCTTTGCTATTTCAATCAAATATCCCTCTTTCATATTGGGGAGACTGTGTTTTTACTGCAGTCTTTCTTATAAACCGTTTACATCACCTTTACTTGATAATAAATTACCTTTTTCATGTCATATTGAAAGCTCCTCCCACAATGAATATGCAGACCCACACCATTTCCTATGTCCACTTTTCTGAACATGACTCTAATATCACTTATTGGGCTTCTGCAATCCCAAGTCAACTCCCCAATAGTATGATATTATTCGTTTTGGACCAAATGGCCAAGTCCGAACGGATTTGTTTTTGGAATTCTTCCAAAAAGTCTCATACTAATTGGTGATTAACTTCACTTATATATTAGATATATATTTTTCTAATTTTATGATGTGAGACGTTGGTTTATATCCCAACAATGTGGATAATAACTCAATATATGTAGACGGTACATGTGTGTTACACAACTTTATTTAATAATTAAATATATGTTCCTAGTCTTTGTTCTTGACTCAGTTTCTATACCTCTTTCCGTTTAACAGATTCTTGAATACTCAAGAGAAGTATATGTGATTGATATAGGCTCAATTGCACTGATGTCTTTGACACACACACATATCACTAGTTGATGTACAACATGCATACATATATACTCTTTATCTTCATAAAAAATTTTCAACAATCATGTGATTCTTCCAAGCTTAACAGCTTTGTCTTCATTGTCGTATACACATGTCTTGCTTTGCTTTATAAACTGCTCATATCTTCTAATATGTAGCATGATCTGACATTGGCCTATGTTCCTTCACTTTTGTTTAGTTTTGTAGCAGCACAAGTGATGCTTTTAATCTTAACATCATTACCTTCTCTGGTGTCACACATATAGATCTAACATCACCTTTTTTTTCATTCATGACATAGAAGTTGTAGTATCTTCAGTTTTTGAACAATTATGTTTTCTATCATATCATATAGCTTCTTATACTTGAAGTACCCTCTTCATCATAGACATTGTCATGAACCACATCCTTGTTTTGATATATTTATGAGTTCCTATATATAAACTAATGACAAAGATGCTTTCAATCTTCTTACCCTTGAAACTCTTTTTGCACTTTCTCTCTCTACAAATGTGGTAATTCAGACACATAATCTTTGTTGCATCAGCTTGCTTCTTTACGCTCAGTTATCACACATACTATCGGTCAACACAACATACCAACAGAAAACGACACTACCACTCTAGACTATTGATCACTCATGTGTAAGATTGATCAAATAACATAAATGAAAAGAGCATATACACAATTAGTAAGAACTCACACTCCGAAGCCGGAATTGTACATCTCGTTGAGAGTTTCTCGAAAATCAACTAAAAAGACTTTTGATTACACAGACCCTACAGAAATGTTCGTACCCTATGAACTTATCCGCCTCTCTTGTTCTTTTCAACACTCTTAGATAAATTTCAGCCTTTATCTCAACATACAACTCGTACATCTCAAACTCTTGCATGATTTGTTTTCCTATAAAGGAAGAAGAAAACAAAATACATAATTAAAGCCTTGAGAAATTTCTTCTTATTCTTTTTTTTTTTAATTTCTTCTTATTCCTTTACCGGAGAAATAATAAACTTCTTCTTATTCCTTTACAACTTTATAACCCACATGATATGCAACTCCCAAGCTTTGGCTTGAACATAAAAACTTGAAAGACTTCATTTCTTTTAGACTGTCTTTGACATTTAGACAATAATAAAAAAACATATAGAAAAACAAAAATAAAGTTAAATATGACTTAAAATTTAGTAATATTTTTGTATCATCATCCGAATGTAAATCTAACTATTGCATGTTGTAGTAATGCTTAATGGTGATATTTTGTAGCTGAAATCGAGAAATAATTTAGGATCTAATTTTATATAATTTTTTATATAATTTAAAAATTATCTCTAAGTTAAATGAAAAATCTATCTTACTAGATTGTAGTCATCCACTACAAGAAAACAGCCGGAAACAGACGGAAAAATCCGTCGGAATCACTGTGTTCCGATGCAATTTCTAACAGATTTCCGACAAACTTTTGACGGCGATGTTTTCGATGGATATCCGAAAGATTTCACCGTCGGGGACACCGTCGGAAATTCGCCGGAAAAACACCCTCGGAAATCCGTCGGGTGTGTAAAACGACAGATTCCGACGGATTTCGAAGGGAGCTATTTCTGACAGATTTCCGAAGGAGCTATTTTCCGACAGATTTATGAGGGATACATTACCGATGGATTTCTGACGGAAGCAATTTCCGACAGATTTCTGACAGAGCACTTTCTGACAGATTTCCCAAATCTTATATTATTCAAACAAATTAAAAAAATTAATAAAATTGTTCAAAAATTTTTTTTTTTAAAAAAGCTAAGGTCTCTGAAATCGTGCCATGAATGCTCACATTTCTTTCATTTGGTCTTTCAAATCATTCATTTATTGTCTATTGATCGCTCTTTCATCTTCCATTGTATGAAGCTTCGTCTTCAAACTCTCAAGTTCTGTAGTCTTCTGTGCAAGTTCCACCCTAATATTAGAACCACCAGAATATCGTGATGAAGCTGAATCTTGTGGAAGACCAAAAATGCGACCTTTAACCTTGGGAGTAGCCTGCAAAATAAATTAAAAGTAAAGAGTGTGCAAATAAAAAATAAAATTGATAAAAACTATATCGAAATTACTAACCTCATACACAAATTGGTTCAAAGTCTCGAATGGAACTTAAGTGCAGGTAGGAGTACCATCAATGATCGGTTTAGATTGAAGAAACTCTTCCTCCATCCGCTTCACATTATCGATGATCTCCCGATAAAGTCCATCTGCTACGACTCCGTCTTTGTTAGTGTGAAAATCCGTGAGTAACCTGAGATTGGATGGTTCAACACCATTTTTTTGTCTCTGAAAAAAAAAGATTAGATTTAAAATGAATTAAAAAATTATTCCGAAATAAATACTTAATGAATACTTACAATTTGTTTACGGCGTGTTCTCTTGCTTGTTGCTCCCAAATTATGCATCGCTGATCCTTTCCCATTGCTGTCGCTCTTCCGAGCTTTAGAATGCGTATTAGAGTCTGCAATGGTTTTATCTTCCTTCCAATAGGCTATGAACCCGTACCAAAGCTCCGGGTTTGCAACCAACTCATTTGGAATGTCATTCGCATTCCACTTGCCCTTCCACTCGTTCAGCTTGCAAGGGTACATGATTGCAGCTTTTTGAGCGAACTTACATCTAACAATAGACGTGAGTTGAGCCTCCCAAGTAAAAATCTTGCTGCAAATAAAAAATAAAAAATATAATTTATAAATTATTTTAAATAACAAAAAATAAAGGAAAAAAAATGTTACCGCAAATTTTCGAAACCACATTTCTTGCTCATCCAAAAGCATACTTGAGAATGTCGGGTATGGACGATGTATCATACCATTAAGCATCCGGTTGATGGACTTTGTAAGCCCAGTACCGGATTCATCAAACCTTTAAAAATTGATAAATTAGTTAAGAAACACATCGTCGGGTATGGACGATGTGTTTTTTAAATGTTTAACTATAAACATTTAAAAAACACAAATTAATTTAATTTCTAGACTAAACAAAAGTCTCAAAAATATAATTTAAAATAAAATTAAATTAAAAATTAAATTCCCCAAAATTCCTCAAAATTAAATTCAAAATTAAATTCCCCTAAAAACCCCAAAATTAAATTTAAAATAAAATTATAAACACATGCATAATTTTTAAATATCCATTTAAAAAACTAAATCGAAAATTGTAAATCAAAAGCAATAATCAAACTATTCAATTTATAAATCTAATTAACCAACTAATTAAATTCCCTAAATCTAACAATCTAAATTAAAATTCAAAATCTAACAATTCAACTAACCAATATAAATCAAACCAATAAATCACTTCCATTCCAAAATCTAACCACGTAATTCTATCAAATTCTTCAAATATCAATTCCAAATGCCTAAACAATGAATCTAGCAATTTGAAAAAGAAAAAAATTATTTGAATGTAGCACATAAACCCTATGAATCTAATCGAAAACTATATGAACTTACAAATTTGATGGATTTTGAGCCATGATGATGGAGAATAACCGGAAATCGGGTGGAGATGGAAGATTTGAGAGGTTTTGGCGATTTGAGGAATTGTTTGTCGAATTTGGGAATGAACACGGGGAGAAGATGAAGATTGTTATATTACAAGATTTTCGACGGATATTTCCATCAAAATCTGTTGGATTTGAAAAATTTAATGACCCGCGGGTTTTGGGAAGGTTCGCGCCTAAATTTCCGTTGGATCCGCGGAAATTTCTGACAGATTTCCAATGGCCAGTCAAAGTTGCATGTCGCATCATTGGTCAGTCATACGTTAACATAAGACACGTGTATAGGGATATCCGTCAAAATTTTCTGACGGAATTCCGACGGGTTTGTGGTTTAGGGGTTGTTTTTGATTTCTTCCAAATGAAAAGTGTTAGTAGTATAATAGAGTAGAGATTTCAAAGACAAATAACTACTAATCACCTTTGTTTATATGAAATTAACTCAAATTAAGAATTTTGTTTCAATAGTTAAACATGTATACATAAACTATATGTTTCATTATCTAACACTTATGTGGAAAGTTTGGCAAATGATTAAAACATCTTTTATACTTTCTCAATAAGTATTAATCTTCCAATACTTGATAATCAAACTATTAAAATGTGTGTTTCCATGTATATTCTGTCATTTGATTTAGAAAAAACATGAAACCCCAATTTTGTCGGAAATTTGTCGGAAATTTCTGACAGATTTCCGACGAATTTTTAGGTTTCAAGTGTTTTTTTATACTTATAATTATAATTAAGGTTCCATAGGTTATTTTACATTTTTTGGATATCAATTTATAAAAATGTGATAATATAATTATAATTAATGAAATGTTCCAAATAATAAAATAATATATATGTTTTATAAATCCATAAAAATAAAATATAACACATATTATCTTCTATAACTACTCAGATTCTGATGATGATACATCTGAAGGGATTGTGTCTCAATCCTCATAAAATTCCCCATGTTCTTTCTCTGACCCTGAATGCACTATATCATCACCAATATGTGTGAAATCAACAACAAGCTCGACTTCAAAAGAATGCTCCACGGGACCCATTGGAACAACACTGTTGATTGGCTGCAACGCATCATGTTTGGGAACTCCATAAATTTGACCTCCTGGGTTAATTGAAGTCACAGTGATCCACGGGTCTGAAAGTCGAGTCACTCGAGGATAAGGGATGTAGCAAACCTAAAAAAAATAATATTTTGGTTAGTCCAAAGAGTTTTTGTTAATTTAAATAATATAATTTAAGTGACAAACCTGGTCCGCTTGCGAAGCTAGAATGAATGGATCATATTTAAGTAGTCTCCGTGTTGAATGAACAGACGTCACGCCAAAATTGTCCACTATAACATCACTCTCAAGTCTTGGATCATACCAATCGCACAAAAAAAACCATGCATCTCAAGTCCAACATTCATGGGCACCGCACTCCTAATATTTCTTTCAGAATGTCGTAATACACTAAATCACCAAATTGAGTTGAAATACCATAATCTGAAGTTGGCCTTGTTCTCTCTCCCTCATAAACTCTAAATGCATATCCCCTCGTGCAATACCTAGGGTATGAAGTAGCAATGAACTTTGGACCGTTTACAATTTCAACTAACCATGTAGGAAATGACTACCCACTTTTTAGTCCTTCGGAAACCTATGCAAATTTGTAAGAAAGACGATATTATAAAGGTTAAAATATTAATCCAACATGAAATTAAAAACTTTACTTATTCAATTATTTACGTAAAATTGCAACCAAGGCATAAAATATGTTTCTTTATGGAGGTCAAGTTCTTCTTCTGACTTTTCCAGATAGTAGCCACGTATTAATGTCATATAAATCCTGTAATAACTTCCACAAACTTTAGGAAACTAGAAATTGTAAGCAAAATTTAACACTTGACCAAAATTTATGTGTTTTATATACCTTTCATATTCCACAATATCTTCACAATTTGTTAAAATATACGTATGCAAGTGTGTAAACTTCTGATGTGAAAGTTTGCGCCTCTTTCTTTTTCCACTCGCTCAACCAACTTGTGAAAACAACTTAGGGACATACACTGAATAAATCGCTCGCTCACCTCGGTCATCATGGCGAGCTGGACGTCTACTTCTTGTACAAACTTCTGATGGAAAATAATATTCAGCAAAGTGTGAGGCTTCTTCATTAAGGCTCTGTGCGACAATAGATCCCTCAACTTTGTTTAAATTTTTAACCTTCTTCTTCAAGTGAAACATGTACCTTTTAAAAGGATATATCCAACGGTATTGAACATGACCTCCTAGTGCTGCTTCTTGTGGAAGATGGATTGAAAGATGTTCCGTAACATCAAAAAATATGGCGGGAATATCTTTTCAAGATTAAAAAGAATCAACGGTATATTATCTTGTAAATTTCAGATACCGTCAACTGTAAGTGTTCTCGTGCATAAATCCCAAAAAAAAACCACCAACAGCTTCATATAAACATTTGAAGAGTATGATAAATATATACTTTCATGTTATAACTTAAAGGAAAAATCAAAACTATTTATATATATCTGCAATTATTGGGTAGACATCTTTAAGAAGAAGATGGGCGAAGGCAAATGGAATGAGCCGCTGCATAACAACATGACAATCATGACTCTTCATCTCAGTAAACTTTCCTTCTCCATAATCAATGCAATTCCTTAGATTATATGTGTAACCATCTGTGAATTTGACCTCATTCTGAATCCAATAAAAAAATGCTTGTTTCTTTTTTGCTCCCAACCGAAACCCAGGAAAAGGATATTTCTCATCTGGAAGAACTTCAAGAAAATCCCGATCGCAAATCAATGACAAGGCTAATATTGACTTCATATTGTCTTTTGATTTCTCTTGCACATTTAAAATAGTGCTCATGATGTTGTCAAAAAAATTCTTCTCAACGTGCATGACATCTAAATTGGGTCTCAACAAATGGTCATTCCAATAAGGAAAATCCCAAAATATGCTCTTCTTGTGCCAGTTATGAACTACATCAACTCCGGCAACAGGATCATGCCCATTACCCCCACAATAAGAAGTCTGTTCAGCACCAAAATCCCTTAACTGCTCCAATATACGAACCCCATCTATCTCCAGAGGTTGACCATTAAACATTTGCTTATCCTTCGTAAACAATCTCCTAGAACAACGATACGGATGATCACTCGGTAGAAACCTTCTATGGCAATCAAACCAAGACATTTTCCTTCCGTGCGTTAATTGAAATGCATCGGTGTTGTCTTGGCAATACGAGCACGATAATCTTCCATGGATTGTCCAACCAGACAACATACAATATGCAGGAAAATTGCTTATTGTCCACATTACAACCGCACACATCTTAAAATTCTACTGGCAAGAAACATCATACGCTTCGACACCATGATTCCAAAGCATTTGTAACTCATATATCAATGGCTGGAGGAATATATCGAGAGATCTCTTCGAATGCTCTGGGCCGGGAATAAGAATGGAGAGCAACAAAAACTCTCTACGCATGCACATTGATAGAGGCAAATTGTACGGTGTTACTATAACGGGCCACAACGAATATTGTCTTTCATGCTTTCCAAATGGGTTAAAACCATCTGTACACAATCCAAGGTACACATTTCTCCGCTCAAATGCAAAATCCGGATACACTGACTGAAAATGTTTCCAAGCTTCTGCATCTGAAGAATGTGTAATATCTCCACCTTGATGATGCTCTGCATGCCATCTCATTGGCTTTGCCATGCGCTGAGATTGATATAACCACTTCAATCTGTCCGTTAAGGGTAAATACCACAACCTTTTAAATAGAATTGGAACTCTCCCGCCAGTTTCCTCATATCGCGATTTACGACAGAATCGACAACTTTTGCGGTTTTCATCTTCTCTTCAATATATCATACAGTTGTCAATGCAAACATCTATCATCTGATACGGCAAACCAAGACCAGCAACAAGTTTTTGTACCTCGTAGTATGATGCCGGTGAAAGATTATCTTCAGATAAGATATCACTTGTCCACCAAATTGTAGTCTGTCTTAATAGTCATCATTCTACTAGGTGAAGATAACGGTGAATGACCTTCTCTAACATATCAATAAATCTTTGCACTTCTAAATTAGGTTCTTCAACACTATCTATCTTCAACGCCAGATTGTATATTCTCTCTAAATGTATCATTCACCATCTCAATAGTCCATACACCGACATCTACTTCCGTTCTATCTCCTACACTATCAGCAACATATGGTTCGCTAGTACTATCATAATCATAATTTGTTTCCCCGTGTAAATACCAAATCTTGTACCCTGACATAAACTCATAGCCGTACAAGTGATGTCAAACTAACTCTATCTTGATATTATGAGAATTTTGGCAAATTGAACATGGACATTTCAACTTACCACTTCGTTTGGCTCTTGGTTGATTTCCTCGTGCAAACTCATCATTCAATAAGTTAGATTCCAGATCCTTCATTTCTTCATCAATCCTTGATCAAAAATAATTTGAAGAAGACATCTCTCAAAATTTTTATGGTTTAAGTTATGTTTTGTGGTGTGAAATGAATGGAGAATGATGAAAACATATATATAAGAAATGTTGCCCGTCAGAAATCTGTCGGTCATTTCAAAAATGTAACGGCTACAACAACGGCTATATTAACGTTCGTATTTTCTGATGGATTTCTGACGGATACGTCAGAGGCCGTCAAAAATCCATCAGAAATAAACGGCTACAATAACAGCTATAAAACGGTAACAATAAGGTTTTCATTTTCCGATAGATTTTCAATGGCCTCTCACAAATCCGTCAGAAAATACCGATGAGTTATTTTCTGTCAGAAATTTCTGATGGATTTTCGGCGGATTACCCCTCTCCTAAATCTGTCGTGAACCCGTCATTTATCCGTCGGAAATTTCCGACGATCTTAGTGTCCGTCGGAAATTCCGTCTGTTTGCTGCCAGCTTTCTTGTACTGATCCTTCCCTTTATTTTCCCCCATTTTTAATAACATTTTAAATTATAAGATAAGACTTCAATGTAAATCACTCTACCATGCAAACTATAGATAATTATTGAATAATAATTAACGAATAAATTTAGGGAAATTTGAAAATAAAGGATATTTTTATATGTTTTGTCCAGCTATACATTTGCAATTAAAGTTTGTGATTCTAAGCTTTTTAAAATATTTAACTCAATTATACCATTTATTTTAATTTTCTATAAAAAAAGACATATATTATAAACTTCTGATTTAGAAAGAGGGTTCATTTTTAGTTTTTCTTTTTGTTTTACATTTTATTAATATTTTTAAAAATCAGAATACATAAAAGGGTGAAAAATAAATAAACCCTAATTTCTAAAATACCCAAATTGCAAGACATAATTGACGAAAGACAAGTTCTTCTTCTCCAAATGGATGATAGCAGACTCCGACTTGATGGTTTCAAACTTCATCCCCAAGTGCAACAAACATCTTCTTTAAATATATTGCCCATACAGAGGAAAAACATGTCAAAGATGGACCAGGTTAAATCAAGATTTGATACCTTATATGCCCAAGACAGAATTGCCTTCTCTGTGGGAGATCCAGAAATCTCTACCTCTCCACCATCCTACAGTAAAACAAACATGATCACTAAACATCCATCATTTGATAACCACAAGATGAGCTTAGTCTTAGAGTAAAAAAATCAGCATGTTGGCTCGTTTCAGTTCATAAGAACTAAGACTGTTGATAAAATTTAGAGTAGAAAAACAAACCTTAGGATGAAAGATGTTTCCTGTGGTTTTTTGTGCCACACCCTCAACAAGTTTAGTGCGGAGACCAGAAGGGTTGTTTGCTACATCCATCTTTGATCCTCCAGCATAAGTCTCAACCACAGTCATCTGTATTTTTTGTGAGCAATAAACTTATCTTTCAATAGGTTATGATGATGATTTTTTCATGTCAATGAAGAAGCTCCCATCACGTTGAAGCAGAGTTTAACTGGAGTCTGATGACCTGATTCAAAGTTAAAGTTCCAGTTTTGTCACTGCAGATTGTAGTGGCTGATCCCATGGTTTCACAAGCTGAAAGCCTCTTAACCTGTCTTACCAAAGCTTTGTCTACCATCATCTTTCTCATTGAGTAAGCCAAACTGCAAATAAAGGAGTCAAGAAAAAATAGCTCAACACCTAAGATATAGTTAGCTAGTTACTTTCTCAGTTATTATCTTTTTAGAATTTCTAAATATTTCAGAATACATATTCTAATAATTTCAGAATACGTATTCTAATTGCTAGAATGCATGTTCTAAATTTTTTAGAATATGAGTAAATGCTAGAATATGTATTCTAAATTTCCAGATCGCCCAATTCTAGAATTTCTAGAACATATTTTGATTCTGAAATTCCTAAAACATGAGTAAATTATAGAATATGTAATCTTATTTTCCCAGAATTTGAAAAAAAAAATGCTAGAATATGTATTCTACTGCTAGAACTCATGTTCTAATTGTCTTAAAACAACTTTGATCCACCTAAAAACCTACTTAAAGCTGTTTAAAATAAAAAAAATTTCTTCTTCAAATCTTTTTATTTTATGTTTGTGTGCTTCGTTTTTGAAAACAATGTCTAAATTTAGTAGTAATGATATTTTAGGAAAACAATATAATTTTGAAAAAAGAAGATTAGATGGACAAACTTTTAAATTTATTAGCAACAGATGTGTAAATGATACAGTACCATTATCCAACCATATCATCAAACAATATTAAGATACATGACAGAACGTTGACAGATGCACTATGCATGAACCATGTATATATATCCTAAAGTAAATATCATCAAATATAAACATAAAAATGAAAATTTGGATTATATCCAAATGTTCAGCTACCAAATCCATGTATATTTGACAAGAATCAACTGCATCCACATATATTATAGATATTACTACCATATAAACAGAGGTATTTTTGGGTAAATAAATGAATAATTAAGGATATCTTACTTGTAAATAATATAATCTAATTCTAGTCAACATAACTAGATATTTTCCTTTCGTTTTTTAATATTAATTTTTGTTTTGAGATTTGTTACCTTTATTTTATTAATACGGATTGTATATAAAAGGGATACATAGGCAACATGTTTACATTACTCTCAATCTATCTCTCAAAACAATCTCTATCTTTCGAAATGTCTTCCATTCCAAACAAGTTTAATCTTCATGGTGATGGGGCTAACCAAAGTGGTCTTGTTCCCAACGAAATGATTCAAAACTCCGAAATGGTTCAGTCAACGTTCATTACTTCTGATCATACGAACCAAGGAGATATGTTTTCTTCATCACCTTCTTTTACTTATTTACAAAATTCACTTGCTTCTTCATCTTCTTCTGAATTTAACAATTCAGCCTATCATCAGATGACGAGAAACATTTCATCTGTTTATTTTCCTCTTAATAATAATCCTCATCTTACTCGAGTTTCTTTTACTCAAACTCAAACCATCACTAATAACTTCACTGCTCTTGTTCCTACCAATACACTTGGCAGAACCCAATTTGATATTGAACGTGTCAATCATGGCATGGATTCTGATTCTAATTTTGGGAATCCTACATTTCATCGTCCAAATGTTTTTGATGATGATCTGTGTGAGATTTTGAATCCTGAACCTCTTAATGTCATTTATCCGGATCAAGACGAACATGTTCCTCAATATGGTCGATATGTGAAGAAAACCCCCGAACCAGCCAAGATCTTTGAAAAGACTACCGATTTCATTGATCTTGAAGAAGACGGAGAAAATGAAGACGATGTGTATGATGGTCGGACACATAGTCTACCGTATGAGAAATACGGTCCGTATACATGTCCCAAATGCAACGGTGTGTTTGACACTTCTCAAAAATTTGCTGCGCACATGCCATCTCACTACAAGAATGAGACAAGCGAAGAAAAAAATCAGAGATTTCATGCAAAGAATCAAAGAAAATATCAGAAACTAAGTAACGAAGTTCATGGCGAGTCTCAGAACGATGAAACATTCCACCATCTTGGAGATGTGAAAGAAGAGCCTATTTAGGATTTTATTTTCTTTGTGTCTTAAGCAAAAATGCAGATTGTTCTCCTCTTTCTAGTATTTTATTTAAGGTTTATTGTATTTCATAAAGTGTTTTCTTATTTTTAATAAATAATATGCATCCACAATTGTGTATGCTAAGCCTCATTACAATTTTCAATTAAATTATGTAAGTTACCATTCGCTTGGTATTTATTCAAAATCTATACTAAGGCCTTTGGTTGTAGTTGGTTTTAGTTTTTCCAAAAAATTATAATGTAGCCATTCAAGATTATAAGAAAAATAGTTTTTCTAAAAAATAGGGAATCTAGATTTAACTAGTTTTTGTCAATTTTCAAAGAAAATCTATAATCTATTTTTGATGGTTTTTTGTTTTTTAAAGGTGAATTAACTTCTTTTCCATTTTTTATTTTTTTTAAAAGAAATTTAATACAAAATCTAAAAGCCATAAACCGAAATCCAAAATCTAAAAACTATAAACTATAATTCAAAAACCACTTAAAAACTTACAAACATTCATGGCCGAGAAAAAAAAAAAAAAACTCTTTAAAACATTTCCATGTGTCAAACTCAGCAAAAAAATATTCTTTCTAAAGGTGACATGTCATCAATTTAAGTAAACTTCTTAAAATCATGTCATGTCAGCTATACACCACAATCTCTCACACGAGAACTGGATCATGGTGGGATGCTCACGCTGCTCCTAAATAACGCTTACTCTCCCCATAGATATTTTTAAATCTAAACGCCATTAAAATAAAGACCAATAAAATTCTCAAATCTTACTGTGAAACGTCCCATGATTCATCTATAAAATGCAGAATAACTAATGGTGGCGGTTATGTGAGATGATGGTTCTACTAAAGACTGAAGAGGTACATCGATTCTCTTTGTTTCTCTTATTAGGGGTACATCAAATATTATTCTATAATTAATGTTTTGTTATGTTTGCCCAGATTTCTACCTAAATTACGCTCTTTTGATGTGTACTTTTGATCTCTTATATATTGTTGTTATTGGTGTGAGTAGAGTTTTGTTTAACTAAATAAGGTTTTGATTTTCATTGACATGTTTCAAGTAGCCACGTCGTAGTGAATCCTGATCTGAACACTAGGTTCACTCTTTTCTAATCCTCCAAATAAAATGTTGTCTCTGTTTTTTGGCCCTTAGGTTTTCAGCTTCTAAGCCTTTGTTATTTGTTCGTTCTTCCTAGCTAATTTTCCTATCAGAGTAAATATAGGAGTTTGATATTTTCCTCTATGATTTGGGTTTGGATTGATAGCTAATTATCTATTGTAATTCAAAATAGGTTTGAAACAAATTTTCTAGACATACATGATTGTGTTCTCATTTGTAGTGATTTGAATCATTTGATGCACATGCTTCAGGGAATTGGTACATCGATTTTACCAAGATCAAAGAGGATGAAAATGAAGATAGTTCTTCAGGTCAACCTTTGGCATCATAGTATTGAAAACTTTCAGGTATAAAGAGGAAGATGATATGAAGAGGAGGATGTTTTCCTCTAAAGCTACTCGCAAAGAGGTTTGTATTTTCTTTAGCAAACATTTTTTTCTTATTATAGCATGCTTGAAGATGGAAATCCCTCTAAATTGTGTTTAGATTTTCAGAAGATAACGGTCATGAGGCATGAAAAAGACACTTACAGATGTCCAATACGTTGCTGCAGGAAATTAACAACTCAAGCAAAGGAAAAGAATACGAAAGATGAAGTAACATTATTTTATCAAAAAAAAGATGAGGTAACATTATTATAACATGTAATGAGTAAGCTTCTCTAGAACGTCCGTTGTCAAGTTTTTATTTATGACAGGTTCAACGACATCACAAAATATTTTGTTATGGACCTTGATGGCTAAGTTATGTCTATTTGAAGATTTGTGTACTCAATGAGGGCAAGGATCATGTAATAGCCTATTGGGGGTGCACAATGTTTTAAATATCAATCTCTAAGATCAATGACTAAGTTTGGGTAAGCTACACTTTTCCCTGGCTTTTATGGCTATATTGTACATAGATAATTGACATTTTCACCCACCAATTTGATTTTTATTTTTCACAAATCTTATCATCGAAACCCATCAAATGTTTGTCTAATTTATTAAGTTTTTTTAGTTTCACAGCACCACTAAATTTCAAAATTTGCTGTGTTTATTTTAAACGTAGGATACGGATGGCGATGTACAACCTACCAACCCTATGAAATAGGTTATTTAAGGTATATATTTAGATGCTTCATAAGTCAAATCATTCTTGATATATATAGAGATTTTTATTGAAAGTCAAAACTCAAACGTGTGTGTTCTATTAATCAAATGTAAATTATGATAAATTTCCCTCTTAAATTTCAGGTACAAGCAAAAGAAAGATGAAATCATTTGAATTACAACTACCCTAGGATTGAGAACCAGAAGTTATACCATGGAGAAGTTTCTCACAATTCGTGGAGGTTGTGACAGTTGAGCCTACTGTGATGTCTAGGTGGGTGATACTTTTACATATAATTGGGTTCATGTCTCCAACAACATACACTTTTTGACATACATGGAGTATGATTCTGAAAATACAGTTGGTAAGAAAAAGTTCTAGCATGAACAACTTTAAGATGTCTCTTTCAAGGGAAGCTAAATGCAGCTTCTGCTCTAGCTTTAATTCGTTTTTCTATGCTGACCAGAAGATCTAGAGAGCCTAAGGCATTGCTCATGCCTGTAAGACTTTTCTGGCTAATACTTTCCCTTTTATTGCCATGATTTGAAATGTTTCATGTTTTTCTAGGTTCACTCAATAGTGTCTACTTCTTGATCAGAGAAAGCTAAATCAGAGCATTGAGATAAAGGGATGGGCTAAAAGATGCACCATGAAAGGAGAGATACATAAGCATAAGATGTATACTCTCTCAAGATATTATTTGTTTTGCTTGAGTTACTATGTACACCTCCACACTTCCTCTGCTAATCACATTCAAAGAAATCTCTCGATTCGTCACCCGAGTCACAACGTCAGCATGCTGGAGGGACTAGAAGTGTTCACCTCTGGAGTCAGTCTCAAGGTAGAAATCATTCTTATACTTTCTCTTCACTCTTCCGTAATTTATTTACCATGGCTTTTTATTTTTTTTGTATAACATGCTCCATATGTTGCAGTTGTGCCTTTGTGATAATTTTCGTAAACAAATCTATTGCAGACAATGGAGACATCCGTTATTTTTTTGCAAGTGCAGGGGAGTATAGAGACATGTAAAAATAAAATCCATATTTGACTACTTAATCCAATCGTAGTGATGATGGATGTGATCAAACATTAAGCTTAACAAAGTTTATTCATTACATGTATGTGTTAATTTTGGTTAAAGTGCTCTCTTTTCATGCAATAGCAACCACATTTAGATTTTTCCAGGCTTCTGTTAAGAATACATCATGCTTTTGTTAGCTCGACAAAATGACATAAAAGATTAGTGGTATATATATGATATTTACACCAGGGACATACCAATTACTGAACTCTCTAAATTCAGCTATCTACAATTGTAAGTAACCTCATCTATTAGTCGTAATTAACTTCATTATTCCTTATTTAAACAGAAATAACAACAGCCTCGAACAACCACCAAAGGATATACTCCGTATACAGAATGTGTCTTACTTTTGAAAAATAACTATATAACAATCATACTTTAGTCTTCAATAGCTATGATTGTGCATTTTTAAATAAGTTCAAAACTACTTATATTAAACCAGATAGCCGAATCCGCATATGGAAAATATTTTTTTTCAAAGATCAAATAATTAGTTCAATTTAATCAAATTTTAATATTTGTTCCACGCGTAGCGCGGGATAGTCCCTAGTTTATAATCAAAGTAAGAAAATTATAAAATATGTAGTTCTCATGTTTTTTTTAGTTTTGCCTATTCTTCACAGTTTACAATAATCATATGGAATATCAGTCAAATATGAAAATCAGCAAATGTTTTATATATAATTATATCAGTTTAATACTTTTTATTTATTTTTACGAGTCCTGGCTTTTGGTTAGATATAAAATTAGTTTGTTACGAAAATGTTTTAAGATAATTTAATCAAAGTACAAAGTTTTCTAGCTTTATGTCACTCATACCATAATGTTTTATTTCAAATCTAGTTTAGGTTATGCTTTCAAATTACCCTAACTAGTGTTTTATTCAGGAGTTTAGAGTACGAAGCCATAACTCAGACTAGTGTTTTATACTCTAAACATACAAATCAGGATACCATAACATAAAGAAGTATTTTACAAGACGTGCTCAATCCCAGAGGAATTTTGACTTTTATGCTTTAATTACTAATGTCATATCCTTCTCTTGAAATTTTCAGAAATGACCTCACCATGAAAACCACCTAAAATGAAAAAGACCACACATAAAAACATTAATACATTAAGAGGTGACTATGCCTTCAAAAAATGGACTTTTCACAATGACAAAACTACAAAAAAAAAAAAAGAAGAAAAGCACTTTAAATTTTTGAAATTTAATATGCCTACTAAATTAGTTTTAAAATTAACTAATCATAAACTATAGTTTATTTTTACTTTTAAAATATGAAACTATGTTATATTATTAATTCCCCCTGATAATGTCTGGTACTTTAGGTAATAACATTTATTACTAACTTATAACTCTTTTATCTTATATCAATCTTAAAATTATATACTTATTTAATATAATGTAATCATTTTATAATTATGACATCTTAAGTATTTAAATTTATATATTTCGGAAAACATCTAATTTTAAATTGTCACTATGACTTTCGATCAGTCAAGTAATTTTTCTAAATTTCTTTTTGGTTATGTTGTTGTATTTATTAAATATACAATTGAAACTGTTTCTTCAATCTTCATCCTGAGTACTAGGTCTTGTTTTGTAATATGTGGAGATACTAAAAAGACTGGATTTTTTTTTGTTTTCTTTTTGGTATTATTTAAATAATATAGAATTTAGATGAATCTACTTGTGAAAATAATATTTATAAAATTTGAGGCCTTTCAATTTTCTTTTCTACCGTTTATTTTTTCTCATAAAACAGTTTATTTCAATCTATGATTTGGATCTAAGACAGAGTTTATTGGTCTCTCTTATTAAAACGCAAACACTTAATCTGGCTTTGTAATGGAATCGATCGAATTGCCTTTTCATCTTTAGACTCATTATCCTAACAATGAGAATCTACATTGTAATTTTATAATTAACAACACAAGTACGAAAGTAATCATTTTGTTATTTTCTATATATTTTTTAAAAAAACATATAAAGTTTGATTTCTAATACAAGTAACTAAATTGAAGACAATATTTTCCTCTGAGATAAGTTCATTAATCTTAACCTTTCTAAGGTGATTTCTAATACTCTTACGCTTGTTGGTAGCTAGGTCCAAATGCAAGCTAACTCAAACTCAAAGTATGTAGAACTTTGTCTCCACCAATGTCGGGTTACATAATTTTTTAGTGACTTCTCTAAGGCTTCTATAAAAAAAATTAGGATTAGCTTGTCAATCTGAGTCATAATAGTCAGTATACATGAGACAATACGAGATTCAACTAAGTTAAATGAGATGTAATGCTATAAAATTTGGTTAAACAAGATTATTGGCGATATTACGAGATTTGATCAAAATTGTATGGTTTTGTGTATATATATATGTATATGAAGCTTTTGGATATTTGAAAAATATATATTAACAAAAACAAAAAATTCTTCAAAAGCAAAAAAAAAGTGTGGATTTAGTTGCTAGCCTCAAAAAAGTGTCATTTACATGAGCATTATCATCAAGTGACCAAACCGCCGATGAAGTAAAATGTGTCTATAATTCAAACAAAACATATCATTTGACCAAATAAACTTTTTTGAAGATAATAACAATTAATGTTGAAAGTATGCACAATTTTGCTTCACTTAAAATTGGTTAAAGATATAGATTATCTGAAATTAAAATCAACATTTTACATATGCATAGTAAAAACAAAATATTCAAGCAAATGAAAAATATGTTAAACAAAAAAAAAACTAGTAAAACGTACATACTTCTCTTTCTAATGGTTATCGAATGTAAAAAAAAAGTAATAATGGGAAATTTTTCTTTTCTCCTCTAATATATTTTAAAAATATGTAACTTTTACTTTACAGCAGATAAAATATAGACCAAATACTTATAAATATATATGTGTATATATATATATATATATGCTATATCAAAAAGGAAAACAACTTAGACAGAAATTTGTAGTTTTGTACTTTAATTTAGCCGTTTTCTCGACCTTTCAAAATTCACAGGCGTTTGACTTTTAGAGGCCTCACACATGTTTTTTAAGTTTTTATAAAGAGTATCTTATTGATGTTAAACTAAGTTCGATTATTTATAAACTCTCTCTCAAATCAAAACGGTTTATGTATATATATATATATATATATATATATATCCAATTTTCTAAAAAAAGGTTTAGACAGTGGGCTAGGTCTTTAGGTATAGGTTGCATATCTTAGAGGGAATAACAATCCTTCTTATTCGTATTCTATAGGTATGGCTGCAATTTTTCATTCGCCATTGCCAACTCTTTAAACCCAACCTATTAGACGTTAACTTAACTCCTTTTACAAAAGTCATTTGAGGTTGCTTTTAGAAAAGCAAAATTTTAGCATACAAATACAACACTCTTTTTACAAAAGTCATTATGACCAATCTAACATCATTAATGTCACATTCATATATTTGACCATTTAACCAGGATTAAACTAACTATCATTTTTCTCAATTGTTTTTGTTTAATCCTGATTACCAATCTATATGTAATTAAAATCAGTTTAGCATATGATGGTGGTCCCATGACTCATCTTAGTTGAATTTAATTATGACTTGTGTTGAAGATGAACCAACTCGGTTTAATCTTATTAAGGATAAGAACCCAAGAGCAATTACTTGTTCTTAATTCAACTTATACCAATCAAATCACTATAGTAACCTAAAATGTCTACTTGAAGTTATAATTATGTTACTATTATATCACAAATTGACTTCATTTTTTTTCTTTTATGTTTTAACTCGCATTGATTTCATTTTGTGCAAATACAGTCATAATCTATAGATCAAGCCAATAGATTATATATGTTTAATATGGGCGAAAAAAGTTAGGATTCGGATAAAGAACTTTTATTTCAATTGTCATCAACAAAAGAAAGATCATTTACTTAATTAGTAAATCTAGTGTCGGTATAAAGCATATATAAAAAAGGGAAAATATTTTATATAATGTAGTTGTAATAGACATACGTTACATACGAATGTGTTTGCATATATATAAAGAAGTAGAAGAGACACAACAGTAGTTCTCATTTGATGCTCCATACTTCTCCACACAAAAACCCAAAAAAATGACAAAACGTTTCAAATTAAAGATTTCAAGAATCCTCTCTTTCAAATCTTGCCGTTCAAAAGATCCTTCGTCTCTCCCTTTCAATCCTGTTCCTTTAAATCTCCGTCGAGTTTCTCCACCGGTTAATCCCTCCGCCGTGCCACAACGTCATCGTCATTCTTCTTTCAGACTACAAGTTTTAACCGCGTTTGGTTGCGGACGCTCGTCCACGTCGTTGGATGTTGTTGATCGGAGGAACTCACCGCCGAAAACGCCGACGTTTCAGTGGGAAAGCGAAGGGAAATGGCACGTGATTGCTCAAGTCAATGAAACGCCTCGTCGGAAAATATACGACGGTGGACCGGAAAAGAATGATCACCGACGTTTAGGTAAGAAAGAGAGAAACTCTCGACGCCGAGCGAGTACTTCCTCCGCCGAAGAATACGAAGAGGTGATAGAGAGTCTCTTACCATCTTCTACAAACCTCTCACCGGAAAACACATCTTCAGAGCTGCCACGTGTCACAAGACGACGGATAAACGTTCCGAAGAAGGCAGCGAAGAGAAAAAGCACTTCGTCGGCGATAGAGGAAGGTAATAGCGAGTCGTCGTCTCCGGCGAGGCTGTCTTCGTTTGTACAAAGATTTATGCCGTGTACGGCGACGGCGGCTGTTATGGTTGAAGGAGTTGCGGTGGTGAAGAGATCGGAGCATCCGTACGAAGATTTTAAAGGATCAATGATGGAGATGATATTAGAGAAGAAGATGTACGAAGTGGCTGAGCTTGAGCAGCTTCTTAGATGTTTCTTAACGCTAAACGCGAAACGCCACCACCGCGCGATTATAAGAGCGTTTTCAGAGATTTGGGTTGCTATGTTCTCCGGTGGTAATGGTGGTGGTGGTCGAAGATCCTCTTCCTTCTCTAGTTTACGAGTCTCCGATTATGATGAGTTTTAGAAATAAGGGTAATAATGTTAAAATCCTCTGTTTATGATAATTAATGTCTAACTAGATTATTATTTTTAAAATTTGAATTAAGTGGTCGATGTAAATGTCAAATGTAAATTATGCGTCGGTGCAATAATTTAAACTGTAATCATTTAAGTGCGTACTTCAATTTAAATAATATATTTGTACGATTTAGATTGCATAGATATTCTCATTCGTCGACACAAAAAAATAAAAAGATAAAAATTGTAGTCATTCATACGCAATAATGCTTGCCTTTTTTTTGGTTAACAATTTGTGGATAAAGTATATTATCAACTTACAAAATGTTACTAGAAATTATCTTGTTTATACAAAAAAATGTTCGACCAACTAGGGATGGACAAAATATTCGCACCCGAACTTGAATCCGAATCCGATTCGAAATAGACAGTTCGGTTCGGATACATGTGTACTAAAATACCCGATCGGATGAAGTTTTCATCGAGTTCGGATACCTGTACTCGATCGGGTATATCCGAAGAAATCCAAAAATACCCGAACTATCCGATTCTATATAAAAAGACATAAGATACTCCTAACTCTAGTTCTTTATTTCTTCTTCTTTCTTTCTTTCTTTTGTCCAAAAAATCGATTGAACTTCTAAAAATCCTTTTTCCAAAAGCTCACCCCTAATTAACTCCAATTATTCAAACTGAAAACCGTAAATCACTTATTATCCGGATTGATTTCGGGTTTTTTATTGGTTGATTTCGGATTTTTTATTTTGTTTCGGATGAAAAATACATATACCCGATCCGAACCCAGTTTCTACTTCAGGTTTCGGGCATAATCCGAAAATGCTCATACCCGATGGGTGTTTACCTGAACCCAACTCGAAATCGAAGAATATCCGATCGGGTCTATACCTCTATACCTCTATACCTGAATACCAAAAAAAACCGAAATATCTGATCCAAACCCGATCGGGTACCCGAACTTCCACCCTTACGACCAACCCAAGAACACAAGAACTGTTGGTTTCACTTCACATTCGAGTTCGACCATACAACAACGCTTAGAAAAAAAACAGATGTTCGCTTTTTCTTATCTTATCTTACAGTCCGATATTAAAATGCTTAATAAGATGACACGTGGACAGTCGATGTGGACCATTTTGATTTTTGACTCAGCAAACGAAGTGACAAATGATTGAAATCAAAAGAGACAAAAGTTTAATTAAAAATTGGTCCTTTATACACTTGTACAGACAACAAAACAAAAAATACAGAGATGGGTCTCTATCTTCAGTGTTTTTAGGGGTTTATTAACACTGAAGCTGAATCATCAGTCTCTGATTCTCGAGATGAATCAATCAAAACTTGGTCAGAGAGACTATTGGAATTTGGAGCAATGGGTCCACAACTTAAACAGCAAGCCACATCTGTTCTTCTTTCTTGTTTAGTGTAAAAAGCTACCTCTAAGGTCAGAAGTTAAATTATTGAGATTTTACAGTATTGTTCTGGTAAATATCAAACCACACGGCACCAGAGATTCTGCAACACTACAAGAACATCTCTAAAAACCACACATGCTCACTAATTTCTACTCTCTCAAGATTCTCTTCGGACAAGACATTAATGTTTTTTTTTAATCACTCTATCTCGTAGATTTTGTTTGATATTGTAAAGTGAGAAAATACTTGCGATTACTTGTCATGGAAGATAATGAGTTTACAACAAGATTGATTTGGTTCAATACTCAAAAGATGAATAATATCAGCCTTGGTGTGGTGGTGGTGGAGGCATAGACATGTGATGGTGTTGGTATGGTGGTGGTTGTTGTGGTGGTGGTCCACCTTGTTGCTGCATGTGTTGCGGTGGCCACCCATGTTGTTGGTGCATTCCCATGGCTTGAGGTGGTGGTGGTAGCCTTGGACCACCGAAGCCTTGTTGGTTATGATGAAACTGTTGAGGAGGAGGTGGTGGTGGCATACCCTGAGGAGGACGGAATTGCATGGGAGGTGGAATCGCTAAGCCGTGTTGTTGTTGCTGAGGTGGCCAAGATGGTGGCTGAGTTTGGTACACTTGAGGAGGAGGTGGTGGTGGTGGTCGGGCGACTGGGATCGGGACAGGTTGCATTCCGCCATTAGCAAACGGACGTGGTATACCGTTTACTTGAGGAGCATTGAGATGGGTTGGAGGGCCACTTGCGAATAGCGTATGGGGTCTGCTTCTCTGAGAAGTTGGATTTGTAGCAGCCAAAAGCCTCTCTGCAATTCACAAAAGTAATGTGTTGTTATTCTAATGATGGAGAGAAACTAAATCCATAAGTTAGCAAAACACAAGAGAAGAGGATAAAGAGTCTTCTAACCTGCTGGAGTACCGTGGCGCTCTCCTTTAGTGTCTTTCTTGTACGCATAAGAGACTGTTATTTGACGATTACAGAGATATTGTCCAGTCATTGCCTACAACAGTCGAAGAAGGATCAGAGGTATTTACTACTATTGGATTATGTGAGTAGAGATGTTATTTATGTTGGATTTGTTTTTACAGTCAAGTTCATGACAGTCATGAAAGAAGCAGAGAATTTACCTCAATAGCAGCATCAGATGCGTCAAAGGAGTCATAGCTGATGAACCCGAAACCTCGTGAGTTTCCAGTATCAGGATCTCTCATTATCTGAAATGAAAATTAGCAAAAATCAGATTCTTTTCCCAAACAAATGATAAAAGATACTGATATCTAACAAAATAAAGATTCTACCTTAGGATTAGAAGCAATGACACCAAATGCACTGAAAGTATCATACAAGAGCTTTTCATCAACATCCTGTAAACACACAAAACCTGGTCAGTCATTGTTCAAAGTAACAATTTCAGAGTATTATCACCAATCAAGATACTTACAGGGTCAAGGTTTCCAATGAAAAGGTTAGCACCAACATCCAAACTCTTCTTATCTTGAGACGCCTAATACACAATTTTAGTCAGCAAACAAAATGTTAGCAACTCCTGCATCAAAAACTCACAAGAGTTCTAGATATAAGATACAAAATAATGAAAGTTAAGAGATACGATTAGAGATACCTTGTTAACACGAATAGGCTTCCCATAGAGCTTAATCATGTTAAGAACCTTAATTGCCTACACAATAGATTCAAAACTTGTTACCATAATGCCATAAAACAACTGTAAAACTCATCATAAAAGAGAAAAAAGAGCAACACTTGCATAATCAGCATCTTCCTCACTACGATATTCAATGAATCCATATTGTTGATGAAGATTTGTCACTCTATCTTTTGGAACATAGACGTTAACTAATGCAATCCAAAAAAAACAGAGAAACTAATATCAGAATCAAACCCTAAGATTGTTACACTAAACAAAATCCATAAACTTAAAAGTAGAATTAGGGTTTTAGCTTACCAACAGGTCCAGCTTGTACGAACAATTCCCAAAGCAATTCTTCAGAAAGCTGAAATTCAAAGATGTAAATTAGAATCAATTTCAACTAGATGAGAAAACACAAAATCGCGAATCAATCTGAAAACCTAAAAATTACATTGTCTTCCAGCTCAAAGATGAATAGCGCAGGAGACAAATACACTACAAAAATTGGTACTAAATATAAGAAAAATTGCAAAAGAAAAGCAAGAAGAGAGACATGGAAGTTCGGAAAAAGTTTTAAGAACCTGTGGATCGAGATTTCCGACGTACACAGTGGCGTCTTGGTTTCTCTCAGCGGAGTGTTGACCTAGAAGATTAGCTCCAACACCAGGAGCTATTCGAGTCGTCATCTTCTTCTCCTTAGTTTCTTACTTCGTCGCCGGGAGAAAATTTGAGAAATTTGAGGTTTTGAGTTTCGCTTCCGTCTGTTCAGGACTTTTTGCTAAGATCAGAAAAGACGGTGAAGAAAGAGGGGTTTGTTTAGAGTGGGCCAAAATGCCCATTAAGATTTTTAAGGCCCACTAAGCCTTTTTGTTTATAAGTAAGTTTCAAACCCATCCAAATTGGTTAAGAAAATAAATTATTGCCAAGTACATTTCAAATTAAATTACTTGATCCACATTGTTGACCTGAATTTGATATGGATTTAAAAAATAATTAAAAGTATATATAAGCCTTGCTCAATTTATATTTAATATTTTAAAATTTTTAATTGATTAACATTAACTTTTAATTAGTCTTTAGAAATCATATAACAAATAACACCAAAATTTGATAAGAAAGTTGAAATCAAATAATTCAAAATTTTAATTAAATAACATTAAATTCTAATTTGCTATATATTGTTCATAACTTCATGGAAAATCACAAAGACTTGTAGCTTTTCACAGCTAATTTATGAAAATAACAAATGCAGGAGCAACTCATTGTATTAGATCACAGTTTCCACAAGTCTTAATATATCTGAAGCAAGCAAGCAAGCACAAACAAAAACCATATCTTCTTAGCAAGTTCTTGAGCTTTATGCAGCAGCCTCACTTGCTTTATCTAACACTTCTCTCGTTTGGGAAGAAGATGAAGCAGAAGCAGCATTCGCCTTTGAATACAATCCCAGCTTCTCTTCTAATTTCTTCCACTCGGTTACTAAACGCAGAGGGAACTTCTTCTTCACAGTCCTAGCAACTCCTCTCGCGTCTTCCATTCTATTATTCCTCACCAATCCTTCAGTCAAATGCTTACACGTTTTGAAATCGGGAATCTTGTGTACCATCGCGCTCTTCTTGAACACTACTAAACCTTGTTCATACAACCCATTTATACACAGATGAAATATCAATGTCCTATACGTCGCTGCGTTTGGAACACAATTGTGTTCTTGCTCAAGCCCTTCATACACTTTCTTGGCTTCAACCATCATTCCTTTCACGCAATACGCAGTCATAAGATAGTTATAGCTAATCGTATCAGGTTTCAATCCTACATTGCTCATTTCTTCCATCAATTCCTTAACTTTTTCGGGACTTTCCTTCGCAGCATTCATGAGTTTAACATTATAAACTGTGTTATCCAATTCACAGCCTTTATTCACCATCTCATTCCACAAGCTTTCCGCTACATCGACTAAGCCATTCTTATACAAAGATCCTAAAATGGTGGTGAATGCAATGATGGTAACTTCTACACCTTTAACCTCCATATCTCTCATAATCTCCATAGCTTTTTCAGGAGAACCAGATTCACAATATGACTTAATCAACATACCATAAGAGATTTTATCAGGAGTTATATTATTATACCTCTGAGGAATTTCGTCGAACAGTTGGGGGACTCTTTCGAACAAATCAGAATGAAGACAAGCTGCGAGTAAAGCATTGAAGGAAACAACGGATCTTGGAGTACCAAGCTTATCCATCTCCTCGAACATCTTTAAAGCATGATCAAACATTGAAGCTCGTCCATAAGATCTGATCAATGTAGAGAGGAAATGCTCTGTTTTTATCTTGGGATCATTTTTGTGAGACTCGATTAAGGCTTCGATGTCGGAGAAGCGTTGAGATTTAGCGAGGCGTTGGACTGTGAGTTCCATGGCGTAGCGAGAAGAGAGAGGGGATGTGAAATTGTTGGAGACGGAGTTGTAAATTGCTAAGGCTTTGTCGGGATCGTGGATTTTACGGAGCTTGGATTTAGCTTTGGAGATAGTGATTGGGGTGAAAGAAGCGGTGGTTGGAGCAGCGGCGGTGGAGAAGCGGCGAAGGAAGCGGAGATAGAGACGTGACGGCGTCATTGCAAGCGTCGCCACCGGGAACGGAGAAGGAAGGGATAGTGTTGGAAATGTCTTTAGGGTTTAGAAATGGGTTTTGACTTTTGTTGACCTCAATAACTGAACTAAAAAATTAAAACAAAAATAACAACAGTAATTGTAAGAAATAAAATTCATAATTTTTGTAATCGTAACTGAAATGTTTTTTATAGCTAAAAATAGTTTAGTAAAATTTTACCATCTGATGTGTTTGTAATACTTGGTTGCTCTGAGGACAATTCAACATATATCAAAATTATAGCTAGCGAGATAAAGACATGTGTCGTTGTCGCTCGATCGATGAGATTTTAACACGTATAAAAAATATTATATTATTTTTGTTTTGTTTAATAGAAAAAGAAAACCAGTGAAAAATAAACAATAAAATAGATAACTTTTTAGTTTCTATTTTTTAAATAAGTTAAATTTTATTATCTCAATAAAATTTAAATTTTCCTTTTCAAATTTAGATTTTTATTATTTTTATATTATTTAAACTCTAATAAAATTTTTAATCACACATGATCACATAATAAAATAGATGTTTATATTAAAACTAATAGAAATAAATTAAATAATAAAATAGATATTTAGACTTTAAATTTTAAAATTATGACACATGTAGAAAACAAATTGTATTATTTTTGTTTTCCTTAATCGAAAAGGAAAACCAACAAAACAAAATTAAATAATAAAATATATATATATATATATATATATTATAGTTTTTATTTTTCTAAAATATGTTAAATCTTATTAATTCAATAAAATTTAAACTTTTCTTTTCATATTTAGATTTTTAGATTATTTAAACCCCAATAACTTTTTTACACGCTTCTAATTATTTGAACAAACAAAATTTTTTTACAATCCAACATAATTTACTATTTTAATTAGTTAGGTGTTAAATAAATTTTAGAGTAATTTTTTGTTTAATTTGTCAACAAAAATTACATATAATTGGTACGGAATAAAAAATTGGTTAGAAAATCCATAATCTTATAGGTTTACAAAATGAAGAAACAACATTGGAAAAGAAAATTGAAGGAAATGTTATCCATAGAGAGAAAAAGTATGTACTCTCACAAATTAAAGAAGTCAAAATTGTTCTCTTCCAAAGGAAATAAGTAAAAAAAAAAAAAAAAGGAGCTAGAAATCCACTCAGAGATAATTACTTATGTGGAGCTAAATCTCATAGACTAACCTGGATCCAGACGAGAGAGCAAGGCGGTGGGACTTCCGCTAGAAATTAAAAATGATGGTGGGTGAGAATCTGATGCCTGAAAACAAAAGAAAGTGCGAAAACTAAATATCTTGAGGTATAAAGCCTGAGATAGGAATAAAATCGAGAGATGGTGAAGGAAGAGTTGAGCTAGAGGATGTTGTTGGAAAATGTCAGAAGCCAAGGAATGGTGAAGGTTTTTGGCAAGTGAAGGTGCGAGAGGCAAATGATATTCTGTTAGGAACCGAGATAAGATATGAACAAGGGGACATCAGAGAGACTACAAAGATCTTACGAGAAAAACGTCTTGCCTATATATAAGTGAGAGCATAGCCGCTGGTCAATAGATCCATTTTTTCAAATCTCACAGTAAGGCTAGGCATTCGGGTTTGATTCAAGTATATCGGGTTTAGAAGCCTATGATCAATTCAGATATTTATAATTTTTGGTTCGGTTCGGTTCCATTTGGATTTGACTCAGTTTTAGGTACACAAAATATCGGAAAACAATTAATGAAATATTGGTTAAATTTGAATAAATTTTGATTGAATTTTCAAAAATATAATTAAGAACTTTCAAATATTTTAGTTACTTTGGGTATTTTGGTTATTTCGGTCTTAAAATAATTGATATTTTCAGGTTTATAATTATAGGGTAATTGGGTTATATCAAGTTTATATATTATTAATATTTTGGATAAATAGTTGTATTTCGAGTATTTCATGTATCCATTCAGTTCTTGGTTCTCAGTTCAGTTCTTCGGATATAAGAGTATATGACCAATCCGGGTTTTTGTCGGTTTAGATTTAGGGTTGGTACCCTTTTCAGATCAGATTCGGTTCGATTTTTTGGTTTCTAGTATTTTCTCACGACTTATCTCACACAGTGATCGAAAAACAAACAACAAGATATGACCAAAACCTACTTGACGTGGTACAAATTTTTAATATGTTAATAATACAATTATAGTATAGAAAGTTCAATTAATTTATTCATGTAAAAAATAAACTTAAGTAAATATTTATTTTTCTAAGAAAACATATTTTCTACTTCTTTCTCTAAAGCAATTTAAGATATTTCATAAACAACAGATATTTAATTTATTAATTTTATCTAAATTTAATTTATTTTTAAAGTTTAGAAAACTCGACCATCGGACGGGTCCTAATCTAGTAATATATAATATACAAAAATGAATAATATTATAAAGTTTTGGAGGAAATTGTCAAATTCTTAAAACAAAAATGAGAAAACTTTGACTAAATTTATGGAGTTGCATTAGAACAGTGAATAGCATAGATTGGTATATGTGCTTTGTTTTTCTGCTCGAATTTGAACATGGATTTGCTATTTGAAGTTTCAATTTCCAAGTGTGAAATGACCCACAATCTCCAAAAACTCTGAACCTGAATATATGTGAGAAATTGAAAATATACTCAATCACTCAAGATCTTGCTGGACTGACTCGATTATTATGATGTAACAAGCATACTGACTCTTGAAAACGATCTCATATGCTCCCCAGAAATGAGGGATCCTTTTGACGAAAGATTATTCCTCTACCATTTTTGACATCCCATAGATTATAATCATTGGGAGCACATTGATGACAGCGTTGCTCTGGACGAAAATCCTCTATACTATCAAGTCTCTATACTATATTGGTGAAAATCCTCTATACTATATTGGTGAAAGATTTACTACCTTTCGTTGAGTAACTTTTTCTAAACATAAAAATGAGTATTAAAACCAAAAACAAACACTTGACAAAACATAAAAACGAGTATTTCAATATCTTTTAAGCATCATATGCGCGCTTCTTCTACATTGTTCGGTGGTTGTGGTAGCAGGGCACATCGCTATGCAGTATACTTATGGTGATTTCCTTAACTTGAATGATATTTATTTCACTATCGAATATATGATTGGGATCACAATAATGTATAAAAGTTGCAAGAACATGATTATGATCTAATTGCCTTAGAATAATCATCAAGAACTCGTATATATGGAAATTATGGTTAGTTTGCATACAAGAAACTATTTGATGTGGTAAATTTTCAATCTCTAAATATTTATTTCTATTTTTTTATCATCAGCTTGTTCATAGAAAAGACACTACATTTAGAAATTTTGAAGTTGGATAAATAATAGAATATCAAGGAAAACATGAAATTATAGTTGTATTCTCACTCGTAAATAATAAGTTTTATAAAATTTTCCACTTCGAGATTATGTGTATTTTTATGGATGAATACTTTTTTATTCTTTGATAGAAATTCATATATGTTATATATTACTTGCATGTTAGGACGAGTTTTTCATTGTTGGACCTCGGTAAATTTTAAAATTATTTTTGTGTTATTGATCATTGAAAGTGTTTAGACATAGTACGACAATTTAGATAGTACCAAAATTGCACTCATCACAATAAAATGAGGTAGTTTAGGGAAAATTTTAATACTACTCTACTACCAATGTAATGAAAATTTTTGTATCGAAGTAAATTAATGGATTTTTAGGTATGTTGCAATTCACATTGAATGTTTTACTCATCTAATTAGTTTCCTAAAAATTTAATTTGATTATTGGACTTGGTATCATTTGACCTACGATACCCCACACAACAAAATATTTTATCAATAAAGAATTGTTGAAGTTTCTATGAATCGTCTTTACCTTAATGAGCTTCCAACGGGAAATAACGATGTTGTTGTCATCTCGTACCATGATGGCTTAAAGGAGATGCTATTGTCATGAACCATTCTTCGATTGATAGAGGATTCGTTTGTTCTCTTTTTCGCATATACAAGGATAAGAAAAGTAAGAGAACAAAATTTGGGCGGCCATCACGCACGATGAACCATTTGGACGAAGATGGAACACAGTTTAGGTGGCCATCAAGAACAATGGAGCATTTGGACAAGGATGGTCTTCCATCTCCTAGTACAAGAGTTCCAAGTAGTAATAATGTGATTATAGGGAAAACCTTAAAAAACCATCAAGATGAGGATGGAAAACATAGTATTAAGAAGCGTATAGGCAATACCGGAATTGTGAGAACCAAAACAGTTAAAACTCCATAGATTGAAGATAAGTTCAGCAGCCACCACTCCCAGAAGGGAGTGATAGGGATGACCACTTCTCAAGAAACATGCCATGGACCATGCAAGGTATTACCCCTGACATCATCATCAACCCACATTCTATAGCATCCCATATAACTATAAGACAGTTGTGGGAGTGTCTTATGGGTAAGAGCCTGGCTACCATCACTACAAGAAAACACGCTAGAACGGACGGAAAAATCCGTCGGAAATCCGTAGAAATTGGCCAATTCCGACGGATTTTTCCGTCTGTTCTATCTCGTCGGAAATAAAAATTCCGTCGGAAATCCGTCAAAAATTTCCGACGGATTTCCTAAAAATATAATTAAACTCATATGCAACATATTTAACACATTTGATACAGGATTCCATCGGAAATCCGTCAGAAATTTCTGACGGATTTCCGATGGTTTTGTGGTTTCGTGGTCGTTTACGATCCATTTCTCTTGAAATATGTTTGTAATATGATTTGTTAGTCATTTCGATGATAAAATACTAACAAATAACTTGTTACATATTAAATATACCAAAATTAGAAAATTTTATTTGTTATGTTTATAAATCATCGCTTAAGTATATGTATCATTGTCTAACATGTAAACATGATTGTATGAATTTTTCTAATTTTGGTATATATGATATATAACAAGGTTTTTGGTATTATTTTATGATTGAAATGAGTAACATATCATACTACAAACATATTTCAAGAGAAACGGATCGTAAACGACCATGAAACCACAAACCCGTCGGAAATTCCCGACGGATTTCCTACGGTTTTGTGGTTTCACGTGTCTCGTTCTAAGGTTTAGTCTGACATATGACTAGACAAGCCGAAAAACAAATTCCGTCAAAAATCTATCGAAAATCCGTCGGAAATACGTCGGTAATCCGACGGAATCGTCAATTTCCGACGTAATTTCCGACAGAATATAAATCGTCAAAAAATTTCTGACGGATTTCCGACGGAATTGTCAATTTCCATGTCTATCGGAAATACGTCGGGAACCCGTCAGAATTTTCCGACGGATTTATATTCTGTCGGAAATTCCGTCGGTTTTGCGGTTAATTTCTTGTAGTGACTATACTTGGAATTGCACTTTCGTTTCCCCATTGATAGACAATCAAAGCTCAGATTCACAAAGATAAGATGAAATCAAAGCTCATTTTGATCAATTAATGAAGATTGGACATGAAATCGAAGATGACGATCGTAATCAAAGAAAAATGGCTTTGCGGAAAGGTGATGAACGAAGGAAGAACCGATGATTCGGCTAAGAAAGGAAATATCAAAATAGAAATCGATCAATCTAGGTCAAGAATTAAGAAGTTGAAGATTCATAGTTGATCAAAGAAGATGAAGAAGCTGAGCTAAGCTCAGAGCTCTGATACCATAACAGTAGAAATTATGTAAACCATTTTTTTCTTATTCGATTATGAAGTTACAATACAAGTATTTATACGGTTGACTATTCTACTATACAAGTATTGACTATACAGTATTTATACTAACTCTCTACATAATTAAATGATCTACACTTAATTAAACGACTATACTTGATAGTAACCACTTATATAGGTTAAAAGTTTGTATAGTTATAGGTTGTTCTCCCAAAAAAAGAAAGATAAGTAATAGTATCCTGTATCATTTTCAATTTTACTGTTAGAAGTTTGTGTAAGTGCAGATAAATATAAGTCAAGACATTTATTTAACAAGATTCAGCAATTGCGTACATACGTTATCTCTGTTGAAAATACTTCTTTACCAACAAAATTATAGTTACTGGGAGTGTATTTGCACTGGCCCATTTATTTTTTTCAACCAAATCTATCAGAATTAGAGTCTAGATTATTTAAAATTTTGTTATATAAGGCCCATTTTTGAACCGGACCTGCTGCTTAGTTAGTGCTCATTTCCGGATTTACATGACCCTAAAACCCTTCTTAGATTTCTTCCAACACCCATGAGATAGTGTTGGTTTTGGTGAGCTTATCGATGCCACTAGACTACAAGCACTTCTCTTTACATGAGTGAGATGTTACAGACAGATTTTGTGCAGCCAAATTTGTCTTCCTAGCTCTTTACCTTAAATCATTTAAAATAACATTTCATTTTGACCTAAATTCTGTAAAAATACGAATTTAACCAAAACTACATCATCAACTATGAAGAAATTACTTTTTGAAATCGCTCAATTAATTAACTATTTTTTCAATCAATTAATTAACTATTTTTAGTGAGAAATTTTTCTTACCAACCAATATTTACTGCCACATACTGTGCACATATATAAAGATGTTCATTAAAAATAGAAAAACAACAAAATAAACGTGAAAGGAGTGCCAATAGTTCCTGGAACTTTAACACCATCCACAAACAATCGTACCAACAAATAGTTTGGCCAATTTGGATGGCTTCGGTTTCATTCTGAGTGTATGCGTCCATCATTTTGCTTCCACTTACGATGCTTTCTCCCCCTTATGATATTACATTCAAGCCATAATAAATACATTACAATATATTTATAACAACTAATTAAATCTTAAACCGGAATGCACACTAATCTCAAAATCAGTAAAAATTTCCATTTTCTTACCAATAAAAACGTTTATAATGACCAACATAGAAATATAATAGATAATTGACAAGACAAAAAAAAATACAATAGATAAAATTTCATCCCTAACTTCAATCAACACTACAAATTTTGAACCATATTACACGACAATAGTTAGTTAGTTTAGAAGATTACAAACAATCATTATAATGTTAAGTTCATGTATAGTCAATATGAATTCAGTGTAACATAGGTTGTGATCAATTATATATATTCTAAGCTTCGCTAAGAATATATTCCATGTATACTAGGTACCATAGCTGATCAAGGTCGAAATTTAACATATATGGAGACTTGATGAACTCTTTAACATATACTACGTGAAATTTTATTGATATAATTTTCTTTAAATGATTTGAACTTTCTTTTCTTAAAACTATTTTTAAGCTATTGAATATGTAGTATTAAATAAATGTGGACACATCTCATTCGATGTTTGCCTCTTGTTTTTTGTTAAAGGGATATTTGCCTCTTGTCTTACCTTTTTCTTTTACTAGAAAATCTAAAAACTTATGTAATGATGTTGTTTTCTTTCGAAAAAAAAAAAAACTCTACAAAACAATCTCCATCGATTAACATCACTTCATTTACGTGATTTAAACATATGCATTTTAGTGATTCCTCGGGTTCTCTAATTTTAAAAATGTTTGTTTTTAATGCATGTTCTAATGTTCAATTAAAAAATTATCCTAATTAACTCAAATAAGATGGTCTAGTAGTATTTGGATCAGGATCTAAGAGGGACATTTCATCCTTTTCTTTTTAGTGTGTTTGAATTCGATTTCCACTGAGAACAAATTGCTTTGTTTAGTCACTTGGATTTCAGGGTTTTGATCCACATATTTAATCTGTGATGGTTTTGTGGGAAAATCCTACCAAAAAGTTTTCTTCGGAATATGGTCGGCGATGACTCTTAATTTGATTTTCTAAAATCGATGATCGGATACTCGATGCTAACTAAAAGAATTACAATAACTTTGTTTCAGTATGTAAGATATTTTAGCAATTTATTTGTTATATTTGATATTTTCAAATTTTTATGTAAAATTTTTTAATGTATTCATTTTTATGATCAAATATATTTTGTAGGGTTATTTATCATTTTTTATAAAAGGCTTAGTGTTATGTTTATCATTGGTTGAACCGTATTTAATATCTCATTTTTAATATAGAATCACTAAAAAGTAGTAAATAATTTATGCAGCCTTTTAAATCTAGGGATTTTAGCTAAAACATCCTACATACTCAAAAAGACCGAGTGTATGTGTTTTTATTGTGAAACTTTCGATTTATACTGTTTTTAGAATTAAGTAAAGACAAATAAGATCTAACCTACCCAAGTTATCAACTGTATCGGAAAGCCCCCAAACTCTTTCCGGCTTGGATCGGCCAAATGCATCCCAACTAATACACATAACTTCACTTTGAATTTCTCTTTCTCTTCTTCCAGAAGATTTCTCCTTTATCATTGACCTAAATGATTGATTTTTTAAAAAATGTTAAATTGATTAATAAAAAGGAATTATTATGTCTAAAAAATAAGAGTTGTAAAATGGAACAGAAACAATAGAGAACATCTTAAATCAATAAAGAATGATGAGAAAAAAACACTATTAAGCTACCCCATTCGACTGGATCTTTCTTATTGATTTCTCACACGATTTGTATGATAATCACCGTTAGACTAGAATCTGTGTCAAAGGTTTTGAAGTTGTTTCAGTTCGAGGATTAATCTGGTACGTCAGACCTAGTCTAATGATCGATTCCACTTTACAACCAAAGATTTTGGATTAAAAAGAAAACGAAGTCTAACAGTTTATTTTTACATTTGGTTAAAGTTAACAGTTTAATTTTTTATATGATAAAATTAACAGTTTATTTTTAAATGTAAACAATATAAAGATCGTGAATCCGTGTTTGAATGCAAATATTATTTCTTTACCCAACCAAATTCATTTAACCTTAAGAGCATAAACTCTCGATCGTTAGGATTTTGATTTTGATTTTGATAGCGACTTTATATATATGCCTTTCCATTAAAAAAAAAAAAAGGTATGCAATACGTAATTTGCTACTTGTTGGACGTAAGTTTTACATTATAGTATAAAATCAAAGCTGTGACTAGTCCGTAAGATATAGCCATATAGATAACATTTTTCTTCTCATCCTACACAAATACAATATAAATGGATGAAGATGAATAATTTTGCCCACATATTTTTATTAGAAAGAAGTTTTAAACCAAGAAAACAAGTTTTTCTTTCATAACAAAAAAAAAAAGAAAAGAAGAAAATGTGGGTCCAAACAAAAAAATAAGGACAACAACATTTTACCTTGCGTACACTCATAGCCCAAAACTGTATTTTCCCATACATTTCCAGCTCACAACATATAACTTTCAAGGAATCAAATCAAAATTTTATCTAATACTATCCAGTTTGAGTTTCTATTTATTTTTTAAAAATATTGTATATCTATTAAATGTACATATTTTCACTTTTAACAAATTTAGAGATCTATGTAAATGATACTAAGAATATTGTAGGCATCCTTGATATTAAATTTTTATATTCATATTATAATTTATAGATTAATTTGTAGGAAATGAGTAGCCTTAAGGCACATACATGAGACTTCATGGTGACCAATCCTCCTCGTCAATGTCGCTCGGAAAGCCGCCAAACTAACAGATATATAAAGAGCTAATGCTCTTTAACATTTTGAAGAAAAAGTCGATGCATGATGTGACGTAACATATCTCCTCCCATGACGATATATGTCGCACCAACCCTCGTTTTGCCGGTAAAGATTGTTTGCTTTTTTATGCATGTTCTCATCTTTTTACCAAATTACAAACGCATATAAAAAAGTTTGAAGTTATAATACTTTCCAGTTTGTTATAACTAAAATGTAAGAAAGACTAAACATAAAGTGCAAAGAACACATACAAATATACGTAGTTTACCAAAAAAAAGAATACCAATTTTATTATTGGACCCTGGAGGCGTAATAGTATCTTGTTTCAGAGTTACAACAAAGATTATTAAGAACAAGAATATTTTTAGAGCATTCCCTAATTCAGTCCTAAACTAATTGGTCTACACCAAAATTGATTTTAAAGCATATGATCAAGAGAATGAATTAAATGATAGAACTGCTAATTTCAACCATCATGGACATAAGTCGGAACCAAGTATTCTGATTTGTTGATCAAAATCATATATCATCTTTTTTTCAAAAAAAATCAATTTCAACATGTAATGATAGTCCGATAGTATTGGTCTGTTGAGATTTGAGAACAATAACTTTTTGTTCGATACAAGTTTAATTTTATACCTCGATAAGAAAATTCCAAACGAACAACAAAATATGCAATGTAAATATTTAGTGCACCAAATTATAGAAATGTGGAAAAGAATCTTTAAAGGCTGCGCCACTATTCAACATAGATCAGGAAAATGCCGAAATTGAAGAGGATAGGGACTTTTAACTTACAAATTTTATTTATCAATATTACAGATATTTTTGATTTTATAGTATTACAAATTATGACCCACTGTTTAAAAATGGTTCATATAATTTTTTTCTAGCATTAAACAAGTAAGAATAAATTTTTTTTGCACATGTAATCACGATGAACGAATTCACATATATGACTTCAAGGCGGAATTTTTCCCCAAAATATTCTGGTTTACGACATACAATTTTATATGCATGATGCTCATGATAACAACTTTATACTCTAACATTAAACATGTTACCAACAACAACAACAGCAAAAAAATTACCCTAACATGCAAGATCACGATAAACCTAAGATACTCCTCATTAAAATAAAAAAAAATAAAAACAAAAAGAGAAAGATTTCTCATTTGAGAGACTTGAGTATTTTATTAAGAGACTCTAGTGCCACTTGTCTTTCTACAAGTAGATCAAAAAAAATTTCAAATTTAAAATTAATTCAATAACTAAATTATATTATATATAATAATATTTTATGGTTTAGAACCTTAATTTGTTATTTAATAGATGTAAGTTCTCTAACTTAGAGACTCTATAGATGTAAGTTCTCTAAGTTATTTAATTTGATGTAGTTTTTTTTTTCTTTAAGAAATGGCCCTGGTTAAAAGTAGAACACTTTCTTGATGATGACATAAACTTTTTTTTTTATTCTTTTCAAATTTTCGCTCGATCTACTTGTCATATGTACACACTAAATCTGAAGGAAAATGCATAAATCAAATATTTTATACTTTGCAGAAGTCTAATTCTCGTACCAAAATACGTGGGCACCCACGAACACTGGATGTTTCTGATCGTCATTTTCCACTACTACAGATCCAAGTGGTGGACATATGTGTGAATGCGTATATATACTATGAAAAGGCATACAATGGATATAATAAGCTATTCTAACATTTAACATAACAAAAAAGAAAAATACTCACACCATGGTTCAAGCTAGTGGTCATACTTCTCCCGGGTCGGATCCAAACCTGACTCATATGAACAAATTCGCTTGCAGATGTGCCATTGTTGCTTCCATCATTTCTATCATCTTCGGATACGGTAAATCAATTTCTAAGTACCATAGAAATATATCTACTTAATGGAAGTATATTTATGATTTTTTTTCTTATATTTATGATTTTATATAAATGAATCTTAAATTTATTCATTATAAAGTTTGTTTTTCTTTCTTTATTGTGTTTGTCTTTAGATACGGGAGTCATGAGCGGAGCTCAGCTCTTTATAAGAGAGGATCTGAAAATAAACGACACACAAATCGAAGTTTTGTTAGGAATCCTCAGTCTATGTGCTCTCGTCGGATCACTAACGGCGGGAAAAACATCTGACGTCATCGGTCGACGTTACATCATTGCTCTCTGCGCCGTGATATTTTTAGTGGGCTCAGTTCTTATGGGCTATGGCCCCAACTATACCGTTTTGATTCTTGGAAGATGTATCGCCGGAGTTGGTGTAGGTTTTGCTCTCATGATAGCTCCGGTTTACTCTGCCGAGATAGCCTCTGCTTCACATAGAGGCTTTCTCACTTCTCTCCCTGAGATTTGTATTAGTCTTGGGATTTTACTTGGTTATGTTTAGAATTACTGATTTGGGAAATTGGCATTGAAGCTTGCACTACAAGAAATCTACCGCAAAACCGATGGAATTTCCGACGGAAATAATATACGTCGGAAAAAACCAACGGATTTCCGACGGAAATTAAAATTGTCAAATCCGTCGGTTTTTTCCGACGGATATGAATCCGTCAGAATATTTGAACGTTAATATAGCCGTTGTTATAGCCGTTAAATTCTGACGGATTTCCGACGGCTAGCGTTATTATATATATGTTACCATACTTCTCCATTTAATCACAACAACAAATTTCAACCCAACAATTCTAAAAAAAAACGTGTAGAGAGAGATGTCGTCTTCTAGAGATTTAAGATCGTGGATGGATGAAAAAATGTTTGATCCAGAGTCGAAGTTATTAAACGATGGTTATGCACGAGGTATATGCGAGTTCATGGCCATTGCTGGAAATCAACCGCGAGTGAAAACAAGTGGTAAGATGAAATGTCCATGTTTAATTTGTCACAATTCTCGTAATGTTAAGATAGAGATAGCTTGGCATCACTTGTATAGCAATGGATTTATGCCGGGTTACAAGATTTGGTATCTATATGGAGAAAGAAATTTTGATTATGGTAGTAGTAGCAGTGAACCCTATGTTGCGGATAGCTTAAGAGAACATAGAACGGAAGTAGATTTTGGTGTTGGTACCGTTGAGATGGTGAATGATGCGTTTAGAGAGAATTTGCCATCGACCGTAATAGATGAGGATAGGGTTGAAGAACCAAATGTAGAAGCTAGAAGATTTTTGATATGTTAGACGCAGCGAAGCAGCCATTATATGATGGGTGTAGAGAAGTTCATTCACCTTTATCATCTGCTAGTAGAATGATGACCATTAAGACGGACTTCAATTTGGCAGAGAAATGTGTTGATGCGATAGCAGATATGGTGAAAGATCTTTTGCCTGAAGATAATCTTGCACCGGCATCATACTACGAGGTACAGAAACTTGTAGGTGGTTTTGGTTTGCCGTATCAAGTAATAGATGTGTGCATCGACAACTGTATGATATATTGGAGAGAAGATGAAGACAGGAGAAATTGTCGATTTTGTTGTAAACCACGGTTTCAGGATACTAGTGAGAGAGTTCCAATTCCATTTAAACGTATGTGGTACTTACCGTTGACTTCGAGGTTGAAGAGGTTATATCAATCTGAGCGCACGGCAGAGCAAATGAGATGGCATGCAGAACATCGTCAAGATGGAGAGATTACACATCTTTCAGATGCAAAAGCGTGGAAACATTTTCAATCCATGTATCCGGATTTTACGTTTGAGAGAAGAAATGTGTACCTCGGGTTATGTACAGATGGTTTCAACCCATTTGGGAAGCATGGAAGGCAGTATTCGTTGTGGCCGGTAATCGTAACACCGTACAATTTGCCCTCTGGTATGTGCATGCGTCGAGAGTTTTTATTTCTCTCCATTCTTGTTCCCGGCCCTGAGCATCCGAAGAGATCACTAGATGTATTTCTCCAGCCATTGATCTATGAGTTACAAATGCTATGGAGTCACGGTGCTGAAGTGTTTGATGTTTCGCACCAGCAGAATTTTAGGATGCGTGCGGTTCTTATGTGGACCATTAGCGATTTCCTAGCATATGGAATGTTATCTCGATGGACAACTCATGGAAGATTATCGTGCCCGTATTGCGAAGACAACACAGATGCTTTCCAATTGAGGAACGGAATAAAGTCGTGTTAGTGTGATTGCCATAGAAGGTTTCTACCGAGGGAGCATCCGTATCGTCGGTCTACAACATTATTTACGAAAAATAAACAAGTGTTTGAAGCTCCACTTGATGAGCCAAATGGCAGTAATTTATTGGATCAGTTGAGAGATTTTGGTGCTACGATGACTTCTGAATGTGGAGGTAATGGGCATGAAACTGTTTACAGAGCCAGGGAAGTTCATAATTGGCACAAGAAGAGTATCTTTTGGGAATTGCTTTATTGGAATGACCATATATTGAGGCACAATCTCGATGTGATGCATGTTGAAAAGAACTTCTTTGATAACATAATGAATACGGTTTTAAATGTACCGGGGAAGACAAAAGACAATCTGAAGTCTAGGTTGGACTTGGCAGAGATTTGCGATCGTGATTTTCTTGAAATTCTTCCTAAAGGTAAATATCGTTTTGCTCCGTACTGGTTGGATGCACAAAAGAAAAAAGAATTTTTTGATTGGATTCAAGACGATGTCAAATTCACTGATGGATATGCATCTAATCTGCGTAATTGCGTCGACTATGGAGAAGGAAATTTTATCGGAATGAAAAGTCATGATTGTCATGTTGTGATGCAGCGACTTCTTCCATTTGCTTTTTGCGGAGCTCCTTCATAATTGTATAATATGAATTGGTTATGTTAAATATTTTTTATACTTTACATTATTTATTTAAATTAGAATAAATCATAAATTTGTTTTAATAAAATTATAATGCTTTTTATTAATTTATAATCATTTTTAGAAATTTATAATCATTTTTAGAAATTTATAATTATTTTTAGAAATTTATAATTATTTTAGACATTTATATTTATTTTAAGTAATTTAAAAAAAGTAATTTGGTTTTAAAAATTTAAAAGGGATTACGGATTATACGAGGGTTCTGGGAGCCGAGTACGTCGAGGTTCCGGTAGGAGTAGGGGAGTTGCGAGGAGTCCTTCTACGGCGTCTACCCATATTCCGGACACCGCATCACCTGTACCAGCTGCTGCTGCATCGACACCACCCTCTACTGCACCGTCGCGCATGAGCATCGAGAACTTCATTGCTTTACCTGGACGAGAGAGATTCAATCGTCTTCATCCGGATTGTGTTGGGACAGACACATGGTAAGTTTGATTTTCCTATTTAAAAATATTAAATTATGATTTCATATTTTTTTTTATAAACTATTTAAAGTCTACAAAATAATTTATTTTGAATGTTTAAAGATTCGGGAAATGGGATTTCTAAGTCTATCAACTGGATGCTTAATGGATTGCTTCAGCATCCGTATCCGACGTACACCCAAATGCCCTTAGAAGAGCAGGAAATGTGGTTTCGGCAATTTGCGGTAAATTTTTCATTTTCTTTATTGTTTAATTTGAATTTAAATAGTTTATTAGTTTTTTTAATTTAATTTTTATTTTTTCAGCAAGAATTTACTTGGGAGAGTCACATTACCGCTTTGGTTAGAAGGGAGTTCCACAAAAAAGCGGCAATAATGTATTCACGGAAGCTGAACGAGTGGAAGGGGTTGTGGTCGAGGAATCTTGTGCCAAGAGAATTGGTTATGAACCCGGCCCTATGGAACGGGTTGATAGCATCTTGGAGTGAAGACACTACAAAGGCAAGCTCCACAACCGACTCTGCGTGCCGGAACAGGGATCGCAAAGGAAAGGGTAAAGCGACGCACAATCAAGGAGCAACCAGTTTGGTCACAAAGGCAAAACAATTTGTAAGATTTTGGTTTAATCAATATGTTGTTTTTCAATTTTATATTCAAAATATTTACTATATTTGTTAATTTTATAGTTTCGCAAAGATGGTGTCCAACCTTCTGCCCTCAGATTAATCGAAGTTGCACACACCAACAAGAACACCAATGAAATCCAAGATGGTGTAGCTCGGGAGATCGTTGGCAACGTCAGGAAGATGGGTCAAGAGTTTCTTCTTACTCAACCAATCATTGAAGGAACCCCGCCTCTCACCGAAGTCCCGATCGAGAAGATCAACGAATTCGTCTACGAGGTAAGTAAATTTTAAAATTTTAATCAATTTTTATTTTATTTCAAATATTTATTCAACTTTTCATTTCTGCAGTGTACTCCGAAGACCAAAGGTCGGGTCTTTGGTCTTCTGGACGATTCATCATCTTACTAGGCTACTTCACGCTATTTTGGAGATCCTACCGCCGATCTTAGGGTGGAGCTCGCACAGAATCACACTGAAATGGAGGAGATGAAGGCAAAGATGCAACGCTTTGAAGAGGCCGGAGAAGCGCAAAGGGCGAAATATGAAACTGAGCAAGAAGCGATGGTCCGACGGATGAACGAATTATTTTTGCAATATCCACCACCTCGACCGGGACCACCTCCACCGGACGTTTAGTTTGATTTTCGGATTAGAAACAATTTTTATATTTTTTTCTTTGAATTATTAAAAAATTTGAATCATATTCAATTTTAATTTTCAATACAATACAATTTTAATTTTCATTTCTTTTTAATTTAATTTTCTTAAAATTAATACATTTATTGATTTTTCAAATTATTATACTAAAAAAAAACTTGGCCGTCGGTAATCCGTCGGTTTTTAGATCCGTCGGAAATCTGTCGGATTTTTTTTTGTCGGAACGCCGTCGGTAATCGTCGGTTCAAAAAACATCAGAATTCTGTCAGGAATCCGTCGGAAATATTCCGACGGGAAACCGACGGAAACTATTCCGATAGAAAACCGATAGATTTCGATGGATATCCAGAAACTAGGTTCCGTCGGAAATCCGTCTGTATTTCCGACGCGGTTTCCAATTCCGACGACATAGTTCAGATGATAAAAGCAACGGATTTCCGACGGATTTTACCTAGTCCGACGGATTTTTCCGTCTGATCCTGGCTGTTTTCTTGTAGTGTTGGTTGGAGATTGATGCTTGGTATCGCAGCTTTACCTACTTTCATATTGGCTTTTGGGATTACAAAAATGCCTGAGTCTCCTAGATGACTTGTGATGCAAGGTAGGTTAGAAGAAGCGAAGAAAATAATGGTTTTGGTATCCAACACAGAAGAAGAAGCTGAAGAACGATTCAGAGACATTTTAACCGCTGCGGAAATAGATGAGAAGAAGAATCACGGTACAAGTGTGTGGAGAGAGTTGCTGATAAAACTGCGACCTGCGGTGCGTTTGATCTTGATCGCGGCCATGGGGATACACTTTTTCGAACACGCGACAGATTTTCGAAAGCTGGCGTAGTTTCGAAAGACAAGCTCTTACTAGCCACGGTTGGTGTAGGTTTAACTAAGACCATTTTCATAATATTAGCTACTTTCTTGCTAGACAAGGTAGGTCGAAGAAAGCTTCTATTGACCAGTACAGGTGGGATGGTTTTAGCGTTGACTAGTTTAGCGGTTAGTCTAACGATGGTTCAGCGTTTTGGGCGGTTGGTATGGGCGTTGAGCTTGAGCATCGTCTCTACGTACGCGTTTGTAGCGTTTTTCTCGATTGGGCCTATCACGTGGGTTTATAGCTCAGAGATATTCCCGTTGAGACTTAGGGCTCAGGGAGCGAGCATAGGCGTTGCGGTTAATAGGATCATGAACGCAACGGTCTCTATGAGTTTTCTGTCGATGACGGAGGCGATCACGACGGGGGGTGCGTTCTTTGTATTCGCTGGAATCGCGGTGGTGGCATGGTGGTTCTTCTTCTTTATGTTGCCGGAGACGAAATGATTGCCATTGGAAGAGATGGAGAAGCTTTTTGGTGGTGGGGAAGCTCGTGGTGATCGCGACGGAGTAGAGATTCAAACTAAGAGAGTAAAAAATTACATTTGATTATTATTGTTATATAATGATTTGGCTTATATCTTTTTGTGAATGTGATTTGGCATTATATATAAGGAATGACTTTTGTAAGCAGGTAAAATATTGTAAAATTTATCGTGAAAATTCTGTATTTTTTATTTAGACAATATGCTACAAAATAGTACTGATAAGAATATTTGTATCAGTTGTTGTCAAACTAAAAAATAAAAATAATAATCTATATCTGTGGTTTTGTTTTACTCTTTTTTTAGAACCCAAACTTTGGAAATCTCTTGCTACTTGCAAAATAAAATATCTCTCAATGCTACTATCAAAATCATTCACATGCAGTCATGAGTCATGACGTTGCATTTACTTTTATGCTTCAAAGTGTAAACCAAAATGAGAGATCAAACAAGTTTTGCATATTACCTTGTTTCTTGGAGGCTGTTTTCGGACATTTAAGGTTGGACAAGGATCAAAGATCTCAAGGCTTTCTTTCTCCTCCAACGTCTAATGTGGATACGAAAACATTTGGTGGAACTGTTTTTTCTCGTGTTAAAAAGTTTGGTTTATGGCACCAAAACGGTAGAAATTGATCTAAACGTTGAACCTGTGGATGAAGAAAAAAAGATTGGATCTATTTGTTAAACTTTAATCAGATGTTTCATTATACTAGATCCAAATCCAACTCCCTTTTTTTCCTCCATTGGATCAACGTTTAAACCAATCCCTATCGTTTAAGTGTCAAAACCAGACCTTTCACCGAGGGGAAAAGTAGCAATGGCTCCACAAAATCTTTTTTCAGCCGCATTATATGTCAAAGAGAAAAACCTTGATATCTATGGTCTTTGTGCAACCTTCTTATATGTCCAAAGACACTAAGTGATGTAAAACTCGTTTGATACACCATATTTACATCAACACTATCGAATCGTTTATATATAAATGATGCAAATTTTGTTTGCCTTAAAAATATGCGTTAAATTTTTGTAACGTTTGTGAAAAATTTTATATAGGTATAAAATCACTAGTATTAAACTTTTCATATCTCAAAATTTAATGTTTGGTTTCTTGGTTATTCACGATATATTTTTACTTTTTGGCGTCAGTTCGTCAAATGTTACGTTTCAAATTATGATTTAATTTTGTAAAACATATGTTTTGAGTCTTTTGACCGATATGTTTTACGTATTAAACTTTCATTTCTCAAAATTTAATGTTTAGTTTCTCCATCTGTCCCATAATATATATTAGATGTTTTATGTTTTTTTTTTCCTTGTTCTATTTTATTTGATGGTTTGCAAGATTCTATTCACAAAGTTAATTTTATTTAATTTTTTGTGACTCGTAATATTGTAGATTGTTAGTAATTTATCTATCATTGGATGAATATTGTTGAGATTAAATAATCAGTTATGCTTTCATAAAAATAAACTAATAAAATTTCTTTTAGTTAAAACATCTTATAATTTGGGAGAGAGATAGTATTAATTATTTTATATACGATATATTTCAACTTTTTGTTGTTACTTGTTAGTTGGTCAAATGAGACGTTTCAAATTATGATTTAATTTTCTTCTAAAACATCAGTTTTTTTACCGTTATAAACATAATTATATTTTTCCTTTTTTCAAAATATTTCATTAATCACTTTAGGTTGATGCCTGTCGTAACGACAGTGCCCACATGATCAAGGCAAACGCAAGAATATATTTCATCGTAATTCAAATATTGTTAATATTCCACATAGGTTACATAAAAGAATTAACACTATTATATAAGAAATATGGAAAAATCCATTCATTGCCAATTAGTTTTAAATTAGAAGGGTCGTCCAAGAAGGGTTTATTACTGGTCTCAAAGTAGGATTCGGTTCGAAATAGGCTGAGGAAACGTGTTAATATCACACATCGGTTATATAAAGAGATTAACAATAGTATATAAGAGATATGAGTCAATCCACTCATTGCCAGGATTCTATATATATCTTTTATTTGTTAATCGTTATGAGATCGTATGATAAGCGAAGATGCTATATCATCTCTGAGAACCCATTTCTCACCAAGTGTGTGTGGAGATCACAAGCAATTTGTTTGGTGATGAACCTAAGATACAACACACACTAATTAAAAAGCTGAGTAAAAACACATATTTTGTTGACTATAATGTTAAATCAGACTCAATAATGAAGAAATGGAACAAGCTCAAGAGTTGTTTTCTTGCTGATAATGATCGATCCAGTTTCTTCTAAGTCGATGTCTTTCATAGTCTTTCCTTCAGGCAATCCCCAATCAAAGAAGTAAAGCAAATTCAACAGTCCTAATTCCACATTGGTGATTCCCATCATCATCCCTGGACAGATTCTTCTACCAGAACCAAATGGTAAAAGCTCAAAGTTTAGTCCTTTGTAATCTATGACATTATCAAGAAACCTCTCAGGATTAAACTCATCCGGGTTTGTCCATAGTTTTGGATCGCGTGCGATAGAGTAAATGTTGATAATCATCTGTGTTTTTGCTGGAATATCATAGCCTTGGATTTTGACTTGAGACATTGTCTCTCTTGGAAGCAAAAGTGGAGCTGCTGGATGTAATCTGAATGTTTCCTTAACTACAAGTTTGAAGTAGTGAAGCTTAGTGAGATCATCTTCTGTGATTCTCTCCTTGTTATCACCGAGTTTTGTCCGAATCTCGTCTTGTACTTTCTTCATCACTCTCGGGTTTCGAATCAGCTCTGTCATCGCCCAGGACAAAGTAACAGCACTTGTGTTTACTCCAGCAAGAAATATGTCCTGATACAATCACAGACAAGGTGTTAAGTTTAGGGGGGTTTCAAGCAAAAAATATATTTTGGGGGAAAATTGGGATTTATTTGTATACTAAAGTATATATAATAGTATGAATTTTATGTTAATAAATGTTTATTTGGTTTAGTCTCATAAACTTATTAACATGAAAACAAAACAAAAATTATATTCTTACGAAAGTACAAAATTTCAACACCAAAATATTTTTAATTTAAATACATAAAATTAAAATATATTTAAAAATAACTTTAAAATATTTTTAAAAAACGACTAATATTCATTACTTTTAGCTAGTTATTCAAAAAAAAAAGTTCGAACAAATTCGAATCAAAACACGGAATGTGCTCATCTATAATAATTCATAAACCAAGTTTTATTTATTTATCTTTATTTTAATATAATAATGTATTTAGTTTTTTTATAATACCTAGGGTTTATTTCACTATTTATTAAAATGTGAGAGTTCAAAAACCCAAAAAAAAAAAGATGAATGTTTTTTTGAATAATTTTGAAAAAGGTTAGGATTTTTTTGTACCCATTTTTCCTAAAAAAATAGGTGATTGGCCCATGACCGGTCCTAAGTTGTAGTCTAGAAAAAGAATTTACCGAGATTATTCCTTTGAGATGATCTGTGGTGAGTTTGAATGAGTCTTCATCTTTCTCTTGCTTCTTCATTAGATCAACCATTACATCAACAACATCTGGGCTCTCTGATACTATTCTTCCAGGCTTAAGATGCTCATCGAGCACATTCTGAAAGAAAATGTCTAGTTCCGAGAAAACATTGTTTAATGTTTTGTTCTGACCAGAGATACGGTCCATAAGCCAACCTACTCCAGGGAAGAAATCAGAGAACGCAATACCATCGATAAGCAACTCAAACTTGTGAACTAGTTCCTCAACGTTGTGCTCATTGATGAACTCGCACTTGTGGATATTTATCCCGAACGCGAGCTTACATATGCTACTTGCGATGAGTGTGAAAAGGGTCTTCTTTAGATTCACCGGAGATCGTGTAAGAGCCGACTCCATCAGTTTCTTGACCATCAAGTTGTTCTCTTTCTCTCTAATAGACCTAAAAGACTTAAACTTTTTCACGTTTAAGAGTTCCATAACCACGAGCTTCCTTAACGCTTTCCATTCCTCACCGTAAGGCGCGAATCCGATGTCTTTGAAGTTGTAAGAGATCATTCTAGTCGCTACTGTCTCTGGTCGGCTGCAACATTCAAGATCGTGGGTTTTGAGAGCTTCCTCTGCTCCTTCTTTCGATGAGATCACGACCACGGGAACAAATCCGAAACGGAGAAGCATCACTGGTCCGAACTTTTGGGAGAGATTTCGAAAACATGTGTGAGGCAGTCCGTTGAGGTTGTGTAAGTTTCCGATGATCGGAAGCTTTTGTGGGCCTGGAGGAAGTTTCCATCTTTTGAGCTTTTTAGAGAAGGTTGATAAGGAAACAAAGAAAATGGGTAAGAGACAGAGGAAACAGAGCAAGATTGACATTGTTTACTGCTTTGTTTTTGTTTCTTCTTCTTCTTTCTTATGTGTTTCGAATGAAGAACAGAGTTTAGATAAGGCGATATTTATAGAAATATAGAAATTATAGACTCCTGGTATTTTTTTTAAGGGTAATTTGAATATTCCAAAAAAGTAATGTTTTAACGAAAAATAAAAGCGTAAAGAAAGGTACTGTTTTGACAAAAACATTACATTTTGACCAAAATTATATGATCAAAAAGTAACTTAAATTTTAGTCAAATAATATAATTTCTGTCAACATGTTTGACTAAGAAATTAATTTAAATTTCTAGAGTTCTGGGGGAAAATAAATAAACATGTTGAACAAAAACAAATTATTTGAGATATTGGAAAATGAAAAAGTCAAAACTTTTATTTTTTTTGAGTTATAATTCTACCAAGTCAAAGTCAAAACTGCTCATGGCGTAATTTCTTGAGTTATAATTCTACCAAGAAGAATATTTTTTTTTACGGCAAAATATTTTATTAAAATATCAAAGTACAAAGAATATTACAAAGTCGAATACAAAACATCGAATTACAAATTATTACATAAGCAGATATATGCGTTTGAAAATAAAATATTAGAAAAAGTAAATTAAACGCTGCTTCCTTTCGAGATAAGTCTTACACGCTAACAAGCATTGTATAATGTTATTTTCCTTTTTTTTCTATTTGTCTCACTTTGAAACTATCTGTATGCCATATTGGTATTGCTTCTTTTGCTTTCCAAATCGTACCAGAAAAAGTCATTGCATTTGTTACATGTTTTAAAATGTTGACACGATATCAATTAGTTTGTATCTGCATCCTTAATAATAATGTAGATTTCATATTTATGTCGCTATGATTTCGTACATTCTTGCGTTTGTAGAATGTTAACCGCTTCTGAACAAAGTGATACGAGTCCATAATTGTCAAGTGGAGATCACGAAACCCAAGTCCTCCCTTTTTCTTTGGTAAATATAATATATTCCATGACACCCATGTAATTTTTTGTTTCCTTCATCCTTACCCACCAGAATTCTGAGATCAAACCTTCTTTTCCAGTGATTGATAATAATTGATTGTACCATCCTTCAAGTTTCTTCTCCACTTTGTCGATAATGTAATCAAACTGCACCACTTTATTTATTCCAATTTGTAATTGAATCTTCCATGGTGGTTTCCATAGTGGTTGTGGCCACAATAAAGAAGTCAAAATTTCATTCTAAAACTAATTAATTAATTAGTAAAAAATATGGAGAAAAGAAAACATTAAATTTTTCTTTTCTATTAAAAAATCTTACAAAAATGAAAAATAAATTTAAAAACGTAAGAAGATTCTTATAAACATGGACAAATTCTTAAGAAAATTCTTTGACAAGCATGTTTGAAAATTCTTAAGAAACTTCTAAAGAAAATATCAAAACGTAAGAAAATTCTTACAAACAATAAAAATAAATATAAAGAAAATAAAATATAAAGTATCAATTAAAAATAATTTAAAAGTCGATATTTACTAAATGATTAAAACTGTAGATACTGAAATAAACTATTTTTTAATGGTAATACTTTATTTTATATTTTCATGTTCTAAAATGATTTAGGGGTGTTATTGGTTAGGTAATTTTTAAAGAATTATAAATTTTTAAGACTTTGGTTTTATTCAATCTTGAATTACAAAAACTCTACTAAAATTATGTATTATTAGTTCAATATTTATAAAAAGTTGTTAAAAGTTATGCATTATTGGATTAATAAAATTTTTGACTAATTTTTAGATTATACTAAAATTTATTAAAGTTAAGTGCTATTGGTTGATTGATTTTAAAGTTTTTTGTTCATCTGAAATAACTTTTAAAGACTTTCAAAATATTACATGTTAGAGTAATATTTTCATAAACTTTTGGTGAGAATATGTAAATGTTTTAAATATTCTTAAAAAATTTCTTAAATTCTTTGATCCTAATAATTATTACAATTATACATAAATCTCAAATCAATAACACCCCTTTAGTTTTTCAATATATAAAAGTCTCGATTAGTATATGCATGTTGTATTTTTTTTTTTTTTTTTTAACACGGACGATTCCAGACCTAAGACCAAAGTCCATACTAATATCCCGAAATCCATAGAATTCCAGGTTGGTTTTGATCAAAGTTGAAGGTTTCTTTTACCAATTTTCCGTAATAACCACACCAACTGAAACTGATTCATTTTCTATAAGTTGTCAAAACCACGTGAGAGGATCTGAGGTGTGATTTGATCATCGAACGGACCAGATTAAACTGAAGATCTTCCTAAGAAAGGTAAGAAATAATGCATGGGTTTACGTGGAAATGAATTAACATTCCTTAGCATATCGCCTAATATCACGGAGCTAAATGAGAGATAATTAGTTATTACAATTAGCAACTAAACACAAAACAGTTATTAAGACAGCGAGATAGAGAAAGAAGAGGCATGTTTGTCGGAATGAAGACAGAGCAAATCTCAATCTTACTTTTTCTTCTTTTCTATAATCATTTTCGCATCAAATGCCCCCAAAACTCTCTCTTTCTTTCTCTCTCTCTCCCTTTAATCTCTTCTTCTAAGGTACATTTTCATGCTAATCTCTTAACTAATTATGTATTGATCTCTCTAATTTAGCATTACGTGTTTTGTTAATTTGTTAACGATCCTAACGAACATAATAAGACAAAAGAAGTTATGACAAAACTAACAATGTTTTTGTTTTGAATATAATTTGTTTCTACGTTTTATTAGACAAATTGAGTGGTTAAGGGAGAGAAGACGGAGAGTTTCTATTTCCGTTACCGGAATATTTTAATCTCCGATGGCTTCTTCTCCTCAATCTGCTCCTCCTCCAACATCTTCTCCATCTCCACCGTCTGATACCAATTCAACCACCTCTTCTCCGCCGTCTCCACCATCTCCGACTCTTCCTTCTCAAGGACACTCATCATCATCTCCACCTCCTGATTCCACCTCTCCACCAGCCCCACAAGCTCCTTCTCCTCCCAACTCCAACAATAATCCTCCTCCCGCTCCATCACAAGGCGGTGGAGGAAATGGCGGCAGTAATAATCCTCCACCGTCACGTGGCTCTCCTCCTGCACCTCCTTCTAGAGCTGGAGATAATGGTAGTAACAGACCGTCTCCGCCTGGAGACAATACCGGCTCTCGCTCGGATAATACCCCTTCTAACGGAGGAGGCAGCAACGGTGGTGGAGGAGGAGGAGGAAATAGTACGATTACGGCGATCATAGTAGGAGTATTAGTCGGAGCTGGGCTATTGATCATCATACTTATTCTTGTTTGTTTTAGACGCAAAAAGAAGAGAAAAGATTCATACTACCCTGAATCCATGAAAGGTAAAAACATATATATATATATATGTTTATAACTTTATAGTTTATATCAAAAGTTTCAACAATTTAAAAGCTTAGATTTTTATATATATTGTCTTAGGAAATCAACAATATCAATACTATGGAAACAACAACAACAATGCTGCTTCACAGAATTATCCAAATTGGCATTTGAATTCTCAAGGCCAAAACCAACAACCTCCTGGTGGTTGGGGAGGTGGTGGACCATCACCACCTCCTCCACCGCGGATACCTACAAGCGGGGAAGATTCCGCTATGTATTCAGGCCCATCACGTCCGGTTTTACCTCCTCCTTCGCCTGCTCTAGCCCTAGGTTTCAACAAAAGCACTTTTAGTTACCAAGAGCTTGCGGCTGCAACGGGAGGGTTTACGGATGCTAACCTTTTGGGACAAGGAGGATTTGGGTATGTGCATAAAGGGGTTTTGCCTAACGGGAAAGAAGTCGCGGTTAAGAGTTTGAAATCGGGTAGTGGACAAGGAGAGAGGGAGTTTCAAGCTGAGGTTGATATCATTAGCCGTGTGCATCATCGGTATCTTGTTTCTTTGGTTGGATATTGCATAGCTGATGGACAGAGAATGCTGGTTTATGAGTTTGTTCCTAACAATACTTTGGAATATCATCTTCATGGTTAGACATTTTAAAACTTATATAACACAAAGTTTGTTTACTGTAATCTATAGATTCAAGAAAGTTGTTAATCTTTGTTGCTATTGTTGTTGCAGGGAAGAATCTTCCGGTAATGGATTTCTCCACAAGAATGCGTATCGCCTTAGGTTCTGCGAAAGGACTTGCTTATCTTCATGAAGACTGTAAGTTTCAACATTTACTAATCTCATTTTCTTAACCAATGTTGCTTTAGAGAAAGTTTTGTCTCTGACTAGTGATTTCATTTTTGGCTGAGGAAATGACGCAGGCCATCCTCGGATCATTCACCGCGACATCAAGTCTGCAAACATTCTCTTGGACTTCAACTTTGATGCAATGGTGATAAATTAGTATATGTGTACCTTCAGTTTTTGTTAAGAAAACATTACTAAGATGATGAGTTTTTTTTGGCATTTGTTTTTCAGGTGGCTGATTTTGGATTGGCTAAGTTAACTTCTGATAACTACACTCATGTATCTACTCGTGTGATGGGAACTTTCGGGTAAGCTTTTTACCGTATGATAAGATTGTTTGCTCCACAAGAAACATAATTTTTTTAGACTGATCCAATTTGCTTCTCTGCCGCAAACATGTGTAGATATTTAGCTCCAGAATACGCATCGAGCGGTAAACTAACAGAGAAATCCGATGTTTTCTCTTACGGCGTTATGTTATTAGAACTGATCACTGGAAAACGACCCGTTGATAATACAAGCACCATGGACGACACCTTAGTAGATTGGGTATGTATATAACATATGTATAATGTATATTTTTCGCCTTTTTCAGGCACTGACTATTACATTTTGATTATGAAAACAGGCTCGGCCTCTTATGGCTCAAGCACTAGAAGATGGAAACTTTAATGAGCTCGCAGATGCAAGGCTTGAAGGTAACTACAACCCGCAAGAAATGGCTCGAATGGTGACTTGTGCCGCTGCTAGCATTCGTCATTCGGGACGTAAACGTCCAAAGATGAGCCAGGTAAATCAAAATTGTTACTCCAAGAAGTAAAAAAATTGTTTTTGTTTTTTGTTTTCAGATGATAATAACAAACAATGTTTTGTTTTGTTTTTTTTCAGATAGTAAGAGCATTAGAAGAAGAAGTGTCACTAGATGCTTTAAACGAAGGAGTGAAGCCAGGACTCAGTAACATTTACGGGTCATCAGGAGCAATAAGCTCAGATTATAGTCAGACGTCTTACAATGCAGACATGAAGAAATTCAGACAGATAGCTTTGTCTAGCCAAGAGTTCCCAGGAAGTGAAGGATCATCAAGTAATGATTCCAGAGAGGTGGGAACTAAAAGCCCGCAAGCTCCTCCTCAATGAGATCATCAGATGATAAAGAAGAAAAAGGAGATTTTGGGGTTCTGAGAGTAGACCCATTGTAAGCAAAAGCAATGTCATTTGATTGATTGGATTTTTTTTTAATTGTTTATGTTTAGATCTTTCGTTTATACGTATATGATTTCTCTGAAACAGATTAATGTTTGTTTCACCATTTCTTAGATTTGATTCGATTTTCAAATATGGAACTACTATTGTTTGATTTTGGATTTTATCTCCAAACATTAACCAAAGTGACAAGCTTTTCGAATTTTTTGCTTTATGTTTTTGTAAAATTTCAGAAAGATTACATGGCCAAATATGTTATGTCCTCACCAATCTATCAAACTGAGCCAAACAAACTAACAGCTTATAGTAAAAGTTCTATACTTCTATGTGACAAGAAGAGGCAAATACATATAACTATGGATTGAGTTTTTACATATTTTAATGGATTTAAAGTTGTAGTTATTCTAAAATCTAATTAGTGGATTTTGATGAAATGACAATATTCAAACGTGGGTTCATAAATTCATTACTAATACTTTTTGTATGGATTATATTATATTTAGAAATCATTGAAAATAAAACAACTACCTAATATTTTAAAATAGTTATAACAAAATAACACTCATCAAAACGTTTATAGGAAAAAAATCCATAAATTTTAATATAAAAAAACAAAAATATTTATAGCTCCTCTGTTGGCACTAGCCTTAGTAAGTTCAAGTCTCCAATGGGAAAAGAGTTACAACCTAAGACCATCTCCAATGGTTGGCTCTATTTTTTCCTCTATAAATAGAGATCTTCAAAAATAGAGGAAGGGTTTGCTCCAATGGTTGCCTCTATTTTTATTTTTTAAATAGTATTTAAAAAATATAATATTTTTATTCTATTAACTAATTTATACCAAACTCCTTTACTTTCTAATTTCACAAATTTGACCCATTCATTTTGTTTTATAACAATAGTTCAATAAAAATCTGATTTTACTAAAATTAAACATTGTATTATATAAAAAAATATTTTATATAAAAAAGTTTTTTTACTAAAATGTTCAATAAAAACATAGTTTAATAAAATTCTATTTTATAACAATAGTTCAATAAATATTTATATAAAATTAAACATTGTATTATATAAAAAAAGATAACTATTACATTTTTAAGCATATTCATTGGATTTATCATCTCTCATGTAATTCCATAAAATTTGACACACTCACGTTTTATTTAATTTATCATCTCTCATATAATTTGTATTTCTAATTTAATATAAATTTTTGTTGCATGTTATAATAATGAGATAACAAATTTTTTAATATAGTTGTATATAAGTACACAAATGGACATATAATATTGTTTAGGTATAAAATAAATATATATATAAAATTAAAGGATCATATTGTAAATAAAAAAAGTATTTCTCTAAAAATAGATAAATGAATAGTGTTTTTTAAAATTTAGAGAAATACTGTTCATTTCTCTATTTTTAGAGGAAAATATAGAGTACCATTGGAGAAGATTTTGCTCTAAAAATAGAGAAATCTCTAAAAATAAAGCACCACTGGAGATGCTCTAACAGCACATTCAACAGTTTGATAACTGAAAGATGGCCAAGCCTCCGGCCTATTAACAGTAGCCACTAGTTCAACACTTTAATTTTAACTTCTTTTTTGGGCAATAATTATTTCATTCTCTAAAAGAAAGGAATTTTAAAAATGAATTGACTATTTCTCTAACTGAATGAAACCGAACTTAAAATTTTGACCTTTGACGTAGGCATGGGCATTCAGGTTTTGGATCAGATTCAGTTTAGTTTTTTTTTTCAGATTCAGGTAATTCGGGTATGAGAGTTTAATGTTCGGTTTGGGTTTTATGATTGTTCGGTTCGGGTAGGTATTGATTTCGGTTTTCGAAAAAAACTAAGATTTTGTTCAATTTTAATAAATTTGGTTAAATGTTGCAAAAAAAAATTGTATTATTTTGACAAACATAACTAAAAAGTTTCGGATATTCAAGTTATTTCAGATATTTTTTTTATTTTATATTTTTAGGTATAAAATTATAACTAAATATAGATAATATTTTCATATATATAATTTTATTTTGGGTTTTTTTTCGGGTATATTGTTTGGTTTTGGTTCAGATCGAATTCAGTTCGGTTCAAATTCGGTTCAGATCATTTGTATAGAAACCTTTAGAATCCATTCGGAATTTAGGACTATTCAGTTTAAAACCGAATTCTAGTTCGACCTTCGGGTTTAGGGTTTAATGCCCGGTTTACTTCGCCGTATGAAGCACAAATGGAACCAGACTAATTAATGTACCAGGTCCCAATTAAACCGGTCCGGTTAAGAAACAAAAAAAAAGCCCTCATACGTCACTCCCATTCTTCATCTCGTTCATTTCTCCGTTGTCTTTCTCCATTTCTTCCTCAAATCCTGCTTTTGTCATTTTCATTTCCAGAAAAAAAAAATAAAAAAAAATAAACCATTGAAGTTTTCATTGTAGTCTCTCAATTCTTCTCTCTTGTTTCACGCGGAAGAAGATTGATTGTATTGTTGAATCCAATTATGCTAACACATAGATTGAGAAGCATCTTGTCCCTGAAAAGCTCTTTGATCCTTGAATGTTCATCATCAAACGCCACTGCATCGAATTCGATTGCTTCTTCAATCCGTTTCTCTCCATTTCATTCAACAAGTGTTTTGTCTGAAAAATCAAGGAACAACTTTGGTTCTGTAAGATCGTTATCTTCATCATTGAATCTGTGTACACTGTAATTAATTATTTTATACTCTTTAGATTTAATTTATCGCAGGACAGAGCTTCAAAGAGTAGTAGAACTTCTCAAGACGAACGATCTTCAAAGGTATGTTATGTGTGCCAATTGAAATTTAATGAGCAACACAAAAAGCTGATCTTGAGAAATATTGAAAATGTTGCAAGATCTGCCGATTTTTTTTTTTTTTTTTTAATTAAGTTGGATTGTCCTGAATTTGATTCTTGGTGTGTATATGTGTGTGTGTGGTCACTTGATTGTTTATATATTCAAAGTTCATAAGAGAGTAAGTTCTACTCTGAAGCTATTGCAAATGTTGACCACAGAACTCTTCTATAAGATTCACATGGACCGTAAAAGAGAAGCGGCGCACCGGTGCTAAAAAGACTCTAGACAATCTTCTCTTCCACAGAGGAATTAATGATCCTCTGGTGAGTTTCTTTCACTGCATTGCATTGCTTCATTCTGTAAAGTTCTGGTTTTTATTAGCACAATGAATATGAATGTACTAAAGTGTTTCTTTGTGTATATAGAATGAGTGGAATTTTGGTCCAAATCCGCTTAACCGGGAGAGGCATATGAAGAAGAAACCTCCACCTGGTCGGGGAAAGAAGCCTCGGGATAAGAAAACGAAACGTGAGTTCTTTTCTTCTCTTACTTAGTATATACCACACAACTCTTGGCTCTTGTGTAACTGTATTCTTTTGTTTGTTTGTATATTAGGATGGCATAGAGAAGGAAGTACTGACGATGACTTTGGTACTGATGGTAATAACACATTTGAGAGCAAATGGAGAGACAAGTGGACAAACCAATCTCAGAAGGCTTATTCGAGATACTTGACTTCAGGATTTGAATGGAGAGAAGGTTGGAGCTGGACAAGTCAATCTCAAAGTAGCAAAAGGTTGAATGATGAGCCTTTGATCGTTGGGCCTCAGTCTGAGAGGAGTCTTTTGGGTTTGCCTCTAGATGGTCCCATCAAAATTGATGATGTTAAGAACGCGTAAGTCTTTCGATTTCTTTGATGGTCGCCAAAATCTGAAAAGAGTGTTCATTAAAGTTTTTCTTGTTTTGCAGCTTCCGTTCTGCGGCTTTGAAGTGGCATCCGGATAAGCACCAGGGGCCTTCTCAGGTATGCTTTTAAACAAAGAGTTTCAGAATTTTTTTGAAGGTTATATGTTGATAAATGATTTACGGTAATCTGGTCGAAATCGCAGGCAGCAGCACAAGAGAAGTTTAAACTCTGCGTTGATGCATACAAGTCTCTCTGTTCTGAACTCTCTTGACGTTACATAGGCATTGATACATCAATGTTAGGAGGAATTAGAGTTTGAAGTTGATAAGGCTGCTTCTGAAACGATTTTGAGAGATCCACCGGTTACTAAATGATGGGTTTGATTCATTAGATTGCATAATGGCCAAGAATCTCCAATGTGTCTCTCATTCCTTTTCCAGTTATTTTGGTCAAAACCAATATATTAGAAAGATTTATGTTTTTGCCCATATTTTGAGTTTGTCATGAAACATCTTATTTCAAACACATTGATGTGAAAGACAATAACTTGAGAATACGTCGTGCCTTAGAAATTTATTTTTGTACAAAAATAAACATTCAAATATAACATCCTTTATATGCTGTGGTATTCTTAGGTGTCCAAAGCTAAAAACAACACATATCCAAACTCTAAATCTTTCACTTATATATCATTATGGTTCCAAAACTTTCCAACATTTTTGGATTAGCAAATGTTGAAGTTATCTAACCAGAGAGAGCTCCATTTCAGATATGATAGTTAGATAAAACTATGATTCACCGACTTCACACAGGTGGAATGGCAAAGGTTCCAACTACGGACCTGTGAATAGTCTCTGAGTCCAGCGTTGTTAGTATCTGTGGAATCGACATACCACCAGAGATGACGATTTCTGTTGCAAAACAAAAGAAGAAGATTAATCCGAGCAATAAGATCGATTTGTTACTAGATCGTTAGAAGTTACCTATGCCTTCCCGGACTGAGAGATTAGGTCTTATGATGTCCTTAGAGCTAATGAGGAAAATGTCTCCAAGATAAAGATGGTTGGTTGGAACATAGACACAGCAGAGTTCTTCTCCACCAGCACGGCCTCGAAGAATCACAGTCGATGTAATGAAACCAAAAGCGTATTCTCCCATATGAGGATGTCTGATAATCGCTACTTCCTTGAATGCACCTGAGCTTTGGTCTGATGATAAAAAGGAGATATTAACACATATAAGGATGTAAAGTATATATGTTAAAGTTTTTAGTATTTGTTTGGTTGTTGTGAGTTTTTTACCTGGCGAGATTGCTCCACTAATTTGTTTAGAAGCTGAGTAGATGTAGCTAACTAGAGGCATCTTCTTGATAAACCATTCACCAATGCTGAGAACTGAAGCTCCAAGCCATGAAGACATGAATACACCAACCAGAAATATGAATGTGATTGATGTCACAAATCCAAGACCTGTAATTTCTTCATTAGACAGAAGAAACAATTGTGTTGACATTTCAATGCAGGTTAAAGCTGAAATGAAGCTAACCAAACATATTGATTCCGAGATGAGTATAGATTGGGGAGAAGAATCCATCAACGAAATGAATAAACCACCATGTGAAGTAGAATGTGACGGCCATTGGAAGCAGAATGACACTGGAACAAGAGTTCAAAGCAGAATTTGAGAGTAATCAACAGTGATCCTGAACTAAAATTTCATTCTCATGGACTAAAATTCTGAAATTCAATCAGCAACAAACCCAGAAACAGGGCAATTTGAATCAGAAAACTCAGAGATTACCATCCGGTCATGAACTTTTTGGAGGCCCAGCTTCGTATGACTTTGTAAATCGCCTGTTTGTACAATGTACATAAAACATGGAATAACTTAACGTACAAGTTAACTCCAAGCTCTCTAGGTCACAAACGATACACAATCATCAACTAGCAACACATTCATAATGCTGATAAAAATTGTTTGATCCAAATGTGTAAAATTAGTGAATAAGAGTAATCGAATTTGTTCAATCGCGATTAGCTTGAGAGATTAGGAATTGTATAAGGAGAGGGAGAAAGAGAGAAACCTCTTTTCCGGCGACGTGAATTGGTGAAGCGAGAGGAGACGGTGGAACAGATAAAACGACGTCGCGAGGAGAAGCTCCGGATTTATGCATAGGAATCAATCGTTCTAGATCTCTCTCCCTCGTTTCCATCTATCTTCACCAAATCTCAATTTCTCCGTACCGATCTCTCCAGAACCTCTGTTTCTACAGAGTAAAACTAATGTAAAAATCTCTGTGAATCGCTTCGTTGATCTCCGATGTCTCTTCTCCGGCGTGAGTGAGTAAACGAACTGCCTTCGCCAAGGTAAGCATGCATTTCTGCTGATGATAATGAATAATGATTAATGCATACCGAACAATTTCGCCTCTACAACATTATGGGCTTTTAAAAAGCCCATTTACTTTCATCTCTTATTATTGGGCCTTTATTCTTTAGACTTCAAGCGTGTCCATCCTATGTGGCAATTCGTTGACCGTTGATCATGGCCTGTTGAAGGGTAATTTTGGAATTTCAACAACATTTTCAAATTCTTTATAGCCAATTTGGCACGTTGAGAGACGACGTTTCCTAAACCAAGTCTATAGGCAATTTTGGAATTTCAGAAACATTTTCAAATTCTTTAACCAATTATATAAAACGAGTCTTCGATTTTGGGTTACGAGTTCGTGGTGAGTAGTGACGGAGAGATGTGGCGGTGCCTTCGAGTAGCGTCATCGAGGAGATCGGAATCTAATGGCGCTTTTATCAATTCTCAAGTCTCCAGATTCTTCTCAGCTTCTTCGGTACGACATTTGCTATCTTCACATTGTTTGAATCCTCGGTTTCGTTTAGTCTCTGGGGTTTCTCATCATTCACGAATTCGTTGACTAATTTGTTCCTTTGTTCGATCTTGCGTAATTCTGTGAGGTTGTTTGGTTTTGATTTGTGTGATCAATGGAATAATTTGCTTTTATGTGTGATAATTCTGAATCAAATAGTTGTGTTCTCTGTAGCAGAAGACAATGGATGGTTCATCGTATACAATCGTTGATCATACGTATGATGCAGTTGTTGTAGGAGCAGGTGGTGCTGGGCTTAGAGCAGCAATAGGATTATCAGAACATGGTTTTAACACAGCTTGCATTACCAAGCTTTTTCCAACTCGTTCTCATACCGTTGCAGCTCAGGTACATTTGGTTAATCTGGTAGATAATCTAATATACATAAGCTTGCTTTTATTGTTGATTTAGGTTATGAAACTTTTGTTGGAGGGAGGTATAAATGCTGCGCTGGGTAATATGTTGGTTCCAGATTTAGAGTTCAACTTAGAAACAATTCAACACAGATTTTTGGGCAATTGAGAATTGCCTCTTTTTGGTTTTTCATTGATTTAAATAGACTCTTACAAAGTGAAGTAGTGGAGACGTAGCTCCTAATCAAAAGGGAAATGCAAAGTGGAAGAAGTTATCTCCTACAGAACAGGAAGATGACTTCACCTTATTGACTCAGCAACAATTAGAAAACATAAATAAAAGATAATCCCAGCTTAATCATATTTCCGGTTAGGAATCTTGGTTCGGTTCGACACTCTTCTCCTTGGTTCTGTCGCTTGTGCTCCATCATAATATGACTGAAGATGACTGGAGATGGCATATGTATGATACTGTCAAAGGAAGTGATTGGTTAGGTATGCTGATGATTTCAGACTTTAAACTCAAAGCATTTGACAGTTTGGCTTTAGATGTAACATGTTAATGTGAGAAATCTAACATGTATATATTGCTTCTTTGTTACTCTACAAAGGTACTTAATTCTGAATGTTCCTCTACTGGTTAGTTTCTATTTTTAGATGTAACTTGTGTTTTGTTTTTTTTTTTGTTTAGGTGATCAAGATGCAATTCAGTATATGTGTAGGGAAGCTCCAAAAGCTGTGATTGAGCTTGAGAATTACGGATTGCCATTTTCTCGAACAGAAGATGGAAAAATCTATCAACGAGCTTTTGGTGGCCAGAGTCTTGACTTTGGAAAAGGTTTTTTAATCTTGATTTGTGCACTTATTTCATGTTGAAGATTGCTTGCTTCTAACTTTCTCATGCTTGTTTCTTTACCTCTGTAATTTATTCAGGTGGTCAAGCATATCGTTGCGCATGTGCTGCTGACCGCACTGGACATGCTCTGTTACACACTCTTTATGGCCAAGCAATGAAACATAACACTCAATTCTTTGTGGAATACTTTGCCTTGGATTTAATAATGAACACTGATGGTGAGTACTAAGTATATTTATTAAGAGTATGTCTGATCCATCATTTATTAAGGGTATGCTTTTGGTATATATGATAAGCAGGAACCTGTCAAGGAGTCATTGCATTGAACATGGAAGATGGAACTTTACATCGTTTCCATGCTGGTTCTACAATTTTGGCTACAGGGGTAAATATAGTTTTTTGCTTGAAACGTATCTTATATCGGATTTGTGAAACCATAAAGTAATTAATCATTACCTATAATTGCCTTCAGGGATATGGAAGAGCATATTTTTCTGCAACTTAAGCACATACATGCACAGGAGATGGAAATGCCATGGTTGCACGAGCGGGGCTACCACTGCAGGATTTAGAGTTTGTTCAGTTTCATCCTACTGGTATCTATGGAGCTGGATGTCTAATCACTGAAGGTCTGTGTTTCTTGATCAAATCATTGAAGATTTACACAAAAAGATTGACTTTGTCAAATATGAACATATAGGAGCTCGAGGTGAAGGTGGGGATTCTGAGAAACAGTGAAGGAGAGAAATTCATGGACCGATATGCTCCAACAGCTAGAGATCTTGCTTCAAGAGATGTTGTCTCAAGATTTATGACTATGGAAATCAGAGAAGGACGTGGTGCAGGTAAGATCATGCATGAACTCCTTTGAGACATATATATAAATAAGAAATTAGCTTGAACATAGGTAACATTGTTTTTTTCAACAGGACCTATGAAGGATCATATTTATCTTCACTTAAATCATTTACCACGAGAAGTGCTTAAAGAAAGGCTTCCTGGTATATCTGAAACTGCTGCTATTTTTGCTGGTGTTGATGTTACAAGAGAGCCTATTCCTGTATTGCCTACTGTGCATTATAATATGGGTGGTATTCCCACAAACTATCATGGAGAGGTAAACAATAAGATTAAAACAACAAATGGATATGTAATATGTTTAGTATCTGAAAGTGTTTGGTGCATTTATGTGATTCTCAGGTGGTTACTGTTAGAGGTGATGATTCAGATGCTATAGTTCCTGGACTAATGGCGGCAGGAGAAGCAGCATGTGCATCAGTTCATGGCGCTAATAGACTTGGTGCAAATTCACTTCTTGACATTGTTGTTTTTGGGAGAGCTTGGGCAAATAGAGTTGCAGAGATTCAAAAACCAGGTAAGGAATTCTGGTATTACCAGCTCTTAAAGTTTGATACAATCATACAAGTGAGTGTTTCTGAATTTTATCTTTGTTTTATTTAGGCGAGAAACTGAAACCATTAGAGAAAGATGCGAAGAGTATCGAATGGTTGGATCGAATAAGAAACTCAAATGGGTCACTTCCAACTTCTAAAATCCGTTTGAACATGCAAAGAGTAATGCAAAACAATGCTGCTGTCTTCCGTACACAAGAAACACTAGAGGAAAACAACAGTCAAAACACATAACCTTTTGATATGGCCTCATAAAGTTTAAAAACTCATTTTTGTATATTTTTTTTTTTGTGTATGATGGTTATAGGTTGTGATTTGATTGATAAGGCGTGGGACAGTTTTGGTGATGTCAAAGTGAAGGATCGAAGTTTGATATAGTAAGAAGGACTTGCAAACGTTAAAAAGCTGTCTTTAGGCTAATTACTAAAGCTCTGTATTATTTGGAAACTTTACATTTTAGGAACTCGGATTTGATAGAAACAATGGAGTTGGAGAATCTTTTGGTTAATGCGTGTATAATAATGCATTCTGCTGAGGCTAGGAAAGAGAGTCGAGGAGCACATGCTCGCGAGGATTTCACGGTTAGTTCTAATATTTCTTACATAACAAAGTTGTCTGAGTTGATATGTGGATAACGAAGAGTTATTTTGGTATGGTTGTTTTGCAGAAACGTGACGATGTGAATTGGATGAAGCACACATTGGGGTAACTTTTTTTTTTTCTCTTTTAGCTCTTTTTTTGGTGATAACAGATCAATAATAAGCTTACTCAAAGAATAAAACCATTGATATAATGAGATACCTTTGATATTTTATAGTTGAAATTTTGAGTAAAATGCTTTCGCTATTTATTACAAATCCCAAACTGAGAAACGTCGTTTATGTATGTTGAAGGTATTGGGAGGAAGGTAATGTGAAATTGGAATATCGACCAGTGCACATGAATCCATTGGACGATGAAATTGACTCTTTCCCTCCTAAAGCTCGTGTTTATTGAGATTTCTTTAACTATTTCTTCCAAGTGCAAAATTTAATATAGTGGTCTTGTAACGAATGATTCTTATTTTTCGTTTTAATAAAGACTTGTCTCCAAGCACACAAAAAAAAAAAAAAAAAACTTTAGGATTATTATAAAAAACAGAGTATAATAAGAAAATGAACAAATAATTAGAAAAGTCGTAAGAAAGTATAATAATAAAAATATAGAAGGCCGGTGGAAGAATGTTATTGCCACGGCCCACGAGTAACCAACACCTAATTTTAGCCATCAATGACAAAATTGCCCTCTTTCTTTCTAAGAAATTTCTTTTTTATTTATTTATTTTTATATATTTAAACCGCCACGCTTTAATTGATTAATGACCCGAAAGGCACGCAATGATCCACGCGGTTGAATCTGAACCGTTGAGATGTTATCTTACCGCTTAATCTTGACCGTCCATCCTTCTATCCCCTTATATAAAAGGAAGGACGCGTTGTCATCAGGGTTATCTCATCACCGCCTCCCTCTTTCACAAATGTTAGGATTTAGATCTCGCTTCCATGGCGAGGAATCTGATCCTTATCGCTTCTATTTTCCGTAGAGATCCTCCCGATCTGCGTATTGCTTCTGTATTATGAACGATTTCGTAGATCCGGTAGGTGTTTCGATGGATCTTCGTTTTCAACGGTAGATCTGACGCAGATCTGACTTTTTCTACTGGTGAATCTCATCTCTATTAACAGATCGCTTCTCATATATTCGTTTTACTCAATACGCGATGTGTAATCGCGAGATTTGTTCTTGATTGTCAGATCTGGACATGGAGCTACCTCATGAGGCTTCGTCAGATGCGAGATCTGTGAGTTGGATATGAGGCGCTGAGATCTGGTGATACTCGGAGGCTAGTTTGTTACGGACGCGAGGCGATTCATCATGTGTGTGTTGAATTGAATTAGGGGTGTATAAGATGTTGTGGATAGCTAAGGCTTCCTGGTTGCATCTTTGTCATCCGACCTTTGCCATGTCAGGTGCGCTTGCATGGCAGGTCAAAACAGATCCTCAATAAAATTTTATTTTGTGGGTTTAGGAGAGGAGATCGCACGGGTCATTATTTTTTTCCCGGGTTCTCCTCTCCTCTGTTCGTGTCTTGCCTCTCTTTCTCTTTCCTTTACCTATCTCTCGCTAAATATATCTCTCCGAAAATATATCCTCAAATATCGATCATTAGCAGCAAATCTGGAGCCGCGGGCGATATCATTTCAACTTGATCAACAAAAACCGGGAATCAAATCAGGTACTCATGACAATACATGTTTAATTTCTCAAGTATAATCACCATTCGCAACTATATCATGATCTGAACAGTTGCATAATTTTATCAATTATTTAAATTAATACCGTTTATCATCGCTTAAAAATAAGTTAGAAAAATTGAAGTAATTTAGAATGTTTTAATTTTCCTCCTATACCAATAGAAGGCTTCTTCGTAAAGTCAATGAGTTTATACTGAACTATAATATTATATACTGGACGATAATTTATAAGTAACATGTCGTAGCTTTTTTTATAGTTACTTGTAAAACCTGTGTAAAATGTAACAATTATATAGCCCCAGAAAGTTGTGTAGTTTATGTAACAGCAGTACCTAAAAGGTGTGAAGTTTGGAGTGGATTATATTGAAGTCGAGGTATTGATGTCGAGAAGATATCTTAAGCTGTATGTAATAGTTTCTGTACGTTGAAGGTATATCGAAGTAATATGTCCATGTAGAAGCATTGACAATAGACCCAACATTTTGTATTTTTCTCAGCATCTCTTTTCTTTCGTATAACATCGTTAAAGAGTTTTCTTTGTTTTGTATTTTAATTGACAAACATCTGCAATTATTGCTCTATTGAATAATTTTTTTACATTTGATGTTAGTTGATATATTCTTTATTATTTTTCTAATCAAATGTTTTGCATATTTAGTTGAAGTTTGCAATCTTTCAAGATGCGATGTCGAACTATTAAGAGAATCAATTAGAAGTGGCTGTGTTTAAGTAAAAGAAATAATGTTATTGGAAGAATTTATCGGTAAATAATATTAACTGCCAGAAATATAAGTACCGTGGTCCTTAGGTGAGGTCTAAGTTGTCGGCACATGGGCTTGTTTGGTAAATATTATACTTGGTGTAGATCTGTAAGCTCAAAATGGTAGAGCGCTCGTCTTCTTCTTGAAGATTGAGAGGTTGGTGGTTCGAATCCACCCAGTTCTATTTTCAATTGCCCTATTTGTTGTTTGGTTGGGATGTATGTGATCATACCCTATCGTTTTGTTAGTGAAATCAACCACGGATTTTTTTTATAAATAAATCCACCTAAATTTTTTTAGTTGTTGCTCTCTGTTAGATACCTGAAGTGAAAATGTTCAATCGCTCTTCTGATTCACATTTCTGATTTTCGAAGATTGTCCACAATGACCTCGGGGAGGATTGAGGTAGAATAGGGAGTTTCCGTTACATGAAAACTTTCTTTCGGATAAAAGATTTGATACATGAAATTTATTTCTTTAGTTGTAACTTGCTTATGGAAAACTGTTAAAACCCCGTGTCCAGTTCGATTTTTGTAATGTGTAATGGGACAAAATTGAGGGAGCACCCTCTTCTGTGTATAAACACGTTACAATCCTCTCTGAGTCTCTGACTGTTTATGATATTGATGTTTCTTGTTGAAGCTCATGTCATAGATGGATGATAATCCGTTGAATTTATTTACCTCATGAGCTTTATAGTCGAGAGCTATTTTTCTTGAAATCTTGTATATATTAATTCTGTAATCCATAACCATTTGTTATAACTTAAAATGCTCTTACGCGGTATCAGGATGTTTTGCTCTCCGGTTCAAGTTAGCATAGACTCAAGGTCCCAGCACTAACTTGCACTAAACTAACTACTGACTTGTACATATTACAATTAATGAGAAAACTTAAGTCTCTTCTCTCTCTCTCTCCCTTGAGTTTGCTACGAATATTCTGAAAGGTTTTTCCACCTCATGTTTTCTGTTCTGTGTCAAAATACTACCAAAATAGTAAAACCGACTTTTCTTAAACCTGTAAAAATGGAGAAAATTTTCAAAACCTTCGCATATCATACCGTTATAGGCTTATAGCTGATAAACGTATTTTTGGTTGCCAAAACCTAGGGATGTTAAACAGGGTTCTAAAACCTAGCACTTTTTAAAATTTTTGAAGTCCAGCCATGTTCAAGTCTTAATTCTATAAGAGTCCTTTACCTTATTATAAAGTTGTAACCCTATACAAGTCCTATAAAACCTTATACAAACCAAACAAGTCTTTCTTTTTTTTCAACCAAGAACCAAACAAGTCTTTGATATTTTTTTTGTTTATTTTAAATTAAAGAGGATATGATTTTTTTGTGTTCATCATAAATCAATATCTATAAATCCATAAATCAACATCAGTAAATCTATAAATCCAATATCCAAATATATTTTTTAAACCATCCATAAATCCATAAATCAACACATATGTAAATTCATAAACCCAATATCCAAATATATTTTTAAACCATAAATCAACATAAACTTGTGCTCATCATATCACCACACAATTTCCAATTCATCATATCACCAACCTCATCATGTGTTCGAGGCACATGCAATCTTTGTAACACCATTATCTTCAATATCAAAACCATCTTCAATGTTTCCTACAATTTAAAAACATAAGTTAGTCAAACAACATAAGAAAGTGGTTTTATCAAAGTCATCTTTAAATTTTACCGTCAAACTCTGCAAATCCACGTAACCAGTTACGAGTACAAATTAATGCTTGCACATTTTTTGTAAGAAGATGATTTCTGTAAGGATTCAACACTCGACCTCCAACACTGAAAGCTGATTCTGATGCCACTGTAGTGATTGGGATGCTAAGTAAATCAGATGCCATGGATGCCAATTCACCATATCTCTTTCCAAAAGCTCAAAACTTCCATGTCTGCAAAAGTCTTTATCTCTAGTCTAAGTTCATTCAAATAGGTTTCCAAAATTGATTCGGAATTTTCTGAACCATATTTAAGGCTATTTTCAAGCTCGCGGAGATCCTGGAATATACATATACATATAAGATTAATAACATATGATGATTCTGCACATATTATTTAGTAAGAAGGATAAAAATACTTACATCATTCAGATCATCTTCAAGTAGTGATTCTGTGAGTAGCTCATGAGGAGTTGGCGTTGTTGAAGACTTCAAAGACCTTGCAGAATTGGCTTTGTATTCATCAAATAGCAAAAAAAGATTCTTCCTAACCAAACTTCAACCTTGGATCTAAAGCAGCTCACATCGCTAGAATGATACTGTATTGATCCCAATACTTTGCAAACTTCCTTTGCATTTTCCAAACCAAATTTTTCACATCATCATCGTCACAATTAGCATATTTTTTCAGCAACAACTCAATTGTCCACACTTGAATAAAGTAAACATTCACTGTGGAATACTTCACGCCTGAAAAATAGGTGGTAATGGTATTAAAAGGTTTAAGTAAATCACAGATTTTCTCTCTTCGATCCCACTCATCCTCTGAAGGCATTGACTTGTAACCTCTTTCATACAAATTCAGAATAGAAAATGCTTTCCTAAATTTCAAAGCTCTAGCGAGCATCTCATATGTCAAGTTCCAGTGAGTAGAGACATCCAAAGATAAACCAGCACCACTTTTGATCCCTACACTCTCTATACATGTTGCAAATGAATATTTCCTTAATTCAGATGCTTTCACAAACTTAACACTCTCTCTTATATTCTCCAAAAGATCTTTAGCTAAGTCCAACCCTTCTTGCACTATCAAATTTAGAATATGTGCGCAGCATCTCACATGCAAAAATTTCTCATCACACAGCAGCCCATTACCACTCCGGAGACGATGCTTAAGAATCCTCTGCATACTATCATTTGCAGTTGCATTATCCAGAGTGATTGAAAACACTTTTTTCTCTAAACCCCCACTCTTTCATACAATCATACACTTTCTTTGCAATCTCTTCACCATTATGTGGAGGTTTAAAGTCATGAAAAAGCCAAAATCTTGTTGTTTAACTTCCAATAATCATCAATGTAATGTGCAGTAATACAAATATATCCCATAATAGTACTACGGGCATACCACAAATCTGCAGTGAAACACACTCTTCTTTGGTGTTTTGCTAAAATGTCTATCAACTTAAGCTTTTCTATCTCAAACCTCTTATAGACCTCAGCTGCCGCTGCTTGTTGATATATCATGGTTTTTATGAGTTTTAACCATAATATAAGAGTCTTTAGTTGAGTCTTTTTGGTGTTTTTAAAGTCTATTAGATTCTTTTATCTTCAGGTTTGCATTTAGGACTAATATGAAGAATATGAGAGATTTTGGAGCAAAGACCGAGAAGTTGCATCGAAGAATCTTGCTTTGAGACGATATGTGACTTGGTGTCGATCGACGCCAGCCATGAGTGTCGATCGACACCACAGGCGGACAACTTCGGAAATTTTGGAAGATTTACAATTTTGCCCAGAAGTTTCTAATATTTCAGCATTAGTCCCTGTACGAGTTTTTAGCTATTTATTATGCTTTAGATCAGGGTTTTAAGAAAGACTGGATCAGAAGTTTGTATCATCTTTCTCTAATCCCTGATACTCTTTGTACTCCACTTTTATTTTTCTATTATATTGAATGATTTCTATTCATATCATGATGATGATTGCTTTCACCATGTCTGAGTAGTTCCCTGTTAGGTTAAGGGTTTTCAAGGATTTCTGAAGAATTATTGAATCAATTAGGTTATTAGGGTTAATTGATAGAGTTCTTCATCTAGGATTGAACTTATTGCTTATTCTAGATTCGCGACCTAGAATCTGATTTAGGGTTATCAATTGACATGAAAGTGTAATTGGTTGCTAGATCTATCTTAGGTGAGCAAAATACCTATCTGCAAAGGAATTTGATTTAGGGATTTTGTGAACAAATTGAACCTGATCATTAACGCTTGTCTGGATCTTAGAATTTAGCAAAGGAATTTGGAATTCTAGATTCAGGGATAGATAGTTTACGCAGCGAAAGCTGGTAGGTTTTACAATTGTGTTTGAGTTCTAGGACGGTTCTTAATTATAATCCTGGTAGTTAAATTGATTCACAGTTCTGAAGATTCCTGAGATTTCCCTACGCCTAACGCTCTTCTCCATTGATTTACACTTTGTTTAATTATTCGCACTGCAATTTCCTTACATTATACTTTATTTAGCATAATACTTTTACTGGAATTTATTGGGTATTTCATAGTCCTTGTGGATTCGATCCCTAAGTACTACAGTGATCTCTTAATTTGAGAGAGTAGCTCAGGGTAAATTTGAGCATATCACTTGTCTACATATATGTATACAATCTGGATTTAGATATCTATCTCTAGCCCTAAACTTTTCATATTCAACATATTGAAAAGGCAAATCATGACAAATGATAACCTCAGCAGTCATCTCCCTATCAATTTTGTGATCATACTTAGGCCTAACTTTAGGTGGAGGCCTTTCAGGACATATTAGAAGATGGCGATTCATAGTAGATGTTCCATAAGTCTTATCAATTACCAACTTAATACAACAATGGTGACATCTAGCCCTTTCTTTTCCATCTTCCTCTATTCCTACCTTAGAAAACTCTTCCCAACACTTTGCCTTAGATTTACGTTTTTTACTAACTGGAGCTTGTGTTGATTGAGTGGCACTGTGTACATGTCCTTCAGTTCCCATTTCTTCGTTCCTCTCCATCTCCATGTATTCATTTTCTACATTTAGAACCGCAATTGTTTTCTCTGATTGTAAATCCATACTGTATTTCAAAAGAAACAATTAAAAGGGTTTAACAAGTGAACTTGTACTTATCCAACGCAAACCCACATAGTGAATATCAAATGAGAATAAGCAAAAACAGTAATGCATAGATTCTGTAAATATAAAACAATTCAACATCATCATCAAGAAAGAACTTTATCAAGGCGATAAAGAGTTTTTAAGCACCAAGGCATCTCATCTCCCAGATTTATGACAATAGTATCAATGTTTGACAACTTACGAACGATACTCAAAAGCTACAAGGCAACTTATATAATGACACACTTATAGGTCCATAAAAAACGGATTCCAGAAAAGATTCATCATAAGATTAACTCTAAAAGCATAGCAATAGAAACTTCAAATCCAAAACATCATAGCAATAGAAAACGCAGTAAACTTCAATAAACTGATCCTTATTCCCCAGAAATCTAAAAATTTAAGAATACCCAGATGGATTCTGACAAGTTCTATTACCCAATTCGATAAATTTTCAACGACCCATGAACCAAATTGGAAAATTCTAGACCTGAATCGAGCGTAAGAAGAAGAGGCCTGAATCGAGTGACAAGATTGATGAATTTGAATTTGGATTGATGAATTTTGATTTGGATTGATGAATTTGAATTGAAAAAGAAGAGGTAACAAAGGTAGAGAGGAGAAAAGATTGATGAATTTTTGAAACGGAAGTTAAAAAAAAATCATGGCCAATTCTGTTTAAACCCTTATGTTTTTAAACTCAATCCTATATAGCCCCGAAAATATAAACACTATAAAATCAGGGCCAAATACCAACATAAATAACAAAGGGCCAAAGCTAACCCTATAAGTTCACCCCTATATAACATCCTTACTAAGGACGAATCGATTTAATTTGACTATTTTAGTTCGTATTATACATATATATTGTATCGCATGTCTCTATTAAACTTTTCTTTTAACTGAAATATCAATATCAGTGTCTAAAATGTATTGTCATCCACCATAATTCATTAGTCTACTAAAACTTTTTATTCCTATATGTGAAGTTGTGAACCAAACCAATTCCTAAACCAAACAAGTACAATTGTATAAAGAAAAACAAAGAAAAAGAATTGCACATAAACGTATAACGTTTTCTATTTCTCTCTTTTATTGATTCCATATAAAATACCAAGAAGTACTCTCCAACATATAATAATTGTAGTAACGACGTCCTTAAGGACACTTTCGGCGACCACCATGAGTGGTGAGGCTAGCATAACACTTGCACTTGTCGTAGTTTCCATACGTGCCAGGTGGCACACAGTTGCACCTGGTGCAACAAGTTCCACAAGCTCGGTGACACATCTTCTGCCTACTTGAAAGCCTACACCGTTCTTTGCACTTGGCCTTGCAATCTACAATTACAAATTCATATAATTTACAAGCAAAAAGATCCTTAGATTTAAGTATTTACACATATGTATAAATTCAGTGTGTGTATGATAATAAATATCTAAGTAATTACCGATTTTATTGGCGTTCAAAGTCTTCGACAATATTTGGATTTTGGAGTACACAATTGTTAAAAAAACATTAGAATAGCGAAAAAAAAAATGAAAAAAAAATATATATGTGGGTGTTAAATTGTATTACCAAATCGGCATTAACGAAGTCGAGGACAAGAAGAGATATGAGAAGAGAAGCAAAGATGACTCTGAAAATACCCATAATTATCTTCTAGAGAGATCAATATAGGAGTTTGATTTATGTTTTTTTTTTCTTGTTGATGCTGTAATAAAGGATGAGGCTTATATTTATAGTTCAGTTATAAAAATAAAATAAATAAACAAAACTGTAAGAATTTTGGTCAACATGGTTTCTTTGTTTCTAATCAAACCTTTTGTTTTGGTCAAATGTATGTAATCAATGTATATAAATGCATGACATACCTTTTGTTTCAAATCAAACCTTTTGTTTTGGTCAAATTTATCAATACATCAATGTAAACGTTTTTATACATGTATGTAATCAATGTTTCTCTATCTATTTGTGACATCAAATAATATATGACTACAAGATCCATTTGAAAAAAAGTTTCAGTAAAAAAAAAAAGTTTCAGTCTGCTTTCTTTTGTTGTTCAATTCAGATGTATGATGTATCTAAACCAAATTAAGATATGTTTCTGTTTTTATATTTTGATGTTTTACCTAATTTGATATATATCCATTTTAGTTATATATATATATATATATATATTTGGGTATCCTGAATTATACTCATGGAACCTTTAGGATGCATGTAATGTCGAAGATAAAAGCTGTATGATGTATCCAAAATTAAAACTGAGCAATTCATCGTTACTATTTGATAACGTGTTGATGATCATTATGCAGCAACAAACAACAATACAAAAACTCAGTCAAAATAGAAGATGAGATTAATTATTACTGTAATGATGGTAACTATGAACAAATCTAGTTAGTTTACAAAGTTGAACAAATCTAACAACTATGGTTCCAACATTTGCCAAAACCAAAACTTGAGCCGTTCTTTAGCCTTACCAAGCGCAATTTAAGGTTCATCAAAGCTTTAAATGTCCAAATCCTCATCTTGTGGATGGCAAGATTGATGCAACACCATTGTCTTCAACAGAGCGAGAGTCTGAAATATATAATCTCACCACCCTTACCCGATGAAAGAAAATCGATTTGCAGATCCATTGAAGACAATGATGTTGCATCAAATCTTGCCATCCACAATAACTCTACCGTGCTAGCGTTGTTTCTCTTAATAACACTACTACATTTTTTTTTATTGACTCAATGAAGAATTTATTTAATTTGACTAAATTATGTTGTTATACCATTCAAAGTTAATGCCTAACTATTTTATTTTTCTCTGCGACGTTACCATATATCTTTTTAATTTATATGCAAGTGCAAGTAACACGACTTCTTGAATTGAATGAGAGTTGTATAATGCAAACAATAACTTTTCATTCATCTCATCATCTGTGTGAACCAAACCGATTCCTAAACCAACAAGTATAATTAACGTATAACATACGATTCACGTCTTCTTTTTCTCTCTTTTGTTCATATCATATAAAATACAAAGAAATATTCGTTGATATATAATTATCTTAACGACATTAAGGACACTTTCGGCGACCATTGTGAGTAATGAGGCTAGCATAGCACTTGCACTGGTCATAGTTTCCCGATGTGCCAGATGGTACACAGTTGCACCTAGCGCAGCAAGTCCCACAGGCTCGGTGACACAAGTTCGGTCTACTTGAAAGACTGCATCGTTCTTTGCATTTTGCGTTGCAATCTATAAAATACATACAATTTCCATGCAAAAATATTCTTAGGTTTAATAAAAAATACACGTATATAAATTCAACTTTTGAATGTAAGAAATTTCAAGTAATTATATACCGATTTTATTGTCGTTCCACGGCTGCAGAATATTTGAAAAATAACCATTGTTAAAAAACTTTAGTATGGACACAAAAGTAGCGAAATAATAATAGTCAAATAAAAACATATATATGTGGGTGTTAAATTGTATTACCATATCGGCATGAACAGAGTTGAGGACAAGAAGAGGTATGAGAAGAGAAGCAAGGAGAACTCTGAGAATAGCCATAATTCTTAAATCACACAAAAATAAAATGGGAGAGAGCTAGATTGATGTTTTTTTTTTCTTGTTGCTGCTGTAAATAAAGGAGGAGGCTTATATTTATAGTTCAGTAATAAAAAAGAATAAACAAAACTCTTAAGACTCAACATGATTTCTTTCTTGTTTCTTCATAATCAAACTTTTTTGTTTTCTGGTCAATACATGTATATAATCAATGTGTGTACATACATTTATCAAAACATTTTTAAAGGATTCAATTCATCTCCCTAAATTAGATCATTTGACTTTAATATTAGGTATAATTTGACTATTGAATCTAGCTAAATTGTTGATCTGACTAAAATTTTGGTGGTTTTTAGCAGAATCTCACATAATAATTTTGGTTGAATTTTAGTGAATTAGGAATTTTGTTATTAAATTCTCTAAAATCTCACTTAAAACAATGAGATTTTGATCTTAATATTTTTAACTAAGAAATCCCATGAAATCTAAGCTGAAATTTTAAAATTAAATTCTTAAAATGATTTCAATAACATTATATTTGATTATAAAATTTAAAACCATTAATCTAATAATATTGAATTTTAAAATATACTTTAAATTTCATGTTTCAATAACAAATTATCTGTTATTTTTATTCAAATCTTTCCAAATGTTCAGTTCAATATACTCCTCTTAGAATTTAAATGCTAACAGCTTAATTAAATAAACTAATAACTATTAAATATTAAATCTGATATATTTAGTAATTTTACTAAACATAAGATAACAACATAATTTAGTGAAAACACTGCAACTAATAAAGATACGAGTGAATTTTAGTAGAATATAAAGTTTGTATATTTAATATTTTATCAAACATAATTATCATATAAAACATAAAATATTAAAATAACCCATTAACTGTTTAATTTTTATTTATAAAAATTAAGTAATTTTCTTTTTTTAGTTTACAAATTTTTGTAGTAACAACTTCTAATATTAAAACTAGATATTGATAGTTTTAACAATAACTTATGATATTTTACTTTATTTGAGAAGATTTGATATTTGAAGAATGTATATTTAATACTATTTATATTATTTATGTAATTAATAATTAAGGGTTGTTTAGATACATGAATAATAACTTATTAATTATGTTTGGATACATGAATAACTACTTATTTGTATTTAGGTATGCCCAACACAAAAGCCGTTTAGTGTAATACAAAATTTATGAATAATAACTTATTAATTATGTTTGGATACATGAATAACAACTTATTTGTATTTAGGTATGCCCAAGAGAAAAGCTGTTTGATGTATACAAAATTAAAACTCAGCAATCTTTTTCTTATTTGGTGTAACAAACAACTTAGTAAAAATAGAATGAGATCATTACTGTAATAATTATAACTGGAATACAAATCTAGTATTTAGTTTACAAAGTTGAAAAAATCTAACAACTATGATCCCAACATTTGCCAAAACCAAAACTTAACCCATTCTCTGGTCTTACAAGGGCAATTTAAGGTTCATCAAAGGTTTAAATGTCCAAATCATCATCAGGATCTTCATCAGAATCAGGATTCTCATCGTCTGAATCTCTGAAGTATATAATCTCACCACCTTTACCAGATGATACCATATCAGTCTGCAATTCCTTTGAATACAATGATGTTGCCTCAATCTTGCCATCAACAAGAGATCTCCGCCCATCATATATATCTATCGATTTTCCATTATCTGAAGAACAGAAACCATATCAAACAATGTTTTATTAACAATCTCAAAGCTATACACCAAATGTAATGTACTACACTCACCTTGGTGCTCAAAAGGAAGCACAACTTTTTCTTTTTCGACTCGTTCTTTCTCAGACAACTGTAGATTGAAGTGAACCTGTACCAAAAGAAACAATAATCTGAGGCCATAGAGCTTAACAACAAGAGAGCAGAAAAGCATAACTTACCTTAGGCAAAAGGCTTTTAGTGGTTGCAACAACACTATCCGCAGAGGAAATGGGGGAAAAGTTTATTCCCAATTGATCCACATGGTATTCTTCAGACTGTAGGTAAAGAGTCACAAGAGTTTTAAGTAGATGAAACTCAAAGGGTGTACAGAGAAAAGAACAAGAGAGGACTCACCATTACTCTGACGCGTCCCTTCCTAAGCTTAAACCGAACATGGAACCATCCTTTACCAAAATCCTGATGAACCGAAAAGAGGCTTTCTAAAGCATTCCTTTGTCCATCTGAAGATGGACACAAAGGTTCCAAGTTGGCTTTCATCGTTGATATATATTCAAGAGCATTTGTAACCTTCTCTTGGTGAAGGTCAGTGTTTAATGACCAAAAGATACTAGAAATTTGCCCTGCACCAACAAAATTCAACCTCTGTTGTTAAACCTAAAAAAAGGAATAAAACTAATACACTAGAGCTCAGGTTCATATTGCAAAGTACCGTGGCTTCGAAGATCTGTTAAAAGACCAGAAACTAATGACATGGATGAATGTCTTAGCAGCTCATTCACCTGATTCAAAGTTCAGATACAAAAATGACTTCTCTTTTATATACTTTATCTATAAAACGCAAAAGCTAAATCTTGCTTACCGAATCAATGGCAACAGAGAAACGTGTCTTCCCATCTCCAACCAACTCTACAGTAAAGTAATCACCTTTAATCTCAATACAATCGTTTAGATAAAGATCCAATTGAAAAAGGATGCAATGTAAAAGAACTACCTTTTCCAGCTTCAATGATTGAAGAAAAAAGCTTTTTCAAGTCACTCACATACTTGTGTATCTTAATCAAACTTGAACCTTCACTAGAATCAGTTGAAGACTGATCAATCCAGCCTAGTGGATCAGTGTAACAATCCAAAATACGAATCCTTCAAATCAAAACAAATTGGTATCAAAAACAAAGAAGAGCACTGAAACTATTCCACAAGTTAGGGATAGTATTTAGAAAACCATTTAGAGTTTGAAGAGACCACGATTCCTTTTTGCTTCAAGAATTGGATATAGAACGAAGGGCTCCGCGAGAATGTGATCAGTACGAGACCTCTGTATAACAAAAAAACGAAGACTTTACAAAAACAGGCGTGTAAAAAACTGTTAATGAAGCAATTGGATATCTAATTTAGTTGAATTAGGGTTTGAGAGTGTACTGTGACTTGGATTTTCCAGCCAAAATTGATGAAGATAGTTTTGCGAGAAGATAGCCAGAGACATCGAGTCCAAAAGGGGAAGCTACAGTTTCTTCTATGGTGAGAGCTGGTGATAGCTCGCCTTCTTCGCCACCATCTCTTAGCTTTCTGAAAATCGAATCCGCCATTGTTAAAGAGATTTCTCTCCGGTCAAAAAAATAATTGGAACTTCAAAAGAGCGGCGAGGAAACAAAAACCGATAGTTCATGGCGTTTTGGGCTTTATGAAGTAGCCCAATGGGCTTTGTTCAAAGAAACACTTAAGATGCAAAAAACATCGTGTGGTTGTTTTTCACACGCTAAAAAAACGTCAACCATTTTGTATGCTTTTCAAAGAAACGAAATTAAGAGAGAAGGCACGAAGGTTTAAGGCCGGAGTTGGGGACTGATCTGGATCCGCCGGCGAAGTATTAGCAACGTCACATTCGTTCGCTCTCTGTTTGCCGGAGATCAAGAAAGGTATCTACTTTTGATCTATATGGATCTCTTGATATCTTCTTGTTCTTCTCCTTTCGCTATTTCGATGAATCACTTATAAACGGAATCGAGTTTTTTCTTGTTTATTTCTCATTTCCGTTGTTGTTATTACTCCAACACTCACTGTGTAACTGTGTTAATGGAAATGAGGTTAAATTGAGGTTTTATTTCCGATTTTATTGTTATCGTAATATTGCACGGAAACTGTTCGACGTATTTCCTGTTTAGCTCATCATTTGTTTCAACGTCTCTGTTATGGTTTACAATGGAAAAAAATGGCAAAAGCTTACATTTTTAGAACCATGAATGGTCAATTTCCATAATTTTCCTTGTGTTGATTTGAATTGTATAGAAACGTATTTTGCTACCTTGATGTGTACATGAGATTTTATTCGACATTTTCATGATAATGGCGAAACTCTGTTGGTATTGGTGATTAAGAAAATTAAGAAATTTTCTTCTTGGCAGGATAAATTCACTGTAGGAAAAAAGGGAAAAATGGAAGCTAAGTTTTTTCGGTTCTTGAAGATTGTTGGAGTTGGATACAAAGCCAGAGCCGAGGAAGCAGGACGTTTCTTATACCTCAAGTTGGGATACAGTCACGAAGTTGAACTAGCGGTTCCTCCGGCTGTTCGAGTCTTCTGTTTCAAGAACAATGTGGTTTGCTGTACTGGACTCGACAAGCATAGAGTGCATCAGTTTGCTGCAACAGTAAGGAATTGCAAACCTCCTGAACCTTATAAGGGCAAAGGCATAATGTACATTGATGAAGTCGTCAAGAAGAAACAAGGAAAGAAGTCCAAATGATCTTTTTTTCATTGTTGTATTCTTCTTCTTCTATCTTACTATGCAGAGAACTTTGATCTTTCAGTGATTGATTTTCGTTGGATTTGCTTACCAATAAGTTTTACTTGGATGTATGAAACATCATTTTGTGGTTAACACTCTTTGAAACATCACTTAGATCAATGTTTGTAGAATCATCATTTACAGTAGAACTGAAAGAAAAGCTTAGAGCCAATATGAAATCACTTGACCAGAATCTTTATGCTAGAAATAGTCGATTACAACAAACCATTGCGCAATGCAGTAGTCGATTAATCAAGCAAAATCTTTACGATACAAATAGTCTTGAGAAGTCGAGTACAACAAGCCATTGTGTAATGCTAGTCAAGCATGTAAATTCTGGAGGCAATGTCTTGAACCAACCAATCGAATCCTTCCAATAAACCTTCACCTGTATAAGCACTGCAACCCACGATTTTCCAGTGCCGGCTTTTATCCATTGACTCTAAGTTTAACACCTTCATAAGCAAGAAGATGAAACTAAATTTAGCACAAAAACATATCTTACTTAACCCACTAATCTTCACTGAAGTAAAGAAAGAAACCCTTTTAAGAACAGATATCCAAAGATTCAACCTAACTTCCAAATCATTTCGATAAAAGTTTCAAAAACCCTTACTTTGCCAATTTCTTCAGGAGTAAGAGCACCTTGAATATCCTGCTTATTTGCTAGTATCAACAAAGATGACCCAGCTAGCCTCTGCCATTAAAAAAACAAGATTTGAATATGGATCATCCTCTTCAAATTGCAAAGCTTTAAGATTGAATAGAAACTGAGAAAATTTATGATATTACCTCTTCTTTCAAGAGATTGTCAAGTTCCATCTTGCAATCATCTAACCTCCTAAGATCAGAACTATCCACAACCCAAACTAATCCATCAGTCTGCTCAAAGTAGTTCCTCCAATACGACCTTATAGTCTTTTGACCACCCACATCCCATATATTAAGCGTATACCTAAACACCATTTATACACATGTTAACATTGCCTATAACGTGTTCGATGAAATTCCTAAACCAAAAATTTGAAAAAAGCTTTACTTTTGGTAAATAATGGTTTTGATGTTGAATCCAAGAGTTGGACTAATCACACTTGTATCTTCTCCGTTTATCTTCAGAACAATCGTCGTCTTCCCAGAGTTATCAAGTCCACTACAAAAACCAAAAAAATAAACACAAATTAGAGAAATGTATAAATTAGATCGGAGGAGATTAATAAGTTTTGGAATGTGACGTACACCATAAGAATACGCATCTCCTTCTCCTTCTTCTTGATTTTCCTGATTATGCTTAATAGTCCCATTTTTCGACAATTACACGGTGGCTCTCGTCACCGACGACGACGGAGATGGCTATAAATTCTTAAGGATGCGATTTCGAACGGAGAAGAAAATTATGATGAGCCAAACATTTCAACAGAAAGTGGCAAGATGGGCTTTTATTAATTAAAAATTTAAGCCCAAATATTGATTTGAAAGTATGGGCCTTTGGTCTCATGGACTCTAGCTCCCAGGCTAATTTCTGAAGTTTGTAGAAAGTTGGTTAAACTTTTTGCATTTGAACATGGTACCCCCCATAGGTTTGTTATAATCCGGATAAATCATAGACTAATCTCTGAAATATGTAGGAAAATGTGTAACCCATATGGTTTTTATAATCCGGATAAGTCATAGACTGATCTCTGAAATATGTAGAAAAATGTGTATTATTATCTTTTATTTAGTTGGTCTCACGTTTAGATTATGAGTTTATGACCTACTAAAAATATTTTTCACATCTTTTCGTTTATAAGCTGTTAAAATTAGTTTTGATTTTGCATGTTGCTACCGCAACACTCAAGATATGTTTTTTGGGGATGAAAAGTGTGAACACTAGACTACGAAATCATATTGATAATCATTTTTTTAAATGTTTGTCTAATTTTTTATATCAAAAAGTTATTTGAAGATGTAACAAATGAAACAATAATAAAAAAAGTTTTAAATTATAAGTAAACATAAAATACAATTGTAGTTTTTTCAACAATTTATATGCTACATTTTAATATATATTTTTGATCCTAATAGAATAAAATTTTGGCTCCTCCACTAATTAGAGATTAGAGGTAAAAAAATTAAAGTGATGAGAAGAAGAAGATAGAGATGAGGAGTATTTTTAGAGTGTACCATACGTAATCTAGAAAGTGAAACGGTCAAACTTGCAGGATTAAAACGTTATTAAGAAACAATGAAAAAGAACTCCAATCGGATCTTGATCCTTTTGAGGTATGTTTCTTCTTTTTCTTTTCTTTTTTTGTATGTTAGTTTGCTGTCATTCTCTTTGTTTTATTCTTCTTCTTGTTTTTTTTTTGTTTTTTTTTGTTAAATATTCTTTCTCTTGTTTGAGTGTTGGATACGGACCGTATCATAGTACGGATCGAAAATGCTAAAGTTAAGAGTAGTAAATCATCGGTGATTAGATTTAACAAAAAAAACAAAATCGGTAATTAGTTCACCTTAATCTGTTTCCATGCATATCACATTATTAATTGTTCGCTATAAAATATGTACTACGTACAAATTATTATGATAAATGTCTTGATTGTTTGTTTGAGCTTATGATTGCATTTAATATGTATTTGTTAAATAAACTTACAATTTTAATATGGTAAGTAAACAAAGTTTTTGTTATTAATAATATGCAAAATAGTGATTTGTATAAAATTTTTGAACTGTTTTCTTTTTATATATGTAAACACAATTACAAAAATTAATGTTTGAAACATTTTGTTGTGAATTCGGGTGAAAACTGAGAGCTCAAGAAAACGTAACCAAGAAGAAACAAATAAACCTAGACATCTTTAGAGATGTTTCAAAACCCCAATACATTTAAAATTAGAAATACCGGTAAATAACCATACCACAGAGGTTTTGCCTACTACCCAAATTCTAAACAACAATTTCAGGCATAGATATTATTGGTTTGTATGATATGAATTATGCATTTTAATCACAATTTAGGAAAGAATGTCCATCATGGTTAATTAGAGGTGAATGAATGAATATAAAGTTTAGTATTGTCTCATGAACAAACAAGTAACATATGTAAGCCAAAGTCGAACACTTTGTGTCTTGGGGGGGGGGGGGGGGGGTGAGTAATCGTAGTTTGGGTTTCTTGTTCCATAAAACAAAGTGCATGTGTTAGAAAGAGATACAATAGAGAGAAGAATCTCTTCTAAAACTAAAAGTGGCAGTCTTCTTAGTTAAACAAAGAGCTCACCAATCGCAACTAAGGATTTTATTCTCTTTGTTCGCTTAAAGCCTGACTCTTTCTCTCTTTGGGTATGTTGAATCCTTAATATATTCTTTGAATCTTAATTTGATCATATTATTTTCAGACTAAAGTATCATGTCAGTTCATATTCCGGGGTACGCCACAAGAAAAGAAGAAAATGGACCAAAATATTCTTCGATCAAACTGAGTTGCAATCTTAAATTTGTTTTTAAAATTAATTTTCTGTTATTAATTAGTTAGTCTCAAGTATTCGTATCAAATTTTGTTACTAGTTTGTCTATAGGCTTATACAACTTTCTATTTACGAAATCTACTATGACCAACCATGATAATTAAAATTATAGTTACAACCCTCGAATTCTTGTTTCCAACATCAAAATGAATTTTAATCATTTTTCCTTCCACCAAAAATGCATATTTCATTATAACAAATTATTTAGGAGATCACCTTACGTTATTTCGAAATTTACTATTATTCTTGTCTTGGCAAAACATCATCTACTTTAGGAGAGGAATGAACTAAGTATATAACCCAAAACTGGAAAACAAAAATAAAGGAAAAGGAAAAAGAAGTAGCAATTGAGTGTTTGGTGTACATATCCAGTTGAGTTTATTCGCTTTGTACTTTTTCTAATTTTTGCTTTAAAAATATTTTGAGTTGGAGTTTGCTTCTTTGACTGATCAATTGAATCTCTCGCTCCCCAAGCCGAAGAAAGAACACAATATGTTGCTTTTGATCATTGCCAAGAATCTCACTTCAGAATTCTCTTTACCTTTACTCTTTTTTTTTTGTTTCATTCCTAGCTTAAACAGTACTATTTTACCTTAATTTTTTTTCCTTAGCAAATAAAATATTTATTTGATTTTAGTTTTTAAATTTACAAAGACATCAAAACTTATCAAGCCTTTGTTTCATAATTACAACCCGAAGTATGTCAATGATGTATCTAGCGTAGTCTTTTTGAACATGAACCTGAACTTGAGCAATCGACACTATTAGCTTTAGTTTTCTTGAACATCAGTCTGAGCAATCTTCAATCGACACTGTTAGTCATGAACCTGAATTTGAGCAATCGACACTATTTAAAATTGCAGGTTTACGAGTGACTAACAATGTTTTAAAACGACAATAAATTTGATTATTAATAGTATATGTAAATGGTACTTCCACATTATTTGTTTCTACCGAAATTCAGATAATTGAAAACAAATTTGCATAGTATAAAACGATTAGTCTTGCAATTTAAAATAAGTATCATTTTTTTAAATAAAAAATTTTGTTGTGGTGATGAATATCAAAAACGTTTTTTATAAATGTACTACTATATAGTGTATGTACTAATTAATTAGCTATATAATTAAGTCGGAAGATGTTTAAAATAGGTAAATATGAATGAAAAGGGGCTTGGTAATCCAAGAGAGACAAGATACTTAGAAGACCGTGACATTGTCACTCACGTGGACCTCTTTTGACCACCTCTTCCGACACTAAAACTACAGATACACAACACTTATCATTATTACTTATTAGCTCACATTAAATATTATATTAAAATGTCTTTACCTTCATCAAAACATATAAATGCCAAATCTACTGTATTTTTCTTAAGAATGTTAAACTAACTTTTATAGTTTGCTTTTGTTCACTTTTATTTGAAATAAACATGAAAAGGGAAGTACTCATTTCATGTATTATATATTTGGAAAATTTGTTCCTAAGATATCCAATAGAAATGAAACAACACGAAAGAAAAACCATTTTGCATTACTTTGATCTTGCTTGATTGAAAAATGCATTGTCAAAACATGTTTTTACCACACAAATGAGAAAGTGAATATAAAATTTGAATGTAGAACTGAAATATACAGTGGTATCCCACTTCGCAAAACATATATTATTGGTTGAGTTCATTGTGGAAGTGTTGGTAGGACATAATCCGCTGACAAGTCTTATTGCATACTGTTTAACATCAAATCGGCATGGAAAATACAATCTAGAATAATTATAGCTTCCATACCAAGAAACTCTGATTTTTAAAAATATATTCAATTTATTAAAAGCCCTGGAGAATATTCATTGAAGAATTGTTGCTTTCTTTAGATAAAGTAACAAATAATTTAATATGCACTACGTTAATAGATTCGATCACATATGTAGTTATATATCACAGACCAAATTCCCTTTTGTCGTTACTCAAGTTTCCAACTGTCTATATATATGTACCCATGCCTGTCTTAATTTGTACCTTATAACTTACTCACAAAACTACCCAAACAAATAAACATATCTATCTCTCTCTTATCTCTAGACCTCAAGTTCATGATGGGATACCAAACTAACCCTAATTTCTCCATGTTTTTTTCCTCGGAAAATGACGACCAAAACCACCACAACTATGATTATAATAATCTCTCTTCATCAACTTCTGTTGACTGTACTCTTTCCCTTGGAACACCCTCCACTCGTCTCGACGACCACCGTAGATTTTCTTCTGCTAGTTCTAACAACATCTCGGGCGACTTTTACTTTCACGGAGGAAATGCTAAAACGACGTCGTACAAGAAGGGTGGTGGTGATCACAACCTACCTCGCCGTTGTGCTAGCTGTGACACCACTTCTACTCCTCTATGGAGAAACGGACCAAAAGGACCTAAGGTAAATACTTAATAATACATTCGTCATACATATAAATATGCATGATTAATATTGTGATAAATGTCATTGTCCGGTATGCCCCATACATAAATGCTTAATGAGAGAAAAGTATATGAATTGGTGAAAAAGTATTCTTCAAAAGTGTCATTTGGGTAAATCCAAAACTCAAAAACTGTATTACCATGCAATAACTCTCTTCTATATCCTATGAAAAGGAACAAATTTTTTCTAATCAAATTTTGTCACATCATATACATTTTTGGTTTTATAGTTAATTTTTTCATAAATCTCTTCCACTAACTTAAAAAACTAGTTAAATTCTTTCGAGATATATTTTAAATAGGCTTGATTAAATCTATAGCTACTATATTATTTTTGAAATGATAAAGATGTTATTCGGTATAATCGGATATTTAAATATATTATATTAAATTTAAATGTGACACAAGATTTCAATTTTGGTGTAGTCGTTGTGTAATGCATGTGGAATCCGATTCAAGAAGGAGGAGAGACGTGCGACCGCCAGAAACTTAACGATCGCCGGTGGTGGTTCATCGGCGGTAGAAGTCCCGGCAGAGAATCCCTATAACGGAGGTGGAAACTATTAGAATCATCATCATCATCACTATGCATCGTCGTCTCCATCATGGGCTCATCAGAATACACAAAGAGTTCCATATTTCTCGCCGGCGCCGGAGATAGAATATCAGTTCGTTGATGAAGTCACGGCTGCTTCGTTTCTATCTTGGAATTAAAGTGACATAGCATTCGATCACCTTCTCCACCATTTTGACGAGATGAAGAAGAAACTTTACTTATGGATGATGATAAAGATTTATAATGATGATGATGAAAGGTCTTATCACACAAAGTAAAAATCAGTCTTGGTCAAATTCATTATTATTTTAGTTTCTTTTTTTTTTTTTTAATTTTTTTTCTTACCTCGACTCTAGCTACTTGTGTTTTCTTTTCATGACTTTTTTGAAAGCTATATCGTGTTAATGACAAATACGTACTGTATAACCCTTTTCATGATGTTTCCACTTACTTTGACCGTATATGATACATATATTTCAACTTTATATTATATCTTCTTTTATTCTTTAACATCTTTCGATGCAACGTGAAGTGATGATCTAGTTTTTGCTTCCGTTGTTAACATTTAATTTTCCGTAGTTAACGAGCTTTTCTTGCTTTTGGAACTTGGAAGTAATTAAAAGCCGTTTATGTTCATTAAAAAAGCTGATTTAATGGTTCAATCCTAATCTAGCTTCTATTTGATTCATTTTCTTGAACTATATATGGGTTTTCTTTTGAGTTTGTATTATGAAAAAACAATTGGGCCGAGGCCGGATGTACTCTCTTTTTTCTCATGCATTATATAGAAAACTCATTAACAAAAAAACATATACTCACTCATATTAGAAAGAATGATTTCCTGAGTTTTTCATCAAGATTAAGAAAAATAATAAATATTTAGTAATAAATACATTAACTTTTTACTTTAAACACTTTTTCATATATATTATTCAATAAAAATTAAACAACTCAAACTTTCTCAATTAATATTTTTTGGAGTTTACAATTTGCTAATAAAAATAAATTTCAAAATTTAGAAAATCAATCTTTAACAAACAGAAGAATAAAACTAGAAAATTAATCTTTTTAATACGGACAGAATATGTTTTATATGGAGTTCTCTATAATTCAATTTACTATATATATTGAGTTATAAGATTATAAAATAGTTTGAAACACATTATTTACACACAAATTTTCAAATTGATGGATACAATGGATCAACTACAGGTAAATTCACTTAAATTTTTCACCAGATATTTAAAATGAATTGAATCTTGGTTTAAACCGAATTCTAATGGTCTGTGTGGGGTTTTGAGCAGAGTTTTTTTATTTTACTTTTTTAAGAGAAAATAAGTTTGTGTCTTGTTTAATCCACTGCAAATATTTGTATATGTTGTAGTCGTAAATTATCTCTGAATAAATCATAATAGAAATTCATGAATGTATCTGTGCTAGACCATATGCGTGTACATGGCGAGATTCTTCTTCTCATATTGAGATTTTTTCTTTTTTAGTTTGTGATTCAATAGTCTATATAAACCATAGAGCTTTGATATAATCATATAAATATTCAACAACAAGAAAAGCTGGTTTTTCATGACTCGTCAGTTCACAATAATATCTACACCACGGGGGTAAATGATTGCACTAAAAGAGACTTCTACACATGGACATGTATAATATATGTGTATAAGCCTAAAATGTGACACAAACATTCGCCTAAATATATAATAGGCAGGCCTTTATTGATCATAGATTGCATACTTAAGAGTTGATCCTCAAAGTATTATTGCTCGATGTTGAGAATAATATCTCAACCAACCCTGCAAAACAAAAATAAAGATAACAGTTTCATGATTTATTTCAACTTGTAAATTCAACTTGACTTCAACAGATTATCAAAATGTTAAATATTATAAGTACATAAGAGACACAAATTATTTCAAAATTGAGAAAAACAACATATTTTCCGAAAACAAAAGTATATGCCCTAGCTATTAAAATCTAATTTTATAAATATATCATTTAGCCAAATTATTATTCATTTTTAAATTTTCACAACAACTATAATTGTTTCATCTATTCGTACTAGAGAGTTAGTTTTTTTTTTTTTAATAGATAAACCAGGACTTGTTTATTGGTAAAGATAAATTAAAAAATTTAGTCATAACAATAAATAAACTTTTAAAATATGATAATTTCCGTCAATTATATGTTCTTTCTTGCTAGTTTCTAAAGCTAGTAGTATTTGTAACATTAAAGCCTGTTACGTTCTCTATAAAGTTGAACTAAACACACAAAAGATACTAGACAACTACAAAAATCAGTCAAGAGAATCTCACTCAAAACGTACGTAGTGCAGTCGACAGTAGGAGATGTATCAACGGGCAAGCTCGCACCACAGTTGCTAGCAAGGGCTTGAGCCAACTCAGGCTTCACAGTGACACTATTAGCCACTGACTTGATGCATTGACAAGCCGCCTTCTTATCTTCGGATGTGGTGGTCGCAGCCGCTAAACTCTTAACTCCGTCGCAACAAGTCTCCGGTGGCTTTCCACTTCCGCTGGTCAAGTAGCTCACACATGGCTGCAAATCCTGTATCACAACACTGCAAGATATCGCTGATTCAGAATAATGAGGTATAAAGAATATTCCGAGAACGGAGATGATCGGTAGACTTTTCAATACGCTTGTCATTGTAGATTTTAAGAAAAGATTAAATAATTTTTTTAGGGGTTTATTGTCTTTTTCCCCCTTGTTTTTGCTATATATGTGGAGTGAAGACCAAGTGTTTATATATGCGTGGCGAATTAGGAAATGATATTATTAAAATTTACAAAATATTAGAATTTGGTGAAAATTGTGATGGAGTGAAAGTAAACTCCTAATGCAAATGTAAAAGTCAAATATTTGGTGTGACTTTTCTTTTAACTATATATATTTTTTGGTCTTGATCAGGTTGCATATATATATATCTTGTCAGTTTGGGTTTGTGCATATTAAATTTATAATTAATCGTTTAGGTACAAATTGTGACTACATCTACAACACTCATCAAAGATGACATGTTTACCGAAGTGTTGGAGGTTAGTCCAAAAATGGTCCATTAATCACAGAGGAGTGATAAAGTTATATACAGAAATGTGCGTAATCGTCTGGTTGCGTAGTTCAGTAAATCAAAATAAAATATTTTCAGAAAACATCTGAGAATATATAAATTGTAGAAGGTAGGACGTCGGTTCTTTTTTGAAGAAGGGACCTATATAGTTTATATAAAGGACAAAGGGTGTTCAATCAGGTTTTCGGTTTGAATTTTTCCGTTTTTTGGATTTTTGGTTTATAAAAGATGGTACCAAACTAAAACCAAATATATTATGGATAATTTGATACGGTTTTAGTTCGGTTCCGATTTGGATTTTAGTTAAACATATCATTCATTTTGAAAGAAATTTTAGTTTTAGATCGGTTTTTCTTTTATGGTTCGATTCAGAATCGATTTCTCATATATAGAAAAATTAAATGAATCCACTTAAAATAAAATTCGGTGTTTTTTTTTTTGTTAAAGGGCTTGCAAAAATAATTCGGTGTTTAGATAGAGTATTTCGTTTTTGTTTGGTTGGAAGTGGAACTCAAGGTAACTAATTTAACTCCAATTGAAAAAGATGATTTATGCTATGATATTATTAACAGTTGCATTGTTCAGTGGTCACCGACTCACTGGAAAATATTAGATAGGGCAAAGATCCGAAATTTTCATAATTTATCAAAAGAAGAAAAAAAAAACAATAATGGTAAAAGATCTTTGAGAAAAAAAAAAGAGACTTCTTTCTTCACAGCATACCGACAGAAATAGGAAGTGCAGAACTTCGAGTGATCATGTTCTTTCTATCAGAAAAAAAAAAACACATCTTCTCTAAATTCTGACTAGATTCAAAAATTTCACGCAAGACAAATAATTAAGAACATCGAGTGATGTTCTTTCTATCAGAAAAAAAAAACACATCTTCTCTAAATATAATAATTAAGACACGATTTTATTTTTTGATAAATTAAGACACGATTTTTATTGGTAACATTACCAAATGGTGAAATCATTAATAGAAAAAGAAAAAGAATGACAGTACGTATTACTAAACGAGTTATAAACCTTAACTTAATTAAAGACTGAAGAAAAACATATTTTATAATGTTATTAAAATTTGATAATTAGTAAATCAGTATTCCATATTAACAAAACAAAAAAAATCAATATTCCTTAGAGTAATTTAATTAATATAAATCTGTCAAATTATTATGCTATTTAGAAAGTCATCGATAAAATAAATTAACAAAAAAAAGGTTACCGATCAATAAGTCTAACAAGATAAATCTTAAATCAAAGACAACAAGAAATGATTGAATTAATATAAATAAGAACATAACACCAAATACATTATAATTAATCCCAAATCAAAAGTTTTTAAATTCTTCACTTCACCTTCCATCTGCTATTCCATCTTCAAACACCTCTCCCTCCAAACATATCAAAAGAAGAAACCAAAAACACAATGGTGAACTTTGTGGAGTCACAAAAACCAATGTTGTACGGTCTTATGAAATGGGCTGGTGTGGTTCCATACACCGTAGAGATCGAACCAGGGACGAAGATGAACTTCTGGATCCCAAAAGAAACCCTTAAAAAACCCAAAAAATCTGACAAAAACTCTGCCGTGGAACTGAAGAAACCTACGAAACCAGCTGTTTTGTTCATCCACGGCTTTGCAGCCGAAGGGATCGTGACGTGGCAGTTTCAAGTTGGTTCATTAGCCAAGAAGTACTCAGTCTATGTACCTGACCTCCTCTTCTTCGGTGGATCCTACTCCAACAACCCGGATAGGTCACCAGCGTTTCAAGCCCACTGTTTGGTCAAATCTCTACGTATCCTCGGTGTGGATAAGTTTGTCCTTATAGGGTTTAGTTACGGTGGTATGGTGGCTTTCAAGATCGCTGAGGAGTACCCTGAGATGGTTCGAGCCATGGTAGTGTCAGGTTCAATACTTACGATGACTGATACAATCAATGAGTCTAATTTAAACCAGTTAGGGTTTAAGTCATCGGAAGATCTTTTGTTACCAACTTCGGTTAAAGGACTCAAGACTCTTTTCACCCTTGCTGTTCATAAACCCATGTGGTTCCCGAACCGGCTCTTCAAGGATTACATTGAGGTACCTACTCAAACTTTGCAATTTGTTATTTTCTCTCTATCTTAAATTTTTTCCATTGTTTGTAGCAACTGTATGAAGCATTTGGTCAAATACACAAAATTGCTCGATAAATAGCTTGAAGTAATTAAATTAAAACGAGTCGAGTAAGAATTGTATTTAACTAAATAACAGAATATGTACTTGTAGCTTGTTTGTGATGTCCTTGTTCTATTAACTCACTTATGGACCAAAGAAAGACAAATGAGTGTCTGTATATATTTGTTGGTTGGAAAAGAAAAAAAACAAATATGGATATCTTAGGATTTTTGTTTAACTTTATTGCTAGCAAGACTTTCTATTTATTTGTGCAAAAACTTATAATTATGAACCCCTAATCATTATCATTAGTTAAGAATCAATTTGGGTTGTTCATATTTCTTAATAAGAAAATAAATAATTCTCCTTTGCTTAATAATATGTGTTTGGCAAAATGTGAAGGTGATGATTACCAATAGGAAGGAACGAGCAGAATTGTTAGAAGCTTTGGTCATCAGCAACAAAGATGTGACCATCCCTCGTTTTCATCAGGTTTTTATAAAAATTTTTTTTTTTTAAATCACATGAAAACATATGGAATCGTCCATAATTGTTTCTTGCATATAATTTACAGAGTTCCATACTATTTTTTTTTTTGAGTTTCTATTAAGAAATATCAATTATATATTTTTCACATATAAATACTCATCAACTTTGTATATTTTTTTTGTTATGTAGAAAATACATCTACTGTGGGGCGAAAGTGATCAAATTTTTAATCTTAAATTTGCCAAGAACATGAAAGAGTAAGTTTTCAATAGAGTAAAAAATTTAACTGAAATTATTACGCATATTTTATCAAGGTATATATATACTCATTTCAATTATGTTTTGAAGGCAACTAGGCGAAAATGCAACTATGGAGAGTATAAAAAAAGCAGGTCACTTGGTACATTTGGAGAGACCTTGTGTCTATAACAGACGTCTCAAAAAGTTTCTTGCTTCAGTTTACCCCGAAAACTAAATTCGATGTATGTAACTGAATTTATTTTTAATAAATACATTCGACCAAACACAAATAAAAATATAGATATATGGTTATTCTCACATCAGCACCGAATAAATTCATTTTGTTTAAGTTCTTCATTTGTCAAACATTGTGTAACAACCTCTTATAAGTATATTTTTCAAATAGTAAATATAATTTTCTAGATGTTGCAATTTTATGTCACTAGTATTTTCTAAGAAACAGAGAATGAGAATCTTCTGTTTATTGGGCCTAATTTCCATGACGTCCAAATGACCAAAGTATCAGTGGGTCAGACACCATTTTGAGTCCAGTAAAATGTATTTTCTTTTTCCTATTGAACTCTTGAATTTTATCGTGATAAAACATGAAAGATTTCTTAAGTCTTATAGGAATTGTTGCACGGAAATCTTTGATTCAACTTGTTAATTAATTCAATATTCTCTTCTAATCATTCGATCTAAGTTCTCTTTCTGTTTCTCAGCTCAATTTATGTTCAATAACAATAATAAGCAATAAAGAACAAGACAAGAAAGAATTGGTCACCCAGTGTTCGATATGAATGACTATGTCCCTGGAGCTGGATCGATCACCAGCAAGTTTCCACTATCAATCGAAAAAAAACAAGATATTTCAACAGACTTGAGAATCTCAATGTAGAAGAAGATAAAGTGTAATAACTTGGATAATTATTTTATGACTCATATACTTTTTATTATATATGAGTAACTAAAACTCAATCCTAAACTAATAAGGAATTGCATAAGATGGTCAATCTCTTAACTAATAAGGAATTATCTAAGACGGACAATCTCTTATTCCTAAACCGCTTCTCAAACCAAACCGAGTTGACCAGAGCTGTAAACACACTTAACAAACTCCACCTTGTTTCAGCTCAAGTCACTTCTTCGATGATCTTCTGTGGAACCCTCTTGCTGATGATCTACACCTCTAGCTACAGAGCCTTACAGCTCTTTCAAGCTCTTGTAATCTTTAGTAAGTCTAATGCTACATTAAACTTACTCACGGGCACAACCTTAGTAAAAACATCTGCCAGATTACGACTTGCGTGAATCTTCACAACTTCAATCTCACCTTCTTCTACCATGTCTCTGACAAAGTTATACTTCACCGCCATATGCTTAGTGACCTCGTGATACACATGATTCTTGGAGACACAAATGACACTCTGAGAATCACACCATATCAACACACACTTTTGACTGAAACCAAAATCTTCAAACAATCCCTTTAACCATATTGCTTCTTTCACTGCCTCTGACAGAGCAATATATTCAGCTTTGGTAGTTGACAAAGCTGCCAATGATTGTAGATTTGACTTCTAACTCACAACATTTCCAGCAACTGTGAACACGTAGACAAATATCTATCTCCTTCTGTATAAGTCTGATGCATAGTCAGAATCACAATAGCCTTGAACCTTTATCTCTTTTCCTTAGTATATGAGATTCTAACATTATATACCCTTTAATATATCGGAGAAGCTACTTTACAGCTTCTTAATGCATTTCACCTTGCATGCTTATGTATCGACTAACGACACATTTACCATATGCAATGTCAAGTCTTGTTCCTACCATTGCATACATGAGACTTCCAACAGCTGAAGAATAAGGTGTTACCTCAGTGTTTATATCTTCTTCCTCATTCTTTATTGCAGATAACTTGAAATGTGCACCTATAGGAGTCTGAGCTATCCTGGCTTCTTCCATCCTAAAAGTCTTAATAATTTTCTAAAGATACTCAGTCCGAGACAAATGCAGAACTCTTTTTGACATGTCTCGAACAATGTCCATGCCCAAAATTCGCTTAGCCGCTCCTACATCTTTCATTTCAAATGTTGAACTCAACTGATCCTTAAGTCTCTGAATATCCACCATATCTTTTGCTGCTATCAATATGTCGTCCACATACAACAACAAATACATATATGAATCCTGCGAAACTAGTTTTGTATAAACACAAGGATCATGTTCACTCCTCTTAAAATCAGTTGATACCATAACTGATCAAACCTCTTATTCCACTGTCTTGGGCTTTGCTTCAAGCCATATAATGACTTCTTAAGCAAACATACTTTCTTCTCCGGATCTCCTATCTTATATCCTTCCGGTTGTGACATATAGAGTTTTTCATCTAAACTTCCATATAAAAACGCTGTTTTCACATCCATTTGTTCTAACTCTAAATCCAAATTCACAACAACAACAACAATCATTCTTATCAATATGTACTTTACTACAGGCGCAAAAACCTCTTGATAGTCAATTCCTTCTCTCTGTGTGAAACCTCTAGCCACTAATCTAGCTTTATATCTAGGAAGTTCAAAATCAGTCATACATGGCTTAAGTTTGAACAGCCACTTGCAGCTTATTAGCTTCTAATTTTCAGGTTTATCCACCATATCTCATGTCTGGTTCTTCTTTAAAGAATCCATCTCTTCATCATATCCATCATTCCATTTCTTTCAATGTCTGCTTGCTTTAGCTTTAGTATAACTCTCAGGCTTATCTACACTATTTATAATTTCTGCAGTAACAAGAGCAAATACAAAAGTGCTTTCCTCATCACCATACCTTTGCAGAGGTTGGATATTTTGCTTCCTGTCTCTATCTCTTGCTAACTGGTAGCTAGCTAGACTTACAACATTACTTATAGTTTGCTCGATATCAGCTTCAATATCATCAGTTTCTTCATCAGACTCTAAATTTACTAAAGTTTCTCCACCTTGAGATAAGTCTCCCTGAGTAACTCCACCTTGATTTAAACTTACTGTACCTGTGGATGATGTAACTGTAGATATTTTGGTGATGACCTTTTCAGACCCTGTGCTTTCAGTTTTTACTTTCCTTGATGATTTATCAATGCTTTTAACAAGATATTTGTAAAGTTGATATTCATAAAACTTGATATTTCTGCTTATAATCAGCTTCTTCTCATCAAGTAACCAAACTTTGTAGCCCTTAGTACAAGGGGGATATCCTATGAACACACGTTTGAGAGCTTTTGGTTTTAGCTTCCCTTGATCCGTGTGAACATAAACAATGGAACCAAATTTCTTCAAATATTTGTATCCAGACTCTTTATGCAGCCAAATTTCCTCAGGTATTTTGTACTCAATAGCTGATGTAGGATATCAGTTTATGATATACACTTAAACTGCAGCAACTTCGGCCCAAAACCTTTCCTCTAAACCTGATTCACTAAGAAGACATCTGACATTTTCCATGATCATTCTATGCATCCTCTCACCAACTCCATTTTGTTGTAGAGTATACGTACAAGTTCTATGTCTAACTATTCCATTTTGTTGTGGAGTATACGTACAAGTTCAAGACCATTATCAGTTCTGAGACACTTAACCTTTCTGTTGATCTGATCTTCAACCAACTGTTTCCATTCACAAAACTTTGTGAAAGCTTCATCCTTCATCTTAAGGAAATAAATCTATACTTTCCTAGTATGATCATCAATAATGAATAAGAAATACTGCTTTCTGTAGATATAATGATGTGTATTTGGCGAAACCCCATAGATCTGCATGAATATAATTGAGAGGATGTTCTGTCTCATGCTTCCCTACACCAAAACTAACTTTCTTAGCTTTCTCCATTACACAATGCTCACAGAAGTCTCCTTTACCGATATCCTTCTTTTTGAGGATTCCCTTCTGAACTAGACGTTGTAAGTTTTGAAATCCCATATGGCCAAGATGGTTGTGCCACAAAGAAACCTGAGATGCTGGACTAGCTTGACAAAATTCAGTTAAGACAGTTTCTCCATCAAGTATATACAGTCTATTTCTCAATACTCCTCGTAAAGCCACCTTGTTGTTCTTGTAGAATGTCCGTTTTCCCTGACCACCAGTATGAGTAAATCCCAATGAATCTAATGTTTCTGTCAAGATTAAGTTTCTTCTCAAACCTCGAATATAGTTCACATTGTGCATTATGGTAACTGATCCTCCATGTGTATCCAGTCGTATCGACCATGTGCCAAGAGTTTTTACTGTGTGATAATCTCCAAAAAGAATCTTACTTGATATTTTCTCCTGAAAATTCATAAACCAATCTCTCCTCGAGGTCATATGATATGTACAACTGGAGTCAATTATCCTGTTCTCATTTGAGTCATCAATAGAGATGTTTAACAAATCTGCTTCCCTGACTTCTTCTATCATAATCCCAGTTTCTCCATCACTATCTTCATCTATTTTCTTCTTCCGAGCAAAACAGTCATTCTTCATGTGACCTTATTTCTTGTAATACCAGCAAACCACCTTTAACTTGCTTCGGTTCTTTCCTCCTGAGTTATTTGAGTCTCTCTTTTGATTTCTTCTTCTATCATGAGTATACAAAATCATTGCAGAGCCTTTCTTCTCAGACAACTCCCTTTGCCTTGATCTTACAGCTGAGATGATCTCCTCCAATGACAGTGTATCTTTACCATACTTCAGGGTGTATTTCAACTGATCATAACTCGGTGAAAGTGTATTCAGGAACACAATTGCTTAGATTTTATCACTCACTATCGTATTCAAGATATTAATCTCTGCCAAAATCTTTAAGAACTCATCCACATTCACATCAATCAACTTTGATGCATCACACTTGTATGTGTAGAACTGTGATTGAACAAAGATCCAATTTGGTAGAGATTGTAACATATACAATCTCTCAAGAAGAGACAACATCGATGCAGTAGTAGTACAGTGTTTGATCTTTCTAAGAACCTGATCACTTATATGCAAGATGATCATATCTTTAGCTTTCTTATCCTTCTCCAGTTTAGCTCGATCCACGATTACCTTCGTTGATGGAATCGTGGATGGAGCATCTAGATCAGATTTCTCACCATCTATAGGTTTATTATCCTCTTTTTCGTAAGAAGGACCGTGATCTTAAAATTGTCACTCAAGATCACATCTTTTAACACAGCAACGCCAAAGTGTGCCATCATCCATATGGTCCATATTGAGAAGTCTCCGGAACCATCGAATTGCTGAACCACATATCGTGTCGTCACCATTGTTGACATCTATAATCACAAGCCGAGACTCTGATACTAATTGTTTCACGAAAATATTTGATTCAAATTATCAACTAATTCAATATGCTCTACTAATCACTTGATCTAAGTTCTCTCTCTCTCTGTCTCTCAGCTCAATAACAATAGTAAGGAATAAAGAACAAGACAAGAGAATTGGTCACTCAGGGTTTGTCTCCGATATGGATGACTATATCCCTGGAGCAGGATCGATCACCAGCAAGTTTCCACTATCAATCGAAAGAAAAACAAGATATCTCAATAGACCTGAGAATCTCAATGTAGAAGAAGATAAAAGCGTGATAACTAGGATGATTGGTTTGGTTTGTCTCCCAAGAATCCTCTCCTCAAACCATGGACCACGAACTTTAGTCTCCCCTCCAGCGAAACCTTTGGCACCTAGGCACCAATACCCCTTATTCGCAAGGTTTTCTTGATCTTATCGTGTCACATTGAGAACTTTTTCCACACCGAGTATGCAGCCCACACCCATTTCCCTAGATCCACATTTTTTGACCTAAGCTCTGATACCAAGTGTTGGGCTTCTGCAAGCCCAAGTCAACTCTCTCATTAATATGATATTGTTCGCTTTGGGCCCAATTGGCAAAATCCTCACGAATTTGTTTTTGGACTCCATCCTAAAAGGTTCCATACTAATTGGTAATTGATTTGACTTATATATTAGATCATTATTTTCTAATCTTTGGATGTTGGAATTGGTTTGTTTCCAATATGAGTTTTACCTTGGTAAAAAACTCTACATCAGAAGGAGGTATCTAAGCCAAAAGAAAGAAAACTGTACCTCCATTTGTGTATGATATTTTTAGGGCAGTTAGCTTAATGTATCATCATTCGAAAGTTAATAAGGTTTCACACGCATTAACCAAACAGAAAAGTGAAAAAACGATTTTGAATAAACCATAAAATTTGGCAAAAATAAAATAAACCTAATTAGTGTACTATTGACGTGATTTCGTCCTACTAATAGTAATAAAACGGCGAATTCACATCCAAAAATACAAAAGTTGGACTAATAGAAAACAAATAATTAGTGGGTCGTGAACCATAGTAAATGCAATTAAAACTCAGTCAAAGAATGCAAGACAAAAGGCTGGGCATTTGCCACGTGCCCAATTTGTGAGCTAGTCCACCTTACATGCCCAATGCATTACACGAAGTTCAATCAATACATAAACATTCTTACTGTATTAAATAAATATGATTATAAACAGATTATAAGAGTATAAGAACGGTAATAGAATATGATTATTTGAATATTATCCGTATCTAGTTACTCGGAAATTGCTCCATAACAAGTTGTCATTGCCGACAAATTTGAGAAAGTAAAGGTTAGAAAGAGATTCTAACAACAATTCAAATTCATAATAGAAATTAAATATTTTGCTGCCAGAGTATCCGGATGGATGCATTACTCCTGGTCATGTATTTCCTTCTTTTATTTATGTTTTTGTACGTCAATTTATGTTTCTCTAAATAACTTACGTTTTTGTATTCTATATTATTATTAAATTTATGGAAAGTAATACTAGTAACGATGAACGTATCTATATGGACCATCTAACCCGTAAAAAATCCATAACGGACAACTTAATCTACAGTACGTTAGACCTTTTGAAAAAAATATAAAATCACAATCTAAAAAGAATTTGTATTTATATTTTTTTGGGTCCAAATTTTGTATATATGCTTTAGAGCTTGATCGATCACATCAAGTTAAAATCACTTATTTATTTCCCGCTATTGGGAGTTTTGTCTCTGATCCTAATGGGCATTCTAAGCGTTATCCACTTATCTTAATTGAGAATATAATTTCATATTAGACGGCAGTTTGGAAAAAGACCAATACGGAACGAGACAAAAAATTTATTCACCCGGCTAAGTAAGAAATAAGAAGGGTTTTGCCAAAAGAAGATGAACATGATTATAGGGCAATGTTCTATACGATTTCTACGATGTACGACAGATCATAGTTATTGTTATAGAATTTATCTCCCCTATATATTTGATTTCAAATAAATATATAAATATAGTTGTTTTGAGAAATCTAAATATTGATTTAAGAGAAAAAAATATCTAAGAGCAACAACATTAGTGAGAGACTCATTGAGACTCTCATCAATATAATATTTTTATTTTTATTTTACTTAGAACTTTGTTATGAATTTTTGCTTTTATTGGTGAGAGACTCACTAAGTCTCTCGTCAATTTAATATTTATTTTTAAATGATTAGAATGGGTTAATCCAACCCATTACTCACTAGGTTAAGAGTAAAATGGTTAATAGGTTGACTCAACCTATTTAGTTAAATAAGTTGGATCAACTCATTACTCATTTAATTAGATGGTTTAATGGTTAAATAGGTTGATCCATCCTAACAATTTAATTAAATTACTCAATTAATAAAAAATTAATTAATTATAAAAAACCTTAAATAATTAATTATTAGAAAATTAATTAATAAATTATTATAATAAACAATAATATACAATGATGTGACCATTTTTGGCGGAAAAATGACTGGACTATTTTTAACGGGATAATGACTAAACTATTTTTGGCGGAAAAATGACATGACCATTTTTAGGGGAAAATGACGGAACCATTTTTGACGGGAAAATGACAAAACCATTTTTAGCGGGAAAATAATGGAACCATTTTTGGCGGAAAATGACGGAACCGTTTTTGGTGGGAAAATGACGGAACTTTTTTTGGTGGGAAAATAACGACACCGTTTTTGGTGGGAAAATGATGGAATTGTTTTTGGCAGAAAAATGATGGGACCATTTTTGGCGGGAAAATTGTGGATCCGCACTTTGGCAGAAAAATTGCATATATGCATTTTGGCGGGAAAATTATATGTTTATATTTTGGCGAAAAAATTGTATACTCACATTTTTGTGGAAAAATTGAAAGAGTGTGAAAATTGGTTTTTAAAATTGATCGTTAAATGGGTTAACCATTAACCTATTTGACCCAACTGGTTAGACTCATCAATTCATTTGATCCATCAATCTATTTGACCCATCAACCCATTAGGGTCAAAATTTTTAATCCATTAGGATTAATGGGTTGGGTTGGATCATACCCATAACCCATGACCCATATTGACACCCCTACCTACGGAGATGGAACTTTCCACACAATCTTTAAAATACATTATTTTGATAAGCATATGTGATATGCTTAAATTATCCCTTAGAGTTATTCTCTCAAATTAAGAGATCACGGTAGTACTTAGGGATCAAATCCATAAGAACTCAAAGGCTTTACGATAGATCTTTTCGTTTCGAATTAAGCTAAGTCAGATTTAGAAATTTAAATAATAATGCAGTAAATAATAAAATCGATTGGTAATCAGATGGGAAAACATAAGGTCTGAGAAATTTCTCAGGAAATCAAGTAATGAATATCAAATAATTGGTAGAATCAAATTATAAACAAGTTCTAGAACTCAAATCGCGAAGGTATAATTAACCAATTTTCATTACGAGAATTAACTATGTTTAAAACCTAAGAAACCAAATTCTTTTGCAAATCCTAAATCCTAAACAAGCATTAAGCGCAATTTTGATATGTTCACAAATTTTCTAATCCAAATTCTTTTGCAATTATCTAATTTGCTCACGTAGGTTTTATCAGATTATAACCACATTGTCATACCAATTTAACAACCTATGATCTAGATTCTAGGTGATCAATCCAGAACTATCTTTAAGTGCAACCTAGATGAAGAATTATCAAGTTTGAATCATAACCAATCAATCAACAATTCATTCCATGAAATTCCTAATGAGAATCCCTAAACCGAACAAGAGATCTACTCACATCTTTATACTATTAAAAGTGAAGTACATTTTTTGTAAACATTGTAACCAAACACCGAGTAACCTATTCTTACATCCAAACAAGTCTAATCTATTAATTATTATTCAATAATTCAATAATTAATTATTTTTCATACACAGAAGACGGTGACTATCACGATTCACGATCAGGAATTCGAAAAATATATTTTTGTAGGGGGAATTGGTGAAAGAGAATATGCTGACTGATATATTGGTATTTTGTCCCGTTTTAACTAGTCTTTTTATATTGTTTTTGAGTCTTTTCTAGTTCTTTTTGTGTCTTCTCAGGTACTTTGAGGCTCTGGAGCATGGGTTGAAGATATTGGAAGACATTGGAGCAAAAGAAGCAATTCCGAGCCAAAAGTCGATTTTTCGCCGACCGAGCACCTGCTCGCGTGCTCGCCAGAGTGCTCGCCCGGGGTGCTCGACCTATTTTACATAGGGACGCGTTTTTATTAATTTTTAGAAGAATAAAAGGCCGAGCTGCCTCAGACTTGTATCACGTTACATCACGTTCTCTCAGACCTCAGTTTTTCATTCTACGTTACTTTTGAGAGTTCTTAGCTTGGATTCCTTTTGTTTTTCTATTATTTCGATTTGGATTTGTATTACTCAGCTTTGGATCTCTATTCTCCTATCATCGATCATTCCACAACTCTGTTTGAGAAGTTTTCCTTAACCTTATTCTTTTTAATAAATCATGAATTCATCTCCTTGCTTTGTTGTGTTTGATTTTGCTATGTGTGAGTAGATCCTTAGCTAGGTTAAGGTTTTCAATGATGATTTAGGTTATTAATGGCTGAGCACAAATATGATTGAAATTTATATGTCTTCGCCAATAGGGGTTTGTAATGCTTAGATTAGCTTGACACCTAGTCTATGATTTTAGGTTAAACTTATTCACGAGAGTGCTCTAGGTTTGCTAGATAAATCATTGGTGAGCAGTTGGTGCGTAGCCAACGAGAGTTGATTGCTGCGATTGATTGTGAACATATTGAACCCGCTTGTTAATGCTTATCATCTTCGCTAGGTCCGGAGAGTTTGATATCTAGGTTGTTAGATAAAGGTGTCGATACATCACGAGAGTGGGGCGACATTTATATGTGTTTGAGTTCTAGACCGGTAGTTAATTAGCCCTGAATAGTTGCTCAGCCTTGTCTCCGAATCACCGGCGAAACACCTTAACCTAGTGCTTTTTATTAATTGAATTTACACCGATTTATTTAGTTATTTCCTATTCCGAAAATTCAACAAAACCCATATTGTCTTAGCTTTAAATTAAAATCTATAATTTCATAGTGTAACCTTGGTCTCTGTGGATTCGATACCCCTTATACTACTGCGTGTGTCTGTGCACTTGCAGAAAATATTTTGGGTTAAAACTTGACACATCAAGTTTTTGGCGCCGTTCCCGGGGACCAATTGTGTTACCTTTGATTTTTGATTTTATTTTCAGTCTAAGAAACTACTAATTTTTTTTCCTTTTTCTTTTTCTTTTTCTTATGCTTGATAAGAACAAGAAAAAAATTGCACCGACTTGATTTTTAGAAGAAGAGCTAGTTTAGAAAGGGAAAATTACTTTATTATGGCTGAACAAGACAATGGAATGGTGCTTTTTCAGATGCTTGAGAGATAGACAAGAAGATCAGCAACGGCGAGCAATTGGTGACATGGATAATCCACATGCATTCTAGCTGACAAACCATTGCTTCCTCCCCTTTCTTTAGATGAGATTAAGCCTCAAATGATTTCGCTTGAAGAAACTTACATGTTCCATGGACTTCCAGCAGAAATTCCTATGGATCACATCGAGATTTTAAGAAATATGTTCCCCACCTTAAACCACGTGAGCTCAGATTTTTTGAAGTGCAAGCTATTCCCCTTTTTCTAGACAAAGCTTCACGGTGGCACTACCACCGTTTGTTGAAGACATTTGTGAATGTGAAGATTCTTGGATAATTTTTAGTATTAGAAAAAAGATATCCTCATTCCAACAGCATCCCGGGAAGCTTTTTTTTGAAGCTTGGAAAAGATGAAGGAATACCGGGGGAAATGCCCTCATCATGGTTTTAAAGATGAACAGATTTTGGGGGAATATTTTATGATGGAGTTAAAGGGGATTCCCCCCCCCCCCAAAAGCCCGAAAAAAAGGGGGTTTTTAAAAAAAAAAAAAGATGGGGGTTTTGAAAAGAAAAAAAAACAACCTTAAAAAAAAAACAAAACCCCCTATAAAAAAAAAAAAAAAAAAAAAAAAAAAAAAAAAAAAAAAAAAAAAAAAAAAAAAAAAAAAAAAAAAAAAAAATTAATTAATAAAAAAAAAAGAAAAAAATTTTAAAAAAAAAAGGGGGGGGGCGGTTTTTAAAAATTAAAAAGAAAAAAAAATGTTGATGAGGGTGGTTAACTATGTGAGTGGTTAGGGATATATCCGGAACCGGGGTTTAAACCAAAATTATCGAAGCCACCCCAACCTCTCCTGAAGAACCCAAATGTCGAGGACCCATAAGACCAAATCTCTACGCAACAAGGAGGTATCCTCTACCGGTTGCCACAAGCTCGAGGGTTTTCAAAATTTTTACTCCAAGCAACCAACAGTGAAAATCATTCGTCCCTAATCAGAACCAGAATCAGTTCCAAGGGGGAAACCAACAGAAAGCCCTAATTCAGCTACACCCACCTAAGTTGTCTCGCGCCTACATCTCAAGATGAGCTGAAGAGTCTTATGCAGCAACTCTTAGTCAATCAGCAAAAGGCCGCAACAGAGGTTAATGCCAAGGTAGATAATATGTATAATGATCTGAATGCGAAGTATGAAGTTGTTACCACTCACGTGAAGAAGCTTGACATGCAAGTTGCCCAAACCGCCAAAACTGTCAAACGACAGCAAGTAGTTCTCTCAGCAAGGGGTGAGCATAGCCCCAGGAATGAAAGTGGTTATAGTGGCTCAAGTGCTCAAGTGAACTTCATTGGGGACGAAGAGAATGAGCTTAAACGGATGATGAAACTGATCCTTGATGGACAAATCAAGAATACTCAGCAGATGAACGAACGGATTGCTACTTTGGATTGGAAGGTTCAGTGCCTAAGTATTGATTTACAACGCGAAGTCAGGAAAAACTTCACCGCAGTGGAGCTGAGAAGTGAGAAAGCGTTGGCACCTCCAACTAGCCCTAAAGTCATTGGAAAGGGTAAAGAGTAAGCTACAGAACACAAGACCCAAGGAAAATCTCTTGCCACAAATGAATATATGCTGGGACATGGTTCACACTCAGAAACACAGGTTGAGACTGCTCCAGCAAAATCTCAGACCAGACCTACCGAGCACCCAAAACCTCCTCGGGAGCACCTGCTCCGACAGGGTGCTCTGACCAGTTCTGCAGAAACTCCTCCAACGAGGATTTATTCTCCCAAAGTTTTTTTTCCAGGTCCAGCTTCAGCTTTTAACAAAAGCATCTCCCCAAGCTCGGAGATCCCGGAAAGTTCGTAGTTCCATGCTCCATACTCGGAGTTGCTTTTGAGGATTCTGTTTGTGATTCTGGTTCTACGGTAAACGTAATGTCAAAGGATCTTGCTGAGTCCTTAGGAATTGAAAACATACAGTCCTCGGACATGACCCTCAAATTTGCAGATGGAGCAACATCAACTTCACAAGGATTTGTCAAAGACCTCGAGGTAAGCATTGATGATTGCTTAATGCCTTGTGTTTTTCAGGTGGTCGAGATGAGGAATAATGCTTACATGCCATTGATCCTGGGAAGGCCATTCCTCGCTACTGCAGGAGCAATTGTTGACTTACCTCAAAAAGGGTCTCTCTCTCAAAAGTCAACAAGGATGTATTCTATGTAGCGATTTCTGAGGGCAAGCAAAATGGCTCTTATGTTGTCATAGAGGAGAAGGCTAAGTCTAAGTCTGTGGGAGCACCAGCTCAGGCTCATGTCTCCTTAACACCCCAGAGACGTGTTGGTGACGCCATTGAATATAAGATTAAGTGCAAAGGTATGTCTAAACCCTTCTCTAAGGTTAAAGCACTTATTACCCCAGAACTTAAAACGCAGGGACAAGTAGCTGTGGATGCAATGATGAACAGGGTTTTGAAGCTAGATTTCAACCCACCGCCAGCCCCACCTGATCCTCCTGCGGATCCACACTTTCGCGCTGAGGCGCTGCTGCAGTCGAGCTAATGACGTTAAACAAGCGCTTGGTGGGAGGCAACCCACTGGTAAGGTTTCTTGTACATAATTCATTTTAAATTTCTTTTGATACTAACTTTTTATTAGTGATTTCAGTTTTTTTTTTTTTTTTTAAAAAAAAAAAAAAAAAAAATCGTAGCGGTTGGATGTACCGGCCTAGATGAGACCGGTGGACGCTACCGGTTGGATGAAGCGGTCATATGCAGACTGGTACGAAGCCTCTGCGACTTCCCAGAGCGAAACGGAAAAAGAGGAAATTGATCGAGCACCCCAAAAACTGGCCCGAGCACCTGCTCCGCCAGGTGCTTTCGCCGGTAACTACAAACAAAAGGTAAAATCCAAATTCTTCCTTTCCCCAATCCCACTAATTTTCTCTTTATCTGTTTTGCAGGTCCATGCACTGGTTCCCTACCCACAATCTGTTTTCAAAAACCCTACGCCCCTCCACTTTAAATCTCGAACCGAGCGACTCCACATCCCTCCATCACTCTCTCATCTCAATGCCTTTCGGATGCAGCTTTCTCGAGCGCTCACCCGAACCGCTGTCACTAAGTCGCGAGGTCTCGTGTAACCGCGGAACTCCACCGCATCGTTCCTCCACGTCTCACGTGTTTCAGCGAGCACCCGATAGAGTTCCGCGACGCGTGCTCTGGGGTGCTCTGCATGCGTGAAGAGAAGAGATGGATGCGACGCCTCCCACACCGCTACAACGCGGTGAATTCTATCCACACTTTCTTTTACCATTGTATTATCCATTTTTATTTTTTTTTATTTTTTAGCCAATTCTTCAGTTTTTTTTTTCACACCGAAGACGGTGTGATTTAAGTCTGGGGGAGCGGTTAGTTACTAACTCTTTTTCTTTGTCCTTGAGTCTTATTTTTGTGTCTTTCGTTATTGTCTTTGTCTAGGTTCGACTCAGGTCCAGCTGCTTGCAGCTAGGTGTCATTGTCCATTTTTATTTTTCCTTTTATTGAGTCAAGCTTGTTTGGGAATTATGACCTTGATCTATTGGATTATTTGGACTATGAATTACTTGTAATGACTCACAGATGAGCGGAAGTTTTGTTTCGGAAGATCATGGGCGGATTAATCACTCCCCAAAGCTCCTTTTCATTGGAAAATAGGTTGAACCAAAGTTATCTCTAAATCTTATTGAACCCTAACCTGATCTTTAATTTCTTTCTCAGGGGTTTGATGTTCATTAGGGAAGACCTATTCGAGCCAAACAAGACCACACAACTCTCCACAAAGTATGATATTCCTCTCTCACTCCCCTTCATTACACCGAGAAAAAGAAAGAAAAGAAGAGAAAAAGAAAATAAAAAGGAGAAGTTCAAAGCAACAAGCCGAAGTGAACCAAGGGATGATGCGTAGACCCGTGTATCCTTTGTGACCTCATGGAAAGCTTGTTGTAAGGGAAACTAAAAATCGAAGTGAACCAAGGGATGATGCGTAGACCCGTGTATCCTTTGCGACCTCATGGAGATTCGTCCCACAAAATAAAGAAGAAGCATCAGAAAAGTGATGGGTGTGAAAAAAGGTGAAGCATCGGCAAATGAAAACCGATGGCTGTAAAGAATAAACAAAAAGATGATGGCGTGGAAAGAGGGAAAGAGGGGAGAGGAAAGTTATATGGGAGAGGGTCTTTGGTTAGAAGAAGTTGGCACCTTTTGGATCTATTACTTCTGGTAAGACCACTGCACTTTCATTTCACTAATCTATGTAAAGAGATAACAGAGGGGATTCCGAAAATTCCTTTGGTCTGTGAGCAACTAAAGGGTGGTGATGATGTTCATGGTTGAACGGAGCAAATGCCAACGCCCAGTGACGAGCGGTATGAAGTTCGAAATTTTTCCAACAAGCAAGTGAGTTCCCGTGATTTTCAAACCTCTTCTCAGTTCTTGATCTTGTTTTGTTTGAGGACAAACAAAGGTCTAAGTCAGGGGGAGTTGATATAATGGTATATTGTCCCGTTTTAACTAGTCTTTTTATACTGTTTTCGAGTCTTTTCTAGTTCTTTTTGTGTCTTCTCAGGTACTTTGAGGCTCTGAAGCATGGATTGAAGGTATTGGAAGACATTGGAGCAAAAGAAGCAATTCCGAGCCAAAAGTCGATTTTTCGCCGACCGAGCACCTGCTCGCGTGCTTGCCAGGGTGCTCGCCCGGGGTGCTCGACCTATTTTACCTAGGGACGCATTTTTATTAATTTTTAGAAGAATAAAAGGCTGAGCCGCCTCAGACTTGTATCACGTTACATCACGTTCTCTCAGACCTCAGTTTTTCATTCTACGTTACTTTTGAGAGTTCTTAGCTAGGATTCCTTTTGTTCTTCTATTATTTCGATTTGGATTTGTATTACTCAGCTTTGGATCTCTATTCTCCTATCATCGATCATTCCACAACTCTGTTTGAGAAGTTTTCCTGAACCTTATTCTTTTTAATAAATCATGAATTCATCTCCTTGCTTTGTTGTGTTTGATTTTGCTATGTGTGAGTATATCCTTAGCTAGGTTAAGGTTTTTAATGGTGATTTAGGTTATTAATGGCTGAGCACAAATAGGATTGAAATTTATATGTCTTCGCCAATAGGGGTTTGTAATGCTTAGATTAGCTTGACACCTAGTCTATGATTTTAGGTTAAACTTATTCACGAGAGTGCTCTAGGTTTGCTAGATAAATCATTGGTGAGCAGTTGGTGCGTAGCCAACGAGAGTTGATTGCTGCGATTGATTGTGAACATATTGAACCCGCTTGTTAATGCTTATCGTCTTCGCTAGGTCCAGACGAGAGTTTCGGTATCTAGGTTGTTAGATAAAGGTGTCGATACATCACAAGAGTGGGGCGACATTTATATGTGTTTGAGTTCTAGACCGGTAGTTAATTAGCCCTGAATAGTTGCTCAGCCTTGTCTCCGAATCACCGGCGAAACACCTTAACCTAGTGCTTTTTATTAATTGAATTTACACCGATTTATTTAGTTATTTCCTATTCCGAAAATTCAACAAAACCCATATTGTCTTAGCTTTAAATTAAAATCTATAATTTCATAGTGTAACTTTGGTCTCTGTGGATTCGATACCCCTTATACTACTGCGTGTGTCTGTGCACTTGTAGAAAATATTTTGGGTTAAAACTCGACACATCAAGTTTTTTGGCGCTTCTTGGGACCAATTGTGTTACCTTTGATTTTTGATTTTATTTTCAGTCTAAGAAACTACTAATTTTTTTTCCTTTTTCTTTTTCTTTTTCTTATGCTTCAGGTGCATGACCAGTAGAAGAACAAGAAAAAAATTGCACCGAGAGCTTAATTAATTTTTCAAACGAAGGGCTAGTTAGGCTAGAAAGGGAGAACCGACGGCAAAGACTCACTACAGCTGCTCTGGTCATGCTGGCTGAACAAGGCAAGGGAAGGGCTGCTCAGTTGCAGATGCTTGGGATGAGATGAAACAGAGGCGGAGAGATAGAGAAGAAGATAGGCAACGCGAGCAACAGCGTGAAGTTGGGGACAGGGGTGATCCAGGGGCATTCTAGCGGGAGAGAGCTGCCAGTGTTCCTCCTGCTGTTGAGAGGCAAGACTTTGAGATTAAGCCTCAAATGATTTCGCTTGTGAAGCAACACTTGTTCCATGGACTTCCAGCAGAAATTCCTATGGATCACATCGAGAATTTTGAAGAAATATGTTCCACCACCAGGTCTAATGGAGTGAGCTCAGATTTTTTGAAGTGCAAGCTATTCCCCTTTTCGCTTGCAGACATGGCTTCACGGTGGCTGTAGTCACTACCACCGGGTTTGTTGAAGACATGGGCTGAATGTAGAGCAGCATTCTTGGATAATTTTTACACTAAGTCGAAGACTGCAACCTTGAGAAACAAGATATCCTCATTCCAACAGCATCCCGGGGAAGCTTTTTGTGAAGCTTGGAAAAGACTGAAGGAATACCGAAGGGAATGCCCTCATCATGGTTTTAAAGATGAACAGATTCTGGGAATATTTTATGATGGAGTTAAATGGGATTACCGCAATGCCCTAAATGCCGCGAGTAATGGGGATTTTATGACCAAGACTAGAGATGGTGCTTTTGAGCTGATAGAGAACCTTGCTTCAAGCTCAAACAACAGGTCTCCTGAGTATGATAGGTCCAAGAAAGTAAACAGTGTGGACACTCAGAAGATGGATAAGCTCACGGCAAAGGTAAATTTACTCCTACGCGAAAGTCAAAGACCGGTCAAGTTTGTGAAAGAAAATAGGGCTGCACCCGTTTCTCAAGAGATTGAGGAAGATGACGATGCTGGAGTACATGAGGTTAACTATGTGAGTGGTCAGGGATATATCCAGAACCGGGGGTTTAATCAAAATTATCGAAGCCACCCCAACATATCCTACCAAAGCACAAATGTCGAGAACCCACAAGACCAAGTCTATATGCAACAAGGAGGTATCACTCAGTTGCCACAAGCTCAGGGTTCTCAAAATTTTTACTCCAGCAACCAACAGTGAAAATCATTCGTCCCTAATCAGAACCAGAATCAGTTCCAAGGGGCCAACAGCAAAGCCTGATACATCACATAAGCTGTCTCCGCGCCTACATCTCAAGATGAGCTGAAGAGTCTTATGCAGTAACTCTTAGTCAATCAACAAAAGGCCGCAACAGAGGTTAATGCCAAGGTAGATCACATGTATAATGATCTGAATGCGAAGTATGAAGCTGTTACCACTCACGTGAAGAAGCTTGACATGCAAGTTGTCCAAACCGCCAAAACTGTCAAACGACAGCAAGTAGTTCTCTCAGCAAGGGGTGAGCATAGCCCCAGGAATGGAAGTGGTTATAGTGGCTCAAGTGCTCAAGTGAACTTTATTGGAGACGAAGAGAATGAGCTTAAACGGATGATGAAACTGATCCTTGATGGACAAATCAAGAATACTCAGCAGATGAACGAACGGATTGCTACTTTGGATTGGAAGGTTCAGTGCCTAAGTATTGATTTACAACGCGAAGTCAGGAAAAACTTCACCGCAGTGGAGCTGAGAAGTGAGAAAGCGTTGGCACCTCCAACTAGCCCTAAAGTCATTGGAAAGGGTAAAGAGTAAGCTACGGAACACAAGACCCAAGGAAAATCTCTTGCCACAAATGAATATATGCTGGGACATGGTTCACACTCAGAAACACAGGTTGAGACTGCTCCAGCAAAATCTCAGACCAGACCTACCGAGCACCCAAAACCTCCTCGGGAGCACTCTCCCGACGAGTGCTCGACCGGTTCTGAAAACTCCTCCAACGAGGATTTATTCTCCCAAAGTTTTTTTTCCAGGTCCAGCTCCAGCTTTTAACAAAAGCATCTCCCCAAGCTCGGAGATCCCGAAAAGTTCGTAGTTCCATGCTCCATACTCGGAGTTACTTTTGAGGATTCTGTTTGTGATTCCGGTTCTACGGTAAATGTAATGTCAAAGGATCTTGCTGAGTCCTTAGGAATTGAAAACATACAGCCCTCGGACATGACCCTTAAATTTGCAGATGGAGCAACATCAACTTCACAAGGATTTGTCAAAGACCTCGAGGTAAGCATTGATGATTGCTTAATGCCTTGTGATTTTCAGGTGGTCGAGATGAGGAATAATGCTTACATGCCATTGATCCTGGGAAGGCCGTTCCTCGCTACTGCAGGAGCAATTGTTGACTTACCTCAAAAAGGGTCTCTCTCTCAAAAGTCAACAAGGATGTATTCTATGTAGCGATTTCTGAGGGCAAGCAAAATGGCTCTTATGTTGTCATAGAGGAGAAGGCTAAGTCTAAGTCTGTGGGAGCACCAGTTCAGGCTCATGTCTCCTTAACACCCCAGAGACGTGTTGGTGACGCCATTGAATATAAGATTAAGTGCAAATGTATGTCTAAACCCTTCTCTAAGGTTAAAGCACTTATTACCCCAGAACTTAAAATGCAGGGACAAGTAGCTGTGGATGCAATGATGAACAGGGTTTTGAAGCTAGATTTCAACCCACCGCCAGCCCCACCTGATCCTCCTGCGGATCCACACTCTCGCGCTTAGGCACTGCTGCAGTCGAGCTAATGACGTTAAACAAGCGCTTGGTGGGAGGCAACCCACTGGTAAGGTTTCTTGTACATAATTCATTTTAAATTTCTTTTGATACTAACTTTTTATTTGTGATTTCAGTTTTTTTTTTTTTTTTTTTTTAAAAAAAAAAAATTCGTAGCGGTTGGATGTACCGGCCTAGATGAGACCGGTGGACGCTACCGGTTGGATGAAGCGGTCATATGCAGACTGGTACGAAGCCTCTGCGACTTCCCAGAGCGAAACGGAAAAAGAGGAAATTGATCGAGCACTCCAAAAACTGGCCCGAGCACCTGCTCTGCCAGGGTGCTCACCGAGGTAACACAAACAAAAGGTAAAATCCAAATTTTTCCTTTCCCCAATCCCACTAATTTTCTCTTTATCTGTTTTGCAGGTCCATGCACTGGTTCCCCACCCACAATCTGTTTTCAAAAACCCTACGCCCCTCCACTTTAAATCTCGAACCGAGCGACTCCACATCCCTCCATCACCATCTCTCTCTCATCTCGTCTGCTCGGATACAGCTTTCTCGATCTCTCCCCCGAACCGCTGTCACCAAGTCGTGAGGTCTCTTGTAACCGCGGAACTCCACCGCATCTTTCCTCCACTTCTCACGTTTTTCAGCGAGCATCCGATAGAGTTCCGCGAGCACGTGCTCGCTAGGGGTGCTCTGCATGCGTGAAGAGAAGAGATGGACGTGACGCCTCCCACACCGCTACAACGCGGTGAATTCTATCCACACTTTCTTTTACCATTGTATTATCCATTTTTATTTTTTTTTATTTTTTAGCCAATCCTTCAGTTTTTTTTTCACACCGAAGACGGTGTGATTTAAGTCCGGGGGAGCGGTTAGTTACTAACTCTTTTTCTTTGTCCTTGAGTCTTATTTTTGTGTCTTTCGTTATTGTCTTTGTCTAGGTTCGACTCAGGTCCAGCTGCTTGCAGCTAGGTGTCATTGTCCATTTTTATTTTTCCTTTTATTGAGTCAAGCTTGTTTGGGAATTATGACCTTGATCTATTGGATTATTTGGACTATAAATTACTTGTAATGACTCACAGATGGGCGGAGGTTTTGTTTCGGAAGATCATGGGCGGATTAATCACTCCCCAAAGCTCCTTTTCATTGGAAAATAGGTTGAACCAAAGTTATCTCTAAATCTTATTGAACCCTAACCTGATCTTTAATTTCTTTCTCAGGGGTTTGATGTTCATTAGGGAAGACCTATTCGAGCCAAACAAGACCACACAACTCTCCACAAAGTATGATATTCCTCTCTCACTCCCCTTCATTACACCGAGAAAAAGAAAGAAAAGAAGAGAAAAAGAAAATAAAAAGGAGAAGTTCAAAGCAACAAGCGAAGTGAACCAAGGGATGATCGTGAACCGTGTATCCTTTGTGACCTCATGGAAAGCTTGTTGTAAGGGAAACTAAAAATCGAATTGAACCAAGGGATGATGCGTAGACCCGTGTATCCTTTGCGACCTCATGGAGATTCGTCCCACAAAATAAAGAAGAAGCATCAGAAAAGTGATGGGTGTGAAAAAAGGTGAAGCATCGGCAAATGAAAACCGATGGCTGTAAAGAATAAACAAAAAGATGATGGCGTGGAAAGAGGGAAAGAGGGGAGAGGAAAGTTATATGGGAGAGGGTCTTTGGTTAGAAGAAGTTGACACCTTTTGGATCTATTACTCCTGGTAAGACCACTGCACTTTCATTTCACTAATCTATGTAAAGAGATAACAGAGGGGATTCCGAAAATTCCTTTGGTCTGTGAGCAACTAAAGGGTGGTGATGATGTTCATGGTTGAACCGGAGCAAATGCCAACGCCAGTGTGGCGGTATGAAGTTCGAAATTTTTCCAACAAGCAAGTGAGTTCCCGTGATTTTCAAACCTCTTCTCAGTTCTTGATCTTGTTTTGTTTGAGGACAAACAAAGGTCTAAGTCAGGGGAAGTTGATATATTGGTATTTTGTCCGGTTTTAACTAGTCTTTTTATATTGTTTTCGAGTTTTTTCTAGTTCTTTTTGTGTCTTCTCAGGTACTTTGAGGCTCTGAAGCATGGATTGAAGGTATTGGAAGACATTGGAGCAAAAGAAGCAATTCCGAGCCAAAAGTCGATTTTTTAGACCGAGCATCTTGCGTGCTCGCCAGTGCTTTCGGGGTGCTCGACCTATTTTACCTAGGGACGCATTTTTATTAATTTTTAGAAGAATAAAAGGCCGAGCCGCCTCAGACTTGTATCACGTTACATCACGTTCTCTCAGACCTCAGTTTTTCATTCTACGTTACTTTTGAGAGTTCTTAGCTAGGATTCCTTTTGTTCTTCTATTATTTCGATTTGGATTTGTATTACTCAGCTTTGGATCTCTATTCTCCTATCATCGATCATTCCACAACTCTGTTTGAGAAGTTTTCCTGAACCTTATTCTTTTTAATAAATCATGAATTCATCTCCTTGCTTTGTTGTGTTTGATTTTGCTATGTGTGAGTATATCCTTAGCTAGGTTAAGGTTTTTAATGGTGATTTAGGTTATTAATGGCTGAGCACAAATAGGATTGAAATTTATATGTCTTCGCCAATAGGGGTTTGTAATGCTTAGATTAGCTTGACACCTAGTCTATGATTTTAGGTTAAACTTATTCACGAGAGTGCTCTAGGTTTGCTAGATAAATCATTGGTGAGCAGTTGGTGCGTAGCCAACGAGAGTTGATTGCTGCGATTGATTGTGAACATATTGAACCCCGGCTTGTTAATGCTTATCGTCTTCGCTAGGTCGGGACGAGAGTTTGATATCTAGGTTGTTAGATAAAGGTGTCGATACATCACAAGAGTGGGGCGACATTTATATGTGTTTGAGTTCTAGACCGGTAGTTAATTAGCCCTGAATAGTTGCTCAGCCTTGTCTCCGAATCACCGGCGAAACACCTTAACCTAGTGCTTTTTATTAATTGAATTTACACCGATTTATTTAGTTATTTCCTATTCCGAAAATTCAACAAAACCCATATTGTCTTAGCTTTAAATTAAAATCTATAATTTCATAGTGTATCCTTGGTCTCTGTGGATTCGATACCCCTTATACTACTGCGTGTGTCTGTGCACTTGCAGAAAATATTTTGGGTTAAAACTCGACACATCACTGACTCTCTTCACAATTCATGATCAAGAATTCGAGAAAGACAATGTTGTTCGGAGAATTGGAGAAACATAATCTTGCTTGGTCCAACATATATGCGACTGAGTGATTTCATCAGGAAATTGTTGCACTTAGAACTTATGGGCAAAAGTTGCAAATCTCCAAATAATTAATTTCTGCGTGGGTTTCAGAAAATTAGGCCGTGTTGACCGACACAAATAGTTGTGTCGCTCGATACAAGTAACTTTCAAAAACACCAACTTTGACTTCTCAGCTACAATGTTCCATAATTTCCAAATAATCTCAATTATGTGTAAACATGTATAAGACTCTATAAAAAATCGAAAGACACATAAAAAACTCGAATATATATATATATATATATATGATATATATATATATATATCATCGCTTAAAAACATGATATATCAATATGATGTTTTGCTTTCAAAGCGATTAATTTGCTAGTTCATCAATTTTCTTCAGTTTTCAATATTTCACTCATTTAAATTGGTCTTTCAATCGAAAACTAAGTATGCTTAAACTAAAACTTAGCTAGAGTTCCTACCAATCTACTATTCTTTCATCTTATAATACATTTATAAAAACGAGTCTTTGAACTAATTAATATCCTCAATGCGTCACGAAACAAATTCGAACTCCCAGATGCATGTTTCTTGACAAAAGAATAAAAATATATGTCTTTGAACTCAATATACGCCATATAAATCAGCCACTCTAATCGATTATCTAACAAAAAATTGTTATGCTTAATTTCTTTTTTTTCGATAGCCAAACTCTTAACAAACTCCAATCATACAAGATCATCCGATTAATTCATTGGCTAACTACAAAATGATAATTGTTATTTAGTAGTTTTTGATACTGGAGCCCAATTCTCTCGAACCCATTGTTTATTTAAATCTAATTTGGAATCCAAATCATACAAATTACACCAAAATGATTCAATAATATGCGAAAATTATATATTATCCAACAATATTCGTTTTCTTTTTCCCTCCTAAAATTTTGAACATTATTTTCTGGAAAATTTATCATTAGAATTTAAATACCTCAAAATATTAGTAATTTGTTTTCGTCACGAAGTACTAGTAGTATTGTTTATTGTCAAAAAGATCGAATTAGATTTCTCCGAACGTGTGGCCGCGAAGGAACAGCATATGGGATGGGACATGTCCCACATGAGCAATTCATATAGTTACATGTATCTAGACCCCCCTAACATTGAAATTTTAAAAAATTGTTTCAACTAGATTAATTTATAATAATCTTTTATGTCCTCAACGAATCATAATCATTATCCAGCAATACAATTATTTTTGTTTTCTATCATTGTCTAGTGATATTTTGGCTCCATTTTTGAGAAATCAACCATGACTAAAATTCTAAAAACATTGTTTGTTCAACAATACGATATTTTTTATTATTTTCAGACTATAAACGACTACATATTCAAAATCGTAAAATTAAACCAAAAGTAGTTTTTATTTTTTACCAAAACATATAATGTTATGCTAATGTTAATTTTCTTGCAAAACATACAATCTAGTTAAAAAATAAACCAAACAAAATCATAAGAACTGTTTAATAAAGTCATCAATATGCGGAAGACACATGAGAAACTCGAAGTGTACAACATTTGATTTGTAGAATGAGATGATAGTCTAAAAATATATGCTTCATTTGATAATGAAATACCAAATATGTATATATATATATATATAATAGTACCCACCTTATCACAATAGACTACTTGCATGTGTGGTTGTGAAAGAGGGGCCAAACTCATAAAATATAAAAGGCAAGCCATTCATTATATTTATACCTAAGATGTTTGGCGTGGCAACAGATCAATACACAATCTATGTGGAAGAGCATGCCACCCCTTTTTGTTTCTTCATAGACACCAACTTAGATCTTTAGTATTGTTTGTGTTAGGGTTTATTGCTCCAAATTCCAGGCGAGGAAGGCTGTGAGGTTATTCTTGGTCAACCGACAACCGTATAAGTGAATTTTATTTTTAGTGCGAGTGACTGTCGAATAATTTGCTGACAGTTGTAAGTGCCAAAAAGGATAAGATCTACTATTAGATTATTATACTTAGAAAGCAAATATGTATATATATGTATAAATTAAAAGAAAAAGTACTTATATATTTATCTTTTACGTGTTAAAAGAAACAAAAAAATACTATTAGAGTAAAAATAATGTCATGTGGAACATCATTCTTTCTCTTTCTTTTTCGTTTAAATTTTGTATATTTATTGCTTCTCATTTTGACAGAGAGATTCGTCACTTCCAAGTCTTTTCTGTGTCTCTCATGTGTAACAAAGTTTTCTGAACCCTAGGTGGTTGCATTCTGAAACACGAACCCGGCCAAAACAATGTCGTTTACTGCCTTTTTATATTTATTTATTTTATTTTTCTTAACTGTAAACATGCATTTAGATTTTAGATTGCTCACTGCTCAGTACCTTTTAATTTTCTTATACGACACCACCTATATATATAAATAATATTTTTAATTTATTTTTTCGATGAAAACAAGGTTTTTTTTTTTAACTTAGAGATTCTGTGCCTTTTTTTTTTTGCCACCAGACCAATCCCATGTTTTTTTCTTCCGACTAAAAACAAGGATTTGCTATAATGCTTTAACGCTCCATGCTTTTAAGGTTTGGATGCATAGATGATTCTTGTTTCTTTTGTGATATTCATAAACATGACCTGCTTGTTTTTATGAATCATCAAAATTTTGATCAATATCAATTTGGAAGCTAAAGTCAAAGTCTTCGGCTGGATATGCAATTTGTAAAAATTATTATTAAAAAAAAAACTAAAAGATTATACAAAAATCAAAATGACTAATAATTAATTTTTAGGTTTTTGTTTCTTATTTTGAAGAAAGGAAAGTAATAGGATAGTTAGTTTGATAAAGAAATTTATCAAATTCATCTTGCAAATACACATATATGTACATATAATTTTTATTTTATTTCAGAGCATTAAAAGATTTGATACGCTCCGTATTTATCTTATACGACACCACCGATATGGTTGGTTGTCTTTTTGTACCATCTTTTTACTGTTTAATAAAATATGTATTATTAAAAAAATCTGAAATTTTAAATTTTATGAGTTGTCTCTGATTTGACGGATAATGAATTTTGTATTTGATTTATTTTGTAAACTTACGTATGGTTATCTGAATTTTTAAAATCATAAATAACAAATTGAAACGAATATTTTTACCAACTCGAATTTTTGTTTATGTAAATGTTCATAAGGCATAAGATCTCTTATTTTAATAAAAAAAAATTGGGTAATTGGATAGTTTTTAAGTTTTAATTTGTGATTTAGGTAGTTTAAAATTTTAATTTGAGAAATTGGTAGTTTTTAGGATAGTTTTTAAAAGATAATACCCTCTATTATCTCTTAAAAACTACCCTAAACACTACTCCTTTCTTAAATTAAAATTTAAAACTATCTAAATCATAAAAAAAAACTTAAAAACTACCTAAATCACAAAGACACCCTATTTTAATCTATAAATGTACGTTTTGACTGCACTATTTGTTCAGCGCCGATCATATCATCATACTAAACCTATTTATATTGCTTATTAAGTAACTAATTGTTTAACTTGCAAAATTTTTTTTTTTTTCAACGGAACTTGCAAATATTCGATTTATTTAATTAACAGAAGATAATTAATATGCGACCAATGTGCGGACACTGTATGATAAAGAAACAACGTGGCACTGTCTGCGACAAGTCCACATCTTTTATTTCTCTTTCCATTTCTAGTGGACTCTCTTATTATTGGCACAGACCAAACCCACTTGCTTTCCCATTTTCTTCATTATAGATATTATTTTTTTCTCTCTTGGAAATTGATGGGCAATAGGAAACACATTTAAAATTCTCTCTTCTCTATCTCATTAATTAGTAAAGACCTAAATTTTATCTCCTTTTCTTGTTGGGTTTACTAATCACTTCTTAAATGTGGGGTTATATTCAATTTCTTCTTTTAATTTAATTACTTGTAGCCTTGAGATTAGTCTAGTAGGTTTTGGTGGGCTATATCACAAAAGATAGAAGTCAAAGTCAAAAAAATTTAAAGGTTTGAACTTTTGAAGAGAAGACATTTATTCATCTTTCATGCTTTCTTCTATAGCTTATAGTTGTAGCTTTATGAGAAGCTAAAGCTATCTGATGATTTCTTTATTCAAAATAGCTTAGGGCTTTGGAGAGAGGTTAAAAGAAAGTTTTAATCTTTGTTTAAAGAAAAAGTTAAAGATTAGGGTTTCAGAAGCTTCAAGATTCAAAGATATGGAGGTTAAAGAGAAGATGGAGATGTCAAGACGAAAATCTTCAGCTCCTCCGTACACTTACCCCCGAACCGCCGACAAAGAGAAACCCATCACCACCAAAAGAAACGGGTCAGACCCGGATCCGGATCCGGATCTTGATCTTGATGATACCAATCCTATTTCTATAGCTCCTGCTCCAAGATCATACGCTATGCCTCAAACTGATTCTCCAAGGAAGGTGAGATATAAAGAATGCCAACGGAATCACGCTGCTAGCTCCGGTGGACATGTAGTCGACGGTTGCGGTGAGTTTATGTCTTCCGGTGAAGAAGGCACGGCAGAGTCTCTTCTTTGTGCCGCTTGTGATTGTCACCGGAGTTTTCACAGAAAAGAAATCGATGGTTTGTTTGTTGTCAATTTCAATAGCTTTAGTCATTCACAGAGACCTCTCGTTAGCCGCCACGTGTCTCCAATCATGATGAGCTTCGGTGGTGGTCCGGCGGAGTCATCAACGGAGGATCTTAACAAGTTTCATCAATCTTTTAGTGGTAATGGAGTTGATCAGTTTCATCAGTACAACAATCACAAGAAACGGTTTAGGACAAAGTTTAATCAAGAACAGAAAGAGAAGATGATGGAGTTTGCTGATAAGATTGGTTGGAGAATGACAAAACAAGAAGATGAAGAAGTGAATCGGTTTTGTCGTGAGATTAATGTGAAACGACAAGTGTTTAAAGTTTGGATGCATAACAATAAACAAGCAGCTAAGAAGAAAGATTTGTAAGAGACTAGACTCTCCTTAAAGACTTTTTGTGTTTACATTTTGAAAGGAGAGATTTGATTTTTAGATTAAGAATTGTATTAACAAAATGATTTTAGAGCTCAGCATAACGATCTCTTATCTCTCCAGCAACTTGAGAAGCCTTTGTCTTTGCTGTTTCATAAGCGTATTTTGTAGATTGTTTAGCTTCACCGTACTTTTCACCCACTTTTTTCATAGCTTCTTCGAATCCTATAGCCGCTTCATTTTTTGCTTCTGTTGCTTTATCTCTACAATACTCCATTGCACGTTCGGCTTTATCTCCTACCGTGTCTTTGACTCCTTCATAGGTTTCACTGCTCTTGTCCGTCGCCATTCTGATCACATCACCGGCTTTTTCGTTCCCGTAATTCGCCTTTTCATATGCAAATTCTTTTGCATCTTGCGCCTTCTCGTAAGCTATGTCTTTAGCATTGCCAGCTTTCTTGTAGGCGAAGTCTTTGGCCTCACTAGCTTTCTCAGAGGCCATGTCCTTGGCATTGCCTGCATTCTCATAGGCCATATCCTTGGCTTGTCCCGTCTTCTCGTAGGCCATGTCCTTCGCATTGTCCGCCTTATCATAGGCCATATTTTTGAAATCGCCAGCCTTCTCATAAGACACATCCTTTGCATAACCCGCTTTCTCGTAGGCCATGTCCTTGACATTGCCAGCCTTGTCATAAGCCATGTCTTTGACATTGCCCGCCTTCTCGTAGGCCATGTCCTTGACATTGCCTGCCTTATCATAGCCCACGTCCATCATTCTCTGCGCACTTCCATAAGTACATCCCGCTTTTTCATAGGCCATATCTTTTGCAATGCCTGCCTTCTCAGCTGCCATGTCCTTTGCATTGCACGCTTTCTCATAAGCCATGACCTTGGCATCACCTTCCTTATGATAACCAAAGTCCATCATACTCTGTGCATTTCCGTAAGAAGATCCCACCTTATCATATGTTAAATCCTTCATGTGTCCCGCCTTCTCGTAGGCCATATCCTTGGCATTGGCTGCCTTCTCATAGGCAAAATCTTTAGCGTGACCTGCATTGTCGTAAGCAGAGTCTTTGACATATTGTGCCTTGTCATAAGCATAGTTTTCAGTGGCTTGGGCCGCTTTTACTGCTTCATCTTTCGTTTTTTGATAAATTCCTACTTCCTCTTTTTTGCTACCAAATCTACTGAAAAAAATAAACAAAACGTTACTCTCAATCCCTCACTTAATTACGGCCATGTACGTGCGTTTATATCCAATGTAGTAAACAAATCTATAGATCAAAATGAGATATTACCAATCTCACAAAACACATACTTACTTATTATCATCAAAATTGTAGACCGAATTGAATCAACGTGATGGGTACGTAAGCGACTTATTATTGGGATATAAGAAATTACTTACGTGGTGATTTTGTCGGAGACCCAACCAGCCCATGAAGTGGTCTTCTCTTTGGCGTCTTGAGCAGTCTCCGACGCCATTTTCTTCGCCGTAGTCTCTGCCCATTTCCCCGAAATTCCCTCGTTCCAAGTCAGCACCACCACTACTACAAGCAATACCAATGCCGTTCTTCTTCTCTCCATCATCTCTTTTTAACCTATGATTCAAACTTCTTCGAAATTGCTTTGAACAATTCTTTTGTTTTTATTTTTTGTTTTCCAATGTTTTGATTCTAGTTCCAACGGTCCTCGGAAGTTATGAGAAAGGGACCAAGAAAAGACCAGAGGCCTTTCCGAGAAGCGGTTAGTGTTCGCCACGTGTTTTAACAAGGTTACGTGGCGACCAAAGTTGCGGTTTTGTTGTTTTAATGTGGTTACGTGTCTGATTATATGGCTGACCGCGTTCCCCTCGCAGACCAATAAGATTAGAGGTCACAAGTTTCTAAATCGGTTTGCGTAACCGGACCGGGTAGCCTAAATATAAAATCGCAATCAAGCGAAACTGAAACGGTCACTAAAAACAATGTCATTATTTCATTTTCAAGTATGGTTAAGACTTTGAGAGGGAAACCATACAAAAAGATTTAAGGTAACGATTGGCCGCCTTCAGTCGCAAGTCTGACTCTTTGGTGGTGTTCTTGAATTTTATAATCCACAATCTCTTCAAAAAGCTGTGAATCCAAGATGCAATCTGGTCGTCCGTATACCGCTGCTTGAACACCAGCCACGAGCTTAGCGATCTCACGACCAGAGAAGCCTTCTGTTTTTTTCGCAGCTTCTCTGATTACTTCATCGGTTAGGTCTCCTTCAGCAGTAATCTTCTGTGACTTTTTCTTGAACAAACCGCTCCATTTAAGCTTTGAGTCTTTGTCATCTTTCTTGTCTTCACCCGTTAAGTACTTGTTGAGATAGAGTTTAAGGAGCTTGAATCGCTCTTCTTCACCAGGTAGGGGAAACTCGATAACCTCGTCGATCCTGTCAGTGACTGCACTGTCGAGATCACCGGGTCTGTTTGTGGCCAGGACAAGAACTATATCCCGTGACTGATCACCGGTTCGAAAGAGCAGCGCATTCAGAGCACTACGCTGAGCCTCACTCATGTAAGTGCTGTTACGTCTGCAATACAAGATCAAGAATTTGATATCCATTAGAAAAAATTTAGGATATAGTCCACTGATCTTCCTCGACTATACATATTCTGCCATTATGTTGGTAAAAATTTACAATCTGAGTAAGATAAATTTTGGTTCAAACTATATTCTATATCATACAGTTCTTGTAGATGAGAAGCACCAGAATATCAAAAGGCTTTAGAAAAGAGGTGACAATATCTTACTCGCATAGGAAAGCATCAGCTTCATCGATGAAAAGTAGCAAGCCTTTGTTTGATTTCTTAGCCCAATCAAAAATCTGATGGATTTTTGTAACAGCCTGTGCACCAAGAGGAGCAACATCTCCTCCTGTCATCATAGCATAATCAAGACCCTGCCGCACAATATAACATGTAAAATGTATTGGTCAATCTATTCTAGATTCATGAAGGTGGCTTGAGGTTGCAATTGTATAAAGAAATCAAAAATTAAAGACCAGGGAGGAAAGTAGAAAACTAATAACTCACCGACTTCCGAGCAATCTCCCTCGCCACCATAGTTTTACCAGTACCAGGAGGACCATAAAACATCATGTTGCGGAATGGCGCTTGATGGGACTTGGTATTCGCTGTGGCTCTAGCAAGACGCTCAATTCTCTTCTTTAACGAAGGATGGAGAATAACATTATCAAGTGGCTTTTCTCCTTCTGCCCCTGCAGCTGTGCTGAACCTTGAGATTTTGTTCTTAAACTGAGACACTGACCCAGCCCATGGAAATCTACCCATGGAAGATTCTCGGATAAGTGATGGCTGTCCAAGAATCCGGTTAATATAACCCCAGGTAACCCTAGCACCTTCTCTGTTGTCAATAAAATAAAAGAACCAGGCAAAATGTTTACATTAGGCTTCTTAAATTACAACTACACAAGTTCTAAAATGAGATAAGTTATGTAGTAATGCATACCGAGTTGTGTAAACTCCAGCAGCTAATGCTGTAGCTCCTCCAACAGTCATAATCAGCTTACTTCGATCAGTTAATAGGGTCTTGACTCCCCCTGTCAAGTTCAATATAAAGGAAAACGAATATGATGTCACGTATTTCAATATATTAGAAGCATGCAACTTCCAAGGGAAGAGGATTCAAATTCCCAGCTAATTGTCTCCTAAACAATTCCTCGGAAAGTTAATTAATTTCAGAACAATCTAAGCATAACAAGATGTGTATATCTCAGGAACAATGGTTATAAGTTTCCATACCTTCAATATGACTGAAGGTGGTGTTGATTGCTGCAAGCCATTTCTCCCTTTCACCATTTATCCTATCCATAAGCATTCTCCTATTATGCTCCTCACTAAGTTTGGCTTCATGAGCTCGACCTTCAGCCTCAGCCATGGCTTTGACACGAATGGTTTCTCGCTCAAGCTCAGCTCTCTCTTTCTCAGTCTGGCGCTGCTGTGCTTGAATCTGTTCTTCTGTGGCGATTCTTGCTTTCTCTTTCCGGATAGAAGATTGCTCTTGCATCTTAACCAATTCAACATTATGCTGTCTCTGAGCTTCATGATCAGCCTACAAAAATTCCAAGTCAAATACTTCTCAGTAAAGAACCATCACAAGGGGGATCCTTAAACTACTAAACATAGCTTCACACGGATTCTTGCTAATTATGTACCTGCTGTCGTTTCCTTGCTAACTCATCCTCATATCGAAGCATTTGCGCTTTCGCTTGTGCCTGTTGCTGCACTAAATTCCTCTGATCCTCAGCCAATTTCCGCTGTCTTTCCTGCTCATACAAAGCCCCATAAAACAATCATATTTGTCGCTTCTCAGCTTTAAATTTTTACATCATTGTAAAACTTAGATTCTGCAACCAATGTACAGCAAAACTTTGATGTAAGGAACAAAGACAGACAATTCCAACTAGATGCACATAGAGATGCAATGAAATCAGAGAAACATCATATCAAATTTAACCACATCGAATCAGCTAAACCTCCAAGTTCATATTTTCAGTAAACAAACGCAAGAAGGAGAAAGCTACTCACGATGTCCTTGTGTGCTTGAATAGCTTCATTCTGCATTTTATCAGCTGCTAATTCAGCCAATCGAGTTTTCTCTTGCTTTCGCATTAGATCAAACACCTGGTGAACACAATAACATATAAGCAACGTCTCAACAAAGCAAAAGAACGATTCAACAGCTATTGATTTCTCAAAGAGCTATCATCACCTGTTTGGAATGAGGAGAACTATTGATTTCACGAAGAGCTTTAGCACCTCTTTCCAACGACTCAGGATCGAAACCAGATCCTTTAGGTTCATCGGACTCCGGTTTAGTCTCCGATTTAGAATTCGATGAAGACTGATCGGTTGGAGAATCAGAAGGAGGTGAAGAAGAGAAGAAAGGAAAGTGAAATCGCGAGTCAGCGTAGGCGCGGTTCTGTGTCATCGACATTGAAGTGAAAGCAGCAGCTATCGCCGCCGCGGAACATAATCTAGAAGCAGCCATTGAAATATGACTAAAAGCAATTCTCCCACCTAATTAAGAAACAAAAAAAATCCTTCTATAGTTCAAACATTTCGGAATGAGAAATGGTGCTCTCAAGGTTTATGGAAATGGTTGTGGAAAGTCGTCGGAAAAGTTTCTCCGGTAGGCACCAGCATAAACCCCGCGGTGGTTAGGTTTTGAGTCTTATGATTTGTGAGTCTGTGACAAATCTGTTGATTGAAGAGTCCAGTAATGGGCTAAATTTTAAATATGGGCCCATTATGAGCCCATGTTTAAGCTCGGTTATCACCTTTGGTAGGCAGAAGTGAAACTTTGATTGTTTTTATTTTTATTTTTTCCTTCTAAAATCCATTAAAATATCAAAGTATAAGAAGAACTACAAAGTCGAATACAAAATATTGAAATACAAATTATTGCATAAACGGATATATGCGCTATATACTAAAGATAAAACATTAGAAAATCGAAGTTGAAACGCTGCTTTCTTTCAAAATAAACCTTATACGCTAACATATATTGTATTTTGTTATTCTTTTCTTCACTATTCATCTTACTTTGATACGAATTGTATGCCGAATTAGCATTGCTTTTTTTTCCTTTCCAAATCGTCCAAAAAAAATCCATTGCATCCATTATATGTTTTGGAGAGTCGACACGATACCAATTAGTCCGTATTCGCGTACTTGATAATAATGTAGACTTCATATTTCTTCCGGTTTGACACCGTATATTCTTGCGTTTGTGGAAGGTTTTTTCGATGATATCGACCCGGTCGTGAGTTTTGATGATGTCTTCTTCCAATATTCCACAAGAACGTTAATAAATCGAGGATGAACTCTGATCATCCACTCTGCAAGGGATTTTGGGCCATGACACAAATGATGCATCAAGTTCATGATAAATTTCGCATAAGTCGGTGCTTCCTCATCAAAATGAAAACCTATAACTGCGCCATTTCTCGGCAGATTCTGAAGGATAATATTCCACTTGTGTGACCAAGATCATGTGCAAAATATCAATTGCACTGGTTTCTCTAATACAAGAAACAGTTGGAACCACCAAACGTCATGAGACGTATAATCATGGCCTCCAAAGACAAGATTGTGTTGCCTATTCCAAGGTGGTTTCCATGGTGTTTGTTTCCAAAGTAGTGATGTCAGAATTTGTTCAAATATCACCAAACAAAAACCGCTAGAAATTATATTCAACGGAAATACACCGTCGGAGACCGCCGGAAGAACACCACCGACAATAATAAGTGTAAGCCATCCATTTTCCGGTGGGAGAAATCTCTGTAATTGAGAGGAAAGACAATTATCCATCAAGAGAACCTGATCTATGATAATGGTTAGTATCCGCTGACTACCGGTCCCTTTGATTGTTTTTAATTTACAAAAATAATCTATAAAAAGTTTGAATTTTTTTATATATCTCCATATAAACGCAAAATTATACATTTTGTTTAAGAGAATCGTTAGTAGTATTTTTCGTTTGACCATTTCTACTTCTTCATAATTTTCTTAATGAACTATAAATATCTAAATATATATGAGCTTTTTAGGAGTTTGGTTAATTTTTCTAAATAAATGTAGGTCTTGAATGGTAGTAGTTTTTACAATGGTTTTTGGTTTTTGATTTTCCAAAAACCACTTAATTATCCAATTATGTGAAAAATGGATTCTCTAAAAATAGGGAATCTAGATTTTATGAGTTTTTGCAAATTTCTAAAAAAAATCAAAAACCACTTTTTTAAGTTTTAACATTAATTAATATTGAGCATAGTTAAGACAAAACAAATTATTAATATCAAAGACTTTTACACTTTTTTAATTATTTTGTTTGGAACACCAATTTTTGCTTCAAATGCCTCGGAAACATCTCCATATTAAAAAATTTCATTTGTCTTATCCGAAACGTTTTGGGGACGTTTCTAATATAACCGTCTCCGAAACGGCTACATTTAGGAGTACATGTGCTTAGTGCAAAACTAACTCTTGTGTTTCTCTATCGACTTCGATTTAATTATAAAAAGTTTGATCAATGGAAATCTCGTTGATTTCTTATTCGTATGCTTAATCCATAGAACCGAGAGTTTGAATCCGAGACTGTTACTTACTTATATGAACTCAAATTAATTATATTAAAATATGATGGAATTGAGAGGGATTATTACATAGTTAATACAGAAATAAAACGAACCCAATATAATATAAGCAAATGCATCAAATTTTTCTCTCTTTATAGTTCTCTCAAATGTCTTCTTCTTGATATGTAGTGTTTTTTGTTTTCAGATGAATCCTAATTGGCTTCAATTAGTGTTACGGTACCTAGGTTGAGGATAGCAACCTGATTCAATGTCATTGACATCTTTAAGGAGCAACTCGTAATGTCGCTTTACCTCTTCAGTTGATTTACCAACTGCTCTTGCAATGTTTTGCCAACGGTCAGGAGTGTCCTTGTCGAATTTAGCCAACGCCATTTCAAATTTTTTGTCTTGTTTAGCTGTCCATGAAGAGCTCGAGCTTCGGGAAGCGCTCATCGAATTGGAAGCCATTATTGAAAATGTGAATCAAAAAAAGAAGTTGTGTTTGTATTGATGATAAGTAGAAATGATTTGAATTGGTTTAGTTTGAGAGAGTGTGGAGCTCCTTATATATATGTAGGAGGAAAAAAGGCATTGGTGTGGGGTTATTAGCCAGTTGGAAGAATATATACTTTGACATGAGAGATTTTTAGAGTGACCCTTATATTCTTTTATCAACCACATAAATTTTTAGTGCATGGACACAATTTTTGATAGACACTTTGATATGATGATCATCATTAGAGTATATATAGTTTCTTAAAGGTTTAATGGAATGAGATTCTCTTGACCATTGCTATCGGAAAATTAAGAGGCTTCCTTTTTATTTGCTAGTATCGGTACATTTTTATCAAATACATTATTGGACCCTCCCTTACCTCTTTCAGTATTTAGGATCTTATCATCATTAGAGTCGAATAACCCTTATCGTATTAGATACTATTCATAAAGCATGTGATTGTTAAGCTTGTGTTAAATATTTTTTGAAGTTTTTATCTTCATTGAATAAGAAATAATATCTATTAAGTTCCTCTTTGTACGTAAGTTTTTTTGAAGTTTTTATCATTTCTTTTCGATATGATTAGGTCTCTCGAAGTTTTCTTTATTCACCTCTCTTCCATCGTGGGACTATGACAAGAAGAGAATAATGCCATTAGCAGTCTCAAGCTCTTTGAGCAACTTCAAGTAATATTTACTGGTTTATATTAAGCATCTATAGAAAAACGGACGATGACGAAGATTTTGTGAATATTGAAGCCTATTTATGTCCGATGCTTTAGCTAGTACTAGTTGTTGGTGAATTGTTAAACTTGTACACTATTTTAAATTTCTTGCAATTTGCATCTTGTGTGATATTTGAGAAAATATCTATTAATTAGGTTCCTCTTTGTCGCTGATTAGATCTGTTGTAGACTTTATTCATCTTTCTTTCATCACCAGACTGTGACAAAAAGAGAATTTTTCCATTATTGGTCTCAAGATCGTTGAGCAACATTAGGCAATCTTACATTTACTGGTTTATATTGAGCATCTATAGAAAAAAGGACAATGATTTCGTGAATATTAAACCCTATTTAGAACATCAGCATCGGGGTGTCTTCGGAATAGCGCGTGAGTGTCTTCCAATCTTGTTTAATATTAAATTTATTAATATTATAATGTCTCGACTAATGAAGACGCGACACCTGACGACACTTAATGAAGTGGGTGTCTTCCCACAGACACCGTTGCTGATGGTCTTATCCGTGTGATGCCTTTAGCTAGTAGGTGTACGTCAGAACATGATTCCAAATCATTAGATAATAGGACAAATCTTTAGACGACACACAGTACTATAAGGCATTGTACTTTTAGCCCTCTAAAACATGTTCATTCGGTGTTTTTCGTGGGTGCCACGGAATACCATTCTTTGAAAATGATAGGTCCATTAGTAAAAAGAAAAATTAAGATGGTTCCTCATTAACCTAACCAAAATTACTTCTTCTTTTTTTGCATCTTCTTCTAAAATCTAAACTAGTTCTTCTTGCGTAAACCTCTTTGATCTCTTGGGATTTTGTTCTTGCATATATCGAGAGGATCGACCAAGAGATGGGAAAAGCAGCTCAGTTCTTAAAAAAGAATATTCAGGTGTTCTTGTCTTCTTTTTTAAAATTTCTGCTTTGAACATGGTTAAGAGAATCGGTTCCAAATCTTAGGATCATATCTTGAAGAGATCTTCTGCGCCTTTCCTACGCTCGTTGTGCTTCTTGGTTTATAAACATGGTTCAATCTTCTGATTCTTCGACTACTGAGAAGGTGAGAAGTTATGAAAATTTTCCTTTTTGTTTTGAAATTTAGAAGTTATGGACCTTTGGTAACTAAATTAATATGCATGTTTGCAACAAAATGTGTTCATTTCTCCACTTGCATGTTATGTTTTATTTGTAACCTTTTTCTTTTTTACCATGTTGGTTGTTACTTACTGTGAAAATAAGTAAATTTGCTTATTAAGACAACGAATACATCTGGACTGTATTTTTTCTCCAAATATTTGCTTGATCTATGATCTGTTTTAAATACAGATTTTTTGGAAAAATGAAAACATATAGTATGAAATAGTAAAAACAAAATTAGACAACATCTAATTATTATAAAAACGCATATTGATGTCAAAACTTGCCGTCATTGTTTATTAAGATCAGCTTAGCCAATTTCCGAATACTACATATCTTTTCGTCGCCTTCGAGGTCATTATTTTGCTCGTCTTATGACTTAAAATCATTTTCGTACGTGATAACCATAATCCATTGGTTCGGTCATTCTCGAGCTATATGATTACTTGAAGATATATATATATATATATTAGTTTAATTATACTTCTTCAACAATATTAGTTTTGACGTTTTTTTTGAGGTAGTAGCTCTGATTGCGAGACAAATTGAATTAGTTTATAATTTTATATATTAAAAATGAAAAGTATTAAAAGTTAAAAATAAACATAATAGCACTAATGGATACCGGAGCAGATTATAATTGTATTCGGGAAGGAATTATACCTACAAAGTACTATGAAAAAATTACCGAACGCCTGAGCAGCGCAAACGGTAGCAATTTAAAGGTACAATATAAATTACCTTGCGCTAAAATATGTGATCAAAGATACTGTTTTAAAAATCAGTTCATATTAGTTAAAAACCTAACACAAAAAATCATACTAGGTACTCTATTTTTTACGCAAATCTATCCATTTAAAGCAACAGAATTAGGCATAACTACAAAAGTTGTAGGAACCAAACTATTATTTGCCTTCTTATCTCCTATGAAGACAAAAGAAGTTTTAAACTTGCAACAAAATACTATTCAAAAACTAATCAATTTAATAAAAGGAAAGCAAAATCATATTCAATATCTACAAGATGAAATATCATATAATAAAATAGAAGAAACACTAAAACGCCTTATATTTTAAATAAAATAAAATCAATAGAAAACGATTTAATAAAACAAGTTTGTTCGAAATTACCAAATGCTTTTTGGAAAAGAAAAAAGCATGTAGTCGAATTACCTTATATTAAAGAATTTAATGAAAAACAATACCAACAAAAGCAAGACCTATTCAAATGAATAAAGAATTATTAGATCATTGTAAAAAAGAAATAGATGATTTATTAAAGAAAAATTTAATCCGACCCTCCAAATCTCCTTGGAGCTGTTCGGCCTTTTATGTAAATAATCAAGCAGAAAAAAGCGCGTGGAATCCCACGATTAGTAATCAACTATAAACCATTGAATGAAGTCTTACAATGGATTCGGTACCCAATACCAAATAAAAGAGATTTACTTAAAAGATTATATAATGCAAAAATCTATTCAAAATTTGACCTAAAGAGTGGATTTTGGCAAATACAAATTGCCGAACAAGACAAATATAAAACCGCATTTACTGTACCATTCGAGCATTACGAGTGGAATGTTATGCCATTTGGTTTAAAAAAACCCCATCTGAATTTCAACAAATAATGAACGACATATTCAACAATTATTCAGCCTACACAATAGTTGACATTGATGATGTATTAGTATATTCAAACTCAATAGATCAACACATAAACCATTTAAACACATTTTTATCTATAATTAAAAAACAGGGATTAGTAATATCCGCAAAAAAATGCATTTATTCCAAATAAAATAAGATTCTTAGGTCACAACATATACCAAGGAACGATTACACCTATATCAAGATCCATAGAATTCGCGGATAAATTCTCTGACGAACTAAGAGAAAAAACTCAATTACAACGATTTTTAGGATGTTTAAATTATGTTTCAGATTTTCTACCAAACCTTAGAAAAACCATTCAACCATTATTCCAACGTTTACAGAAAAACCCTAAACCATGGTCTAGTTTATACCATGGAAAACGTGCTCTACTTTGAGGTGTCACAACTGTTGAGTACTGTCCATTTGGATCTACTCAAAGGCTTCAAGGTGCACTGGTTTTTAGACCTAAGAAGATGGATATTTTGTACGACAATGATTTCAGTGCTGTAGAATGGGATGAGAAGATTGATGAACAATGCAGCATGGGACCATTTTCAGCATCTGTTCTATGGTTCAACAGTTACACTGATATAAATGCATCTGTGAGTATAGTATATTTTAAAGTATTTTCATATGTTATGTGGTTCAACAGTTACACTGATATATTTATGGTTTTGATTTATTGATTGTCTTACTTTATAGGAAGACATGTATAGACCAAATGCTGAGGAGCGAGAAGAGTATGCTTCCAATCCTAGTTCTCCCCATCTTTTTGTGCACACGATGGTTCTTACTGGTAAAGGTGTTGACTTTCTTCAGTTTCAAGACACTACGAGTGGTGATATCAATAATGGGGATAGGGGTTTTCTTTGTTTTGAGAGATATGACCCTTGTCCCATTATTGAGATGGTCCAAATGGAACTTTTGCTGGCGAGTGAATATGTGAGTTTTCTTAATTTTTTTTCTATAGATGATCAGAGAGCCAAAGTTGCATCTAATCCTTTATATATGACTGAATATGTGAGTTCTCTTAACCTTTTTTGAACTGTTTTTGTTTTGCAGCCTTGCAAGAGAGACTATTAGATGAGAAACAAACATTGGACTAGAAGGGAAGACAAGAGAATCATTTTAATTTGTTTTTGCGTACTTAATCTACATTTCTGAAACAATGTCTCTCTTTTTCTCGCATGTTTAACATATATTACGAAACCATTTCTTCATCTTTATATTTCAAACAAAATACTTATCTCGCTAATCCATAATACCTCATGGTTATTTCATTGACAGTGCCAATCAAAAACTCCTCCCTTGTTTCGTGGGTCAAGTAATCTCTAGGCTAGCCTTATCTCACTCCAAAAATATGCAAAACAAAAAATCAATCCACACTTCAGAATTCATCACTCCAGTAACTATCCAAGCTAAACAATGAATTGAAATCAAAATAAATAACCAACCCAATTCCTAAGTCTTAAGATTGCAAGTGCTCATGTACTTAATTTAAAAAATTAAAAAATGTGTAACCTACGCTACTCGAACCCGCAACATTGGACACGTTTAGACTCATATAAACACACTAATTACCAATCAATCCAACTCATACTTAATGTCTACTACTCAAATATTAACATAAATAAACCGAAGTAGGTCGTATGAAATTGGGGGAAAATAAAAAAAATGTGTAATCCACGCTAAGAGTGTAAACGGAGCGGATATCCGGTTTTTTCTGGATATCCGTATCCGTATTATCCGTGATTTCATTATCCGTATCCGTTTGGCTGGATATCCGTGATTTCATTATCCGTAAAAAAAGCCGGATATCCGGATCCGTTTTTTTTTTTTTTAATTAAATATATTATACGGATAAAGCTCTTTTAAGCACAATAACTACCAAACGATCCCACACATCTTTAATGTCTACTGCTCAAATATTAACATACATAAACCTAAATATGTTGTATGAAATTAAGAGAAAAAAAAAATTTTGTAACCCACGCGATTCAAACCCATAACATTGGACACATTTCAGCTCTTTCAGGAACGCTGATTATCAATCGATACCACAAATATTTCATGTCTACTACTCAAATATTAACATAGATAAACCGAAGTAGGTCGTATGAAATTGGTAGAAAAGCAATCTAGAGTTTCGAATTGTCAATTTAATTTCATCTTCTCCTTCTCCGAAATATAAATCTGTGAGAGATGAAGAACAAGTATTGAGCTGAGGAAGAACAATAATAAGTCGTTTTTTGCTAATGTGTGTTTTCCTTTCTTTTGTCAAATCTGTTATGGTGTGAAATATTCAGAAGAAAATGTCCATTGTTACAATGAGAGGATCCTTGTAAACTTTAAGAAAAAGTGCAGATATAATGCGACTGATCTCTCTCCTCTTTAAATTTGTTGAAGATCTTAGAACTCTTGTCAAAGATTTTGCTCTTATGTACGGTCTCTTCCATGATAGCTTCCTTCTCAAGGCACTGATAAAATAGATGTGTTGGTGATGATCTTTGTGCAGGTTTGAGAAATATATAGCTTCCATTCTTTTCTTTCTGATGTAGTTGTAAGTTAATTAAATGTTGGTGGTTTATATAAGGTTTGGGTAACGTGACTTATAACACATGTCATTCATCAAATGACCATGAGTAAGTGAGTTTTCGAGATTCTTTTGACTCTCTTTTCGGCTTCATCCATGTTTTTTTTGGGTATAACTTATATGAAAATCATAAAAAAAATTTCTTTAAAATACATTTTTATATGTTTACTGCAATTTTAAAAATAATATTATAGAAAAACTTAATTATAATGAATTAATATATTTTAAAAACATTAAAATGATCTTAAAATCCTAAAACTAATCCCCGATTAATCCCCGATTTTCCATTAATCGCTAGGCCCAGTCCCGGCCGCCCGACTAGCGCCTAGCGAGTTTAAGAACATGGGGTATAAGTATATAAGCTTGTTGTTCAAATTTTGATGATATCATTGTAATAAGTAAGGCTGCGCACAACAGATGCATTAAATTGTATATATTATGAAGAAAACACACCAAACCTTGTCAAGTATCAACATTGTACCAACTCGTATCTCTCTCTTCCAAACTCACTCTCAGAGATAACTTTCCTGTGCACACTGGCACTGATGGTTCCTCTGTGATCCGATCAGAAATACACATGGATTTGAGACACATGAAAATGGCACTGAGCACCAATAGTATCAAAGCAGAGTAATCAAAACAGAGCACCATGCTTTTGCTCTGGCGTTGGGGACTCAAAGTCATACATAAACTGATATGATTCTTGGGGTCCAAGATTGTCACACATATTAAAGGCTAATACTTTTTTAAGAAAAATTTACACAATTATCTTTAACATTTCAATCGATTATTATACACATCATAGGTTCACAAAATATCCAAGACTTTTATTTTACCTCGCTCTAGGTGAAAAATTAGAAGCAGAAGATGGACTAAACTCAACAGAATCCTTTATAAACGTCTCTGGACTATCTTGTTTTCTTTCCAAAGCCAGACATTCGTTTAGCTCCATCACCACATGTGTTATTGTCGGTTTGTGGTTTGACGACGGGTTTACATACGATAGGTTGGTGATGATCTTTGTGCAGGTTTGAGAAATATATAGCTTCCATTCTTTTCTTGCCGATGGAGTTGTAAGTTAAGTAAATGTTGGTTGTTTATATAAGGTTTGGGTAACGTGACGCATAACACACGTCATTCATCAAGTGACCATGAGTAAGTGAGTTTTCAAGATTTTTTGAATCTCTTTTCGGCTTCATCCAATTTTTTTTTTTTTTGGTGATCTGGCGATGAAATTCACAACTATTCCAACCATGATACGCACAATAATCAAAGAATCTTGCATCGGAAAAAAGGACCAACCTTTTTGCTCAAACAAGAGAAATCTCACATCTGAGCATCAAATGATTTTAATGAAAATGTTTTCGTCTGTATCTAATCAACCGAATCGTAATAATTATCGAGCTTTACTTTTAAAAATCCCGACATAAACAGCATAACTTTAACATCCAGACATAAACATCATACATAAGTAACCAAGGCAGATGATGATAGTTAAACAACTAGACAAAAAGCATAACAAGAAATAGAAAGGAAGGTTGCATTGTATCACAAAGTTAAAAACGCCAAAGAGGTTCGTCGAGCTTTCTACTAGATAGTCATCTTGGCCTTCTTATCTATAAAATAACCACCAAAGTTTTTACACTTTGTTACCAAGAATAAAAAATCAAGAATCAAGAAGATATTTACGTACTTGGGCGGCCACAAATGCTGTGGCCTTTGTGGCGGCGGGGGTGGACAGTGATTTTTCCATAGTGAGAAATAAGCCGAACAACAACTTTGTGGCCTCCCATGTCGCTCCCACTAAGTGTTGGGGCCTTGTCTGCTGCTTCTTCTCCCAGTAAAAACACTATAGAGGAACTGTAAACAATCTTTTAGTTAAGACTTAATTAACTTGAAAGTTTGGGAACAAAATTGTTGGGAGGAACAAGCAACACACACCTCTTGTAAATTATGGCATGATCGATCTTTCCACATGAAGAGAAGAATTTACTAAACTTGCACTGGATATCAGACTTACTAAGCGAAGTGTCATATCCTTTAACCTCTACCTGAGCGCCTCTGAAATAATTGGATTGCGTGAGATGATGATATAATATAATTAACCTCTTAACGAAATAAAATAAAATCCGTTTACTCTTCCTCCTCAAATGGATCAAATGGAAAGTCGCTAGCAGAGACAGTCCATCCTCCCATGTCACTTCCATTAAGTTGGATCGCTTTGTCTACTGCACCTTCTCCCACAAAATAAACAAAAGCACTTTTCCATAGAGAATTATCACGACTTCTGGTAATACAAACATCCGTGATCTCTCCACATGAAGCATAAAGTTTTCTCAACTCACTCTCGACCTGTTCAAGAGGACGCCCAGTGTCATATCCCATAACGATAATCCTCCCAATTTCACTGCAATCAAGCAAGCAAGTAAGAGATAATATTATCAGAAATTCTATTCTTTCGTCAATCAATCAATCAATCAATCAATAAACATATCTTATACACATATGAATCTCATTAAATCAATCAATTTACCGTCTTTTTCGATTGGCTCCTTTCACTTCCATCCCCTAAGATTTACAAAACATCTATCAGAAATTCTATTCTTTCGAAACAGATCTTCAAAGACTGAATACGAAGAAAAATCATAAAGATAAAAGAAGAAGATTACTTTGTCGGCTGTTTCGTCCATGAACAAGTTGACAAGAGAGCGGCCGCAATAACCCTCAAAAGATATTTTACGGTTTTAGGGATTTAGGTCTGTGACTCGATATGAAGAAGGCATTTATAATTCTTTATTATTATTATTATTATTATTATTATTATTATTATTATTATTATTATTATTATTATTATTATTATTATTATTATTATTATTATTATTATTATTATTATTATTATGTTTTTAAATATTTTAATATCTATGTTCTCTATTAATTTTGCAATTGGATATGCCAAAATTATAAAATTGCCGAGTTTAGTTAATGGTTTAGCCCATTTCATATTTCAGGCCCGCGCTATATTTTTCCGAAATAAATTAATAATTTTTTCTGGTCACAAATTATTATTTTGAGCCAAATATCATTTTTATAAAATAATAAATACAATAAATTAATAAAATATTTTAAATACATTGATACCAATATTATTAATTATTAAACATTTTACCGTTGTTATAAAATTATACTAGCTTATTTACCCGCACAATGTTTATTAAACTTAATTATTCAATATTTTTATCGTTATCAAAACACATTTTTAAAAATAAAATAAAACAAACCCAATAATAATAATAATAATAATAATAAAACTTTAGATGAAAACATCTAAAGGTACTATTGCCAACAAAAACTTTGACGACATACGATTATTTAATTGTAATCATTAGACTAACATCTTTGAGCCATGATTCTAAAGCATGCAAAAAATATTTTAAATCAGTATCAAGAACATAAAATACTAATGTAAAACAAAACTTCAAATAAGAAAACAACAACCAATTAGATTATGAATATTACATGTCACTTATCTCATCAACCTCAAACATATCAAATAAACCACGACGACTATTAATAAAAATTTAAATAATCTCATAGAGAAATATTATTGATATAATTTAATTAGACATTTTTTATATATGTAGATCAATATTATCATATCCTCTTACACAACAAAATTATAGTCTAATAAATTTTTTTTATCACTTATATAATTGCAAAATACACACTAAAATATTGTGTACTCTTTTGAGCTTATCCTTAAATATTTTTGGTGACCGAAATGAATGTAACCAGGATGTCATTTGCAATTAAGTATAATTCTAAAAAATAAACTATTTAACAATTTTATTGTCAAACATTATTTTCACAATTTTATTGTGAAATAGGGATCTTTAGAGTGTAAAATTGGAACATATGATTACAACAAAAGTGTGACTATATACAATTATTCAATTACAAACGTATTATCTACATACTTATATGAGGTCTTTCAAAATATTGATCAATGTGTGTTTAGTTGGAAAGATTAGTGTCATAAAATTTTTCATATAATATATAATACTTTAAGTGGTTTTGGCCCGGGCGGTTTTGCGTGGTCATGAGTTGGTTTTAAACAATTGTTATATAATTAGCCCTCTCAAATGTCTTCACAGTCTTTTCGTATAGCTTGGCTTTCACATTTATCCACATCTCTTCTGCGATCATTTTCTTTACCGCTAACTTGTTTGTCACTTTTTCTTTACCCGTGCTTTCAATTCTCTCCACCTTCACCTACACATATTTGGGATGCTGGATTCCAAACCCAATAATATATTGAAATGTTAAAGAAATAAAATATAATTTGTTTAAGATAATTACATAAAATAGAAAATAGATTTGCTAAAGGAAAAATATAAAATTGTCTATATTGTAAATTAGGGCATCACTACAGAGGAGTATTGTCCTTATGGATCTACTCAAAGGCATCCAGATGCGCCAGTTTTTAAACTTAAGAGGATGGATGTTTGTTACGACAATGATCTCTCTGCTGAAAAATGGGATCAGAAGATTGATGAACGTTGCAGCGTGGGACCATTTAGTTAGACTTGATTAACTTGAAAGTTGGGAGGAACAAGCCACAAACCTTTGGCAAACACTGGCAATAGAGATCTTTCCACATGAAGAGAAGTTTACTCAACTCGCACATGATATCAGACTTACTAAGCGATGTGTCAAATCCTGTAACCTCTACCCGAGCGCCTCTGAAATAATTGGATTGCATGAGATAATGATATATAAGCAAGAACACATCTTAAAGAAATAAAATAAAATCTGTTTACTCTTCCAACCTGTCAAGGGAGAGATATTCCACATCTTGACCATCGATTCCGCAAACTGCATGGTAAACAAAAAAATATACTAACCTTCTTATCATATAATAGTAATTAAATTCATGTCTATTAGTTCATTATTATTTTTTAAGTTTCTGAATTTCCATTTGCAAAGAAGACTTACTATATCATGAATATTACGGTAGACACGTTTGCTATCTAATTGATCCAATGTCAAATAACTTTTAGTGATAACCATAAAAAAAAACTCCGGTTTCAAAAATTTGTGTGCTAGATTTTTTTTTAGAAGAAAGGAAAGTGAAATCGCGAGTCAGCGTAGGCGCGGTTCTGTGTCATCGACATTGAAGTGAAAGCAGCAGCTATCGCCGCCGCGGGACATAATCTAGAAGCAGCCATTGAAATACGACTAAAAGCAATTCCCCCACCTAATTAAGAAACAAAACAACTTCCTATAGTTCAAACATTTCAGAATGAGAAATGGTGCTCTCAAGGTTTATGGAAATGGTTGTAGACAGTCGTCGGAAAAGTTTCTCCGACAGGCACCAGCATAAACTCCACGGTGGTTAGGTTTTGACTCTTATCATTTGTGAGCCCATGTTTAAGCTCAGTTATCACGTTAGATACTTTGGTAGGCAGAAGTGAAACTTTGATTTTTTTTTTTTGAAAATTTGAAACTTTGATTGTTTTTAATTTATAATCTATAAAAGTTTGAAAATTTAATATATTTCTCCATATAAACGCAAAATTATACATTTTTTTAAGAGAATCGTTAGAGATATTTTTCGTTTGACCATTTCTACTTTTTTTTGTTCATAATTTTTATTTATTTATGAACTATAAATATCTAAATATATATGAGCTTTTAGGAGTTTAGTTAATTTCTAAAGACATGTAGTTTGTTTGGTTGACAAGATCAAAATTCGAAAATGCATTCCATGTAAAAGTTCCCGCCCAAAATTTCTTTGTGATGGACGGAACTCGAGTTCTAAGGACAAAAACAGAGACAAAATATAAATGGCAACCAAATGGTGGTATTCCAGTGGCTTGAGGTTGGGTATGTGTTTGCCTTGAGACCTGAGTTCGATTCCACTTGGCCACACAACCCGCATCGAAGGTGTGCGAAAAGGAAGATGGGCCTAAGGGGGATTAGTCTGGACCGAATGCCAAACTTACACAGAAGTCAAAACATTAATTAATATTGAGCATAGTTAAGAGAAAAACAAGCTTATATATTAATACGAAATGGCTATATTTAGGAGTACCTATGCTTAGTGCAAAACTAACTCTTGTGTTTCTCTATCGACTTCCATTTAATTAAAAAAAGAGTTTGATCAATGGAAATCTCGTTGATTTCTTATTCGTATAATCGTATGCTTAATCCATAGAACCGAGAGTTTGAATCCGAGACTGTTACTTATATGAACTCAAATTGATTATATTAAAATATGATGGAATTGAGAGAGATTATTACATAGTTAATACAGAAATTAAACAAACCCAATATAATATAAGCAAATACATCAAATTCTTCTCTCTTTATAGTTTCTCTCAAATGTCTTCTTCTTGATATAAGGCATGTAGTGTTTTTTTTTTTCCAATGAATCCTAATTGGCTTCAATTAGTGTTACGGTACCTAGGTTGAGGATAGCGTCCTGATTCAATGTCATTGACATCTTTAAGGAGCAACTCGTAATGTCGCCTTACCTCTTCAGTTGATTTCCCAACTGCTCTTGCAATGTTTTGCCAACGGTCAGGAGTGTCCTTGTCGAATTTAGCCAACGCCATTTCAAATTGTTTGTCTTGTTTAGCTGTCCATGAAGAGCTCGAGCTTCGGGAAGCGCTCATCGAATTGGAAGCCATTAGTGAAAATGTGAATAAAAAAAGAAGTTGTGTTTGTATTGATGATAAGTAGAAATGATTTGAATTGGTTTAGTTTGAGAGAGTGTGGAGCTCCTTATATATATGTAGGAGGAAAAAAGGCATTGGTGTGGGGTTATTAGCCAGTTGGAAGAATATATACTTTGAAATGAGAGATTTTTAGAGTGACCCTTATATTCTTTTATCAACCACATAAATTTTTAGTGCATGGACACAATTTTTGATAGACACTTTGATATGATGATCATCATTAGAGTATATATAGTTTCTTAAAGGTTTAATGGAATGAGATTCTCTTGACCATTGCTATCGGAAAATTAAGAGGCTTCCTTTTTATTTGCTAGTATCGGTACATTTTTATCAAATACATTATTGGACCCTCCCTTACCTCTTTCAGTATTTAGGATCTTATCATCATTAGAGTCGAATAACCCTTATCGTATTAGATACTATTCATAAAGCATGTGATTGTTAAGCTTGTGTTAAATATTTTTTGAAGTTTTTATCTTCATTGAATAAGAAATAATATCTATTAAGTTCCTCTTTGTACGTAAGTTTTTTTGAAGTTTTTATCATTTCTTTTCGATATGATTAGGTCTCTCGAAGTTTTCTTTATTCACCTCTCTTCCATCGTGGGACTATGACAAGAAGAGAATAATGCCATTAGCAGTCTCAAGCTCTTTGAGCAACTTCAAGTAATATTTACTGGTTTATATTAAGCATCTATAGAAAAACGGACGATGACGATGATTTTGTGAATATTGAAGCCTATTTATGTCCGATGCTTTAGCTAGTACTAGTTGTTGGTGAATTGTTAAACTTGTACACTATTTTAAATTTCTTGCAATTTGCATCTTGTGTGATATTTGAGAAAATATCTATTAATTAGGTTCCTCTTTGTCGCTGATTAGATCTGTTGTAGACTTTATTCATCTTTCTTTCATCACCAGACTGTGACAAAAAGAGAATTTTTCCATTATTGGTCTCAAGATCGTTGAGCAACATTAGGTAATCTTACATTTACTGGTTTATATTGAGCATCTATAGAAAAAATGTAACATCCCGATTTCTGAGAAGAGGTTAAGAGATTTGATTTCGCTACCTATATCACCAAAGTGCACTTATCTTTTCCGTCACTTGTCCTGAGAGAACTCCAGAGTTAAGCGTGCTTGGGATGGAGTAGCACTAGGATGGGTGACATACCGGGAAGTGATTGTCGGTACCGTGTGAGTGAGGCCAAAACACGGGGAAATATCATGTGGTGATTTGTAGGGATAGTAACAAGTCTCCATGATTAATGCACCGACCGTCGGATGAGGGTGGAGCCCACGGGCCTAGAGGGGACGTGGAGTGCTCACGGACCTAGAGAGGGTGTGGAGTCCATGGGCCTAGAGAGGACGTGAGGTCATGGACGGTGGCAGTCGGGGCATTACAAGTGGTATCAGAGCTCTAGGTTATGTCAAACCGGTTCTGACCCGGGAGGCAGTCCTGAGGGCGATGGGTGCGCAACGAGGACGTTGCGGTCTGTTAGTGGAGGTGAGTTGTAACATCCCAATTTATGAGAAGAGGTTAAGAGATTTGATTTGGCTACCTATATCACCAAAGTGCACTTATCTTTTCCGTCACTTGTCCTGAGAGAACTCCAGAGTTAAGCGTGCTTGGGTTGGAGTAGCACTAGGATGGGTGACCTATCGGTACCGTGTGAGTGAGGCCAAAACATGAGAAAGATCATGTGGTGATTTGTAGGGATAGTAACAAGTCTGTAGAGCTTCGAGAGATAACAAACCGGCCGTCGGACGAGGGTGGAACCCACGAGCCTAGAGGGAACGTGGAGGTCCACAGGCCTAGAGAGGATGTGGAGTCCACGGGCCTAGAGAGGGCGTTGAGTGGTCATGGACGATGGCGGTCGGGGCGTTACAAAAAAGGACAATGATTTCGTGAATATTAAACCCTCTTTATGCGTCTGATGCCTTTATCTAGTAGGTGTACGTCAGAACATGATTCCAAATCATTAGATAATAGGACAAAATCTTTAGACGACACACAGTACTATAAGGTATTGTACTTTTAGCCCTCTAAAACATGTTCATTCGGTGTTTTTCGTGGGTGCCACGGAATAACATCCTTTGAAAATGATAGGTCCATTAGTAAAAAGAAAAATTAAGATGGTTCCTCATTAACCTAACCAAAATTACTGCTTCTTTTTTTGCATCTTCTTCTAAAATCTAAACTAGTTCTTCTTGCGTAAACCTCTTTGATCTCTTGGGATTTTGTTCTTGCATATATCGAGAGGATCGACCAAGAGATGGGAAAAGCAGCTCAGTTCTTAAAAAAGAATATTCAGGTGTTCTTGTCTTCTTTTTTTAAATTTCTGCTTTGAACATGGTTAAGAGAATCGGGTCCAAATCTTAGGATCTTATATATCTTGAAGAGATCTTCTGCGCCTTTTTTTTTTTTTTTTGATAAACCCTATCGGCTTTCCGGTTGGCCCCGGTAGGAACGCACCGAGGTGCTACAGAGTGGACTACAGAGACCCGAAGGCTACCACACTGCCTATCCCGAGTTTGGGATGCCTTCCGACTAAGTGCCAGGGGTAGGCCGGCCGCTTGCATTTCGGACTACCAGGTAAACCAGTGGGCCGGGCCCACTGACAGACTTCCCAACAAATGGTGTTTATTTAGCAAAGTGGGGATTTGAACTTGGGTTTGGGAGTTGCACCCTTAGCCCTCCTTCTCCCTACCACCAGCCCACCCTCCTTCTCCCTACCACCAGCCCACCACCTCCTGGGCTCTTCTGCGCCTTTAATTCCTACGCTTGTTGTGCTTCTTGGTTTATAAACATGGTTCAATCCTCGGATTCTTCGACTACTGAGAAAGTGAGAAGTTATGAAAATTTTCCTTTTTGTTTTGAAATTTAGAAGTTATGGAACTTTGGTAACTAAATTAATATGCATGTTTGCAACAAAATGTGTTCATTTCTCCACTTGCATGTTATGTTTTATTTGTAACCTTTTTCTTTTTTGCCATGTTGGTTGTTACTTACTGTGAACATAAGTAAATTTGCTTATTAAGACAACGAATACATCTGGACTGTATTTTTTCTCCAAATGAAAACATATAGTATGAAATAGTAAAAACAAAATTAGACAACATCTAATTATTATAAAAATGCATATTGATGTCAAAACTTGCAGTCATCTATATTATTAAAGGGGAATCATTTTTAAGAAAAACCTTTAAGTTCTATAAGAATTACATAAAATGCCACTGGAATAAAGAAGGAAAAAAAATCTCATTAATGGCAAAAATGTCTTTGTATCTTACCTTATATCCATGTATCCAAACACAATTAAAAGTTATTTTTAAATATTAACTAATAAATAAATAATAAATTAATTAAAATTAAACTAATTTTCTATCTCCTATTAATTATGGACGAAAATATTTTTTTAAAATTGTTAACTAATCAAAATTAAAATAAAATCATTAGATAAAAATGAATATTTTGGAACTTTTGGATAATTTGCCATTAGACTAAAATCATTAGTCTAATTGTATATATTAATATAACTCATTTAAAAATTATTAATTATATAAAATATTCAATATATAATACTCACATATTCGGATATCATTTAAATAATATTTTAAAATTACATTATATTTTAATATTTATTTAAAATTTATGCAACTACAAGTTTATTATTTATTAAATTATAAAATATAATAACCTTCTCAAATATGAATTATGGAAAATTATGAAAAACAAAAGGATATATCAAATTATTTTTATATATAAACTCATAAATTAATATGAATAACAACAATGATATATTAAATTATTTTAAAATAATATACATATTAATTTATTAGTTATTAAATTATCTCGATTTTTTGAATATAGAAACTGATATTATTCTCTTAATCAGTTATAAATATGATATCTAATTGGAATATTCTAAATCTTGAATGCCTTGATCACTAAGTCTACACAATTTTTATTTTAAAAAAATTCAATTTCGTAGTTAATAGGATTTTGGCAGATTTTATAGTAAGAAAATATTCATTAATTAATTTTAAACACAATTTTTAAATTAAAAATTCAAATTCGTATTTAATGGGATTTTGCAAATTTTATAGTTAAGAGAACTAAACATTAATTAATTCATATTCCGTATCTTATGAGATTCAAAAAAAATAATTTAGAAACAAACATTAATAGTCGCGGATTACACGTTAATACCAAATATATATATATATATATATGGTATTTTTTTTTGAAATTTAAAATTCAGTTTCACTATTTATGGTTATATATATATAGATATATTTATTTGTCTCCAGAAAAAATCTTAACAAGAAAACATAATATTTGCTATATATAAATATAGATTTCTCCAAACATAGAAACTGATTGTTGAAAAAAGCTCTGATTTTATTCACCCAATTAATTAGTTTCTAACTGAATATTTAATTGAAATATTCGAGATCTTTTAAATATTGATTTAGGCATATATAGTATTATTTTGAAATTTTGGGAAGTATTTATTTCTTAGTGATTAAAATGTTTCCAAATAAAATCATAACAATCAACTTAATCTTTGCTAAAATTTGAATTAATACATTTTTAATCAAAACGATTTTTTAAAATTTATCTTGATCGATCTAAGTTTGTGCTTCCCTATATATAACAGAGAATCTCATCTTCAACATTTCATCACCCCTTAGCACGCATTTTTTTTATTTCATAGCATTCTAACTTTTATTATTGATTGGTTTTTTCAATATTATTGATTATTATTAATATTAACTTATATTTGTGTACAGTTTATCAAGCAAACGGTGGTGATGGTATTGTGTTTCTCTCTCAACAAACGTAAGGTATGTAACGTATAATTGTTGCCCATGTGGTAAGATTATATTTGGTTTTGCATATGTGTTATATATTATATACTTTTAATCACTAATATATGAATCTTGAATACAGGTTTCTCTTATTGCATAGACTTTACTTCACTATATATATAAAAAGGTACCTTATTAGTCTATAAAAAAATTATTTGGTGAAGGGTACACGATTTATCAAAAATATATTTGGTACCTTTTTAATCTATAAAAGGTACACGATCACTTCACCAAATTCAATTCCTTTTATATTTGTTATATATTATATAATTTTAATCACTGATGTATGAACTTTGAATACATGTTTCTGTTATTGATAGAAAACAAGACTTCACTTCACCAAATATATAAAAAGGTACCTCATTAAATTATTTAATTTTAGATTTCTAAATACCATTAATTGGGTTCTTGATAGTTATTTTTAAAATCTTTTTGTGACAGGAAAAATATGATATTGGGTGTTTAATATCAAGGTGAGTATTTGTTCATATATATATATATATATATATATATTACAATTAGCTATTCGTTTATAAAAATATATTATCTTATAGATTTATACTAATATATTATCTTATAGATTTATACTAATCTATTTCTAATTCACTATAACTATATATTTATTTTTCTTTCAATCTAAAATACTTTCAAACAAAATACTAAAAACAAACATAAATAAGTATATATACATTATACTATACAAATATTTTTTTGAATTTATAGAACTACTAACAATATTTTTTCGATTTTATATTTTCAATATTTGTTTTTAAAGTAGCATTTATGATAAGTACATACTTACTCAACAAGATTGTATATTTAAATGATATTTTTAAGGAATTATTTCCTTAAATAACGCTTTACTGTTTTTCTAAATGTGAGATAAGTAAGTAAAGAAAATAAATATGTAAAGATAAATAGGTAAATACATCAGATGTTAATATTCATTATTAATAGGTAAGATACTGTTATTTTTCAACGATTTCAAATTGACTTTTTATTTTAAATAGCCTTAATTCGAAATTGTATATATGAGTATATCCCTTATATTATATATTTACTTAATCTTTCTCAGTAATTGTAGGAACCCTAGCTATTAGTATAGAATCATCTATATATAAATACACTTTTTGACGATGAGAGATTTTTCATAGAAACCTAAATCGCTTACAGATTTTTGTGTATATTGCTAATTGGTTCTATTGACAAGTCTTTAATTTATTTCCATTGGAATGCCTTTTATTTTGTTTCTTCTCACATGCCCCAACTTAATGATTTGTTTAGATCTTCATCCAAAGAGTCTAATCGAGTGGTTTGTGTGTTGGGAATCTGGAAGCAAAACAAAAAAAATCAAGGTGAAACAATTTAAAAGGTTATGTGTGTTTCAGATGTTTCTGATCTCTGATTTACATGCAAAAGTTACTTATATCTATTGTTTAATAAGCGCAGGTATATAAGATTGAAGTCACTATGAAAGATGATTGTGTCACCTATTGAGAATTGAAGATTAAGAAAGGTTGTGCTAATTTCAGACTCATATATGAGTATTATTATTTCTTTAATACAATATAAACAACACCAAAGTTAATTAAGTTGACTTCTTTTACATATCAACAGATCAATATGAACACATTGAAAGCTAGCTATGATTCATATAGATCAAGGCATATTACTCACAGACATCCTAAGCCTTATCTTTTGATTTATTATTTTATACTGCATCTAGGTCAAGATAATCCACTCCTGTAAAGTAAATTGGAAATGATTTTAGCAGATGAATATGTATTTAAACAATAATAATTTCGGGTCTTAATCTAAAAACTTCACTATCATTGCAGGAATGGCCGTATGACTAAGGCAAGTATTATTAAATTTCAAGCTGTATTATGACCATCGCTTACGGCTTTTACATGTTCTCCTTCAAAGATGTTTAAATCGAAAAATAAAAGTATATATGGCTGTTTCATGAATGCTTTGTATATAAATAATGGTTTCAATTAATCAAACCTGTGTACTATCTGTATTTTCTATTTAGCTATATCTGACATTGCATCTTTCCTGCAAAAATAAGATATCCATGGAGAATAATTAGAAATCAATTCAAATTTTGTTCAAAGGTTTGCAATTAACAGTACTCGAACGACTTTTGATAAAAACGAAATAAGTCTTTGGATAACAATGCGAGATCAAAAATTTAGTGTAGGTAATTCAATTCTCAAATTATCACTAATTTTGGTAAGAATTGACTATGAGACGGATAAGAATCCACATTCCACATCGAGAGTATTTTAGAAATTCTGGGTAGCTTTTGAAAATATTGAGATTTTTTTTTTGGATAATCATTTATTATATGAAAAAATGATTAGCAGTTAATTAGATTTCCATAAAATCTTAACTGTATATATTTAAATAATTAAAACGAATCCACTTATTGTTCCTAAATACTTAAAAATTAAATACTATTCCAAATAAAATCTGTATATTCTAACACTTATCAAATGAAGTATAAGCTCGAATTATGAATGATATACAAATTACCAATTAATTTGTTTTCAAATATAATCCCCCACGTACGTGCTGATCCGAAAATTTAAGCGGGGCGGATGCATGTTAATTATTTTTATTTTGCGGATTGCGGATCGCAGATTGATGTGGGTCAAAAATTCATATAACCTGTTGTGGGTCGCGGATCGCGGGTTCGACCCGCTTCACAGATCTACTGAAAACTGAAATTCTCGGTTCGGTTGGGTCAGTTTAATCGGTTTCTACAGAATGCCAAGAGCTATAGAACGTGTCTTTGGGAACGGATACGAAAATAAAACGGAAATTATGTTCATCCCATTGTTAGAAAAAATTAATTCATTGAAAAATATACCATGACACAACTAATAAAACATAATTTACAATACAGACCAAACATAAATTAGCAGGTCTATAAAATTTATGCAAATATTTTTGGGAAAATATTCCATCGCACGTAAGTGAATATCATAATCTAGCTTACGTTAATCTACAAAAATATATACTATTATTATTTTTAACATTCGTAAACTAGATTAAAACTAATCAAAATTAAATCGGTATAAATCCGAATTATGAATGATATACCGATTACCAAATAATATGTTTACAAATATAACCCCGCACGTAGTGCGGATCCGAATCTAGTTGTTTATTAAGATCAGCTTAGCCAATTTCCGAATACTACATATCTTTTCGTCGCATTCGAGGTCATTATTTTGCTCGTCTTATGACTTAAAATCATTTTCGTACGTGATAACCATAATTCATTGGTCCGGTCATTCTCGAGCTATATTGTTGGGGTCGGTTTTCACCCGCTCAACGTCAACGTTCAAAGATCAGACGATTGAAGAAGTAGCCCTCCGGACTCTCGACGAAGAAGGCGGAATGACACCTAAGTCTTCCAGCGAAGCAAAGCATGTGGCAGCCGAATAAATCTATGCAAAGCAGGAACGGACCGGGACCAGGCGGGCGACTGCGTGCTCGGCACCATGGAGATCCGACTGCGTGCTCGGCACCATGGAGATCCGACTGCGTGCTCGGCACCATGGAGATCCGACTGCGTGCTCGGCACCATGGAGATCCGACTGCGTGCTCGGCGCCATGGAGATCCGACTGCGTGCTCGGCACCATGGAGATCCGACTGCGTGCTCGGCACCATGGAGATCCGACTGCGTGCTCCGCGCCATGGAGATCCGACTGCGTGCTCGGCACCATAGAGATCCGACTGCGTGCTCGGCGCCATGGAGATCCGACTGCGTGCTCGGCACCATGGAGATCCGACTGCGTGCTCGGCGCCATGGAGATCCGACTGTGGGCTCGGCACCACGGAGGTCCGACCACGGGTTCGGCTCCACGGAGGTCCGACCACGGGTTCGGCTCCACGGAGGTCCGACCTCGGGCTCGGCCCTTCGGCCTAATGACGCGAAAGTGACCCGACGATACAAAGACAGTGCAAAGCCCGTTCCAGACACGAAGCCCACTCTGATGCAACCGACCTAGGCAAAGAAGGAATCCGTGAAGACTTAGGAAGCTTAGCCGCCTTAGAGATAGTATATATAGTTGATGTAAAAGCCCTTGAGAAGGCATTGGCAATCTTATTCACAACTTTGTACTCAAACACATTCAAAGCAATAAAAAACTACTTTCTCATCTCTTGTTGTCCTAGCTTACCCTAGAAGTCTCTGCTTCATCTCGAACCCTAACAAATCTAATTGTGCTAGTTTCGACTCCCACAATTTGGCGCCGTCTGTGGGGAATAGAGAATTTTTGACACAGAAAAGCTAGGTTACACCAGATCTGGAAAGATGACCGGCGACAACAGTAAATCAAGCAGCAGCGAGGAGTCCTCGTCTCGCAGGAGCAACCAGGAGAAGGAGAACTCCGTCGAAGCTCCTGCACCCAACACCGTCAACAACCCAGCAGACATGACCCAGATCAAACAGATGCTGGGGACGCTCTTCAAGAGAGCAGAGGAACAACAGAAGTTCAACGAGGCAACTACCAAGGAGCTGAAGGCGCTCTCGCGAAGAAAGCACAAGAGGCACGAAGCCACCAGGCTTAGGGGTCGCTTCTCCACACCTCGGACCACAAATCAGCAAGGTGAGAATGAAAGTCTACGGTCTTTCGTGACAAGATTCAAGCATACGCTGTCAAAGGTGGATGGTATTACCAACACGTCCGCGCTGGAGGACTTGAGAGGAGCGCTTCGATGCCCTTCTCCATTCTGGCAGAAATTGACTATCAACCCACCCGCGACCATCCAAGATGCTTTCCACCGCGCTACAGACTTCGCTCGAAGCAAAGAGGAAGTCCGCGCTAAGAGGGGCGGGAAAACCAAGCAAGCGGGCGAAACCACCCAGTCCGCTGCGACGCCACCACCCTTTTAGAAGCTCTTGCAATGAACTACGAGGCAACTTGATCCCTGCAAAGGGTACGTAGGCAGCTTGTCTTCGGACGAGTTCAGTTGCCCCCCTCCGTCAAAAGGGGGGGGAGTACGTGTTTTCATAAGCCTCGTCTCCAGATGAGCCCACATGATCTCCTCCGCCTTAAGGGGGGAGGAGTCAGTGTTTTATCTAAGCCTTGTCTCCGGACGAGCTCCACTGATCTCCTCCGCCTTAAGGGGGGGAGAGTAGGTGTTTTCAAAGCCTTGTCTTCCAACGAGCTCAATCTCTCTAGACGATTTCAGTTCCCTCCTTCGTCTAAAAGGGGGGGGGAGTGGGGGTACCCGTACTCTACTCTTTGACTACATCATCACCAGAAACTTCAAACAATTGGCACGAACCTCATCACGAGAACAGCTATGTCCATCATGGGCTAATCAAAGTTTCAATCAAGTAAAGTCGTTCCGCATTCATTGCTGCTGGCCACAGTGATGATGCGGGAATACGAACGCAATGACATCCAACATCGGATCCAAAGCGCGCTATATAAGTATTAATGTTCAGTATTGGGGCGGACTAACCCGACTGATCATTCAAAAACCCAACAAGCATCGTTGGTAAAATGCAGCTGCCAATGATTTGTTCGGCATGTACCCTGAACAGTCATTCAGAAAACTCAGGTTCCACGCTGGTAAAACTTATGGTGTACTTGTTCTCGGACAGACGTGTCTAGAGAACAGCACCATTCTGCAAAGCCCAACAGCAACATTGGCAGATAAAGAGCGTGAGCGCATTCGCGTTTTCTCTACTTAGCAAAGCCTCATTTATGAGCAAACGAAGCCTCATTCATGAGCAAACAAAGTCTCATTCATGAGCAAACAAAGCCTCATTCATGAGCAAACAAAGCCTCATTCATGAGCAAACAAGGCCCCATTCTTGAGCAATTGACTAAGAACGAGCCTCATTCATGAGCAAAAAATAAACTAAGTCATAAACAAGGGGAGACAGTCAGTCATCGACCTCCTCATCCTCATCGGTTTCGTCCTCGGCAACCCCGTCCTCGGACAGACCGATGGCGACCCCGCCCTCGGCGAGCGCAGCCTCGGCGACCCTGTCGTTGGCAAACACGTGTTCGGCTCCCTTGCCCGTGGCAACCTCGCCATCGGCATTCGGGACACAGAGTCTTAAAACCTCCATAGGAAATACGAAGTCTTAAAACCTTCGAAAACAAAAAAAAATTCCGCAGAAACGCAACAGCTTCAGCAGACAAAGCAGGAAGTCTTGAAACCTTCAGAATGCTTACAGAGTCTTAAAACCTCAAGTATGAAGTCACCATCTACTGTTGTGTGAGTGGTTATGCCAACAACGCCATGACTTCAAACGTTAACGCTGATACCCAATACATCTTTAATTCGGCACTATTATCTCTAACACTACCGAGCTGGGGGGCTAACTGTTGGGGTCGGTTTTCACCCGCTCAACGTCAACGTTTAAAGATCAGACGATTGAAGAAGTAGCCCTCCGGACTCTCGACGAAGAAGGCGGAATGGCACCTAAGTCTTCCCGCGAAGCAAAGCATGTGGCAGCCGAATAAATCTATGCAAGCGAGCAGAACGGGACCAAAGGCGGCGTGCGTGCTCGGCACCATGGAGATCCGACTGCGTGCTCGGCACCATGGAGATCCGACTGCGTGCTCGGCGCCATGGAGATCCGACTGCGTGCTCGGCACCATGGAGATCCGACTGCGTTCTCGGCGCCATGGAGATCCGACTGCGTGCTCGGCACCATGGAGATCCGACTGCGTGCTCGGCACCATGGAGATCCGACTGCGTGCTCGGCGCCATGGAGATCCGACTGTGTGCTCGGCACCATAGAGATCCGACTGCGTGCTCGGCGCCATGGAGATCCGACTGCGTGCTCGGCACCATGGAGATCCGACTGCGTGCTCGGCGCCATGGAGATCCGACTGTGGGTTCGGCACCACGGAGGTCCGACCACGGGTTCGGCTCCACGGAGGTCCGACCACAGGTTCGGCTCCACGGAGGTCCGACCTCGGGCTCGGCCCTTCGGCCTAATGACGCGAAAGTGACCCGACGATACAAAGACAGTGCAAAGCCCGGTCCAGACACGAAGCCCACTCTGATGCAACCGACCTAGGCAAAGAAGGAATCCGTGAAGACTTAGGAAGCTTAGCCGCCTTAGAGATAGTATATATAGTTGATGTAAAAGCCCTTGAGAAGGCATTGACAATCTTATTCACAACTTTGTACTCAAACACATTCAAAGCAATAAAAAACTACTTTTTCATCTCTTGTTGTCCTAGCTTACCCTAGCTTACCCTAGAAGTCTCTGCTTCCTCTCGAACACTAACAAATCTAATTGTGCTAGTTTCGACTCCCACATATATGATTACTTGAAGATATATATATATACATATATATTAGTTTAATTATACTTCTTCAACAATATTAGTTTTGACGTTTTTTTGAGGTAGCTCTGATTGCGAGACAAATTGAATTAGTTTATAATTTTAAATATTAAAAATAAAAAGTACTTCCTCCGATCCGTAATACTTATCGTTGTAGACTTATTTTTTTGTTACAATATATTTGTCGTTCTTTTTTCTCAATGTAACTTTTGTAAACAATTTCCAAATATAACCTCAACTAAACTAATACAATATATAAAACTAAATACAACTAAATAATTAAATTTTAAACATGTTACTCGTTTGTGAATATCTCAAGAGTTACTTTTCATAACTTGATAATTCATCTTCCTCTTTCCAACTAGTCAACGTAGTCAATAATTGTTGGAGGAATAACCTCTCGTTATTGCCCAAACTTAAAGAGCAAAAATTAAACTATTTAAATTCTTACAAGCACTGTTTTGAACATCAAAATGACAAACCTTTATGAAAAAACTTTGAAGATGGAAGAAAAGAGAAGCTTCAATGATGAAGGTGTTTCAGGATATTTTAACCGGTTCGATAAATATAATAAAGCGGTATGACGAAAAGAGAGATATCTTTATTGATAGACAAGCTAGGGTTTTTAACTGCCCCGATTTACAAGGAATCAAGTATCTAGCTGTGTAAAGAAGATCTCTACGGTGTTGCGTAACTCTCAGGGAGGTGTTAGCTCTATTCTCACTGTTTGGTCTCAGGGACGCAGTGAGAAGAGAGTTTTAGGTTTTGTGTGTGTTGCAGTGATTTTTCGATCCCCCATCTGCCTCTGAGGCCTCTCTATTTATAAGGACGTCTCACCTCTAATCCCTAATGGAATTGGGCTTTGTATGACGGTGAGAGTGCCTTCGTTGGGCTGGACCTGATATTTCGGTGTCAGTCACTGCCTAATTGGGCTTGAGAGGTCGGTTTCTTCTTCTAATCATCTTCCTATTAGGAGAGACCAGCTAAACCGCCTATTATTCTCAGTGTCAGACCGGATCTAGTGAGTGATTCTCGCGATACGAGCTTATCTGCGTATGACAGTGCTTATCCATTAGTGATACGTCTCTATCTTTATGTTATACGAGCCTATCAGCTAGATAAGTGATTTTCCAAAGCAGTTCGGGACCGCCTAAGGTGGTTCGGGGACTGCCAATGATGATTTGGGACGTGCCAAGTCGAATTGGATTGCGCCAAGGCAGCTTGGGCAGTGCAAAGGCGAATTGGGTCGTGCCAAGGCGAATTGGGCCCTGCCAAGGCAAATTAGACCTTACCGAAGTGGCATTACGGTCTACCAAGTCGGTACTTGGTTAACTCTTGGTTTAAGTAGGTTAGGCATTGCCAAACCGAGGGTGAATTTATTTTCCCCAACAGTTGCCCCTACTCTTCAATTTCTGATTTAGAACTTAGAGAGTAAACAAGCTCTGGCAGATGCGTTTGACTTCACCTTTGCTATAAGCATCATTTAGGCCGAGCAGTGACTTTCTAGCTCGTTGCTATTTAGAAATCACTGACACGTCTATAAATCCCTCTGTCGGAACACACGTTGGCTCTGCACTAGCGAGATACTTCTCAATGTCTTCCACCGGCAGTGCTTTTGTCACCACACGCTGACGTGCTGACTCGTTTGCTCGATTATGGGAGACTTTCTTTGTGCTCAGCAGTGAATAAGGCACATTGGTCGCTTTTGAGGAGTCCCCGCGACTGACATGCAGTGGTAAGAAAAAACTCTCGCTGTCGTGCAGTGACATGCTTAAGTCGTTGTGCGTTGACTGTTTTAATCATTCACAAAAGTACTTTTTACTGTCTTGCAGTGAAGTAATTACTTGTGACTCAACCAGTAACTTCGAGGCTTAATTGCGCTAGCGACCGCAAACTCTCACTGTCGTGCAGTGAACATAAGAAAAAATAAAAAATAATATCACTGTCGTGCGGTGGCATTTATAAATTTTTGGATTTCATCTTGAAGAACAAACATGCCCCCGAGCCATAGCCCACCGATTTTTACTCGGTTCAACACTGAATTTTATTACCAGTTATATGTCTCTTATTTTCGTTGCACAGTGGAAGTTCCTTTTTTCCTCTGTCTGTCAGTGAGACACGCATGCGTTGGGCAATGATTTGTGACTTCAAGAGGGGTTTAACACCTACTTGGAAGGTTCGTGAGGCTGAGGCTCACTTCCGAGAGATCGAGATCACAGAGGCTGAGCTACAGGGAAGGACTCCGCCAAGGTTTGACCACCCTTTCATGGATTTTGGGGATGACCCGCCGGTCCCAGATGCCACTGCTCAGCAGTGATCTATTTATTTGCATGTTGCTTTTTGTATGAGTCCAGTTGATGTTTTGGACCTTCTTTTTGGATCTCTCCCGGTTTAACCTTTTGTTTCATAGACTTGTTACTGCGACTTTGACGAACCACATTCTGGCTCTTAGCCATTTATTTATGTGACATGCCCGTTTTAGGATTCGCACTGCCTTTGTTAGCTAGCACTGTAGCTTTTATATATTGCTTTGATAGTGCTTGCCTTGTTTCAAAACACTTTTTGTTTTCTTTTACGAGCTTTGAACAAAAAGTAACTGCTCTTTTCTTGTAGAGACTTATGTGTGTCGTTGTTGACCACTACAAGTGCCTCTTACATATATTTTATAATTAGTTCAAGGCACTCTTTGCGACATTAAACTTTACGCAATCTCTGGACTGCTGTGACAGTTCCTTGATTATTATTTGGGTTGCTCAATGCGATTCCCAGTATAGTAGAGAGGATCTTTAGACCACATAGTCTTCTCAGACCCCTTTTTTATTGTTTCTGTGTCACTTACTGCTACGTCTAACGTGTTTCAGAGGATTTTGGGACTGCTAAAGCAGTCACTAAATGTTTTTAGCGAGTTGCTTAGGTCGCTTAATGCGATACTCAATGTGTTGCAGAGAATCTTTGGACTACTAAGGCAGTCGCTAAATTCTTTACTGAGTTGTTTGGGTCGCTTAATGTGATTCCCAATGTGTTGCAGAGAATCTTTGGACTACTAAGGCAGTCGCTAAATTCTTTACTAAGTTGTTTGGGTCGCTGAATGCGATACTCAATGTGTTGCAGAGAATCTTTGGACTACTAAGGCAGTCGCTAAATTCTTTACTAAGTTGTTTGGATCGCTTAATGCGATACCCAATGTGTTGTGGAGGACTTTTTGGACCTCTTGCTCATTACGTCTTTGCTTTTGGGTTTTTGAGACTTATAAGCTGAAAAACTCTTTTATTGAGAATGCTTGTCCGTGGACATATGTGCATTACAATGTAAAAAAAAACGGAATAACACCAGTTGCGCTTATGTGCTGCCTCATTAAAAACCTCATCTCAAAAAACCCAGTGGGAAAAATCGAGGCTAAGGGAAAAAGAGTGCAGCGCGCTGATATGCTCAAATAAAACCCTAGAGCAAAGTACTCTCTCAAATTAAGAGATCGATTGCAGTACTTAGGGGTCGAGATCCACAGAGACTTTGAAAACTCACGCAATAGATTAGGACAGATTTGAGTTAAGCTAGATTAGATTAAATAAAGTAAATAAAGCAATGCAGAAAATAAAAGAAGTAGATTATTAGTAAGATGTAAAACAGATGATTTAAAACGCTAGACCTAGGGAATTCAATTAGGGAATAATCAGGAAAGTGAACTGGGCGGTTCAATTAAATAGGATGCAGATGTATGCACGGTTCTTAAACTCATAACACTGATGTAATATCACCCAACTCTCGCGGTGATGATAATCTATACCTAAATCACAGAAGACCAACTCTCGTTGTGAATTCAATTAAAATAGATATGCAATAGTGTTCAAGTATGATATGTTCACAAGACTCCTAAACCAAATCTCTTTGCGAGTAGGCCGAATTGCTCATCTAAGATTAGAAATCAGATTTTAATAACACTATCGTGAATATTAATAATCTTAACAACTTCTAGATTCAAGGTGATCAATCAAGACTCTAGGTGAAGATTAAATCTAGATGAAGAACATAATATATAATCCTAATATGCCCAATTCAACAATCCATCATAAACCCATGAAAACCCTAGATCTAACTAGGGATTTACTTAGACATGGTTGATGAAACACAAAACATATTCTGAATAAAAACCATATAATAAATCAAAGTAAGAATCAAAGGGAAAGAGAAACAGGGGTTCGAAATTTTCTCTCAAAGGAGAAACAGAGTATAAGATCAGCCCCTAGCTCCAAGCTCTCCAAAGTAAACACACAGAAGAAGATTGAAGAAGATCTATAAAATAAAACCTAAAAACCTAATTTATAATGCTAATCACGATCTGGGGTCTTCTGTAAACTTTTGAGACTTCTGGGCCACTTTGCAATTCATTAAAAGTTACACTTCCGCATCAGAGTGCCCGTGTTGATCGACACCATTGAGACCATGTCGATCGACACCATTGAGACCATGTCGATCGACACACATAACTCGGCTTGCTTCATTCGCGTGACAGACTGGACTGCTTTCACGAAAACTGACATAACTTTTGATCGCACCGTTGGATTGATCTCAAACCACTTCCAAATGAAAGATAACTCATTTATTATCTTGTGTCCAAATATGAGCTCGATTGATCGGTGGAAAGTCCTTCAACGAACGCCAAACTTCTATCGCCTCTGCATGCTTCTGCATCTTCATATGCTCCAAAAAGCTCCAAAAGACTTCAATATTTCCAATTAAGCTCCAAACATACCTAAGACCTGAATAGACTCTAAAAGACTCCAAAACACTAGAAAGACTCAAAAACAAGGACATATATCATGGTCAAAAACCGATAAAAACCATGATATATCAACTCCCCCAGACTTAGCCTTTGCTTGCCCTCAAGCAAAACAGAAAACTTAACTTGTGGAAAGAAGTTTGAAAACACAGAAACTCACATTGCTTTAGAACATTGCAGTGACAGTTGGTCAAGTAATCCACATGCTTCCAGAATCAATCCAAATCGAACCACCATGTACTTCACCGAAGTCATCCACAATTTTCCCAAATTCAACCCCACAATCACACAACATAGATCCATTAACCCTCATTGCTGAATCTCATCTCTGATCATGAAGCCAAGGACCTTCTAGATTCACTCTCATACAATACCATGACAAAACAAACCGATTTTCACTTTTCTTTGGTATTCTTTCTCTCCCCCGGACTTATTCTTTATTTTATTCCTTTTTCTTTTATTTATTTCAGCATATAGAAGTCTGAGACGCGAAAACTGATGGTGTATGCCACCGAATTCCCGGTTCATTCCTCTATGTATATTAAGCACAAAGCACAAAGGAAACAAGCGAATAATGGTATCACGGGAAAATCCTAACCTCGCTGCAGTCTTTGCTGATCATCTCTTATATCCATGTAAAATAATGAGGTCACGGGAAATTTTCCTACCCCTTTACACGGCTAAAAGAATCATCTCAACTTTACCAATTAATTTATTAATCAAGGGAGAGGAATACCATCACTTTTTTTTACTGCGGTTTTGTTTGTCAGGTATGAATGACGAATCAAGCCCTATAGACATCAGTCACATCAATGAAATAAGTGCAAAAGTTAGCTCAGGTTTACCGGCTTTCTGCTGGAAATATGGGTGATTTGAGTCAACTGGTCAGCCTAAGGTTTTTCCATTAGTCGGATTCTGGAGATGGTTCTGTAACATTGGTCACTAAACAAAACAATCAAAGAAACAAACCAAGCAATGATCATAGTTTCAAACTAAATTTTGACTCAATAAAACACGAATTTACTAAAATTAGGACTGACTCTAAGAAAATAAAAACCAATGTTAGTAACTACCTCCCCCAGACTTAAACTACACTGTCCCCAGTGTTATAGAAGCATGAGTTCTGTGAAAATAAAAAATAAAAAGATTGAAACACAGCAGAAAAATCAAAAATCAGAAAACATCACCTTAATCCGTGTGTGGGTGTCGATCGACACAAGTGGTTGGTGTCGATCGACACCATGACCGTGAACAGAAACTAAAGAAGTTTCAAAAGCGGAACTGGATATCTGAAGTCTAATTTCTGAGATGTACCACTGTGACAAAAATCCTAGTTAGTAAAATAAAAATAAAATAAAATAAAATAAAACTTACCAGTGGGTTGCCTCCTACTAAGCGCTTATTTAACGTCACTAGCTTGACTGAACTGCGGCCAGACATCTGGTGGACGAGAGGGTGCAAATGAATATCTCTCAGAGAATTGTCGCTTCATCCATGGTGGAGTATAAGAATTAGGTGCATGAGGACGACCAAGGTAATGAGGAACATCAGCCGGGTGGTACATTTGTCTGGGTGGGACTATTATTTTCCCTGCAAAATCATCAACAGAAGAAACAACCGCTCTACGATAATCTCGTGGCTTGGTTAGCTGTAAAACAGTTTTTGTACCTTGAAAAGTCCTATTGATGATATTAGATGATTTAGGCTTAGAAATTGCGTACCTTTGCTGTTCCCGAGGTGAATGAAGTGTAGGATGTGGAGCTTTCTGTTTGACAACAGCTCTCAAACTTGCAGCATTGAGATCATCCTGAAAACTACCTATTTCTGAAAAATCCGGACCAACTGGTGGAGCGTGTCGATCGACACAAGTGGTTCGTGTCGATCGACACGTACCGGCTACATGGGTATCTTCACTAAGGTTCATCATCTTGGGTTTGAGAATCCTGTGCATCATCTCATCCATAGCTGCTTGTCTTTTCGCTTTAAACTCAGGAGTGATGATGGCTGTAACCTTAGCAAATGGTCGTGAAGTGCCTCCATACTGCAGCTTATACTCAATCGTATCACCAACTCGCTTCTTAGGTATCAAGGTCATAAGAGGTTCCTCTATCACTGCTCTTCTCTGCGGTTTCTTCTTTCTACCAGCAGCCTTAGGATTCTTTGCAGTGAAGTCCTTAGAGTGAAGCTTGTTCACCTCTTGGTTGTGTGAATTCCCTGTTTCCAGCTTATCACAAACTTTCTTATCCTCTTCCTTAGGCAATTTTCTCAATGATGGAGTTGGAATATTGACTGGGTCGGGGAGCTTCCCTAGTAATCTGCTGTGAAGAATTGCTGCACATTCTAGATAAATCAGATCCACATCATCATTAAGACTAATCTCTTCAGCATATGCCTTGTCGATAACCTTCTTCACACATGGAAGATCACGAAATTCCTAAACTTCTGGAAATTGCCAACTTCCGGATTTCCTGTGTAATTGCCAATTTATCTTCTCAACCAAAGCATCATATGATTTACCAGCTCCAGGATATGGTGGAATGGGCTTGTAGACACGCTCCTCGACAATCTGGGGTGTTTCAGCAATTTCTGGATCAAGCTGTGAGGTGTGTCGATCGACATGCCTGAGTGGTGTCGATCGACACAGGTCACCCGGATTGGAGTTTTTGTCGTCTGTGGTCGCTGGTATCGATCAACACAGGTGGGTGGTGTCGATCAACACGTGTTCTGGAATCACAACACCTTTGTCCTCGATTTCTTCCAATAGCATGTCGAAGAACCTTTCGTCAATTTCCTCAGCACTGATATCACCATTCAAGGTAATAGCATTGCAAGAGTACCTCGGATTATTGTCTGTCTTTCCCGAAAGAGTATTCTCTTGTCTCTTAACAGCTTCGGCCGTCTGCGCTACCTGAGTATCGAGCATCTCGACATGAGTGTTCATCTGATCAAACTTGCCATTCAGATCGGAATACAGAGCATCGATCTTCCCATTAAAATCAAGTGTGATCTTCTGCTGACCCTCCAGTATATGTTCCAACGTAGACTTCATCTCACTCTTTTCAGTTTTTGGAGTGGCTTGAAAAGAAGATGAGCCATAGTTTCTGCTGAAGTTGTTCAGGAAAGCGGTCTTGGTGTCTTCCCAAATTGTCAAAGATTCTGGTTTCCACTGTTCGAGCCAACAAGCTGCTTCCCCAGCAAGTGAGTATGGGAAGAGCTTGCAGAGAATATAATATTCTGACACTCCATTGGCTTTAATGATAGAAGCAATCTCCTCAAACTCCTCAATATGATCCTTCGGATGTTCATTGGAAAGAGCATGAAACGGATTCTGTCCCACAAGAGTGTAGAATGCGGGGTTCAGCTCAAAATCATTCCTCTGCTTAGTGGAAGGTCGGGTAGCAGACCTTTTACTGTAAAACTCACTAATCGTATTATAATCAGCAAGTGTCCTCTCCTCGACTTCATTCTCATTGTCCACATCTTTGCGACCCTGTCGATCGACACGGTTGGCATTGTGTCGGTCGACATAAGCGACATCGTTCAAATTCTCAGCATCATGCGGACCTTGCCCACGTTGTCCGTGTCGATCGACACGGTTGGGTGCGTGTCGATCGACATGCATGTCCTCGTCGACTTCTTCGACAATTGGGTTTCCTGTAGCATCAAGCCTCTGACCCAGCTCATTGCGCAGGTTGTCCTCTAAATCACGTAAGATCCCATCAACATCCTTCACAAGAACAATAAGATCAACCATTTCTGATTTCCCTCGTGCCTTGCGGTTGATTCTCTCTAACTTTCCAATCTCTTCAAAAGCAACTAGATATTTGTCCTTGCTGCTCCTTAGATGCATGCACCTGAGATAAAAAAAAATTAAAGACTTAAGTAACAAAAAAAAAAAAAAATCTAGACTAAACCCTAACTGAAATCTAAAGGTGAATTTAGAGTCCCCGGCAACGGCGCCAAAATTTGATATGCTCAAATAAAACCCTAGAGCAAAGTACTCTCTCAAATTAAGAGATCGATTGCAGTACTTAGGGGTCGAGATCCACAGAGACTCTGAAAACTCACGCAATAGATTAGGACAGATTTGAGTTAAGCTAGATTAGATTAAATAAAGTAAATAAAGCAATGCAGAAAATAAAAGAAGTAGATTATTAGTAAGATGTAAAATAGATGATTTAAAACGCTAGACCTAGGGAATTCAATTAGGGAATAATCAGGAAAGTGAACTGGGCGGTTCAATTAAATAGGATGCAGATGTATGCACGGTTTTTAAACTCATAACACTGATGTAATATCACCCAACTCTCGCTGTGATGATAATCTATACCTAAATCACAGAAGACCAACTCTCGTTGTGAATTCAATTAAAATAGATATGCAATAGTGTTCAAGTATGATATGTTCACAAGACTCCTAAACCAAATCTTTTTGCGAGTAGGCCGAATTGCTCATCTAAGATTAGATTCCAGATTTTAATAACACTCTCGTGAATATTAATAATCTTAACAACTTCTAGATTCAAGGTGATCAATCAAGACTCTAGGTGAAGATTAAATCTAGATGAAGAACATAATATATAATCCTAATATGCCCAATTCAACAATCCATCATAAACCCATGAAAACCCTAGATCTAACTAGGGATTTACTCAGACATGGTTGATGAAACATAAAACATATTCTGAATAAAAACCATATAATAAATCAAAGTAAGAATCAAAGGGAAAGAGAAACAGGGGTTCGAAATTTTCTCTCAAAGGAGAAACAGAGTATAAGATCAGCCCCTAGCTCCAAGCTCTCCAAAGTAAACACACAGAAGAAGATTGAAGAAGATCTATAAAATAAAACCTAAAAACCTAATTTATAATGCTAATCACGATCTGGGGTCTTCTGTAAACTTTTGAGACTTCTGGGCCACTTTGCAATTCATTAAAAGTTACACTTCCGCATCAGAGTGCCCGTGTTGATCGACACCATTGAGACCATGTCGATCGACACCATTGAGACCATGTCGATCGACACACATAACTCGGCTTGCTTCATTCGCGTGACAGACTGGACTGCTTTCACGAAAACTAACATAACTTTTGATCGCACCGTTGGATTGATCTCAAACCACTTCCAAATGAAAGATAACTCATTTATATATCTTGTGTTCAAATATGAGCTCGATCCATCGGTGGAAAGTCCTTCAACGAACGCCAAACGTCTGTCGCCTCTGCATGCTTCTGCATCTTCATATGCTCCAAAAAGCTCCAAAAGACTTCAATGTCTCCAATTAAGCTCCAAACGTACCTAAGATCTGAATATACTCTAAAAGACTCCAAAACACTAGAAAGACTCAATAACAAGGACATATATCATGGTTAAAAACCGGTAAAAACCATGATATATCACGCGCGTCAGTTCTAGAAGTGATAAGCTCTTAGGTGCAGTGCGTTCCAGCTGTTAGGTAGGTTCTTGCCTTGCCTGTCTTGTAGCTTGTACGCTCCCGACCCTCGCACTTCAATCACTTTGTAGCAGTATAGAACTCGTGAGGTCGTAAACGATGTTTTCTCTTGATCGCTTGGGTGCATTAAGATCTGATTGTAGCCGCTGAACGCATCCATGAAGCTCATTAGCTGGTGACCTGCCGTAGCGTCTACCAGTTTATCTATGTGAGGCAGTGGGAAGGGGTCTTTAGGACATGCTTTATTCAAGTTAGTGAAGTCGATGCAGACTCTCCACTTCCCATTCTTTTTCCGAACGACAACAACGTTTGCAAGCCAGTCCGGATAACGCACTTCACGGATGAGTCCAGCATCTAGCAGGTTCTGGACCTCATTGTTGATGATCAAGTCTCGCACAGGGGCAAATTTCCTTCTTTTTTGCCTAACTGGCTGATAATCTGGGTCTACTGTCAGCTTGTGCATAATGATTTCAGGGTCGATCCCTGACATGTCTGCGTGTGACCAAACAAAGCAGTCAACGTTAGATCTGAAGAAGTCGATAAGTATTCTACGCACATCAGCTGGTAGCCTTCTACTAGCGGGATCTCATCAAATTGCTCTACTTCCGGTTCCTCAGCGTGCTGCATCGGTGGTGAGCTCTGTAATTGTTATAAGGGTTTGCTTTTACCTTTCAGCGAAGTCTGGTAGTATGAACGCGAGTTCTCTTGCTCTCCTCTTATCTCTTTAACTCCCCATGGCGTAGGGAACTTAAGGACTTGATGGAGTGTTGAAGGTATAGCTCTCATATCATGGATCCATGGACGTCCCATGATGGCGTTGTAGGCTGACGCACAGTCGACAATTAGGAACTGTGTTTTTATTGACACCTTCTGCATATACTGGCAGAGTTACTTCTCTCATGCTTTGTTTTACTTCGCCACTAAATCCTACCAGTGGTGTGGATTTTGTTGTCAGACTGCTTCGTCAAATCCTAGCTCTTTGTAAGCTGCCAGATAAAGAATGTTTGCTGAGCTTCCATTGTCAACGAGTATCCTTTTCATCAAGCAGTTAGCGACCGTCAATGATATGACTAACGCATCGTGATGCGGTGTCAGTATTTCATTGTTTTCCTCTGATGAGAAGCTTATACTGCAGGATGGTATGTTGTCTTGCACTGTACCACTCCTACCGCTTTTCATGGCTCTTGTGTTCCTTTTAGCAGCTGAATGAGATATTCCATTGATTTCTGAACCTCCGGAGATGACATTAATGACACGGTCATGCTTTGGAGGTGAATCTGGATCAGACTTCCTGGCTTTTCTGTCGTCGTTTCGCTTGTCATGGCGGGATTTGGCTTTGTTAGTCAAAAAGTCTCGCATGTGACCTTTCTTAAGCAATTCATTCACTTCCATTCTCAGGGACACGCAGTCCTCTGTTCTATGACCGTGGTCATCATGGAAATCACACCACTTCGAGGTGTCTCGATTGTGAGCTGATGTTTTCATCTTGTTAGGCCACTTCACCATGCCAGATATATTATTCAGCACACCAACGAGTTGCGAGGGAGTTATTGAGAGATTGCTGATGTCGGGCCACGTCGACACTTGACGTTCCTCGTTCTCAATCTTGTTGACTGGCCTGTGATCAATTCTACTATCGCTTCTTTCACTGCGAGGTCTTTAATACGGCTTATCATCTCTAGCTTCTCTAGATGACCGCTCATTGCTTACCACGCGTGAGCTAGATTGTGGGGAGCTTTTCCGACGACAAGCAGTGTCTTCTTCCCATCTGATCTGCGCCCATGCCCTAGACAATACGTCTTCCATTGTCCTGCATTGATACTTAGTCAGTTCTTTGTACAGGTCGCCGTCAGGCAGCAAACCTCTCTTGAATGCTGACACGGCAGTAGATGTGACGCATGCTGGTATGGAGACTTTCTCTTTATTGAAGCGTGCAACGTACTCCCGCAATGACTCTCCTTTCTTTTGTATGACCTCGTACAGATCATCAGCTGTCTTTTCCAGATTCCTGCTGCTTTCGAATTGTGTGACAAAAAGGTCTGTCAGTGATGCAAAAGATTCTATCGAACCGTTAGGTAGGTTCGTAAACCACTGCAGGGCAGGTCCTGTGAGGCTGGAACCGAATCCTTTGCACATGATAGCCTCACGGTATTCCCTCGCGATTGCTATTATAAACATCCTTTGTTTGTACTGTGCTATGTGATTATCTGGATCAGCGGTTCCATCGTATGGCTTCATTGATGGAAGAGTGAACTTTCTTGGCATGTCTACGAGTGCTATCGCATCGGAGAATGGAGTGTCCGCGTAACAGTCAGGAGCACTCTTTGTGATCGGAGGAGCGACGCCTGGGAGCCTTGTATGCAAAGCTTCTATGTCAGCAAGTCACTTTGAGAGCGTGGTAGACGAGCTGAGGTCTTCGGAGGAGCATCCCGTCATGTCAGGATTCCCTTCATGTGTTGGTCTGGCAGTCGCAGATCCTGGAGTGCCTGCAAAAGTGAGATTACTTTGGGCAGTTATGAAAGCGCTTGATCCAGGTGTGTCACCCTCATGTGCTGGTCTGGTAGTCGCAGATCTTGGAGTGCCGGTGAGCGGCGGCATTGGTGGGATCTGAGTCTGGAACCTAGTGCGGGCTTCTGGGTCGGTGTTTTGGCAATTGGCAGTCAGAGAAGCATTCTCAGCCTGTAGCTTAGTGTTCTCTGCTTCGAGTTGAGCAAGTCGCTCTTGATTCTGCGTTATCTGGGCAGTAAGTGCCTCTAGTTGTGCGGCGATGTCAACGGAGGTATCATCTGGGTTGTTACGGTTTTCACCGCCAGTGTTAACCTCTCGGTTCATCATGTCTCTCGCAGCTAAATTAACCCTCCTTTTAGCGCCAACTGTTTCGGGATATTTTAACCGGTTCGATAAATATAATAAAGCGGTATGACGAAAAGAGAGATATCTTTATTGATAGACAAGCTAGGGTTCTTAACTGCCCCGATTTACAAGGAATCAAGTATCTAGCTGTGTAAAGAAGATCTCTACGGTGTTGCGTAACTCTCAGGGAGGTGTTAGCTCTATTCTCACTGTTTGGTCTCAGGGACGCAGTGAGAAGAGAGTTTTAGGTTTTGTGTGTGTTGCAGTGATTTTTCGATCCCCCATCTGCCTCTGAGGCCTCTATATTTATAAGGACGTCTCACCTCTAATCCCTAATGGAATTGGGCTTTGTATGACGGTGAGAGTGCTTTCCTATGACCTGATATTTCGGTGTCAGTCACTGCCTAATTGGGCTTGAGAGGTCGGTTTCTTCTTCTAATCATCTTCCTATTAGGAGAGACCAGCTAAACCGCCTATTATTCTCAGTGTCAGACCGGATCTAGTGAGTGATTCTCGCGATACGAGCTTATCTGCGTATGACAGTGCTTATCCATTAGTGATACGTCTCTATCTTTATGTTATACGAGCCTATCAGCTAGATAAGTGATTTTCCAAAGCAGTTCGGGACCGCCCAAGGTGGTTCGGGGACTGCCAATGATGATTTGGGACGTGCCAAGTCGAATTGGATCGCACCAAGGCAGCTTTGGCTGTGCGAAGGCGAATTGGGTCGTGCCAAGGCGAATTGGGCCCTGCCAAGGCGAATTAGACCTTACCGAAGTGGCATTACGGTCTACCAAGTCGGTACTTGGTTAACTCTTGGTTTAAGTCGGTTAGGCACTGTCAAACCGATGGTGAATTTATTTTCCCCAACAGAAGGGAAAACTCATGTCAACGTCAAAGTGGCGCATGATTTTGATCTCAACAGAATTTGTTCCGAAGAAGAAGAAATTCAATTGAGTAAAAAGATTACTGATGTCGATCACAAAGTGGTGCGTCCTTTTGATCTCAACAAACGCTATTACAGCGAAGGAAAACTTCATCCCAATAAAGAGAATCAAGATATGATTTTGAAGATGCTAAAATTTTATTGTCCAGAGCTTTTTAGACAATTTGGAGAATTTTGTGGTTGACACATCAACCGAATGTCAAAACCATTTTGTACAGCCGCTGCTCGGAATTTTTCATCGCTTGGAGCCGCATGCGTTCTTGCGTTATCTTTTTGAATAAAGATAACTTTTCTTACATCCTCACAGGGCCATTTTTCAAGAATCTTAGGACTCACTTTTTCAAGCAAACATCTTCTTATGTCGTCTCTCTTGACCGATGTGATCGGTTTTGTTTCCATAGTTCCAGCGTCTCTGTTCCTACTCCGTCTTTGTGCAGGTTGAATTGTGACAAAAGGAAAAACCCTAATCTTTCCAGAAAAAAATTCGTTTCCATCATCATCAAATCTTGGACTAACATTGCAGCTAAAAACATTACTTTTCCAATGAAGTTCTTACTTTGACATGTCCGTACGGGATCATCTTCATCAGGAAGTAGATAATAATTCTCGGATCTTTTGGTCATAGAGAACCATTTTCATCAATATGTACAACATTGTACATATCAATAAATTTTGGTTCATGATTCAAACTGTGAGGATCCAAATAGAAAGACAAAATCGTAACCTTGCTACCTTGTTTTCTTCTTTCAGATGTGGTTTCAAAGCATTGGAATGACGTCGTAGATGACCTTATTTCACACGTCTATATAGTGTTGTGTTACTAATCCCAAGGGCTTCAGCCAACGTCCTCAAAGTTGTCCGTTGATGTAGAGGAATATCAATGATCTTTTGTATGTCAATATAAAATTGCAACATATCAATTCCTCCAAACTTATCTCTTGCTTGTCCGCAAGCAAACAAGGAAAGATAAGCCGAGAAAAAGGTTTGAAAATGGGGATTCAAAACCACAAATTGTCAAATGAAGGATGAAACGAATTATCCTCAAAGATTGTTAGTCGGTGCAAGAACAATCATCTTACTCTTTAGTACTTCTCCATGTTCATTTCAATGCAAATTTCTAGTGCAACCCCTAGTACTTAAGCAAAGACTCACAACCACATCAAAGACATCTCTTTAACATTCATTAAGGTGTTCAAAGTGCGGTCTCACTTATGGGAATCAAATCAATCTCAATCGGTTTCAGATTAAGGCTATTTGAGGTGAGTTCAAAAGAATTTCTCTTTGGATGGTTTCTCTCAAAACAAAGGAATGCTAATCAAATACAAAATCCATCTAAGAAAGGGAACAATTTATGCATACAAAGCTTAACTCTCGTTATTCTACCCCAACTTATGACATGCACCCTATATACCCTTTTCACATTCTTTTCATTTCCTTCTCATTCTCTTTTCAAACCCAAAACATTAGACTCTTTGGTATTTTTAATATTCAACCTTATGAGTTATGATCAATATTTTTTCTTAGCCTTCTAGGGATAACTTTTTAGTTCAACACTTAGCTCTTTTCTATCTCTTTCTTTTGCTTTCTTTTGCTCCCAACACTTACTTCTTTTTACAAACATAGGGAAGCTACACTTTTCTTTTTCTTTTTCAACTAGAGACTTAGAGCTTTTTGGTTTATTACTTGGTTTCCTTAGAGACTCTTTTCGTAATTTTGATCAAATTTTTCTTTTCATCTTTTCTTACTTTCCAAACTCCCAATACCAACTACCTAATCTAACCATACATGTTTTATTCCAAACCTAATTGCTAGACTTACCATTGCTAGCTAAAACGATAGCTAATCTTTTGTCGTTCCCGATACTCTCAAGTTTTTGCATAATCTTAGCATTATCAAGAAAATGCCTCACTCAAAAAAATAAATCATTGGTCGAAACAAAAGCTTGGGTTATAGGTGTGGGACTATCCTAATGATGAAGATAGCTACTTGAGTAACAAAGAGTGGCAAAGTGGATAAAATAACTCAAGTGTTTTATTAAGACCATGAGAATGTATTCAAAACCCCTAAGCAAGATAATTAAATATTCAATTAAGTCCAATAAAATATAGATGCTTTAAAGATCGTGCAAGCTTTACAAAAGTAGAGGTTGAAGTTCGAATATGCAAAGGTCAAAACATGGATTTTCTATTTTTCAAAGATGTTCAAGCAATAAATAACCATGATCAAGGGCAATGATCTTAATCCTAAACTTGAACTTCTACAAGGCAAGAATCTCATGTGCAAATGCAAATATAAATGCATCTAGACTAATTTTAATATACAAATGAGACTACATGCTTCTTTTTGTGTTTTTCCAAATTTTCAACTTTTTTTGGTTTTCTATGCAAATAGATGTATGCATGAGACTCAAGTATGTAAAAAGGAAAATAAGAAAACAAAACACAATATCAAAATACACAAAGCCCTCCCCCAAACTTGAAATATACCGTCTTGGTGTAACAAAAGTCTAAGAGAAGGTAAAACACAAATGCAAAAAATAAAACGATATGTACAAGGGTTTAGTTTGGTACCTCTAGTGATGAATCCATATATCACCCGGATCATACTCATCATAGAACCATCCCCTAAACTCTTTCATCCTAATCACCTCAAATAATATCTTCTTCGGTTCATCAATGCTCACTTCATGGGTGGAGATTATACCAAGATGCTTGTCCAATATACATTCAACAAACATAACACCTTCACAAGGATTTTCAACTAGTTTGCCAACCACGCCTACTCCTTCCCCATTGCTCTTTGTTGAATAACTCATAATTGCCATGGGTTCCACTTGGCCTTTATATCTTATCACATGATTGTCATCAACCATGCATCCAAGAAGCAACTCAAACTCTTTTATAAACTCGTCGGCTTTATGGAGGAAGTTATCCTTGATTGGAGCATCCTTCTCCAAAACTTCTCCAATATTAATGGGAAGTGATACAACGAGTTTTAAACCCAAGAATAGACTGCAAATGCACAGACAAACACAGTAGTATAGATGGGATCGAATCCACAAAGACCAAGTGCTACGTTTTGAAACACAAAGAATGTTATCAAGCTAAGACGAAGAATAAAGATTGTTTTGGTTTTATGAATCTAAAATAACTAGACAGCAAATTAAAAGCGATATAAATCAATGAATTAAAACGCTAGGCACTAGGGACTTCGGGAATTCAATACTCGGGAATCAGATTTCTATTCAGGAACTAACTTAACATACATCTTAAACTCAATCAGAACCGACTAACCGACCCACTCTCGTGACGACGTTTACTAATGCTTAAAGATCCGAGCGTCTAAGCTCTCGCTTGATCACGACTATCCTAAACAAGCACTAACAAGATGGATTGATATGTTCACGAATCCTAGCGACTAAACTCTCGTTTGTTCTAGGCAATCCGCTCATCTAAGTCTAATCCGGTGATCTAGAGACTTTTGGAATCTAGAATCTAACCCTAGTTCATAGATTAATTGATCAAGTTAATCTAAGCATGATTAACAACCTATATGATGATTGATTATCCTATTTGAATCCAATTCCCAATTCTAAAAATCCCTAAGAACCCTAGCACCTAACCAGGGGATTACTCACACATAATTGAATTAAACAAGCAAATAAAGAATAAGAATTGCATAATGAAACTGAATTGAATTAAAGATTATAAGGATGAGAAAATCTTCTCCAAAATACAAAAGATCCAAAGTGTCGAGATAAAAGGAGGCTGAGAGAGTTCTTAATCTCCAAAAAACGTGTCTGTCTCAAAACCCTCAAAAAATACTTAAAAACCCCGATTTTACACAATTTTCGGGTGCATTAATGTTTAGCGATCGATCGATCCCTTCATGAGAACGGTCGATCGTCTTGATTTGTCCGGTCGATCGAGTTGCCAGTCGGTGCGATCGATCGATCTCTAAAGGCGATTGATCGATCTCTAAAGGCGATCGATCGATCCCTTCATGAGAACGGTCGATCGTCTTGATTCGCCCGGTCGATCGTCTTGATTCGCCCGGTCGATCGAGTCGCCAGTCGGTGCGATCGATCGATCCCATCCACAGATCGATCGATCGGTTGCTGAAAGACTGATTCTTCATGCTTTTGCTCCAGCTTGCTTCTCGTACGCACATATCCTCATCTGGATGCTTATTAACCTGAAAAGACTCAAAACTAGACCAAAAAGACATAAAAAGACTCTAAACTCTAGGACTAAAACTCTAGAAAACACGAATATATCAACTCCTCCAAACTTGAATCTTTGCTTGCCCTCAAGCAAACAGAAATATCAAATAAGAGAAAGAGGTTTGAAAAACACGGAACTCACTTGATCTTGAAAGACTGCGATAACCCTTTTCCTTAGTAATCCATATATCACATAGCCAGCTCCAAATCTAACCATCATGTACTTTTCCGTAAACATTCGCAGCTCGATATACTCCACACATGAATTCGCAACATCATCCACCAAAGCATTCATCGCCAGTTTCGTCTCTGCAGTCAATATCCAGGGACTTTCTAGACTCTTTCTCATACAATATCATGACAAGAACCACCTAAATTCCACCATCTTTTTGGTATTTTCCTCTCTACCCCAGACTTATTTCCTAGCTAGCTTATTTATTCATTTTTTTACTAAGGTTCCGAGATGCGAGAAATGATGGTGTTTGCCACCGAATTCCTGGTTCATTCCTTACTGCATATATGTCAAGTTCCGAGACACAAATACTGATGGTGGTTGCCACCGAGTCCCCGGTTCATCCCTTTCAATATGAAACATGTACATGTCAAGGTTTCGAGACGCGAGTACCGATGGCGGTTGCCACCGAGTCCCCGGTTCATCCCCTCTCTATGCATTGCACAAACTTAATCTTATTGCTAGCCAAACTACTAATAGGGAGGGAGAGTACCATTACTTTCTACTTGGTGGTTCATATGTCAGATACAAATGATGAGTCAAGCCCTATGGATACTAACCATATTGACGAAGTGCAAATATTTGGCTTGGGCATGGATGAACTCCGCTGGAAACATGGTGTCCTCTAGTTAACTGGTCAACCTTAGGATTTTTCATTAGTCCGATCAAGAGCTGATTCTGTAACAATGGTCACTTCGAAGCAAGATTAGATAATACATTCAAGATTAAGATCACTGTTTCCAACAAGTTTTGACTCAATAAAACAACTGACTCAAGAAAAGCAAGAAAATGACTCAAAAGAAAACACGAGATTAGCTACGGGTACCTTCCCCAGACTTATCCTACACCGTCCCCGGTGTAGAAATATGTTAAGAGAAGGTACGAATACAATAGGGTTAAAAGAAAATGAAATAAAATAAAAGAAAAAAGAAAAGAGTACTTATGGTATACACAATGGGTAGAATGATCTCACGATCACTGTCCGGAGCAACGTACGCGCTTCCTGAACTGAGGCACATCCTCCTCATCCCCAGAGTTGGTGGGGCTCGTGCCTGCGGTATCATGTGTTGGGGAGTGTGTAGGATCGTCCTCGAGATCCTGATGGTGCTCCGCATCCTCTGTATCGTCTCTGGCGGTTTATCTGCGGGAGGGCATAAAGCAGGACGGGACCAAAGGTCGTGGAATGTGCTGAAGTGCCATCCATATCTTCGCTAGCATGTTGTGAATGACCTCCTGGTTGGCGTGGAGGATATCCATCTTCTGGTCCAATGTAGCTGTGGGGTCGTGAGGCTGCAGCCTGTACTCACCTGTGTAAGGAGGTAAAAGATACTTCGGTGGTGATGTTGATCGATCTGGCGAGTACTGCCCCGTGTCTCTGGTGGGATGGCGAGAGGGACCAGCATCGTCTCTTTGTGCGACTGCTCCAGTAGCTGGCCGTCGTCTAGTAAGTATGGTCCGATGCAATGACTGCTGAGTCTCAGAAGGTAGGAAAGCGAGGTGTTCCAGCGAAACTAGTCCGGAGAGTGGTATGGGAAGTGTACAACATAGGGCTTGTCCGGCACGGTCAACATAGTTGTAGACCCCATCTCTAAAGTAACCAATCTTCTTCATGGCATCCTCATCCAAATAGCTGACATCTGTCACGCATGGTGTAGAAGTGAGGTCGATCCCGAGGAACTGAAAGATTGGAGTCAGGAGACTCCCACAGTACTCTGTCTTTGGCATTTTGATGTTCAAACCCCTAAACGTCTTATGCGCGAGGTTTTGTGCGAAAATTGCTCCAATGTTGATGTCCATGTCTTGTGTCACCGGGGGGCTATATAGTTCCTGCACGAATGGTGGGAGCGCGCAGTGGATCATGTACAGCTCGTCGATCCTTAGTGATCCAGACTCCTCTTTGGAAAACAATGTGTTTCCCAATATCTTTGCAATAACTCGAACCGCAAGGTTCCTGATAAGCGACAACTTATGATCTCTAGAGCCGTCCACTCGCTTCGCAATAAAGTTCCAAAGCTCGGTTGATCCCTTGAAATCGTTGTGAGTAGGGAGGACACATTGCTTCTTGGTATTATCAAACCGATACACTTGACACAACTCATGGATACTCATTGTGTATTTGACACCGTTGCAGAAATATATCATCAATCCCTCATCAGATCTCGGTCTATGCTCATGCTTATAGAACACTTCAACCGATGCTAAAAACTGACGTACTAACTCCGGGTAAAGACTGTAAGGTCTAGAGGCTAGAGTGCCTAAACCGATTCGAGCTAGCATGCCCTTGACATCAAAATAGATGCCCATTTTCTTCAACGTCTGCGCGCAAATGCATCTTGTTGGGTCCATTTTGATTCGGAGGAGACCATTGTAGCAAATGTTGTTGTATGTCACCCATTTATCCTTCGGGTCCCTTGTCTGATATTCCCTCATGTTTAGAATATGTTTTGGCTGCATATCTAGTACCGTTGGGATCCCGGGATCGGTAAATGGCGTGTTGGCTGGTCTAGGCCACGGGGCCAATTCATCTTCCTCAGCGACCATCGGCTGCTTATCCTTCATTCGTTTTCCCATGTTCCTGCAAAACACGAAAACAAAATGGCAATATTTATCCAACTCTCACAATCAAACACAATGTATAAGAATCAAGTATAGGATAACAATTAAGATAAAAAATTATCAAGCCAAACCAACTTCAACATCCATTTTCGACATGATTTATCTAGGCTTTATTTTGCCGATCGATCGCGTAAAGAGCCGATCGATCGATCGCTGGGTCCGAGATCTATCGATCTTGGGATGAGATCGATCGGTCACCTGGTTTTACCTAGATTTTGTTTGAAAGCTACCTAAATCTTGGTCCATTCCACAAACACTAATCGATATCTTAGTGACACTCTAGAATCATCATAAACATCAATCAAACAAACAAACAAGTGACAAATCCGGATTTGAAAAGTTACCAAATTTTCGGAATTTGAAACTGAAATTTGAGCCACTTACAATGTTGGATAGATGAAATAGACACTTAATTCACAAAGAGCTTGAAAATCTAATAAACTTAGGGCCTTGAATCGTTGAAAACGGACATGTTTAGAGAAATCTAGGTTTTTCTTCTTTGAGATGGTTTTGGGTTTTTGGGAGAGATTGAGGAGAAGTGTCGCGAATTAGGATTTTTGGAAGTTTTAAATAAAATCCCGGTTCAACATGAGTTTTACCGGTTTAATTTCCTAAAATCACGAGTTGGATGACTTATCAGGGCCTCCGATCGATCGATCGCTGGGTGCGATCGATCGATCTCATCTTACTTGGAGTGATCGTTCGCATATTGATGCTCGATCGTTCGGTGTGTCTGATGAGTCGATCGGTCGATCGATGATCATCGATCGGTAGGGCGGTTGTCCTGTGTAGGCGATCGATCGATCGCTGGGTTTGGATTGATCGATCGCTAACTTATTGCTGCCCAACACTTTGACGAAAATTATCTACAAAACCCCAAAACAAGCAAACAAAACCAAAAATACCATAATGAAAAGAAACAAAAGACTATATACACTTACCAGTGGGTTGCCTCCCACCAAGTACTTCTTTAACGTCATTAGCTTGACGCATTCGCCTTCTAGGCGGTGGGTGTATCACCTAGCAGGATTTCAGTCTCTGTGGTGATACCGGTTTCAGTTAGGTAAGGTTTGAGACGCTGACCATTGACAACGAACTCTTCTCCTGTGGTGCGGAATAACACCACTACACCATATGGTCTTACCTCTTTGATGGTGAATGGTCTGGACCATCTCGATCTCAACTTTCCTGGAAAGAGCTTAAGGCGCGAGTTATAGAGCAATACCTGATCGTTGGGTGCAAAGTTTCGAGCTGTTATCCTCTTGTCATGGTAGGCTTTGGTTCTTTCTTTGTAGATTCTAGAATTCTTAAAAGCCATGTTGCGTATCTCTTCTAGCTCATGTAGTTGTATTGACCATCTTTCTGAAGATAATTTGATATCAAAGTTCAATAACTTTACAGTCCATGCTGCCTTGTATTTGAGTTCCACCGAGAGATGGCAAGCTTTGCCGTACACCATGTGGAAAGGTGTGGTACCTAACGGTGTCTTGAATGTTGTCCGGTACGCCCAGAGTGCATCGTCAAGCTTGTGAGACCAGTCCTTACGAGTAATGTTAACCATCTTCTGCAATATGCTCTTGATCTCCCTGTTGGAGACTTCCACTTGACCGCTTGTTTGTGGATGATATGGACTTGCGATCTTGTGTTTAACACCGTACTTTTTCATCAAACTATCAAAGGTCTTGTTAAAAAGTGCGAACCCCCATCACTAATCACCACTCTTGGTACACCGAACCTAGGAAAATGATACTTTTAAACAACTTGATCACCACTTTAGCATCATTTGTTGGGGAAGCAACAACCTCAACCCATTTGGACACATAATCCATAGCTACTAAAATGTATAGATTTCCATAGGATGAGATAAATGGTCCCATGAAGTCTACACCCCATACATCAAACACCTCTACCTCCAAGATGAAGTTTTAAGGCATCTCATTCTTTCTACTGATGTTTCCTTGGCGTTGACATATATCACATCTTGCAATAAACGCATTCGCATCCTTGAACATAGTGAGCCACCAAAAACCAGCTTGCAATACCTTAGAGACTGTCTTGTAAGTGACGAAGTGTCCTGCATAGTGTGAGCTATAGCAGTGAAAGAGAATACCTGGGATTTCTTCCTCAGTAGCACAACGTCTAAAGAGCCCGTCTGCACACTGCTTGTATAGGTATGACTCATCCCAAAAGTATCTTCTCACTTCCCTCAAAAATTTCTTCTTGCGGTACCCAACGAACTTGTCGGGTTCTCTACCTGCAGCTAAAAAGTTTGCGAACTCTCCAAACCATGACATTGGTGAGGACTTCGTAGCTACAACATTGCACTCATAAGGATGAACAATGTCGATGAAGTATACCTGTTCCTCAGGGAGGCTATCATCAAGTGGTGTGTCCTCCTCTATCCGCAGTCTAGACAAATGGTCGGCTACTCCGTTTTCAATTCCTTTCTTGTCTCATATTTCTAAATCGTACTCTTGCAGCAAAAGAATCCATCGCACTAGCCTCGGTTTGGCATCTTTCTTAGTCAACAAATACCTGAGTGCAGCGTGATCGGTATGCACTATCACCTTAGAACCTACCAAGTACTGCTTAAATTTCTCAAATGCGAAGACAATTGCAAGTAACTCTTTCTCCGTTGTTGCATAATTGCGTTGAGCATCATCTAGCTTCCTGCTAGCATAATAGATTACATGTAACTTCTTATCCTTTTTCTGACCAAGGACTGCTCCTACAGCATAGTCACTCGCATCGTTTATGATCTCAAATGGTAGATCCCAGTCCGGAGGCTGAACTATCGGTGCACTGGTTAGAGCTCCCTTTATGGTGTGAAAAGCTTCTAAACATGCATTTTCGAAATCGAACTTGACATCTTTGCACAGCAGCTGAATCATTGGACTTGCTATCTTCGAGAAATTCTTGATAAACCGACGGTAGAAACCAGCGTGTCCCAAAAAGCTTCGTACATCTTTAACTGACTTAGGCGGCTGGAGAGCTGCCATTACCTCAATCTTAGCTTTGTAAACCTCGATTCCTTGCTCCGAGATTCTGTGACCAAGCACTATTCCATCTGACACCATAAAGTGACACTTCTCCCAGTTAAGCACCAAGTCTTTCTCCTCGCAGCGTTGAAGAACCCTGCACAAGTTGGACAAACATACAGAAAAAGATGATCCATAAACAGAGAAGTCATCCATAAATACCTCCATTATATCCTCTATTAGGTCTGTGAAGATGGACATCATGCATCATTGGAACGTTGCTGGAGCATTACACAAACCAAATGGCATCCGTCGGTATGCGTAGGTGCCATATGGACAGGTGAATGTCGTCTTCTCTTGATCATCGGGGTGGATGGGAATCTGAAAAAAACCTGAATAACCATCTAAAAAGCAGTAGTATGGATGGTTAGCCAATCTCTCAAGCATTTGATCAATAAATGGCAAGGGGAAATGGTCTTTCCTAGTGGCTGCATTCAACTTCCTAAATTCTATGCACATTCTATGGCCTGTAACAGTTCTGGTTGGAATTAATTAATTTTTATCATTTTTAACAACTGTTACTCCACCTTTCTTCGGAACTACATGCACAGGGCTCACCCACTTGCTATCAGAGATAACATAGATTATACCCGCCTCTAGAAGTTTCATTATCTCTTTCTTAACGACATCCTTTAGAGTCGGGTTTAACCTCCTCTGATGCTCGATAGAAGTCATAGATTCATCCTCTAGATGTATCCTATGCATGCACAAGTCCATTGAGATTCCAGGTATATCATCTAACGAGTAGCCTATTGCTTTACGATACTTTCTAAGTTCACAAAGAAGCAAGGCAGTTTCAGCATTATTCAATGACGCGTTAATGATAACCGGATAAGTGGAGTTAGGACCAAGAAATGCATACCTTAACCCAGATGGGAGGGTTTTAAGTTCTACCTTTGGAGCTTTCAGCTCGCTCCACGGGTTGTTGTTGGAGGTGGAGGAAGATTGAATAACCGATCGATCGATCGCTGTATGGGATCGATCGATCGCTCGGGCGGTATTCTCCAAGTCGAGGTGAGCTATCAATCTACCGTAACTGCGGCTTGATTCTAACCACTCAGTGTAGTTGTCTGTTTCCTTACTCAAAAACTCATGCTCTCCTTGAACTTTTACCAATGCCATCTCCAAAGGATCATCTGATAGAATCTCATCAACTACCTCTTCAGTAATCTCTTCGGTGTCATTTACCTCAAAGACTTGTCCATCGATCATTGGCTTATGCAGAAGCTTGTTCATCTCAAATCTCATAACAATATCTCCCAGATGGAGATCAATACAGCCATTCTGGACGTCTATCATTGCACCAGCTGTGCATAAAAACGGTCTTCCCAATATTAAGGGATCTTTTGGCTCTTGTTCGAACTCTAGAACAACAAAGTCTGCGGGCACTAGAACACTTCCCACATTGACAAATAAATATTCGAGGACTCCTACTGGTATTTTCACAGAGCGGTCAGCAAGAATCAAGGTGATCCGCGTGGGTTTGAAGCTGGTGTAGCCTAACCGCTTAGCCACGGATAATGGCATCAGATTCACGCTCGATCCAAGATCACATAAAGAGCAAGCAAACATCGAGTCTTCAATCATTACTGACAAAACAAAATGCCCTGGATCACCGCGCTTCTCAATGACTTTATTCTGAAGTACAACACTACATTCCTTAGTCACCTTCACATAATCATCATTTTCTGACATCTTACTTGTTACCAATGTCTTCATATACTTCTTTAGCGCAGGGATCATGTGAATTGCATCCGCAAGAGGGAGCTTGACTGTTAGGTCCTTGAGCATCTCTTTACACATAGTCTCCTCAAGATCTTTCTGAGTTATCTTGGGACGGGTGGGGTAAGGTATCCTAGGAACATAGACACGTTGAGGTGGAGGTGCCGTGTCTTATTCTTATTTCTCAACTATCTCGGGCTCAGTCACATCATCCTCATCCAAATCAACAACAACATCAGCATTCTCCTTTCGCTTCTCTACCGGTTCCAAAGTTTTACCACTCCTTGTTGTGATTGCATAGACATCTGCAATCTCCTTGCCTTTCCTAGAGTTTTGTTCTCCACTAGTCGGTAGTATACCTTGTGGTCTCCTTTGTGCTTCAGCGGGCTGAGCCAACTGAGAATCCACCAATTTCAAATGTGTTGAGACAGCTTCGAGCCTCCCATTCAAATCTGAGTATAGGCTGTCTACTTTCGTATTCAGCTCGGATACATATTTCTGTTGTTCGGATGCAGTTTTCTGTTGTTGCACTAGCAGCTACTGCATCATTGTCTTCAGCTCATCCTGAGGCGTAGGGGTTGGAGCTGGTGGAGCCTGAAGGTTAGCAGGTGGAGCTTGATAACCATTAAACAGCTGTTTCTGCTGATGGCTCCCAGAGAACGTCTTCGGAAAACCTGAACTTTGAGATACCAGATTTTGTTGAAACTGCGGCTGCTGAAACCCTTGAAAGTAATTATGCTGGAACCCTGAATTCTGCGGATTCTCGACATTAGAATTTCTGTAAGAGAAGTTTGGGTGATTTCTGTAGTTTTGATTGAATATTGTATTCTGTCCAAACTCATACCCCCTACATAGTTGACTTCCTGAAAATCATGTCTATTTTCTTCTGCCATACCCTGAAACTGGATAACATCGGCGCCGTTTTCAACTAACTGAATTCCTCTCTGATTTGCCTTCATAAGCATGCTCACTTGTGCAGTCAACTCTTCTATTTTCTGAGCTTCTATGCTGCTGACTTTCTTTGACTTGTCATACTCTGAACTCCTCATTTTCGAACTCGCAGCCAAGTTCTCAATCAGTTGATATGCTTCTATCACGCTCTGAGTCATGAAATTTCCGTTACTCGCAGCATTTAGAGAATGCTTGTATTCCCAGCCTACTCCATTATAGAATATATTCAGCATCTATTCATCAAAGTATCCATGGTGAGGACACTCCTGTCGGTACTCTTTGAAACCTTCCCATGCCTCATTAAAGGATTCTCCCATCAGCAGCTGAAAAGTGATGATCTTGTTCCTCAAGGCAGCTGTCTTAGACTTGGTGTAGAAGTGGTCAAGGAAACATGATCTGCACTTTGTCCATGATCTAAAAGAAGCTGGTGGTAGAGATTTAAGCCACCGCTGAGCCTTATCTGCAAGTGAGAAAGGGAACAACTTGAATTTGACGTAGTTAGCTGGTACTCCATTGGACTTTGATGTGCCACAAATCTCCTCAAAGTTATCTATGTGGTCCATAGGATTTTATGATGGCAGTCCATTGAAAGCGTGCTGCTTGACTAGAGCTATCATTCCTGGTCTGATCTCGAACTCATTCCCCTGAATCTCGGGCGGACATATCACTGCTCTGTTCTGATAGAACTGGTGGGGCGTGTCAGAGTCTCCAATGGTACGAGCTGGCGGTGGAACTGCCGCTGGTTGTTGCTGCTGTTGCGCTCTCAACCGTTGTAACTCTTCTCGCATCTGTTGCATTTCAGCAGCTTGTGCAGCTGCATTGTCAACCTCAGGTGGGTTTTCGCGGAGATCGTCGTCCATAGATTCAAATCTCTAGAGGTTCATCTGAAACACACCAAACAAGCAAAAGAAAAACGAAATAAGTAAATGTCTTAGACAAAACTTCAAATTTAGAATCAAAAGTAACGCTATTGGTCCCCGGCAACGGCGCCAAAAACTTGATACAACGAGTTTTAAACCCAAGAATAGACTGTAAGTGCACAGACAATCACAGTAGTATAGATGGGATCGAATCCACAAAGACCAAGTGCTACGTTTTGAAACACAAAGAAAGTTATCAAGCTAAGACGAAGAATAAAGATTGTTTTGATTTTATGAATCTAAAATAACTAGACAGCAAATTAAAAGCGATATAAATCAATGAATTAAAACGCTAGGCACTAGGGACTTCGGGAATTCAATACTCAGGAATCAGATTTCTATTCAGGAACTAACTTAACATGCATCTTAAACTCAATCAGAACCGACTAACCGACCCACTCTCGTGACGATGGTTACTAATGCTTAGAGATCCGAGCGTATAAGCTCTCGCTTGATCACGGCTATCCTAAACAAGCACTAACAAGATGGATTGATATGTTCACGAATCCTAGCGACTAAACTCTCGTTTGTTCTAGGTAATCCGCTCATCTAGGTCTAATCCGGTGATCTAGAGACTTTTTGAATCTAGAATCTAACCCTAGTTCATAGATTAATTTATCAAGTTAATCTAAGCATGATTAATAACCTAGATGAAGATGGTAGATGATTGACTATCCTATTTGAATCCAATTCCAAATTCTGAAAATCCCTAAGAACCCTAGCACCTAACCAGGGGATTACTCACACATAATTGAATTAAACAAGCAAATAAAGAATAAGAATTGCATAATGAAACTGAATTGAATTAAAGAGTATAAGGATGAGAAAATCTTCTCCAAAATACAAAAGATCCAAAGTGTCGAGAGAAAAGGAGGCTGAGAGAGTTCTTAATCTCCAAAAAACGTGTCTGTCTCAAAACCCTCAAAAAATACTTTAAACCCCCGATTTTACACAATTTTCGGGTGCATTAATGTTTAGCGATCGATCGATCCCTAAAGGCGATCGATCGATCCCTTCATGAGAACGGTCGATCGTCTTGATTTGCCCGGTCGATCGAGTCGCCAGTCGGTGCGATCGATCGATCTCTAAAGGCGATCGATCGATCCGTTCATGAGAACGGTCGATCGTCTTGATTCGCCTGGTCGATCGAGTCGCCAGTCGGTGCGATCGATCGATCCCATCCACCGATCGATCGATTGGTTGCTGGAAGACTGATTCTTCATGCTTTTGCTCCAGCTTGCTTCTCGTACGCACATATCCTCATCTGGATGCTTATTAACCTGAAAAGACTCAAAACTAGACCAAAAAGACATAAAAAGACTCTAAACTCTAGGACTAAAACTCTAGAAAACACGAATATATCAGGAAGCATCTCTTCAATACAGGTTTCACAAAAAGAAATGCATGCTTCTTCTTTGTCCTCGATCCATTGCGAAAGTTCGGTATTGATAGACTCCACACGTGTTGCCTCAACAAACCTTAAACCTTGAGTGCTAGCATCCATCTTGATGTCAATCATGCGAATGCTCTTAATAAATTTTTCTTGTTCTTCCAACATCAAACTTCAACAAGTTGCAATTCTCTTCTTCTTTTGAGATTTTGGAAGAATAGAGTTCTCCATAGCCATACTCCATGTTCGAAGATAGAAACTAGGGGTGGGCATCCGGTTCGGTTTAATCGGATCTCCGATAACCGAACCGAATTAGATCGGATTCGGATTTCATTTGAGATGATGAAGTAAACCGATCGGCGCGTTTAATTTTGGGGGTCGGTTATCGGATCGGATCGGATCGGATCGGTAAGAGATAACCGATTGGATTAGTCGGTTTGGGGAGACACCAATAAAAAGAAAAAAAAACCTAGATCTATTTTCAGTTTTCTAATATGTTGCCTCCAACTTTTTTTTTCTCCTCTTCTCCAACGCTTCTTCCTTCTTCTTCTTTCTTCTACAAACCTTCTTCTCCTCCATTTTTTGTTATTTTATGATCTCTTCTTGTTTTCTTTTATCTGAAAAGCCACTACGATTTTTCTCCGGTATCGATTCCACCGTATCACCACCGTGTCGTCACCGTGTCGCCATCTTCTTCAACATCTCTTCTCGCCACCGTGTCACACATAGATCTTTCTCTATGTTCGCTGTTCTTCTTCTTCACCTCACCGTTGTTCTTTTTCGCTTCATCGGTTTGACTTGAGATTGTAATTAGTTTTTGGTTCCAATTATGTTGTAGTTTTGTTGATTTTCGGATTGAATTATCCGATCTATGTAACTTTCGGATTGAAATCGGAAGTGTTTTATTTTCATTGATCCGATCCGAACAAAATTTAATCCGATCCGGTTAAACCGAGATTTTATTTCGGATCAATTCGGCTAATTTCTCAAAACAAAAAAAAATCGACTTTTCGAACAAACTGATCCGTATAACCCGACTAAACCGAATGCCCATGGCTAATAGAAACCTTTCACAATATCCACATTGGTTCCCTTGAGCATAGTTCTAATCCGGTTGATACTTTCTTGAGGTGGATGATTCATAAGCTCCTTGATAGCTTGTGGAGAGACAAGCCATCCCTCGTTCTTGTTCTTCCAATATGAACTTCAACATAGAATTCATGGAGAAATAATTCTCCCTTCTCCCTTGTGATTGTACGTTTCAAGAAGAACAAACACTTGAAAGAAGACTTGTAACCAAACAAACAAAAATAAATCCTTAGGCTAATATCGAATCTAAATCCTAATGGCTAATTGCAATTGTCCCCGACAACGGCGCCAAATTGATAAACGACGTTTAACGGTCTAAAGTTATCAATTAACCTTGTCGTATGTGAGTACTTAAGGATAGATATCCACAAGGACAATATAACCAACACACTAAGATTTCAAAGATCCTAACTTAATTTAAGGCAAAAGAGAATTTTGGTTTTAGAAACTAAAAGAAAGCGGTAAAAAACTACTAACGACTATGAAATTGAGATAAGGATAAAATCGAACTTCCGGGATTGATAGATGAAATGGGTGATTGACTTCTAACTAGTGAGTTTGACTCTCCCTCTTAGAGATAAACCATTGGCATTAGAGAATTAAGATCAACTAATCCACTCTTATGGTATTAATCTCTTCAATGTTCATTTGATAATCAACTACTCTCATAGGCTACCAAAATGATCATTGAGCATTATAAACAAGCTAAACAAGCCACTAAACATCCTTATCAACTATTCTCATAGGCCTGAAATGCATAGCTCTTGAAAGATTTGACTCAAGCATTTTAACAAACACCTTGTGGGCATGAAAATGCAAAACATCTAGACTAACAATCTCTTACCTGATCTAGCATTAAGAACAACCGAACAAACATAAATTCTAAAGGTTACAAGCCTAAACAACACTAATCATTAATCAATCACCCTAAATCTACATTCCCAAAAGCTCAAAAAAGACTACTCACTCAACATCATAAAAACACAAATCCATTGGTTTGGATGAAGCATAATCATGATAATAAAGATAAGTAGTGAAGGATTGAAGAAGAGAAATGATTTTGATACTTGAAAATATATGGATTAAGCACAAAGTCTTCTTAGAACCTCAAAGAGGTTAAGAAAGAATTCTAAAAATCAAGCATAAGTTATCTAATTAGGTTTAGAGTATTTATAGTCAAAGATAAAAGAGAGTTGGTTCAATACATAATCAACTGATTAATTTCAGATTCAGCTTGAATTTGACCGGTTAACAGTTTGAATCAGATCTTCAGATGCGTCCCATCAATCTGTCTTGGTCATTAATTCTGACCGCTGGAGGCCATCGGTCCGTCTTGACCGCTGGGAATGCCCATGCAATTCACCAGGTGAAATTTTTGAATCTCCAGCAGTGTATTTTGGCCGCTGGTTCTGACCGCTGTGCACTAATTCGGTCCTAACTATTTAACGGCTCATCCAAATGACTCGAGACTACCTCCATTGGAAAGCTAACTCAAATTCCTATAAGTTCTATCAAGGGTTCTGGAGCTGAAACGCAAAAGAAGGTCTTCCTCTGAATTGATATTTGAGACACTTTGGAATGGTTCTTGAACATTATTTCTCTTATTTTCTTATTTTCCACTCCATTTGATCCATTTTCTTGCAAATCTCACCTCCAATACCTAATAACAAAGATTCATATGCAAAATGCATCTAATACTCTAAATATGCAATGAAACACACATGAAAACAATGAGAAATGAACTCTAAAACAATGTAAAATTGCAACATATCAGCAGGATCCGGGAGAGAAAGGTGAACGAGACCGAAGCTCAGAGAAGAAAAATGGGTCACAGCTAAGAGGAAGAACCACCCAATGATAGAACGCATAGACAGAAGCAGAGGAAACCAGGTGTGAGAGATGAAGAGACCCTGACGCCGGCAAGCCACAGCTCTGCCGGCGTCAAAGACCGGTGACAGATGATGCTCCTCGATTCTTGTGCCTGGGAGGCTAGGGTGAACTGGTCACTAGAAAATATATTTTTAGCATCAATTTTTTAGCGTCATTTGTATAACTGATGCAAAAAAAAAAAAAACACTTAGAGTCATTTTGGTAAAGTGACGTTAAAAGATTGACATTTGCCTCAGTTTTACATGAAATGATACTAAATTTAAGATTATTTATATTTTTAATGTCATTTATTTTAGGGAAAATCTCATAAAAACCTCCAAGATAGATAGCACTTCCACTTTAAACCTCTAACGTTTAGTACTCCCACTTTAAACATCCAAATTGAAAGTTTTGTTAATTTAAACCCTCCACGAGACTTTAGGGTTCGCGCCGACAATTTAGTTAACAGAATCGTTAACACCGTTAACGAAACTGTTAACTCCGTCATTTATTTTAACTATGTGCTAATTTCTTTTGTTTTTTAAGGGCAATTCTCAAAAATAGCACTAAATAAAGTTTTTGTTCCACAAATAGCATAAATTTTTATTTAGGAAAAAAATAGCATTTTTTATTAAAAATTAATTTTCTTATATAGCATAAAATCTCCTAATCTCATATTTTTAGGGTTTAGGGTTTAAAAACCCTAAACCATACATTTCACTCCAAACAAACTATATCCTAAATTCTAAAATATTTAACCCAAACAAAAAATTAAAATTTTTGTTTTTTTTTATAAAAATGATATTTTGTCCTAAATAAAAATGAGTGTCATTTATGGAACAAAAAACTTTATTTGGTGCTATTTTAGGGAATTTCTCTTTTTTAATTAAAACAAGATTTTAATAATTCAAATCATTATTTTATATAAATTTTTATTTTTAATAACTTAAATAATTAAGAAACTAAAGTCAAAATTAAAAAAAAAACTAAAAAATAGAAATGCATCTGTGAGTATAGTATATTTTTGAGTTATGTGGTTCAGTTACATTAATATATTTATGGATTTGAATTATTTATTGGTTGCTTTAAATAGGAGGTCTACATGTATAGACCAAATGCTGAGGAGCGGAAAGAGAAGAATATGCCAGAAACCCTATTTCTGAACATCTTTCTGCGCACACCATGCTTTTTACAGGTAAAGCTGTAGATAAAGATGGTGTTGCCTTTGTTCAATTCCAAGACACCACGAAAGGTGATCTCAATAATGGGGATAGGGGTTTTATCCGGTTTATGAGACATGATCCTTGCCCCGTTATTGAGTTGGTCCAAATGGAGTTTTTGCCTAATTCAGAATATGTAAGCCTCTTAAGCTTTTTGTTTATAGATGATCGGATTCAAAGTTGCATGTAATTTAACTTTTGTTTTGCAGCCGATACTATAGGATGAGAAATCGGACTAGAAGTGAAGACGAATCATTGTTATTTGTATTTCCATTTTGAGTTCTCTTTAGGCATATGTCTGCACTTGGCTCGTTTTTGCACACTTAAACCTATGTTTCTGAAGCTATGTCTCTCTTCTTTTTGTCTGTTTAACGTACCAAACCATTTCTGCATCTTTATATTTCAAACAAAATGCTTACCTCGCTAATAAGTTCAGCAGCTATTCCATAATACCCCTGGTTATCTCGTTGAAAGTGCCAAGCAATAACTCCTCGTCTCCTCCCTTGTTTCGTGCAAAAAAAACCAATCCACACTTCAGAATGAATACCTTTAGAGGACGCAGTAGTCATCAGTCAACAATGAATTGAAATCAAAATAATAACTAAACCAATTCGTAGTGCTGCTTTATTTTTTTTTACCTGTACTAATTTTTTTTTTAAATGTGTAACCCACGCGACTCGAACCAGCAACATTGTTTTAGACCCAAGTATACAAGGTCATTTATCAATTGATCCCCCCACATATTCCATGTCTACTACTCAAATATTAACATGTATAAACCGATGTAAGTAGAATAAAATTGTGGGAAAATAAAAAAATGGGTAACCGACGAAATTCGAACCCTCAACATTTATTTTAAGAGCGCTCAAAACCAATCAATTTCCATAAATCTTTCAATTGGTGCTACTCAAATATAACATATATTATCTAGCTAAGTAGGCCGTATGAAGAAAATAAAAAAATGGGTAACTCACGCAACTCAAACCCACCACCGAAACCCGAAAAGTCATAAAATAGTAAAATACCAATGGATTCTAAATGTATTTATCCGAATTATCCGAACCGAACCCGAACCGATTCGAAACCCAAAAAGTATATCCGAATACCCAAAATAAAATTATATATCCAAAAATAATAGTTATATTTAGTTATAATGTAAACCTAAGAATACTAAATAACAAAAATATACTAAATTATAATGTTTCATGATTTTTTTTTGTGTGTTTTCAGATACCAAAGATTTTCATTTTTGCTGTGTTTTCCCCTACAATACCTATTGCAATATATCAATACGATATTTTCGTCTTGAATACAGCATAAGATGTATTCCAGGTTCGCTTTTTTTTATTTTGTTTCAACCGTCGGCTTGGTCACTCGGTCAATTTTGTCATTTTTTGGTTCCGTGCCTTCAGCTTTGTTGGGTTTATAGTTGAAATCAGGGTTTATCGTTTTTTTCTTTTATCATCCGTGAGATCGAAGGAACAGTTACTCGGGGTTCTCTTTTGCCTAAATGGATAGTGTTCAGATTAGTAATTTTCATTACCTTCTTTCGTGTTATTTAGATTGACGAACTCAACGTCAATTACCTACTTCGAAGAAGCTGAAATGAAAAAAGGTAAAGCATATATATAAACAAAATATTGGGTGGTTTGAATAAGCTTCTAGGTAACACAGAACGAACTTAAGAGCTTTTTATATGTTTACTGATGGGAAACTGATTTATGATCCACTTAGATGAAAGACTTGCCATTAGTGCAAGTTAGTGCACTTTGCTTTAACTTAGACAATTTAGCTTGATTTCGTTTTAGATTGAGACAAGATTTATTAATGCTTTACTGTGGGGCACAAAATTTTTATTGTTTGTATTTATGATTTTTGTTGTTTTTCTCAGTTGTCTTAACTTTCTACTAATTTATCAAAATGACCGTATATAAAATACTTCATGTTTGGCCTATGTAAGGTGTATTTTTTATGACAGTTTGTTAATTCACTTAGTGTGCTAATGTCTTATTTTGAAGGAAGAGGAGATTAGACTTGCTAACGAAATGGAGTCTTCTTTATGGGATATGCTGCCTTTTGAAACGTGTCTCTTGGGAGGGGGGGTGACGGACTTAAATGTGGCCAGAGAAATCTATAATGCCTAGAGGGTGAGACTATAACGTCACTTGCAAAATTTATTGGCTTAACTATAGGTTATAGCCATGCATATTCTTTCTGATATTGTAGGGTCTGGAAATAAGGAGCTCATGGAACTCGGAGAAAAGTTGAGTATAGAGTTCTACACTGGCTAAAAACTTTATTTATACCTATAATCTGTTTTTGATGAATTGATACATTTTATAGGTGTTTTAGTGTACTAATGTTGTCGTCAAATTTATGAGAAAAGAATGCTAGGGTTTATTGCATCTTATAAACGGGTGATCTTTATTTTAACCCTAATCTATTTTGTAATGATTAGATATTTTTTTTTTCATTTGGGCAACAGGTCAGAAAGATAAGCGAGCTGCAACCCTATACTAAAACCAATCCACTCTAACCCTGAGAATTGCTGTCACCGGATATATAATATTGTAACTTTTTCTGTAGTTCATATGTATATTCGAAGATATGTACTTTTGGCTACTAAGGTATCCTGAATTTATGTCTTTCCACCTCTACATGTTATATTGTTATATGGATATCATGGAAGTTGAACATGACACTGGTTCTAACCTCATCCACTGGATAGTTTTTAGTTTAACCAAATATATCTGCAGCCTCTAGGCATGGCCTGATTAGAGCAGGAACTAAATCAACTTATTAACTAAATTTTTTCATGTCTGCGCCATTAGGATTCTTGAATGTGGATGATGATGAGATAGATAAGGATAATGATAAAGAAGAAGAAAATAACTATGTGCAGTATGGTGGGAAGCTATGGGATACTGCAGGTACAACCAAAGTGTCTGATTTAATTTTGCTACCTATGAGCCAAAGAATTGAAATTGATGACTTAGGCTCTTCTAGCTTTTGAAGCCCTCATACATTTATTTGTGAGTTTGTTGGTTTAATTGTGTCTTTGGGTCAAGAGGATTACAGTAGGTTGAGGCCATTGAGTTACAGAGGAGCTGATATCTTCGTCTTAGCCTTTTTCACTTATTAGCAAGGCGAGTTACGAAAATGTACTAAAGAAGGTAAATGTTTTAAATCATCCTTGAATTGGAATAGATTTTGATTGTGAACTGAATTTGGTGAATTTGAAAAGACAAGATTGTCTTCCCGAACCAGTTCTTTTACTTTTCTTGTATTGGTTCCATGGCTTTTGAAGATTGGAAAAGTATGATTCCTTTATTTTGCCTTATATACAGTTATGGCCTAAGTACCTGCAGATCTTTTTGATCAAGAAAATGTAAATGGAAACAAAGTTGTTGTCATGGATAAACTTTTCGCTGGGAAAACCTATAAAGAAACATCAAGAATGTTCTTTTAAACCTTGGTATGTCTCTCTATCAAACTAAATTTGCTCAGAACTTTGCTTGCAAGTTCTTGAATTTACCCAGAAAAATCTGTAAAGATCGAATCTTTGTGTTTGTTTGACCCTATGGTCTTTGCCAATTTCTCTTGCTCTAAAAAAGAAACTACATTCAAGTTGAACAAGCAGAGCCTTATGACTGCATAACCATAAAACCTCGGCCAAAGCTCACCAAATCTGTCTTTTAGATCAATGTTCTTTCACCCGGAAGATTCATCTTAGAGTTTCATGTAAGTAGTTTGATCAGACTACTCGCCGGAGATATTTCTGGTCACCGGAGAAATGCCATTCGATTTAAAACTTTTAACCCTTTACTTTTTGAGCTCTATTGTTGTATGGTGTTGGTTACTTCACTTGAAAGTAAATATTTTAGTATTCTTAATTTTAGAATACTATCTACATCATTTTTAGTTAGTTTCTTCAACTATGTGGTAAAACATATTTTACTTTTCCTTCATTTCTTAATATGTAATGAGTTTTTTTTTTCATTCTTACAAACTCTACGAATCTATTACAATCAGATCCATGTTTATATTGCGTAAATAACACCAAAACATGTTTGACAAAATATTTGTATTTGTTTCATAGAAGGTATGATCCATCTGTATTATAAGTTATTTTGGTGTTTAAATATTTTGTCGCAAAAATGTTGATTGGTGTTGTAAGCTGCTTAGCATGTTGTTGTAAGTACTTACTCTCTAAATTTTGTGATATTTTTTTCAGATTGTTGTGGGGCTAATGTTTATGCAACAACTATCAAGAACCACAAATTTTTAGTAACTCCCCACACCTCTATGTACCTCCTCACAGGTGGACACAACGGATTGGGAAAATAACTCTACTTAGCTTGGGTTGTTAGAACTTAGAATCATGAGGGAAATGGTTGGTATGTTGTACTATGTTATTTTCATTCAATAAACCATTAAGGTATAAACACCAAAAATCACAACCATCTCTGAATTGTGATGATAAGTCAAAGCTTACTTATATATGTTGCAAATAAAAATACCAAGGAATGATGAGTGAATTTGGGATGCCAAAATATGAGAACTCAACACTATAAAAGTTTGGGTGGCCATATAAACACAAACTTCCAGACTTCATTTTGACATTTGGCCTTATCTACACTGCTTTGAAGAGCTAACTACTTTATAAAATAATGCTTTGACTAAATAAATGATATATTTTGTTTCTTTTAGATTTGTTCACATGGACTTTTAGAATTTCTTGCTTATGATCGCCCAAATAATTCAGAAAAATGTTTGGCTTTTGTGTTGCGAGATATATAAACAGTGAATATATCTATCACCTTGATATTATATTTTCTTTAAAGTCTTATTAAAAGATTGGTGATACAGTGGAGAGACTATACGGTGTATGGCATGGGGTGTCGTCGCTGATAAAATATCTTATAAGATCGAAGTATCTGGTGATTCTATATTGGTTGTAGCTTTAAGGTGGTGGGGCGTCTATAAACGCTCTGAAGGTATATCTACATAATATTTTTGTGTTAATTTTGGTTGTCATGTGTTATTTTATTTTTTTAATATATTTTATATTTTATTTTTAGGTCTGCCAATTATTCAAATTCGTGGTAATGTATCAGATATCATGTTTAATCATGATCTGAGTAAAGTTATTGAGCTACATGACATGTAACAGTCCAACCAATTATTATTTTCTCATTTTTTGGGTTTGATAATTTTAAGTTATTGTTTTAAAATTATGTTGGCAGATTAAACGCTTTGCGATTTTCAAGTATGGATTGATTATTGGAGTTGTTGTTCTAGGTTTTCTTCTATGGAATAAGCATTGAGTGTTTGAAGAATGTGCTTATGATTTTTAATTTAGAAGTGGTTATGTTGTTTATTTAAATTCTTATCAATTATTTTATCAGATAATATTTTATTTTTTGTTATTTTTAAACTTTAAAACAAAACAAGTTTATTATTATAAACAATTAATAGATTTTGTGATTATAGTTATTTGAAAATGATATACATATTTTGTTTAGAAAAAATATATTTTTCAAATATTTTGTAAACAATATTAAACAATTATGTTTCAAATAATTTAAACAATATTAATTTGCAAAATTACTAATAGAATGTATACCCCGCGCAAGGCGCGGGTACCTCTCCTAGTTATAATGTATACCTAAGAATACTAAATAACAAAAATATACTAAATAATATGAATATCTAAAAATATTTAGTTATATTTGTCAAAATTATACAATTGTTTTGCAAAATTTAACCAAATTTTATTAAAATTGTTTTTTTTTAAATTAAAATTGAACAATTTTGTTATTAAAATTGAACAAATTTTTAGTTTTTTATTATCCGAAATCCGATCCGAACCCGCACCTATCCGAACCGAAACTGAACGGAAGTGTCATAAAACCCGAACGGATAGTAAACTCTCCTACCCGAATTACCCGAATCCGAAAAAATCTGAATTGAATCCGATCCGAAATCCGAACGCCGAGGTCTACCCACAACATTAGACACATCAAGGCTCATATATGCACGGTCATTACCAATGGATCCTACACATCTTTTATGTCTACCATTCAAATATTACTATATATAAACCGATGTAAGTTGTATGAAATTGGGAGAAAATAAAAATAAGTTAGGTTACCCACGCAACACGAACCTTCCCCCAACATTGGACACATTTAGAATTTTTTATGCACGCTTATTACAAATGGATCCCACACATCTTTCATGTACCATTCAAATATTACCATATATAAACCGATGTAAGTTGTATGAAATTGGGGGAAAATAAAAATAAGTTAGGTTACCCACGCAACACGAAACCCCAACATTAGGCATATTTAGGATCTTTTATGCACGCTTATTACCAATCGATCCCACACATCTTTCATGTCTACCATTCTAATATTAACATAAATAAACCGAAATAAGACATGAAATTGGGGAAAAAAAAATGCGACTGATCTCTCTGTTCTTTAAAGTTGTTGAAGATGTTAGAACTTGTGTCAAAGATTTTGCTCTTCTGTACGGACTCTTCCATGATAGCTTCCTTCTCAAGGTACTCATAGAATAGATGTGTTGGTGATGATCTTTGTGGAGATTTGAGAAATATATAGCTTTCATATTTTCTGTGGTTTATATAAGGTTTGGGCATAGTGATCTGGCGATGAAATTCACAACTCTTCTAACCATGATACGCACAATAATCAAAGAATCTTGCATCGGAAAAGGACCAACCTTTAGGTTCTAACAAGAGAAATATCACATCTTGTTTTTCACCGTATATTTATTGTTCTTCTATTAGAGATTTGCCGTATATTCAATATTGTACTAAGCATAAATCTTTTATAATTTACATCATAGAAATGAGAACTCAGACATGATATGATTTTAATGAAAATGTTTTCGTATGTACCTACCTAATCAACCGAACCGTAATAACTTTAAAAAAATCTTGACACAAACATAATACGTTTAACATCCAGACATAAACATCATAACTTTAACATCCAGCATAAATATCATACATAGGTAACCAAGGCATTGTATCACAAAGTTAAAAACGGCAAAGAGGTTCGTCGAGCTTTCTACTCCATAGTATCTTTGACTTCATATCTATAAAATAACCACGAAAGTTTTTACACTTTGTTACCAAGAATCAAGAATCAAGAATCAAGAATCGAGAAGATATTTACTAGAATCGGCGGCCACAAATGCTGTGGCCTTTGCGACGGCGGTGGTGGACAGTGGTTTTTCCAGAGCGACAAACAATCTGAACAACAACTTTGTGGCCTCCCATGTCGCTTCCACTAAGTTTAGGGGCCTTGTCTGCTGCTTCTTCTCCAACTAGAGACACTAGAGAGAAGCTGTAAACAATCTTTAGTTAGACTTTATTAACTTGAAAGTTGGGAACAAAATTGTTGGGAGGAACAAGCCACAAACCTCTTGTAATCCGTGACACCATCGATCTTTCCACATGAAGAGAAGAGTTCAGTAAACTTGCACTGGAGATCAGACTTACTAAGCGAAGTGTCATATCCTTGAACCAGTACCGTAACGCCACTGAAATAATTGGATTGCATGAGATATGATATATATAATTAACACATCTAAGAAAATAAATAAAATAAAATCCGTTTACTCTTCTCTGTCAAACGGGCAGGCCCTAGCAGAGACAGTCCATCCTTCCAGGTTACTTCCATTAAGTTGGATGGCCTTGTCTACTGCGCCTTCTCCCACAAAATAAATATAAGCACCTCTCCTGAGAGTATTATCACGACATCTGGTAATACAAACATCCGTGATCTCTCCACATGAAGCGTAAAGTTTTTTCAACTCACTCTCGACCTGTTCAAGAGGACGCCCAGTGTCATATCCCGAAACGACAATCCTCCCAATTTCACTACAAGCAAGCAAGAGATAATATTATCAAAAAAAAATCTTATACAAATACGAATCTCATTCAATCAATCAATCAATCAATCAATTTACCGTCTTTCTCGATTGGCTCCTTTCACTTCCATCCCCTAAGATTAATAAAACATCTATCAGAAATTCTATTCTTTCGAAACAGATCGTCAAAGACTGAATAAGAAGATAACCATAAGATAAAAGAAGAAGATTACTTTGTCGGCTGTTTCGTCCATGAACAAGTTGACAAGAGCGGCTGCGATAACCCTCAAAGATCTTTTACGGTTTTAGGAATCTAGGTCTGATATGAAGAAGGTATTTATAATTATATATATCTTTTTTTAATATCTATATCTATCTATGTTTCTCTATTAATGTTGCAATTGGATATGCCAAACTGTGAGTTAATGGGTTTTAGCCCATTTCATATTTCAGCCCCTGATAGAGTTTTGGCACTAGTAAATGGGATATGTCACAATTGGTGGTTAAAGCAAACACCATTGCATAATCTAATCTCTCACAAAGTCACATTGAAGTTGAATGGATCCCGGACGCAGAACGTGGATCCTCGGACGCGGAACGCACACGGGTGCGGTACGAAAAGCGGTAGCGGTGTAGCGGATCACAGCGGTACGGCTGCAAGTGCGGGGAACACGCGCCTGTAGAACATGGACCAACCTCATGGGCCGTAACCGAATATGACAATCCACTCAGATCACTCTGGTGCATAACAAATTTAAGATTATTTATATTTTTAATGTCATTTATTTTAGGGAAAAATCTCATAAAAAACCTCCAAGGTAGATAGGACTTCCACTTTAAACCTCTAACGTTTAGTACTCCCACTTTAAACATCCAAATTGAAAGTTTTGTTAATTTAAACCCTCCACGAGACTTTAGGGTTCGCGCCGACAACTTAGTTAACAGAATCGTTAACACCGTTAACGAAACTCTTAACTCCGCCATTTATTTTAACTATGTGCTAATTTCTTTTGTTTTTTTAAAGGCAATTCTCAAAAATAGCACTAAATAAAGTTTTTGTTCCACAAATAGCATAAATTTTTATTTAGGACAAAAATAGCATTGTTATTAAAATTTAATTTTCTTATATAGCATAAAATCTCCTAATCTCATATTAAACCCTAAACCCTAAATCATACATTTTACTCCAAACAAACTATATCCTAAATTCTAAAATATTTAACCCAAACAAAAAATTAAAATTTTTGTTTTTTTATAAAAATGCTATTTTTGGAGAACCGAGATTTCAGCAAGCCTTTTGTAGCGAATGCCCAGACTTCATGTGTGTAGGGGCATGAGAAGAAGAGGTGTTGTCTTGACTCCATTGGGTGCCTACAAAAAATACAAGAAGTATTTGCACCAACATTCCAATGAGACATGTGCTCACCTGTTGTTAAGCGGTTGTGTATTGCCAGCCATGCAAAGAGCGAAAACTTTGGGGTTGAGTACTTAAACCAAATGCCTTTAGTCAAGCTAAGGGATGGGCCTGCATTGCGGATTGCTTTCCCAGTTGCTTTAGAGTTGAAAGTGTTCTTGTAATTATCCCCCGAGTAGCGCCAAAGGGGAGTATCTGGTTCCGCAACACACCTCATTCTTTGTAATTCCAAGACCCTTTCTATTTCACATAGAGTTTCAGTTCTATGGCGGCGCCTACGAGTAGTTAACCATGCTGAAGCAACCGTAGATGTCAGTGGTATGCCTAGATCCACAACGCCTCTCGGCCCCAACATATCATAGATACATCCTAATTCCGACCAGCAGTCAAACCAAAAAGATGTTTGTTTCCCATCCCCAATGCGAACCTTATGGAAATCACGCGCTAGGTTTCGGGCTTTTAGGATTTTTCTCCACATCCAAGAACCCATAGTTGATGAATCGCCAATGGACCAGAATGACTCTTTACCGAGTAAGTTCATTTGTATCCATTTTACCCATAGTGAAGAGCTGGTTGAGATAATACGCCATACCAACTTAAGCCGAAACACTTTGCTTACCTCACTCAGGAGTCTAAGACCTAATCCTCCTTCATCTTTTGGCTTACATAAGTCCTCCCAAGCCATTTTCGTTTTTCGGATTCAGAGCTGGCCCGGACCAGAGAAAAGAAGAGCATAATTTTTTAATCTCCTTAAGACATGCTTTCGGGAGCTGAAAAGCCGATAACCAGAAATTTGAGATACTCATAAGTACTGAAGATATTAGCTGGAGTCTGCCTGCTAAGGATAAGAATCTTGTTGTCCATGTGTTTATTTTCCCCCTGATAGCGTCTATGAGCGGTTGGTAGGCTGTTGCCGTCATTTTTCTAGTGAGCAAAGGGAGACCCAAATATCTTACCGGTAGCTGGCCTAAAGAAAAAGGAAACCTCGCAATGATCTCTTCTCTTGTGAGGACTGTTACTCCAGCAAGGTAGAGAGTAGATTTTTCTAGACTTATTTTAAGACCTGAGTACCTTGCGAATATATCAAAAACTTCCAATATTCCTTCAATCGACCTGATTTTCCCGTCTGTAAACACCAAGATATCATCAGCAAAACTTAAATGTGTTAGACCAAGATTCTTACATTTCGGATGGTATCCAGTTTGTCTTAAACTCGCTTTTGGTCAAGGATAACACAAACAGGTATGGCGATAAGGGGCATCCTTGGCGCAACCCTCTTTTACTTTGGAAATATCCTACCAATTCGCCATTCACTTGGACCGAGAATGATGCTGTCGTGATACATAAGGAGATCCAATGTATAAATATGCTTGGGAAATTCAATGCTTTAAGGGTGTTTAGAAGGAAAGACCACTGCACAGAGTCAAAAGCTTTTGAAATATCTATCTTTATCGCACATCGAGAAGAAATAGATTCCTTATGGTAATCTCTAACCAACTCCGTTGCTAGCAATACATTCTCGATCAACAGCCTATCTTCAACAAAAGCATACTGGTTCATCGAAATAAGGTACGGGAGGGTACCTTTTAGTCGATTTGCTAGAGTTTTCGATATTACCTTGTAGATAACATTGCAGCAAGATATTGGCCGATAGTCTTTCATTTCCGTAGATGATTGCTTCTTCGGCACAAGTGCTAAAATTGTAGAGTTAATTCCTTTTGGGAGGAACCCTTTAGCAAAAAATGACTGAACCCCTATGATGAATTCTTTCCCTATAATCGGCCACACCTCTTTAAAGAATTCAGCATTATATCCATCCGGTCCTGGAGATTTATTATTGGGCATAGAAAATAATACCTTGTAAATCTCCTCCTCCGTAACCTCTGAGGTTAGCAACATATGATCCTCCTCTCTACACTTAATTGGCAACAATTCTTGAAGATTGCTTATGGAGATCCCGTCATAATCATGTGGGACATGTTGAAGGAAGTCCTTGAAATACTCCTCAGCCTCTTTTTTTATTCCCTCAGCCGTGTCCATTAATGTTCCATCTCTTCCTTTTACTTCCCGTATTGTGTTTTGAGTTGCCCTATAAGCTGACCTTGTTGTTCGATGAGGGATTCTCGATTCCTGTGTGCCTCTTTTTGATGTGGCATCCTTCTGACTTAAGGGTTGGTTGATCTCTGATTTTTCCAATGCTGTTTCCGTTAGCTCTTCATCATTTTCTTGGTTATTAAGGACACTGAATCTTGATGGGGAAACCGTAACTTGAGAGTCATGGGTCACCTTACTTATTTTTCGCGATTTTGTTGGAGAGACCTTTTGCCAAATTTCGGTTCCAGCGGACCCATCCTCAATGTGCTCACCCACAACACCCTCGTCTACATCTACATATATAGGATGTGTTGAAGCTTGGAGCGAATCGTTTATGGTCGATTTTACAGATATTGTTCCAACCATTTTCTCCTTTGTTGAAACCGCTAAGTCTTTTCCATTTTCTAATGGAACACCCATTGGTGAAACGTATCCCCCACCCACATCTGTACCTTCCCTTACAGGATGTGGAGGATCTTGTTGAGTTTGACTTATTTCCTTTCTCGCCAGCTCATTTTCTACAACTGGTTTTGTAGCAGTAGGTCTAGCTTGGAGTGTTTCTCCACGCTTAAGTATAGAAATTTGGTTTGTGGGACTTTTCCTTTCCCGACACACATCATCGAAGTGGCCCCATTTCGAACAGGTTGTACACATTGGTGGTAACCACGGGTAGGAGTAGAGAACTTCAGAGATCACTTCAAGCTTTGTCTTGAAGTTAAAGGATTTCTTCAGCGGTTTTGTCAGATCAACCTCGATAAAGACTTTGGCCTCATCGAATTGTTTGCATAACTCTGTTTCTGGGTGTAGCCTCTTTGGTTCACCCACAACACTTGAAAGGAAACTTAGTCCTTTCCAAGAGAAATACGATGGAGGCACTTGCTTTAGCTCAACCCACATTGGAATCTTTTGAAGAGCTGGCTGCGCTTCTTCAATAATTGGCCCATAGTTTGTGACAATCATGGGTTTATCCGCGATATTCCACATACTACGTCTTAGCACTCTTTCTCTGATGGTCCGATCCCTTATTCTGAACTTTATGGTTGTAGGATTTACCACATAAGCATCAATCTTGACAGATTTGTTTCCGTAAGTCCATATTTTGTTAACTATGACATGGAATTTCACGATATGTGGTGCAGATCCTGGGAATTGTCCAATGATTAAATCTTACCATAGCGGTGGTGAGTCGGTTAAGATCTCATCCGGAACAATGATGAACTGATCTCCCTCTTCCAAGCAGGTGCTCAAATCATGCTTTTGTAGACTTGGTCTCTTTTGAGTTGCTGCAGAAAGGTATGATTTTCTCGCTTTACCCTGCAACTCCCTAACCTCTGCATCTTCTTTTCCTTGAGGCTCTATGAACCCTAGGACCTGAAGCTCTGTAGGAAGGTTCCCGGGGACAACCTCTGAACCAACAGTGACAAGCTCTGTAGAGGTCAGAGCTGAGCCTATTGTGGCCAAACTTCCTGACCCTGGCGCTGAATGCCCTTTCCCTGAAAAGACTTCCGCTAAATTCTCTGATCCTGCAGCCATTACCTCTGAAAATGAGACCCCTTATTCCAAACCTTCTGATCCTGTCTCTGAACCCTTAACAGCCACTGAAACCTCTGCAGCCAAACCCTCTGAACTTTCTGAAACCCTCTCAACCACTGAAAACTCTGCAGCGAACCCCTCTGAACCTACTGCAACCTTCTCAACCACTGAAAACTCTGTATCCAAACCCTCTGAACCCTTCTCAACCACTGAAAACTCTGATCTCTGAGTCTCACACATCGAATCCTCAGACTCCTTTTGTGCCCCTGTACCCGCAGCTCTTGCGCCTGAAATCTCTGAACCCACAGTCACTGCTCCTGAAACTTGATCTACCGTCGAACCGCAGACTCTCGCAGAACCCAAAAAAAGAACCCTCGATCAAACCAAAAGCAGTCAAAACCGTACCCACATCCGCAGAGATGGAACCAGAACTCCCCGCTACAGCACAAAGACGCCCATCAGATTTCTCGTCAGCCATCCTCGCCGTGAGGGCGGCCACCTTGCCAACCAAGCTAAGAGAAACCCTAGTCTCCTAAACAATCGCCAAATCGCCTTCCTTAGCTAAACGCACCGTTTCACCCTATGTTCTTAATTTCATACAGTCAACACATTCATTTCTCCACTTGCATGTTACTATATTTTATTTGTAACCTTTTACTTTTTTTTTTACCATGTTGGTGGTTACTTACTGTGAAGATAAATAAATAACATTAACACAACAAATACATCTGGACTGTATTTTTTCTTTGAATTTTTGCTTGATCTATGATCTGTTTTAAATACAAATGTTTTTGGAGAAATTAAAACATATATGAAATAGTAAAAACAAAATTAGCAATAGCTAGTAACCATAATCCATTGATTCAGATGTTCAATCATCTTCAAACTATATAACCGAGGTCTTTATACTTACAATATGTTATTTCACAGGCATGTAGTGATATTTCATATATGCTCATGAAGCTCGGTCATATAGTTTGAGGATGACTGAATGTCTTCTATATGACCGAGCTCGTGACGTTCTTAAACTTAGTCCGCTTTTTCTTATTTTGGGGTTTTTTAAATTGTGCAATTCTTAAAAAAAAAAGAACTAAATGAAGTTTTTGTTCCACAAATAGCATAAAACTTTATTTAGGACAAAAATAATATTTTTATTAAAGATTAATTTCCTTACATAGCATTAAATCTCTTAATCTCATTCCACCACAAATAAACTATACCCTAAATCTCTCAAAATCTTCAACTCGCAAAACCAGCATCTTTCAGCGACGAGGCCGGAGTGCGGTGGCTCCGACAGCAACGACTACGGCCTCCATTGAAAATCCTTTTCTCTGCTCTTTTGTGGCGTCTGGAGGTGGTAGATTGGCGTTCTGAGGCGGCTGGATCTAGGAGTCGGTGGCGTTTTGGGTCGCAGTGCTCGGCGGTCCCTCTTATGTCATCGTCCTCCTCTTCTTGTCATCCTAGAGATTTTCCAAGCCGGTTTCACCTCTTTTGCTGCTTCTTTTCGGCGACGAAATCAGTTGAGATTTAGATCTGATGCGACGGAGAACAAGCGGCGGCGTGTTCGAGGGTTTCCGATGCGAGAGGACGGCACCGGCGTTCACCTCTGACTCTGCCCCTCGGCTTCCTGAGCAGTTCTGGTCTGTTCTCATGTCTCAGTTTTCTCTTTTTGGGCTTCGGAGCGATTGCTTTTCGGTGGTTGAGGCTTCGACTACGATGGGCTTTGCGTTGTCTTCGTCAGTGGTTCCGTGGCAGGTTTCCTCCGGCACCTCTGGTTAGCTTCTGGGATTGGACGGGGGTTTGGTCTTCTAAGGTTTCTGGCGAGGCCCTTGATGGCTTAGTTTTCCGGTGGCTACAATTCCACTTCTTTCGTTGCGTTTTAATGCTCTTGTGTGTGTGTTCTTTTACGGCTTGGTTTGCTGGTGCTTAAAGCGGAATTTCTCTACGGTTGGGATTAGTTTCGTTAAAGGCCCATATTCAATTTGGAGCGGTGGCTCGTGATAAGCGAAGAGTCGTGTCCAAAGTGACCTGAGATCTGGCGATTGCGACTGGACGAGGCCGAGATATGGAGATCCGGAGGCTTTGTTTGAGGGTGGCAAAGGTACCGAGATGTTAGATTTCGCCGAGATCTGATTGTTTCGGTGTTAGTTCGGCAGAAGTTGTAAGTTGTTAGGGTTAATTTTGAGTAACTATTGGAGCTTTTCCGACCTCGATTCGTAGCGAATTCGGTGCTTATTTTGGTCTCAACTTGTTTTTATTATGTCTCATTTTCTATTTTACTCCACCTGCGTGTGGTTTTTATTTTTCTTCGTTTCTGATCGGATTTATCTCTGATCGCATTTAAATTATCAATTTGTATCTCTCCAAATGGTATCTCTTTCAGGGAACTAAAGGAAATGAAAATCAGTATTAAAGAAGAAAAAAAAAAGTAAAAAAAACAAAAAAACTATACCCTAAATTCTAAAATATTTAACCCAAACAAAAAATTTAAATTTTTGTCTTTTATAAAAATGCTATTTTGTCCTAAATAAAAATGAGTGTTATTTATGGAACACAAACTTCATTTGGTGCTATTTTAGGGAATTTCTCTTTTGAATTTAAGAAGCATTATTAAACTTGTTATTTGATCAGGCCTGGTCCAAAGAACAAGCAGACTAAGCAATCACTTAAATCACCAAATTATTTTGAATTTTTTAGGGCCATCAATTTTTTTTACTGTAATAGATATATTTCAGAGGTTGAAAAATTAGTTTTTAACAAAATAATTATTTTAAAAAAAATAGTTAATGCAATTTAAAATCTTTTTTTTTATTCGGACCGTCATTTTCGTTGGACCGAGCCTGCCTTTGATATATATCTCAGACATCTAATTTGTTTTTGTCTATGGAATATGATAGGGGTCAAATTTACCCTGAGCTACTCTCTCAAATTAAGAGATCACTGTAGTATTTTGGGATCAAATCCACAGGGAATTGTTTACTCAATAGATTGTAAGAATAAATATTATGCTAAATCAGAAATATGGTAATGCGATAATAAAGCAGAAAAGTAATTAAAAGAGTTGGAAATCAATGGGATAAAGCGTTAGGCATCGGGAAATCTCAAAAATCATCAGAATTATGAATCAATCAATTATCGGGATTATAATATAAGAACCGTTCTAGAACTCAAATCACAAAGCTATAATTAACCAACTGTCATTGCGAAAACTATCTAAATCTAAATTCCAGAAAACCAACTGTCGTTGCGAATCCTAAGAATCTAAATCAGCTTTAACGATCGGGTTTGATATGTTCAAAAAATTCCTAAACCAACTGTCATTGCGAATAAGTAATGTTGCTTATCTAAGATAGATCAGGTTATCAATCTCACTATCGTGCCTAATCTATCAATCTAGCATCATAATCTAGGTCGCGAATCTAGACTAAGCAATTAATTCAATCCTAGATAAAGAACTCTAACAATTAATCCCAATAATATAATTAATTCAACAATCCATAGAAACCCTTGAAATCCCTAAACCTAACTATGAAATTACTCAGACATGATCAATGCAAAGATCATCATAAACTGAATAGATATCATATAGATTAAAGATCACAAGTACAAATATCAAGATCAAAAGAATAGAGAAAGAGATACTATGCTCTTGAAAGTCTGAAACTAGAATAATCCTTGTGTCTGATTAAACGTATATAAAACCCTAGTCTAAACATGTATTTATAGTGCTAAAATCGTGCAAGTACAGAATTAAGAAGTCTGGAAACTTCTGGGCTAATATGCAATTCTTCAAACTTGTCTCCGCGAAATCTGGGATAACGGTGTCGATCGACACCCATGGCTGGTGTCGATCGACACTCTTGCACAGGTTCGTCTCCGAACACTTCACTTCGCAGCAACTTCGTCGTATTTATCCAAAAAGCTCCAGAAATCATCCAAGTACTCCAAATGTGCTAAATACATGTAAAGAATCTAAAAAGACTCTAAAACAATATAAAGACTCAATAAAAGGACTTATATCGTGGCTTAAAACCAGTAAAAATTATGATATATCAATTTCCCCAGACTTAGCTTTTGCTTGCCCTCAAGCAAAACAACAATTCAGCCTGTGAAAGAGGTTTGAAAACAGAGAAACTCACCTTGCTTTAGAACACTGCAGTGATCGTTCATCGAGTAATCCACATACTACAAAACCAATCCAAATCGAACCACCATGTACTTCACCGCAGACTTTCGCAGTTTTTCCAATTCAATCCCACAATCACACAATATTAATCCATTAACCTTCATTGCTGGGTCTCATCTTTGTTTCCGAAGCCAAGAACCTTCTAGACTCATTCCCATACGATACCATGACAAAACAAACCGATACACACATAATTTTGGTATTCTTTCTCTCCCCCAGACTTATCTTTTTTACTTTATTCTCTTTTTGTTTTTGTTTTTGTTTTTCCGCAGTAATTAGAAGTCCTAGACGCGAAAAATTGATGGTGTTTGCCACCGAATTCCCGGTTCATTCCCCTATGAATATCAAGCACAAAGGGGGCAAGCGAATAATGGTATCACGGGAAAATCCTAACCTCGCTGCGGCCTTTGTTGATCATCTCTTATATCCATGTAAAATAATGAGGTAACGGGAAAATTTCCTACCCCTTTACACGGCTAAAAGAATCATCTCAACTTCACAAACCAATTTTATTTATCAAGGGAGAGGAATACCATTACTTTCTACTGCGGTTCTGTTTGTCAGGTATGAATGGCGAGTAAAGCTCTATGGACATCAATCACATCAATGAGATAAAAGCAAAAATTAGCTCGGGTTTACCGGATTTCTGCTGTAGATATGGGTGTTTCGAATCAACTTGTCAGACTTTGGTTTTTTCATTAGTCGGATTCTGGAGATGGTTCTGAAACAATGGTCACTTAGACAAAACAACCAAAGAAACAAACCAAACAAGGATCATAGTTTCGGTCAAAATTTTGACTCAATAAAACAAACTTGGACTGACTATAAAAAATTAAAAGAATAGTTAGTAACTACCTCCCCAGACTTAAACAACACTGTCCCCATTGTTATAGAAGCATGAGTTCGGTTAAAATAAGAAAAACAAAAAGATTGAATTGTAGTTAAAAAGTCGGAAAAATCGAAACCCTTACCTGTTATCGTGCACGGTGTCGAGCGGCACCAGATGATGGTGTCGATCGACACCTCATCTGAGTTATGAAATACGATGCAGTCATGTAAGGGTGTCGATCGACACCTGATGGTGGTATCGATCGACACCTCGTCCCAATACGAAACTAACTAAAGTTTCAGAATCGAAAACTAGGCAACGAATGTAAAAGATCCAACTGAATCACTGCAAAACAAATCCATAAAACACAGCAAAGACATAGTAGCATAACTAAAAGAAAAGATTAGTACAAACTGACTCAAAGAAAACATACAAATGACTCAAGATAAGAAAAGAAAAAGTCAAAGGAATAGAAAAACTAATCCTCATCAGAACTCGAGCCTGGAAGTGGTCGTGCAGGATGTCCTGGCTGAGGTGGAGAAACAGAGCGGCGGCGAGGCTGACTCATGCATGTGCACCGAGACATGGTGTCCCACATACGCTGCAAGCTGTCCACTACAAACCTCTGAAAAACTGCAGTCTCCATAGGGATCTCCGGAGCAATAATATGCTCAAATGGAGGAATAGAAGAAGGACCAGACTACCACTGAACCGGAGCATCCTCTACAACTAAAGGCGGTGCGCAAGATGAAGCTCCTCTGCGGAGTCTAGCTGATGGTGCAGTGCGGAGAAGACGGGAGTCAGGCTCGAAACGGAGAGACTGGCAATCCTCGGTGATAGTGGTGAGGTCACGCTGCGGCAACTGAATCACGTGAGGCCCATCAGCTGATCTGAAGCACCAGACCCAATCACTCTTGATCCAACACGCGTTCTTCAAGTAGTACTCATCCATAGAGCAACGCGTAGTAACGATTGAACAACTAGACGTATCGATCCTGAGGTGATGGAAGATAGGAGTCAAGAGACTCCCCACACTCTCGCGCTTGGTCCCGCGACCCAAAAACAGCTTCATCTTCAATGAGACCAAATGGTGAGCAAACAGGGCCCTGAAGTTGATGTCCTCAACTATCGGATAGTAATCCATAACCTCATCATTACACAAATCCCCAATCCCGTAGTTCAACAGAATCAACTCAGCTAATCTCATCTTCCTTGGCTCCATCTTACACAGAACAATATGAGAAATGATACGGGCGACATACCTCAGGACCGGATGCCGAATATCAGTATGTGTAGATGTCTTGGAGTCATAGCGACCTGTCGCAAACTGAGACCAAAAATTCCCTACATCCAAGAACTGAGCAGGAAGTGCTACTCCAGTGCAAAGAGGATCAAAACCATACAATCCGCAAAGCTCGGGAACAGAAATCCGATATCTAACTCCCCTAATCAAAAACGTGAGGGTTCCCTCCTGCGCAACCCTAACTATGTCATCTTGATAATAAACACGAGCAGTAGCAAGAAATTGACGTACCAAGTCCGGGAAGAGATCGTAATGTACGCCAGGCATGCTGCCCAAACCAATCCGCTCCACTAAGCGGGAAACACTGTCCCTAATACCCATACGTCTCATCACAATGTTATCAGCAATCCTCGTAGGCCGGAGATCAACTCTCAGCCACGCGTTGTAAAACAACTTGTCGTACTCGTCCCACGTCTCTGAAATCTCGCGGTAGACGCACTCGTCGCTCTCAGCGACTTCCTTGTCTGATTCCTCCCAAAACCGAGACGGAGCAATCCTCCTACCCTCTAATCTAGGCCATGGAGGCCTTGATACAACCCGTGGTGGCGTAGAATATGGCGAATCCGCCATGGATTCACGCGGGTTTGAGCTTTCTCCTTCATCTCGTCGAACTCGCTTTCCTTGACTTGCCATTGCTCAAAATAACCACAAATTGATACTAGAAACTGCTAGAGGATGGATTTCCGAGCCTATAGAGCTTTAAATCGAGCAAATCGGAGCAAAATTGAGAGAGAAATCGTAGATTGAAGATTTTTGGCTAGGTTTTGAGTTTGGGGGTGTCGAGCGATGTCTGATGGGTTTATATAGCCCGAACCTGCGAATTATGGTGTCGATCGACACTGGTGGTGGGTGTCGATTGACACCACTCAAAAACACAAAAGAAAATTAGTAAATATGTACACTTGCCGACTGATGGTGTCGATCGACACCATCGACCGGTGTCGGTCGACACTTGCAGCAAGTGTTGAAACCAAAAGAAAAATAATCGATAAATCCTAAGTATATGAACCTGTTGACCGATGGTGTCGATCGACACCATTGACTGGTATCGGTCGACACTTGCAACACGATTCGGCATTTGAGCCTTAAGTCAAATCAAATCCTAATAGAATAGATATTAAAACCAAATGAAAACGTATGTACACTTACCGGTGGGTTGCCTCCCACCAAGCGCTTGTTTAACGTCATGAGCTTGACTGCCACGACGCCTAAGCAGAGGGTGTATCATCCTGATGAACAGTGTGTCCATCCGGAGTCTTGGCATGTGCCTGATAGTGTTCACCCTCGATCCACTAACTATAAAGTCATTGCTCTCAGGACCGAGCAAGACTACAACTCCGTGTGATCTAACTTCTTTTACTATGAAAGGACCTGTCCAACTTGCATGCAAAGGCGTTCCAGGAATTAATAGTAAACGAGCGTCATAGAGTAATACCTGATCATTCGGCTCGAAAGTCCTGGAGTTGGACTTATCAGGAAAGAGTTTGGTTCTTTCCATATCCTGGGGGAGTGTACGTAGTCTACGTACTCTGTCGTCATGCAGTTTCAGCTTCAGAACCTTGCTCAATGCATCATCTATCGCTGCTTGTCCCTGCGCTTTGAGTTCTGGGGTGATAAGTGCTTTAGCTTTAGAAAAGGGTTTAGACATACCTTTGCACTTAACCTTATATTCGATAAAGTCGCCAACAAGTCTCTGATATGAGGCGTTGTGATCGCCTTGTCGTTTTCTGCATTGTGACGGGTGTTGATCGATACCAAAGAATGGTGTCGATCGACACTAGCGACGACGTGGGTCACTAGTTCAACATCGATCAATCTGACATGCCCAACAGCAATGTCATCGAGATGCTTAGCTTTTTCTAAAGAATCTCCACACTGTATCTCCTTTAAGCCTTTTCAATAGTAGCATAAGATCCTTTGCTACCTGCATTCTCAGGAATTGCATTGTAAAAGACATACTTATCGATGTTAGAAAAGCATACCTTTTTGTTTGGTAGATCGACAAGTGCACCGGCTGTAGCAAGGAAAGATCTTCCCAAAATCAAGGGCATGCTTCGACCATTGCTCATCTCCACAATGTGAAAATCTGTGGGTAGCAAACAATCTCCAATTTTCACCTCGAGATTCTCAATACATCCTTGCGGGGTTTTTGTTGAGGAATCCGCAAACTGAATGGATATCCGAGACTTCTTCAGTATTGTGATGCCTAGAGAATGTGCAATGTCCTTAGACATAAGGTTCACCGTAGATCCCAAATCACACATAGCATCCTTAAACTCAACTCCCAAGATGGAGCATGGAACAACAAATCTTCCTAGATCCTCTACTTTAGGCAATTGCCTCAATAACGGAGTAGGAATGTCACCTAAGTTTGTGAGCTTTTCTGGTAGCTTGCTGTGAAGAATCGTTGAACACTCGAGATGGATAAGATTCACAGCATCCTCAAACCAATCTCTTCAGCAAAGGCTTTGTTGATAACCTTCTTCACACATGGCAAATCACGAAACTCGTGAACTTCTGGAACTTGCAAACCAATCTTTGAAACCACAGCATTATAATCCTTGCAAGCCCTGGGGTATGGTGGAATAGGTATGTAGACATGTTCCTTGACAACCTTGGATGGTGGAACAATTTTCGGACTATCTTGCGAATGGTGTCGATCGATGCTAGTCAGGGGTGTCGATCGACACTGGTCATCGTGAGTGGACTTCATGTCGACCATGTCGGGTGGTGTCGATCGAAACTTGTTCCGAAATCATAGAATCTGCATCTTCGATCTCATCAGATGTACCAGCTAGGAACTCCTCTATGATTTGGTCGAAATCCTCTGCACTGATATCACCATCTAACAGTATTGCATTGCATGCATACCTTGGATTCGCATCTGTCTTTCCCGGAAGTGTGTTCTCTTGTCTTTTCATAGCTTCCGCAGTCTGAGCAACTTGAGTATCTAGCTTCTTGACATGGATGTTCAGATCGTTTATCTTGCCATTCAGATCAGTGTACATAGCATCCAGCTTCTCGTTGAAATCCACGGTAATCTTCTACTGTCCCTCTAGAAGTTGTTCAAGCATGGATTCCATCTTGCTCTCTTTGGTTGGCGGTGGAATGCTTTGGTAAGATGATGAACCGTAGTTCCTTGTGAACCTTCCACTGTTCTGAGAAGGTTGCTGATACTGAGGCTTTGGTGTGACCCTATTCCATGAATAGCTGCCTCGTGGACTGCCTCCATTGTAGCCTCGGTTACCTTGTGAGTTCCCAAAACGCTGAAAGCCTGTACCACTAACGAAGTTAACATCTCGTTCCTCATGCTCAGCAATCGGCTCGAATGTCTCAACCTTTGCAGCAAACTAAACCTGCTTCTTGCCTACGAGAAGATTATGAACTGTATCCAACTTAGCCTTAACATCAGCGATCTGCGATCCATCCAAGTTTCCTGCTTGTTTCTTCCAATCGAAATCCACATTCTTAGTGCTGTTGCTCAAAGATAAATTCTCAATCAACACTACAACATCTTCAGGATAATTAGTGTTGAAGTTTCCATTGCTCGCAGCATTCAGAGCCATCTGATACCTCCAATCAATGCCTCTAAAGAAAATATCGAGCAACTGAATCTCGCTGAAACCATAATGAGGACAATCTCGCTGATATGCCCTGAATCTTGCCCAAGCGGCTTTAAATGCTTCAGTTGGTCCTTGAGAGAAAGCTGATATCTTCATCCTCAGCTCCTCAGACCGTGCATCATCATAGAAGTTGCATAGAAAAACATTCTTCTTCTCCTCCCAAGTAGTCAAATATCCTGGTCTCAATTGCTTAAGCCAATAAGCTGCATCCCCAGAAAGTGAGTACGGAAACAACTTACCGAACAAGTAGTCATAAGAAACTCCATTAGCCTTGATGCTAGTGACCAGATCCTCAAACTTCTCGATGTGGTCCATTGGGTGCTCATGAGAAAGACCATGAAAAAGGTGTTGTCCTACAAGTGTGTAGTAAGCGGGCTTGAGCTCAAAATCGTTCCTCTGGAAAGGAGGTGGACGAATAGCACACCGATTAGCATAGAACTGCACAGGCTTATTGTAATCACCCAATGTCATTCCACGTTGAACCACAGCGCCAGCTGCCCTACGTCCAACATTCCCAGCATCATCCGCTGGTGGGTGTCGAGCGACACCTTGTGGATGGTGTCGAGCGACACCATTCACTCCTATGTTCCCGGCTTCAACTTCCAGTTGGTGTCGAGCGACACCATCATTCCCTGCCTGGTTGTGTCGATCGACACCTACCGGCAGAACAAGTTCTTCAACAGCCACTTCAATCACTTGGCCATTCTCATCAATCCTTTGGCCTGTGTCATTGTACGCATCTCCGTTTCCATCTCGGAGAACTCCAGCATCATCAGGTCTGACAACACGCAACATCTTAGTTCTTCGAGTTCTTTGCTCTAACGCAGCTAGCTTTTGATTTGGAAGGTTTACTAGCTGCATATTCTTGTTGCTTCGAGTTTTGCGACTAAGCATGCACCTGAAACACACAAGAAAAGAGAAAGAACAAAATCAGTAACGAAATAAAAGAAAAATTTAGACAAAATCTTAAACTTAAACCTAATGGTAAAAACAATTCCCCGGCAACGGCGCCAAAATTTGATAGGGGTCAAATTTACCCTGAGCTACTCTCTTAAATTAAGAGATCACTGTAGTATTTAGGGATCGAATCCACATGGAATTGTTTACTCAATAGATTGTAAGAATAAATATTATGCTAAATCAGAAATATGGTAATGCGATAATAAAGCAGAAAAGTAATTAAAAGAGTTGGAAATCAATGGGAGAAAGCGTTAGACATCGAGAAATCTCAGGAATCATCAGAATTGTGAATCAATCAATTATCGGGATTATAATATAAGAACCGTTCTAGAACTCAAATCACAAAGCTATAATTAACCAACTGTCGTTGCGAAAACTATCTAAATCTAAATTCCAGAAAACCAACTGTCGTTGCGAATCGTAAGAATATAAATCAGCTTTAACGATCGGGTTTGATATGTTCACAAAATTCTTAAACCAAATGTCGTTGCGAATAAGTAATTTTGCTTATCTAAGATAGATGAGGTTATCAATCGCACTGTCGGGCCTAATCAATCAACCTAGCATCATAATATAGGTCGCGAATCTAGACTAAGCAATTAATTCAATCCTAGATAAAGAACTCTAACAATTAATTCCAATAATATAATTAATTCAACAATCCATAGAAACCCTTGAAAACCCTAAACCTAACTATGAAATTACTCAGACATGATCAATGCAAACATAATCATAAACTGAATAGATATCATATAGATTAAAGATCACAAGTACACATATCAAGATCAAAAGAATAGAGAAAGAGATACTATGCTCTTGAAAGTCTGAAACTAGAATAATCCTTGTGTCTGATTAAACGTATATAAAACCCTAGAGAAAGAGAAAGAGATATTCCAAATGTGCTAAATACCTGTAAAGACTCTAAAAAGACTCTAAAAAAATATAAAGACTCAATAAAAGGACTTATATCATGGCTTAAAACCAGTAAAAACCATGATATATCAGAATACTCCATGTTAGTTAAGACCAAAAATGGTTGATAGTCGCACTCTTCCGTTTGATTTGATATTACATCTGAATGGATTTAAGGGATGTAATAGGTGTAACACTTCCTCTGTTTTGTAAAGATAAGATCAATTCAAAATGTAAAAAGTCTACTTAAAATAACTAGTACATATTCCTATAGACTATTTACATTTTGAATTGCTCTTATCTCGTTTGCACTTGACAAGATTCGATAAGAATGAGTTAACTAATTTGCATTCATTGGAAATATTAAAAACATAAAGGATTGACTTCAACAGACAACATAATCAACTCTTTCGGAGTAGATCTCTTCCTCTTGTTTCGACTTCATCCCGCACACTTTAAGATTTGTATATTGAACAGCTAATATGATAGCCTTTAGTCCCTTATTGGTGTAGCCACAGAACCGAGAGCAAGCAACGGGTAGGGATGGGGATCTAAGCGGCTGTTGGTAGCACTCAACAGCTAGACAAGTGTGAAACAAAGGGGAATGATTATGGAGCTTTGTCAAGGGGTGGTAACACTCTCCTTGAGGTCAGCGACGAGATGAGATGATGGTGTAGTTACTGGGGATCGATGGACACCACAAATCCTATGGAAACAGCTTTGATAAGTCAGGATCTCAGGCTCCCAAGCGAATCTCACGCAGGAAAGAACAAGACAGCTAGGGTTTTCTTTGAAGAAGAATGTGTTTTTCTTTATTGCTATCGTGACCCTTACAATCCGAGTCTGAGGGGTTTTATAAGAAAACCCTCAATAAATAAATAAAACACAAATAACTAAACATCATGTAGTTTTAAAAACAAATTAACAAGACTTGCAAAACAAATTCAAAAAAGGAAAGTTTGGGTGCGGCTGGAATTTCTCTCGAGGTCACATATCTTGAGCTTGTGGAGAATGTGTTGAAGTGGTAACAAGCTCCTGAATGCACACTAAGGGTATTGCCTCATTAAAACCTTTCTCGAAAAACCCGGTGGAACAAAACCGAGATAAGGAAAAAGAGTACAATTCCTTAGTACGTCTTTGAGTGTCTTCAACATAAAGAAGTGGTGAAGACACTATCCTCTGTGTCCTTAGTGATGGTGAAGAGTAAGGAATCCTTTCGTCTTTGGAATACTGGTAAGAATGCAACCGGAGACATCTCGAGCTGTTGAAACAGCTGTATGTCTTTGTTCCCTTGAATGCGGTCCTTGTGGGCACTGTTGGTTGGGTCCATGGGAATTTCTTGAGCTATCTCCTTGGTTATAAGTGATCCTTTGAGCTCCTCATGTTCCATTAGAGTGATCAAGCCCTCCCCAGATTTGTTGAAGTCTTCTCTTGCACTCTTGTCGCCTCCTCTTGTTCTTGGACTTCTTCTTAGTTCGGGAATTATGATGTCAGCTTGGAGGTCCTTGAAGATGCACGGTCCGGATCAGCTGGCTGTTTGGATCAGGAGCCTGCAGATCATGTCAGAATGCGGAAGCTGACGTGGAGGCGGGAGCTGACATGGCGCGACTTTAGCGGATGATGTGTGAAGCCCAAGGAAGGCGTAGACTTGCTTGGAGCTGAAGATATTGGATTGGCATGAATATATTATGAAGATATTATCTAGCCATCGTTTTAGGAAAGGATAAACTTGAGGAGCAAGTTTATTCCTTTTTTGTTTCGGCAAGAAGATTTTCGCCGAAGGGTTTAGGATAAATAGTCTAGGGTTGCCGCAGGAATAAGGTAACACTAGAGAGCGATCGTTGTGAGATTTTTGTGACTTCAAGCTAAAGAAATAAAGCTTAGAAGGTTAGTGTTCAAACAACTAGGGTTTTGGTAATCTTTGAGAGGGTAGATACATCACTAGGTTATTGGGGTTTGTTACTCGGATTTGATATCATCGGGAGGGTTGATTCAAAGAGAGTTAGAGCTTAGGACTTGTGTTTTAGTCGGGGACAATTCTATTGGGTAGAATAGGTTGTGTAATTCTGAAACAGTTGATCTTTTGTAAAAAGGATTACGTGTGAATAAAACAATGTTTAAGCGTTGGCTTGGCGCGTTCCAAGCATATATCTGCGTGTTGATAGTCTCTATACTCTAACAATTGGTATCAGAGCAAGCACCTGATATAAGATTTTGTTTATCTTTCCAAAAGTGAGATCTTGCGACAAGGGTATGGAGAATTCACAGCAGTATGTTGCGGTAAACAAACCTTTGAAACTGGATGCTGAGCACTATGGCTAGTGGAAGGTTCATATGCAGCAGTTGATTCAGGGCATTGATCTGGAAGCATGGATGGCGGTTGAAGAAGGCAGGACGCATCCAACTACAACCGATGCTGAGGGAAAGGTGGTTCCAAAGCCTAAAAAGTCTTGGAGTGCCGAGGAGAAACTTGAAGCAAAATTCAATGCCAAGGCATTGTCAGCCATCTTCACATCTCTGCCTATGAACCACTTCACCAGAGTGCAAGGGTGCAAATCAGCTAAGGAGGCATGGGATGTTTTGGAAGTGTCATTTGAAGGAACGAGCAATGTGAAGAGAACTCGAATTGATATGCTTGAATCTGAGTTTGAGAACTTAACCATGAGTGCTGAAGACTCAATTGATGACTTCAGCAGCAAACTGAGCTCTATTCGTCAAGAAGCAATTGTGCTGGGGAAAACATACAAAGATAAGAAATTGGTTAAGAAGTTTCTCATAAGCTTACCCTCAAAATTCCAGTCCCATAAGTCTGCTATTGAAGTGGCATTGAACTCATATGAACTCATGTTTGATCAAGTTGTTGGGATGATGCAAGCATATGAGTTGCAATTGAAGAAGAAAGATCAGTCAGTTGGTAAAGGACTTGCTCTGATGGCTAGTGAAGATCAGACTGATGAGATGGAAGATAAAGTCAGCTTGTTAGTGAAGAAGTACTTCAGGAAGTTTGAACGAGGTCAACGAAATGGAAACTCATCACAGTTCAAGGCTGGTGCTGAAAAAGACAAGAAGAAATCGAATAAGCAGTTTGCTGAGTGTGAGGGTATATGTCACTACAAGTCTGATTGCCCAACGATCAAGAGGAGGTCACTGAGATGCTACGAGTGTAATGGATATGGGCATACCAAGTCTGACTGTCTTGGATCTGTTGGTAAGAAAGAAAAATCATACGTTACCTTTAGTGAAAGTGATTCTGATGAAGATGATCAGGGAAAAGGAGACGTACTCAACAACTTTGTAGCATACCTTGGTGTCATTGAAGAAGAAGAAGTGGATGAGCTGATTGAACCGGGTGAAGAGAATCAGGACACTGAGTGAGAAGGAGAACAGTCTGAGTTCGCAGTAATCACAGCTCTGATTGGTGAGTTGGCCACAACAAGGGAAGAGAAAACATCACTGCTTGCTGAAAACAAGAACTTGCTGAGACATATCAACATGCTGGAGAGTGTAGTCAAAGGTGAGAAAGCAAAAACTGTTGAGTTAGAACAGCAAGTTGAGGCTCAATTAAAGAACATCAAGATGCTGAGTCGAGGAACTAAGGATCTGGACGCTCTTATGGGAACTGGTAGGACCACTAACACTAAGTGGGGATTAGGGTACCAGGGAGGAGGTGCAAATGGAGTCACCAAGTTTGTTTAGGGATCATTCTCATCAGAAACACAGAAGGTAAATACCAAGATCAAAACAGTACCCACAGTGCTGAGGAGGAACGTAAAGAGAGTCAACAGAAGCTACGACATTTCAAAAGACAGGGTAAATGGATCTTGGCACTGTGGAAAACTAGGTCACTACAAAGCTCAGTGCTATGGATACCTTTCTCGTGCTGCTCAGCTTGTAAGGAGAGGACAATATCACCCAGATGGTAAGCAGAAAAATTATGGATGGGTCAGAAAACAAGAGTTGTACTGTCATGTTGCATACACAGTGGAAGAACAGGAGCATATCTCTGAAAATGGACAGTTGTACTTTGATAGTGGCTGCTCAAGACACATGACAGGGGACCATGTGAATCTCGAAGGATTCAAGCGAATATCAGCTGGGCGAGTCACATTTGGTGATGGTGTCCGAGGAAGAATCAAAGGAAAAGGTATTACACGGGGAGAGACACAACCTGATCTAGAGAATGTTTATCTGGTTGATGGGTTGAAGGCAAACTTGATCAGCATCAGTCAGCTGTGCGACATTGGGTTAAGTGTGACGTTTACAAAGTCTGATTGTAAGGTGGTTGATGACCAGGGCAGCGTTATGATGAAAGGTCAGAGAGCTGATAATAACTGCTATATGTGAAAACCAAATCAAGTATGCTTCAACACAATTGATGACAGTCGCACAGAACTCTGGCACAGAAAGTTGGGGGATCTTAATATCCGTACCATGGTCAAATTGTCTAATCAAGAGGTAGTTCGAGGATTACCCAGGCTGCAATCAGCACAAAACTTTGTGTGTGGACCATGTGCTAAGGGGAAGCAAGTCAAGGTGCAACATCGTGCTGTTCCAGATGTCAAATCAAAGAAGAAGCTGGAATTGGTTCATATGGATATGATGGGACCAATTCAGATAGAAAGCATGACTAGTAATAAGTATATTCTGGTTTTAGTTGATGACTACACCCGATACACATGGGTCAGGTTTCTGAGGGAAAAATCAGAGACTCTGGAGAGTTTCATGATACTGGCCCTCAAGCTGGAAAATGAGAAGTGGGGAATCAAGAGCATAAGAAGTGATCACGGTGGAGAGTTCCATAATGAACTGTTTGATCTGTTTTGTAGTAGTCGAGGTATTGCACATCAGTATTCTGCCCCATGAACACCAGAGCAGAACGGTGTAGTTGAGCGTAAGAACAGAACTCTGCAAGAAATGGCCAGAGCAATGATCCACGGGAATAATGTTGCTAAACATTTTTGGGCTGAGGCAATAAACACCGCATGTTACATCATCAACAGGGTGTATGTCAGAAAAGGAACAACCATGACACCATACGAGCTATGGAAGGGCAAGAAACCATTGGTGAGCTATTTTCATGTCTTTGGTTGTACATGTTATATTATAAATGACAAGGATCAGCTTGGGAAGTTCGACTCAAAGAGTGATGAAGGAATGTTTCTCGGCTACTCAGAAACCAGCACGGCATACAGAGTGTTTAATCGAAGAACTCACATGGTACAAGAAGATGTAAATATTGTCTTTGATGATGCATCATTCTATAGACAGATAGTTCAGCCAGTAACGAGCAGTGATGATCTGGCAACTGATGCAACTGAGCATGTGGAAAATGCGGCTGCTGATACAACAAAGGAGTGTGAAGGTACAACTGTTGTTCCACTCACTCAAGTACATCAAAATCACTATAAACAAGATGTTATAGGAGAGATTCAGGGGGACAGAGTTACCAGAGGAAAGCAGATTGATTTCAAGCAGATGGTTGGGAAACGTTAGAATAAGGATGAACACAACGCTGATTTACATGCTCAGACGGCTGAACTGGTACAATTTGCATGTTTCGTCTCAAGAATAGAATCCAAGAATCACAAAGAAGCACTGGTTGATGAGTTTTGGATAGCAGTTATGCAAGAAGAGTTGGAGCAGTTTAAGCGTAGTGACGTGTGGAATCTGGTACCTAGACCACAAGATAGAAATGTGGTTGAAACAAAATGGATCTTTAGGGTTTTCATGGGTTTATGATGGATTGTTGAATTGGGCATATTAGGATTATTTATTATGTTCTTCATCTAGATTTAATCTTCACCTAGAGTCTTGACTGATCACTTTGAATCTAGAAGTTGTTAGGATTATTAATATTCACGAGAGTGTTATTAAAATCTGGAATCTAATCTTAGATGAGCAATTCGGCCTACTCACAAAGAGATTTGGTTTAGGAGTCTTGTGAACATATCATACTTGAACACTATTGCATATCTATTTTAATTGAATTCACAGCGAGAGTTGGTCTTCTATGATTTAGGTATAGATTATCATCACAGCGAGAGTTGGGTGATATTACATCAGTGTTATGAGTTTAAGAACCGTGCATACATCTGCATCCTATTTAATTGAACCGCCCAGTTCACTTTCCTGATTATTCCTAATTGAATTCCCTAGGTTTAGTGTTTTAAATCATCTGTTTTACATCTTAACAATAATCTACTTCTTTTATTTTCTGCATTGCTTTATTTACTTTATTTAATCTAATCTAGTTTAATTCGAATCTGTTCTAATCTATTGTGTGAGTTTTCAGAGTCTCTGTGGATCTCGACCCCTAAGTACTGCAATCGATCTCTTAATTTGAGAAAGTACTTTGCTCTAGGGTTTTATTTGAGCATCATCATATTCGTTGTCTTAATAAGCAAATTTACTTATGTTCACAGTAAGTAACAACCAACATGGTAAAAAAGAAAAAGGTTACAAATAAAACATAACATGCAAGTGGAGAAATGAACACATTTTGTTGCAAACATGCATATTAATTTAGTTACCAAAGTTCCATAACTTCTAAATTTCAAAACAAAAAGGAAAATTTTCATAACTTCTCACCTTCTCAGTAGTCGAAGAATCCGAGGATTGAACCATGTTTATAAACCAAGAAGCACAACAAGTGTAGGAAAGGCGCAGAAGATCTCTTCAAGATAAGATCCTACGATTTGGAACCGATTCTCTTAACCATGTTCAAAGCAGAAAATTTTAAAAAGAAGACAAGAACACCTGAATATTCTTTTTTAAGAACTGAGCTGCTTTTCCCATTTCTTGGTCGATCCTCTGGATATATGCAAAAACAAAATCCCAAGTGATCAAAGAGAGATTTACTCAAGAAGAACTAGTTTAGATTTTAGAAGAAGATGCAAAAAAAAGAAGAAGTAATATTGGTTAGGTTAATGAGGAACCATCTTAATTTTTCTTTTTACTAATGGACCTATCATTTTCAAAGAATGTTATTCCGTGGCACCCACGAAAAACACCGAGTGAACATGTTTTAGAGGGCTAAAAGTACAATGCCTTATAGTACTGTGTGTCATCTAAAGATTTTGTCCTATTATCTAATGATTTGGAATCATGTTCTGACGTACACCTACTAGCTAAAGGCATCAGACGCATAAATAGGGTTTAATATTCACGAAATCATTGTCCTTTTTTCTATAGATGCTCAATATAAACCAGTAAATGTAAGATTACCTAATGTTGCTCAACGATCTTGAGACCAATAATGGAAAAATTCTCTTTTTGTCAGTCTGGTGATGAAAGAAAGATGAATAAAGTCTACAACAGATCTAATCAGCGACAAAGAGGAACCTAATTAATAGATATTTTCTCAAATATCACACAAGATGCAAATTGCAAGAAATTTAAAATAGTGTACAAGTTTAACAATTCACCAACAACTAGTACTAGCTAAAGCATCGGACATAAATAGGCTTCAATATTCACAAAATCATCGCCATCGTCTTTTTCTATAGATGCTTAATATAAACCAGTAAATATTACTTGAAGTTGCTCAAAGAGCTTGAGACTGCTAATGGCATTATTCTCTTCTTGTCATAGTCCCACGATGGAAGAGAGGTGAATAAAGAAAACTTCGAGAGACCTAATCATATCGAAAAGAAATGATAAAAACTTCAAAAAAACTTACGTACAAAGAGGAACTTAATAGATATTATTTCTTATTCAATGAAGATAAAAAACTTCAAAAAATATTTAACACAAGCTTAACAATCACATGCTTTATGAATAGTATCTAATACGATAAGGGTTATTCGACTCTAATGATGATAAGATCCTAAATACTGAAAGAGGTAAGGGAGGGTCCAATAATGTATTTGATAAAAATGTACCGATACTAGCAAATAAAAAGGAAGCCTCTTAATTTTCCGATAGCAATGGTCAAGAGAATCTCATTCCATTAAACCTTTAAGAAACTATATATACTCTAATGATGATCATCATATCAAAGTGTCTATCAAAAATTGTGTCCATGCACTAAAAATTTATGTGGTTGATAAAAGAATATAAGGGGTCACTCTAAAAATCTCTCATTTCAAAGTATATATTCTTCCAACTGGCTAATAACCCCACACCAATGCCTTTTTTCCTCCTACATATATATAAGGAGCTCCACACTCTCAAACTAAACCAATTCAAATCATTTCTACTTATCATCAATACAAACACAACTTCTTTTTTTATTCACATTTTCACTAATGGCTTCCAATTCGATGAGCGCTCTCGAGCTCTTCATGGACAGCTAAACAAGACAAACAATTTGAAATGGCGTTGGCTAAATTCGACAAGGACACTCCTGACCGTTGGCAAAACATTGCAAGAGCAGTTGGGAAATCAACTGAAGAGGTAAGGCGACATTACGAGTTGCTCCTTAAAGATGTCAATGACATTGAATCAGGACGCTATCCTCAACCTAGGTACCGTAACACTAATTGAAGCCAATTAGGATTCATTGGAAAAAAAAAACACTACATGCCTTATATCAAGAAGAAGACATTTGAGAGAAACTATAAAGAGAGAAGAATTTGATGTATTTGCTTATATTATATTGGGTTTGTTTAATTTCTGTATTAACTATGTAATAATCTCTCTCAATTCCATCATATTTTAATATAATCAATTTGAGTTCATATAAGTAACAGTCTCGGATTCAAACTCTCGGTTCTATGGATTAAGCATACGTGAAGGTGTGGCACACGATTGTAGCTTCAGGAAAGTCTAAGTGTAGTAAAGACTCTCGGTCAATGAGAGGGTTTGACTCAAGGAAGCTCTCAAGATAAAGTCACGTAGAAGTCACGTGAGATGGAGAGATTAGTTGCAACAAGTCTGGGGCAATTTTGTCTTTTCCTTTAAAAGTTGTATCTTCTTCTCTATTTTCTTTTCTCTTTATCGTGAAGGTTGTTACAGAGAGAGAGAAGATAGTGAGAGAAAGCTTGAGAGTGATTGTATCGGTACAGATTTCACAAAGTTTCTAGTGGATTTTCGGAGGAGATTCTCCGGCCAGACGTAGGGATTCCGGTTTGGATCCTGAACTCGTTAAATCTGCGTGTTCTTGCTTTCGTTCTTCTTCCTTGTTTTTGATTCATTCGATATCTCTGAGTTCAATTCGATTCTAGTATTTGTGAGCTCAAATCGGTGTATATTCTTTACAAATTGGTATCAGAGCGAGGTTTTGAGCAAAAGAGAATCGGAGATGACTGGATCGCGAATCAAGGTTGCGATGTTCGATGGATCTGGAGACTTCTCTCTCTGGAAGACGAGGATGCTCGCGCAACTTAGCGTTCTTGGTTTAAAGGACGTTCTAACTGAGAAATCATCAACACCGCTTACGGCGGAGGAAGAACAAGATCCAGAAAAGAAAAAGAAGAGGGATGAGGATGAAGCCGCAAGGTTAGAGAGATGTGATAAGGCTAAGAATCTAATCTTTCTAAACGTTGCTGATAAGGTTCTAAGGAAGATAGAACAATGTGAAACTGCGGCTGAAACCTGGATTGCGTTGGATAGATTGTTCATGCCTAGATCTTTACCACATAGAGTGTATTCACAGTTAAACTTCTATACATTCAAGATGCAGGAGAACAAGAAGATCGATGATAATATTGATGATTTTCTAAAGATTGTCGCAGATCTGAATCATTTACAGATTGATGTACCAGATGAAGTACAAGCGATTCTTCTGTTAAGTTCACTCCCTGTGAGGTATGATAATTTGGTTGAAACTTTGAAATACAGTAATAGTAGAGAGAAGTTGAAACTGGAAGATGTGATGGTTGCTGCGAGGGATAAAGAAAGAGAGTTATCTCAGAATTCTAGATCAGTAGCTGAAGGTCACTTTGCAAGAGGGAGACAGGAAAATAACAACCAGTCTAATAAGGGCAAAGGAAGAGCTCGGTCTAAGTCCAGAGATGGTAAATCCCGAGACGGTAAAAGAGAGTGTTGGATTTGTGGTAAGGAAGGCCACTTTAAGAAGCAGTGTTACAAGTGGCTTGATAGGAACAAAGGTAAAATGCAGGGATCAGGACCAGGAGAGGCTAGTATGGCAAAATCTGGGACATATGTTGATCCTGCAATGGTGTTAGTGGCTGAGGGAGAAAATTTGTTTGTAGCAGGAAGTACTGCAAATGAATGGATCCTTGACACAGGGTGTTCCTTTCACATGACTCCAAGAAGAGATTGGTTCAGTGAGTTTAAAGAATTGAGTACCGGTTATGTCAAGATGGGGAATGATACTTGTTCTCAAGTCAAGGGAATCGGAAGTATAAGAATAAGAAACTCAGATGGTAAAAAGGTGATCTTGACAGATGTGAGATATATGCCAACAATGTCGAGAAATCTAATTTCCCTAGGAACTTTAGAAGACAAAGGATGTTGGTTTAAGTCTCAAGATGGAATTCTCAAGGTAGTGAAAGGATGTTCAACAATTCTCAAGGGACGGAAGAGAGAAACCTTATACATTCTGCAAGGAGAGTCAGAAGTTGCAGTGATATAAGACTCGGATGGGGAGTCTTTGGTCCGGATCTGAAGTAGAATCGAAGTTAGCTCGAAGCTCCTCCTCCGCTACAACTCGCAAAACCGGTGTGGAAGGCTAGACAAGCAGCTCGCAGCTCCTCTTGTGAAACCTGATGAATGGGGTCGTGATGATGGATCGATAAGCACCACAGGGAGTGTGAGAGGCTCCTTGATACAGCTTAGAATCGTGGCTTTGTGAATCACACACAAAGACAAGATCGAGACAAAAGTTTCAAGCAACTTTCAAGCTAAGAGAATTCTCGTTTTATTGATGTAGGGTAAATAAAATGATACGGTAGGGATCTTATAGTTTGATCCTTACGGCTACAACCTCTAGGGTTGCGACTCAAAAGCAAAACAACAATGTAACTTGTACGAAAAATAAAAAAACGACACACACTCTCAATGGAAACAACATGCTGTTTCCTTATATGGAAAGTGTAGCTACAGACACAAAATAAAAAGAAATAAAATAAAAGACTCTCTTGGGACTCGAACTAGACTCATTGTGGGCTTACTAGAGCCACTAGGCGGGGCCTTATCACCTGCAAGAAGACATGAATAATTGAAAACAAAACGAACTCGTGAGTTGGACTCGAGTGTGGACTCATCATTGTTGACGTCGTGTGGAGTGTCGAGTAGAGCTTGTATGGCTACGTTGAATTCTTCTCTTAGTTTATCCCTCCTAGCTCTTGTGATAGGTCCAGCTATCTCTGGAATATTGATGACATGATCGTCTTCCACTTGGCCGACTTGTTTCGCTACATGTTTGTCGTGGTGGTCCTACACTCAACGCCTTGGCTTTAGCTCGAGTTCTTGGACCTTCTTGAGTCTTTTCCTCAGCCTTTGTTACCTCAAAGCATGTCCTTCACGTGTGTCTTCGTCTAATGGTTCGATCGCTGGATTGATGTCCGTGATCATACTCACCCTCTTGAGAAGGTTTTGTCCTCAAAACCGGTTCACCATCTTGTTCATCCGCAACATAGGGTGAAAGGTCAACAACATTAAAGCTATGTGAAATATTGAACTCACCTGGAAGTTCCAGCTTGTAGGCGTTGTCGTTGATTCTTTCAAGCACTTTGAATGGTCCATCGCCTCGGGGTGCTAGTTTGGAGCTTCTCTCCGAGGAAACCGCCTCCGGCATGTGAATCCATACCCACTCTCCGGGCTCAAAGATGACTTGCTTTCCTTTGTCCCTTTTTGCTTTGATCTTCTCGGTTTTCCTGAGTATTGTGTCTCGCACTTGCTCATGTAGCTGCCTTATGAATTCGCCTCGGGTCTTGCCGTCGATGTTGACTTGTTAGGTTTGTGGAATAGGAGTTAGATTAATCGGTGCTAAGGGCCTGAAACCATAAACAATCTCAAAGGAGAAAGATTAGTAGTAGAGTGTCGGGCATGATTATGGCGAACTCAACAAATGGTAGACAATGAACCCATGTTTTTAAGTTTCACGAGTGTGGCTCTAAGTAAAGTGGAAAGAGTACGGTTTACCACTTCCGTTTGTCCATCCGTTTGGGGATGACAAGTAGTCGAGAACAAGAGCTTTGTCCCCAGCTTTCTCCACAAGGTTCTCCAAAAGTGTCCTAAAAATTTGACATCACGGTCAGAGACAATAGTCCTAGGAATACCATGTAATTTTACCACTTCCTTGAAGAACAGATCGACGATTTGGGAGGCGTCATTGGTCTTGTTGCACGGTATGAAATGTGCCATCTTCGAGAATCTATCAACCACCACGAAAATGGAATCCTTGTGTTGAACCTGCGGTAATCCTAAGACAAAATCCATAGAAACATCTTCCCAAGGGGCGTTAGGGATAGGTAAAGGTAAGTATAAACCGTGAGGATGGGACCTGGATTTGGCTTTGTGGCACGTTACGCATTTGGCACAAGTCTGCTCGACATCCTTCTTGAGATGGGGCCAATAGAAATGTTCCGTCACTACAGCTAATGTTTTGTCAACGCCGAAATGACCCATAAGGCCGCCTCCGTGAGCTTCCTTGAGTAACAAGTTTCGCATGGATCCTCTTGGTATACATAGTCTTTTATCCCTGAAAAGAAATCCATCATGCAAATAATAGGAATGGTATTCACCCTTACCACAAGCTTCATAAGCCTCGGAAAAATCAGGATCCGTGGCATATTGATCCTTGAGATGCTCAAATCCTAAGATCTTGGCTTCTAGTGTGGTGATTAGTGTGTATCGTCGGGATAAGGCGTCGGCCACCACATTTTCCGTGCCCTTCTTGTACTTAATGATGTAAGGAAACGTTTCTATGAACTCCAGCCATCTTGCATGTCGCCTCTTGAGTGTTGTTTGACCTCGGAGATGCTTAAGAGTCTCATGATCGGTGTGGATGATGAACTCCTTGGACAGTAGGTAGTGCTGCCAGGTTTGTAAGGCTCGGACTAGGGCGTACAACTCTTTGTCATATGTCGGGTAGTTGAGTGCAGCTCCGTTGAGCTTCTCACTGAAGAATGCCACGGGCTTCTTGTTCTGGTGTAGCACGGCTCCAATTCCTATACCTGAAGCATCACATTCAATCTCGAAAATAATATCAAAGTTAGGTAAAGAAAGAACCGGTGCTTGTGTTAGCTTCTCCTTCAACGTATTGAAGGCTTGTTCTTGAGCAATTTCCCACTTAAACGGTTGATTCTTCTTGATCACGGCTGTGAGTGGTGCAGCCACCGTGCTAAAATCCTTGACGAACCGTCTATAAAAGCTAGCTAGGCCGTGGAAACTCCGAACATGTCCTATGGTAGTGGGGGTTGGCCAATCTCGGACAGCCTTAATCTTTTCTTCATCCACCTGTAATCCTTGTTCACTAATAACAAAACCTAAGAACACAAGTTTGTTAGTACAAAAGACACACTTCTTGAGGTTAGCGTATAAGCTTTCCTTCCGAAGTGATTTTAAATACAAGTTCTAGGTGTTCCAAATGGTCCTTAAAATTTTTGCTGTAGATTAATATGTCATCAAAATAAACTACAACAAATTTTCCAATGTAAGAACGAAGAACCTGGTTCATCAAACGCATGAAGGTGCTGGGGGCGTTGGTGAGACCGAAAGGCATGACAAGCCACTCGTACAGCCCCTGTTTGGTTTTGAAAGCAGTCTTCCATTCATCGCCTTCGCGCATACGTACTTGATGATATCCACTTTTGAGATCCACCTTTGAGAAGAGTGTGGAACCGCATAGCTCGTCTAACATGTCGTCGAGACGCGGAATAGGGTGCCGGTACTTGATGGTTATGTTGTTGATGGCACGACAGTCTACACACATTCTCCAAGTGCCTCCTTTCTTTGGTACGAGCAGAACGGGCACAACACATGGACTAAGACTTTCTCGGATGTAACCTTGGTCGAGTAAGTCACTGATTTGTTTCTCCAGCTCTTTGCTTTCCTCCGGATTCATTCTATAAGCGGGTTTGTTCGGCAGAGCTGTTCTCGGAACCAAATCGATCTGATGTTCTATACCTCTAAGTGGCGGTAGTCCGGGTGGTAGTTCTTCGGGAAATATGTCCAAGTAATTCTGGAGTAGGGGTTGGACTTCCTCGGGAATATCTAGATCACCTGTATCTGCACTTAGACACTCTTGGTAGAACATTAGTAGTAGGGCGCCCTTGGCACCAAGGGACTTACCAACTGATCCGTAACTTACATAAAGGTTCGATGTACTTACCTCTCCGTCCTTAGCCATTTTTGCGTGAAGTGCATGGACTTGTGATGGATTGAGGGGTGCAAGAGTGAACTTACGGTTTTGGTGTGTCACCGAGTATTGGTTAGTACGTCCATCATGTTGAGTTTCTCGGTCAAATTGCCAGGGTCTCCCTAAGAGGAGGTGTCCGGCTTGCATGGGCACTACATCACAAGTAACTTGATCAACATACTTACCAATGCTAAATGGAACCGTTACCTGTTCGGAGACCTTCATCTCGGCCTTGTCATTGAGCCACCGAAGCTTGTATGGGCGTGGATGCTTAGTTTTCACGAGACCTAATTTCTCAACAAGAAGCTTGCTGGCCACGTTAGTACAAGAACCACCATCTATAATTAAATTGCAAACCTTGCCATTGATGGTGCATCGTGTGTGAAAGAGATTTTCTCTTTGTGCGGTCTCCTCAGGTCCTACTTGAACATTGAGAACCCGTCTTATCATGAGTGATTCCCGGTGTCCGGATACTCGATATCTTCCCCGTGTTCTTCGGACTCGTCTACAGCCTCATCTTGTGACTTGTATTCTCCCGTGTTGGTGATGATCATTACTCTCCGGTTTGGACAATCTCTTGCCATATGTCCTCTTCCCTGACACTTAAAACAAGTAATGTCACGAGTACGATTAATTTGGTTAGAAGACTTACCTTGTTCGTCACGGAAACTCCTTTGTGGTTCGGTTGTTCTTGATTTGAACCTTGAATCTATCTCAACAGCCTTTCCCTTGTCTTGTACTTTGGACACATCATTTCTCCATGTTTGTGGTACATTCCTGGGCCGAGTGTTGCTGTTGTTCTTGTGCTTAATCTGCTGCTCTATTTGGACTGATAAGTGTAGGAGTTCATGTAAGCTCTTGTACTTGGCACGCTCAACTTTTCGCTGAATCCTATCTTGTAATCCATCGATGAATTGAGCCATCATAGCCTCCTCGGATTCTTCCAACTCCAGCGAGTTCATTAACTTTTCAAACTCCTCAAAATAGTCCTCCACGCTCCTTGTTCCCTGTGTCAACTTACGGAAACGTTTTTGTAAGTCTCGATGAAAATGTTCAGGGACATACCTTAACCTCATTAGGTACTTCATGTCGGGCCAGTTGGTGACAGCTCCAAAGTGAAGTCGTCTCCGTTCAGCTACTGTTCTGTCCCACCATGCTAGGGCGTTTCCCGTGAGCTGAGCCGCAGCTACAGCCACCCTTTTGTTCTCTCGGTACCCATAGCATTCAAAGATATACTCAAGTCTCCTTTCCCAATCCAAGTAAGCTTCGGGATCAGTTTTGCCTGCAAAAGATGGTGGAGTTAGTTTTATATCGTGATTAGTTTCTCTAGGTTCTACTTCTCTTTGGCGGTGTCTCCGAAGAGGATCAACTCGACGTTGATGTCGAGCTAGGGTGTCGAGTGAGTCTCCATCGGATTCTGATAGAACTTCCTCTTCAAGTTCAGGGTGAGGTAGTGGCTGTGGGACTCCTGGGGCTCGTAAGTTGGGTCCTTCTGGGTGTTGTTGGGGTCGTTCCAAGTGGGTGAGGCAATTGCCGAGCTCTTGGTGATTTTCAGCAATGCGTTGGTTCATAGTCCTCATGTCGGCTCTCATGGCTTGTAAAAGTTCCATCATATCTTGTTGACGTTCAGGACCTCCGTCAGCCATGCTCTACTCCAACCAGAATTGAATTCAATGTGCCTCGCAAAGAAAATCAACACAAGAATCAAATTTTCTCAAACAAACAGTTAAACAGCAAAAGAAATCGCAGTCTAGGTTTCAATATGGTAAAAATGTGAAACGATGTCCAAAAATCAAAATAACAATTTTTATATTTTCTGAAGAGTTTAAAGAAGCAACAACAAAAGACGAAATATTTTTTTGATTTTTTTATGATTTTATAAAATTCCAACAAAACAGATCAAAATCCAGAAGCGGTTTTTGATATGTCTGAGATTTAATTCTCAAACAAATACCAAACGGACTTCTAAATTCTGGGGATAAAATATTTAGGGTTTTCAAGACTCTAAGAAAGCAGAAACGAAAATAAAATAATTTTTTTGACGATTTTCGGATTTTATAAAATTCGGACAAAACAGATGCAAAAACTGGAAACTTTACTTTTTTTTTTTTTTGATTTTTATGAAGGAATTGAAACAGAAACGAAAGTAAGGAGAGGAACGAAACAACCTAACGGATAGGAGCTGGTTAGGCTCTGATACCAATGATATAGGACTCGGATGGGGAGTCTTTGGTCCGGATCTGAAGTAGAATCGAAGTTAGCTCGAAGCTCCTCCTCCGCTACAACTCGCAAAACCGGTGTGGAAGGCTAGACAAGCAGCTCGCAGCTCCTCTTGTGAAACCTGATGAATGGGGTCGTGATGATGGATCGATAAGCACCACAGGGAGTGTGAGAGGCTCCTTGATACAGCTTAGAATCGTGGCTTTGTGAATCACACACAAAGACAAGATCAGAGACAAAAGTTTCAGCAACTTTCAAGCTAAGAGAATTCTCGTTTTATTGATGTAGGGTAAATAAAATGATACACGGCCGGGGATCTTATAGTTTGATCCTTACGGCTACAACCTCTAGGGTTGCGACTCAAAGCAAAACAACAGGACTTGTACGAAAAATAAAAGAAAACGACACACTCTCAATGGAAACAACATGCTGTTTCCTTATATGGAAAGTGCAGCTACAGACACAAAATAAAAAGAAATAAAATAAAAGACTCTACTGGGACTCGAACTAGACTCATTGTGGGCTTACTAGAGCCACTAGGCGGGGCCTTATCACCTGCAAGAAGACATGAATAATTGAAAACAAAACGAACCTGTGAGTTGGACTCGAGTGTGGACTCATCATTGTTGACGTCGTGTGGAGTGTCGAGTAGAGCTTGTATGGCTACGTTGAATTCTTCTCTTAGTTTATCCCTCCTAGCTCTTGTGATAGGTCCAGCTATCTCTGGAATATTGATGACATGATCGTCTTCCACTTGACGCACTTGTTTCGCTACATGTTTGTCGTGTGGTCCTACACTCAACGCCTTGGCTTTAGCTCAGGTTACTGGACCTTCTTGAGTCTTTTCCTCAGCCTTTGTTACCTCAGCATGTCCTTCACGTGTGTCTTCGTCTAATGGTTCAGTCGCTGGATTGATGTCCGCATCATGCAGAATCAAATGTTTCTGAGAATCCTAAGGATGAAACTGCATTGTGGCACAGCAGGCTAGGTCACATGAGTCAGAAAGGATTGGATATATTGGTAAAGAAAGGATGCTTGAAAAGCGAAGTTATCAATGAGTTGAAGTTTTGTGAGGATTGTGTATATGGGAAGAATCACAGAGTGAGTTTTGCACCTGCACAGCATGTGACCAAAGAGAAGTTGGGATATGTACACTCGGATCTATGGGGGTCTCCACACAACCCACCATCATTAGGTAATTGTCAATACTTCATCTCTTTCATAGATGACTATTCCAGAAAAGTCTGGATATATTTTTTAAAGAAGAAAGATGAGGCATTTGAAAAGTTTGTAGACTGGAAAAAAATGGTGGAGAATCAGTCTGACAAGAAGGTTAAAAAGCTGAGGACTGATAATGGGCTGGAGTATTGTAACCATTACTTTGAAAAGTTTTGTAGAGAGGAAGGTATTGTGAGACACAAGACTTGTGCTTACACCCCTCAACAAAATGGTATAGCTGAAAGATTAAATCGGACCATTATGGATAAAGTGAGGAGTATGTTGAGTGAGAGTGGGATGGAGAAAAAATTCTGGGCTGAAGCTGCGTCTACAGCTGTATATCTCATAAACAGATCACCTTCAACTGCTATAGAGTTTGATTTACCAGAGGAGAAATGGACTTCAGCTATACCGGATTTAAATGCTCTAAGGAAGTTTGGATGTTTGGCATATGTTCATGCAGATCAGGGTAAGCTTAATCCTAGAGCGAAGAAGGGAATTTTTACAAGTTATCCAGAGGGAGTCAAAGGATATAAAGTGTGGTTGCTAGATGAAAAGAAATGTGTCATAAGCAGGAATGTGATATTCAGGGAAGATGTGATGTATAAGGATCTGCAGAAAGACTCACAAGCTGGTACATATGAGATTGGACAAGAAAACTTAGGAGAAAGTTCTGGTAGTATTGATCTAGGTGGAGCTGATCTGGATGTAATCAATCAAGGTGGAGCGTCTCAAGTTCAGAATCTGATACATCATACCCAAAATCAAGTTCAGAATCAGAATGAAACACAAGAAGAAATTGCAGAGATTGATTCTGAAGAAGGAGAAGATTTAAGTGATTATCAGTTGGTAAGAGACAGGGTGAGAAGGACTATTAAAGTCAATCAAAAGTACAATGAGTCTAATATGGTTGGCTATGCATACTACACAGAAGATGGTGGTAATACAGAACCAAGATCTTATCAAGAAGCCTTGCTAGACCCAGATTGGGAGAAGTGGAATGCAGGTATGAAAGAAGAGATGTGTTCCATGAAGAAAAATCATACTTGGGATCTCATTGATAAACCAGAAAAGATGAAGGTTATAGGCTGCCGATGGATTTACACTAGAAAAGCTGGAATACCAGGTGTAGAAGCTCCCAGGTTCAAAGCCAGATTGGTTGCAAAGGGATTTACTCAGAAAGAAGGTATAGATTACTCTGAGATTTTTTCACCTGTTGTGAAACATGTATCCATCAGATATCTCCTATCAATGGTGGCACAGTTTGATATGGAGTTGCAGCAAATGGATGTGAAAACCGCATTCTTACACGGTTTCCTTGATGAAAAGATAGTAATGGCTCAGCCTGAAGGTTTCGAAGATAAAAAATATCCAGATAAGGTATGTTTGCTCAAAAGATCTCTTTATGGGCTTAAACAGTCACCTAGGCAATGGAATCTCAGGTTTGATGAATTCATGAAGGGTATTGGTTATCTGAGAAGTGCTTATGATAGTTGTGTGTATATGAAGAAGTTGAGTGATGGATCATACGTCTATTTACTCTTGTATGTGGACGATATGTTAATTGCTTCTGTGAACAAGTCTCATGTTCAGGAGTTAAAGAAATTGCTAAGTAAGGAGTTTGAAATGAAAGATTTAGGAGATGCTAAAAAGATCTTAGGTATGGAGATTACCAGAGATCGATCTGTTGGGTTATTGACATTGTCACAGGAAGGTTATGTGAAGAAAGTTCTGAGATCCTTTGAGATGGATCAAGCTAAACCAGTGTCAACACCAATGGGAGTGCATTTCAAACTCAGGTCAGCAACAGATGAAGAGTATGAGGATCAGTTTGAAAGAATGAAGGTGGTTCCTTACTCTAATGCAGTTGGAAGTATCATGTATTCAATGATAGGCACTAGGCCAGATCTTGCTTATCCAGTTGGAATAATAAGTAGATTTATGAGCAGACCGCTCAAAGATCATTGGCAAGCGGCTAAGTGGGTCTTGAGATACATGAGAGGTACTGAGAAAAAGAAGTTATGTTACAGGAAACAAGATGATTTTTTGTTGAGAGGCTATTGCGACTCTGATTATGCAAGTGACAGTGACAAGAGAAGATCTATCACTGGGTATGTTTTCACTGTTGGAGGAAATACTATCAGCTGGAAGTCAAAGTTACAGAAAGTAGTTGCTCTCTCAACTACAGAGGCTGAGTATATGGCTTTAACAGAAGCAGTGAAAGAAGCGGTTTGGTTAAAGGGGTTGGCTGAAGAGCTTGGTTTTCCTCAAGACTCTGTGGAAGTTAACTGTGATTCTCAAAGTGCAATAGCACTGGCTAAGAACTCTGTACATCATGAGAGGACTAAGCATATTGACATCAGGTTACATTATATTCGAGATGTCATTAGTGAGGGTCTGGTTAAAGTTGTTAAGATTGCAAGTGAATGTAATCCTGCTGACATTTTTACAAAGGTGTTACTGTTGAGTTTCTCACATCTAACCTCAAGAAGAGGTTAGTTCTTTCTCTATTTTCCTTTAATCTTCTACATTGATTTTTCGGATCAAAGGATAGTTTGCACATTATAACACACCATTTACTTATACTACTTTCTACTCACTTGCACCCATACCTTGAGACCATGCTCCTAGTTCTAGACTCTCTTACACACTCAATGTTTCTACTCATTTTACTACAACAACTCTTAACTACTACATTAGACTTTAACTTAACTAACACAACACTTGATCTTATTTGGGCCTATATTACTTTCGGATGGCCCATTAACCAAAACACACTTCAGCCCAACTTCAACTTCCTTGTTGACTTTTCTCCTCTGCTTTGACTCTTCTTCTTCGTTTGTCGATTTCTTCTTCTTCTAGTTCTTCTTCCTTAGCTTCTCCAACTTCATCTTGCTCATGGATTATTCTTTTGTCTTTTTCAGGTTCAATCAAGGATACAAACTCAACAGTTACCTGTGAACAAGTTTGAAGGAGCATTGCAGATGCTCCGGGTTACTGAAGACTGAGAGGTAATTCTCAGGTACCGGAGGGGAAATCCAAAAGCTAGAAAAAGAGACTAGAAGACAATCGATGCCAAGGTGGAGATTTGAAGGTGTGGCACACGATTGTAGCTTCAGGAAAGTCAGTGTGGTAAAGACTCTCGGTCAATGAGAGGGTTTGACTCAAGGAAGCTCTCAAGATAAAGTCACGTAGAAGTCACGTGAGATGGAGAGATTAGTTGCAACAAGTCTGGGGCAATTTTGTCTTTTCCTTGTATCTTCTTCTCTATTTTCTTTTCTCTTTATCGTGAAGGTTGTTACAGAGAGAGAAAGATACAGAGAGAGAGAAGATAGTGAGAGAAAGCTTGAGAGTGATTGTATCGGTACAGATTTCACAAAGTTTCTAGTGGATTTCCGGAGGAGATTCTCCGGCGAGACGTAGGGATTCCGGTTTGGATCCTGAACTCGTTAAATCTGTGTGTTCTTGCTTTCGTTCTTCTTCCTTGTTTTTGATTCATTCGATATCTCTGAGTTCAATTCGATTCTAGTATTTGTGAGCTCAAATCGGTGTATATTCTTTACAATACGATTATACGAATAAGAAATCAACGAGATTTCCATTGATCAAACTTTTTTTTTAATTAAATGGAAGTCGATAGAGAAACACAAGAGTTAGTTTTGCACTAAGCATAGGTACTCCTAAATGTAGCCATTTCGTATTAATATATAAGCTTGTTTTTCTCTTAACTATGCTCAATATTAATTAATGTTTTGACTTCTGTGTAAGTTTGGCATTCTTCAGAATTAATCCCCTTAGCCCATCTTCCTTTACACCTTCGATCGCGGGTTGTGTGGCCAAGTGGAATCGAACTCGAGGTCTCAACATATCCCAACCTCAAGCCCTGGAATACCACCATTTGGTTGCCATTTATATTTTGTCTCTGTTTTTGTCCTTAGAACTCGAGTTCCGTCCATCACAAAGAAATTTTGGTGGGAACTTTTACATGGAATGCATTTTCGAATTTTGATCTTGTCAACCAAACAAACTACATGTCTTTAGAAATTAACTAAACTCCTAAAAGCTCATATATATTTAGATATTTATAGTTCATAAATAAATAAAAATTATGAACAAAAAAAAGTAGAAATGGTCAAACGAAAAATATCTCTAACGATTCTCTTAAAAAAAATGTATAATTTTGCGTTTATATGGAGAAATATATTAAATTTTCAAACTTTTATAGATTATAAATTAAAAACAATCAAAGTTTCAAATTTTCAAAAAAAAAAAATCAAAGTTTCACTTCTGCCTACCAAAGTACCTAACGTGATAACTGAGCTTAAACATGGGCTCACAAATGATAAGAGTCAAAACCTAACCACCGTGGAGTTTATGCTGGTGCCTGCCGGAGAAACTTTTCCGACGACTGTCTACAACCATTTCCATAAACCTTGAGAGCACCATTTCTCATTCTGAAATGTTTGAACTATAGGAAGTTGTTTTGTTTCTTAATTAGGTGGGGGAATTGCTTTTAGTCGTATTTCAATGGCTGCTTCTAGATTATGTCCCGCGGCGGCGATAGCTGCTGCTTTCACTTCAATGTCGATGACACAGAACCGCGCCTACGCTGACTCACGATTTCACTTTCCTTTCTTCTAAAAAAAAATCTAGCACACAAATTTTTGAAACCGGAGTTTTTTTTATGGTTATCACTAAAAGTTATTTGACATTGGATCAATTAGATAGCAAACGTGTCTACCGTAATATTCATGATATAGTAAGTCTTCTTTGCAAATGGAAATTCAGAAACTTAAAAAATAATAATGAACTAATAGACATGAATTTAATTACTATTATATGATAAGAAGGTTAGTATATTATTTTGTTTACCATGCAGTTTGCGGAATCGATGGTCAAGATGTGGAATATCTCTCCCTTGACAGGTTGGAAGAGTAAACAGATTTTATTTTATTTCTTTAAGATGTGTTCTTGCTTATATATCATTATCTCATGCAATCCAATTATTTCAGAGGCGCTCGGGTAGAGGTTACAGGATTTGACACATCGCTTAGTAAGTCTGATATCATGTGCGAGTTGAGTAAACTTCTCTTCATGTGGAAAGATCTCTATTGCCAGTGTTTGCCAAAGGTTTGTGGCTTGTTCCTCCCAACTTTCAAGTTAATCAAGTCTAACTAAATGGTCCCACGCTGCAACGTTCATCAATCTTCTGATCCCATTTTTCAGCAGAGAGATCATTGTCGTAACAAACATCCATCCTCTTAAGTTTAAAAACCGGCGCATCTGGATGCCTTTGAGTAGATCCATAAGGACAATACTCCTCTGTAGTGATGCCCTAATTTACAATATAGACAATTTTATATTTTTCCTTTAGCAAATCTATTTTCTATTTTATGTAATTATCTTAAACAAATTATATTTTATTTCTTTAACATTTCAATATATTATTGGGTTTGGAATCCAGCATCCCAAATATGTGTAGGTGAAGGTGGAGAGAATTGAAAGCACGGGTAAAGAAAAAGTGACAAACAAGTTAGCGGTAAAGAAAATGATCGCAGAAGAGATGTGGATAAATGTGAAAGCCAAGCTATACGAAAAGACTGTGAAGACATTTGAGAGGGCTAATTATATAACAATTGTTTAAAACCAACTCATGACCACGCAAACCCGCCCGGGCCAAAACCACTTAAAGTATTATATATTATATGAAAAATTTTATGACACTAATCTTTCCAACTAAACACACATTGATCAATATTTTGAAAGACCTCATATAAGTATGTAGATAATACGTTTGTAATTGAATAATTGTATATAGTCACACTTTTGTTGTAATCATATGTTCCAATTTTACACTCTAAAGATCCCTATTTCACAATAAAATTGTGAAAATAATGTTTGACAATAAAATTGTTAAATAGTTTATTCTTTAGAATTATACTTAATTGCAAATGACATCCTGGTTACATTCATTTCGGTCACCAAAAATATTTAAGGATAAGCTCAAAAGAGTACACAATATTTTAGTGTGTATTTTGCAATTATATAAGTGATAAAAAAAATTTATTAGACTATAGTTTTGTTGTGTAAGAGGATATGATAATATTGATCTACATATATAAAAAATGTCTAATTAAATTATATCAATAATATTTCTCTATGAGATTATTTAAATTTTCATTAATAGTCGTCGTGGTTTATTTGATATGTTTGAGGTTGATGAGATAAGTGACATGTAATATTCATAATCTAATTGGTTGTTGTTTTCTTATTTGAAATTTTGTTTTACATTAGTATTTTATGTTCTTGATACTGATTTAAAATATTTTTTGCATGCTTTAGAATCATGGCTCAAAGATGTTAGTCTAATGATTACAATTAAATAATCGTATGTCGTCAAAGTTTTTGTTGGCAATAGTACCTTTAGATGTTTTCATCTAAAGTTTTATTATTATTATTATTATTATTATTATTATTATTATTATTATTGTTTTTGTTTTATTTTATTTTAAAAAATGTGTTTTGATAACGATAAAAATATTGAATAATTAAGTTTAATAAACATTGTGCGGGTAAATATTGAATATTTAAGTTATTAAAAATAAAAATTTATATAAAATAATTATTTGAATTATTAAAATCTTGTTTTAATTTAAAAAAGAGAAATTCCCTAAAATAGCACCAAATAAAGTTTTTGTTCCATAAATAACACTCATTTTATTTAGGACAAAAATAGCATTTTAAAAAAAAAATTAGCTTTTTTATAAAAAAAACAAAATTTTAATTTTTTTGTTTGGGTTAAATATTTTAGAATTTAGGATACAGTTTGTTTGGACACTACAAGAAATCTACACGCAAACCGACGGATTTCCGACGGAAATTAAAATTGACAATTTTGTCGGAACTCCATCGGTTTCCCGTCGGTTGTTTCCGATGGATATTAATCCGTCGGTTTCCGTCAGAAATCCGTCGGTTTGACGTCGGTATTTTCCGACGGATATGAATCCATCGGAATATTTGAACGTTAATGTAGCCGTTGTTCTAGCCGTTGTTATGACCGTCGGAAATCCATCGGTTTGCCGTCGGTATTTTCCGATGGATATGAATCCGTCGGAATATTTGAACGTTAATATAGCCGTTGTTCTAGCCGTTGTTATACCCGTTGTCATAGCCGACGGATTTCCGACGGGAAGCGTTATTATATATATGTTAACATACTCCTCCATTCAATCACAAAAACCAATTTCAACTCAACAATTCTAAAAAAAACGTCTAGAGAGAGATGTCGTCTTTGGCAGTTTGCGAATCTTTCGACTCGGGGTCTACACAAATAACCCTTTGTACGTTGTAGTACTTAGGGATCGATCCACAGGGAACAATGGTTACGTTTTGAAATGTAGAGAGTGATACTATGCTAAAACGAAGAATATATATTTGTTTTGGTTTTTATGGATTTAAAGTAAACAAAATGCAGAATTAAAACGATGTAAACTATATGATTAAAAGCGCTAGGCACTAGGGACTTCGGGAATTCTTTACTTGGGAATCGGATTTCTATTCAGGATCTAATTAGCATGCATCTCAACTCAACCAGCACTACAAGAAAAACTGCTTTTTGCGACTACGGAAATCGTCTCAAAGTAGTCACAAAAACGGTAGTTGTGACTCTTGTGCGACCACATACGGTAGTCACAAATTTTTAGTCACAAAAAGTGACTAACCAACAAACGGTCGCAAATTTGTGACCGATTTGTGACTTCAAAAAAGGGTCGCTTATAAGCGATTCTTTTGAGACTAAAATACAGAGTTGTAAATCCGAGACGAATTTGAGACTCTTTCTGGGGTCATAATTTGCGACAAACATGTGACGATGATGTTTCATAAGTATGGTAACAATTTAGTCACAATTTAGTCACAATTTAGTCACACCATTTAATTTCATAAATTAATCTAATTAAACATTTAATTATGGGTAATTTGATCCAATTAAGCTAATAAAATGAGATTTGATAATTAATATTTGATAATTAAATGTTTAATTGCATAATTAAGAATTTACATACATAATTCTTTACATGCTCTGAACAAAAGAAAGGCTTTTAGCGAACCAAAATGATTATGGCAGCAGCAATGTCAAAATTAGGAAGCTTTATGTAATCGAAGAACTTCTTTACATGCTCCGACTCCAAAGTATATCTGAATCCAAGGCAACTGTATGTTAGTAAACCAGTATTCACTATCTCTGAACCAATAATTATTTCAAGGGTTAATGAAACGATCAGCTGATCTCACTTGGCAACAATCTGATGGCGGATGCACTCCTAAACATAGCACCATAGTGTAAAGCCATGTCTGTGTTCTCGAAGCTGATGCAAAACATGGTAAAATGAGGAAAATCTCTTACTAATCAAGTTCAATGATATGATTCAACCTCATTTATAAGAGCAATCACTCACCCTTCAATCAAAACATCGATAAGATCAATATTGGATTCAAGATAATCAGAAGCAATCAAACGTGAATTAACTTGTTACCTCCGTGTTTTCCTCTTTTCCTTGTAACGTTGCATTGCATTTCCTCTGTTCTGAGCCATCCGCTCCAGATCAGCTTTGGTTGCCACTAGTCTTGTGGTCTTACAACTACTTCCACCAATATGCTCCGTGAAATGCAAGTCACTAGAGGAGTTCGAACCTTTCTCAGAGCCAAAGGTAATTGGAAGATTGTTGCTTTCAGATGTTGCTGGTACCTGGCCTGAAGTCGATCGATTGTACTCATCCTGCAAAAGAATCCTAATCAGTATCACAATGTGTACATTTAAGTTTCCTAGCACATAGATATCACAAGGCAAAATGTTGGAATTAGTGTATACTTTGTGGTTAAACAAAGAAAAGCAAACCAACTTGTAACTTATTTTTAACTGTCTAACAGTTTCTGAGAATCAAATGGAGATAAAAACCTATGAGTTTTCAAACACTACTCTCATCAAATACTAGCACAGCGAATTGAAAAACATTAGTGTACTTGGTCGAGAACACATAAATGTTGAAGGTCTATGAGAACTATTTACCTTGCAAATCTCTTTGACACCTTTGGGCTTTAGTGGAACAAGTTTCATTGACGTGGTCAACAAAGTTTTTGATTGTGAATGAAGCAGCACCTTTTGTTTCATATGCAGCTTCCATTCGGCTAGTGTCCTCGGGTCCTCTTGACTGTCCCAAGTTAAAATCCCATATCTGTAAAAGTTCACAGCACAGGTTAAACAATCCCTTCATTGTTAGACCTTCACAAGAAACCATAAAACCACATAGAGTGACTATACTTGTTATTTGTGTAACACAAGCCAATTCCTCACTTAGTCTCACTTGCTCAGAGAAACCTAAACTGTTCTAACCACAAATCAAAACAGCATCATAGCCAAATAATCAAACCTGAGAAGTCTGGCCACCAATAGGATTAGTAGCATTCCACTGCAAAGGTGTAAACGTCGTCGTTTGAGACTGTTGGTTAAATCCTGCTCCGCCATTGATCTCCTTTACATCTCTTGTCCATTCCAATCTCTCAGGCATCTCCGGAACCATGATCCCTTCTCCTGCTTCTCCTTCTCCATCTCCATCACCTTCACGGTCACAGTCACGGTCACGATCACGATCACGATCACCATCATCGTCACCACCACCAACAACACCATTCTTGAGCAACTCTTCAAGCTGTTTACACAACACTTGCTTATACCTCCCACAGCTAGATCCACGTTTCTTAAACATCGTATCACTAGGAACCATCAATTCCTGTAAAACATTAGATCCAGAAACCCACGAATCCAATTGCATCCCGAAATTCTCCATCATCATCATCATCGGAACTTGCTCTTCTTCTTCTTTCCTCCCTTCCAAATCAAGTCCCCATAACGCCGCAAGCTCCAAACCCGATGGACAACCGGAGAATCCTTCCACGGCAGATCGAACATGAGCATCGGAAACAGAGCAGCTTCCGTGTCGATTCCAGAAGCAACTTGTGTCGCCTAATATAAAAAAAAACACACAAACTTCAAAATTCAACCATCGAATTCATCTCCAAAAATGCAATATTCCAATTGAGAAATCTAGAAAAGATTTACCTCCAAGTTGAGTTTGGGGAGACATGTAATCAAAAGACGTAAAGTGTCCTCTTTAAAAAATTCTTGAGTCAATTGAGCACAAGCTTCAGCTATAGGATCAGCCTCACTGTTTCCATAAAGAATCGATTTCATATCACGAATATTCCGGCTTAATTCCGCCATCTGTAACACACAATTCAACAATTCATGGAATCAAGTAAAGAATCAGTTTTTAGGGTTGCAGAATTTGTTGGAGATGGAGAGATCATTCCTGTGGATCTTCTTTAAAGATTGAAAAATGCTAAGTGTTTCTATTAAGGAGCCAAAATTTTTAACTGAAAAAAAATTATGTCACCATATCCCGCTCAAAATTTTACCAAATTTTAAAAAATTTCAGTATTAGTCACATATTAGTCACAACAAAGTAGTGGCTAATATGCGACTTCTTTGTGACCACAAAAGTTTATAGTAGTCATAACATCGTCACAAATGTATGAGGTAGCAAATTAGTCACAAATTTGCGACTTTGAGTCAAAAAAGAGTCATAAAGTGTGACTAATTAGTGACTTGTTTTGGGAGTCACAAATTAATTCATATGAATTTTATAAATTAAGAGCCAAAATACTCAATGTGTGGTATAACAATCCTGTAAATTACACTACTAAACAAAATCATCTAGTTTAGTGAATATAAATATGAGATGTAAAGGAAATCTAAAACTATTACTTAACATTACATAAACACTTATGTTATGTTAATGTGAGTTTGTGTGTGTCATGAAACAATTCAAGTTTTTATATCAAAAAATGATTGAAAATTTTTTATACAAGTTCAAATCAATATAGAAGCATGAAATCTAACATGATGACCATTATTTATTAGCAAATCTCTAAATTTAATAGTAAGAGTCGCACAAGAGTAACAAAACAGTCACAAATTCAGGTGTTGGTCACAAATTAGTCGCATATTCGTAGGTAATTTGTGACTCTTTTGTAACTTCAGTTGTGAGTCGCTATTTTTTCAGGTGTTAGTCGCAAATTAGTTGCAAATCTGCGACTCCCATCGCATAAGAGTCACAAAGTGTCACCAATTTGTGACATATTTTTAGGAGTCACAAACTTAATCATATGACTTTTATAAATTAAGAGGCAAAATACTCAAGGTATGGTATTACAATCATTTAAATAACAATATTAAACAAAAACATTTAGTTTAGTGAATATAAATATGAGATCTAAAGAAATCTAAAACTATTACTTAACATGACATAAACACTTATGTAATGTTTAGGTGATTTTGTGTATGCCATGGAACAACTCAAGTTTTTATATCATAAAAATGAGTGACTACAATTTATGCTAGTTCAAATCAATATAGAAGCATGCAATCTAACATGATGACCATTATTTATTAGCAAATCTCTAAATTTAATAGTAAGAGTCGCACAAGAGTAGCAAAACCGTCACAAATTCAGGTATTGGTCACAAATTAGTCGCATATTCGTGGGTAATTTGCGACTCTTTTGAAACTTCAGTTGTGAGTCGCTATTTTTCAGGTGTTAGTTGCAAATTAGTTGCAATATTTGGGACTACTTTGCAACGAAAGTTTCCGACTAAAATTGAAGTCGCTAAGTCGTTTTAATTTGTGACTGTTTCGTGACTACATTTATACAGTCGAATAATAGTTGGAAATTAGTTGCTAATCTAAGACTAATTAGTGACTACAAATATTCGTCGTAAATTTGTGACTCCTTAGCCACTGAAATATCTGTTGTCGTTAATTAGTCGCATATTAGTCACAAAAGCGTCACAAAATTTTGTGACCAAAAAAAGAGTCACAAACATTCGTCCCTAAATACAGTTTTTCTTGTAGTGCAGAAATGACTAATCAACCCACTATCGTGACGATGACTACTAATGTCTAGAGATCCGAGCGTCTAAGCTGTCGCTTGATCACGGCTATCCTAAACAAGCATTAACACAAAAAGGATCGATATGTTCACGAATCCTAGCGACTAAAATTCCATTTGTTCTAGGCAATCCGCTCATCTAGGTTTAGATCCGGCGATCTAAAGACTTTTGGAATCTAGATCTAACCCTAATTCATAGATCAATTGGCCAGATTAATCTTTGCAATATGAACAACCTAGATGGAGATGGTAGATGATTATTCAACCTATTTGAATCCAATTCCCATTTCAGAAAACCCTAAGAACCCTAGAGCCTAACAAATGGATTACTCACACATGATTCAAGCAAACAAACAAATGAGAATAAGAAATTGCATAATTGAAATAAACTTGAATTGAAATGAGATTAGATATAGAAATCTTCTCCAAATACAAGATCCAATGTAAAGAGACAAAAGGAGGCTGAGAGAATAGGTCACATAACTCCAAAATCGTGTGTTATGAAAGAAATAAACCTAAAAAATCTTTTAAACCCAAGTTTACACAATTTTCGGGTGTATTAATGATAACCGATCGATCGATCGCTCCTTGAGATTGGTCGATCTCTCGTTCTTCACTCGACCGATCGGGTCGCCAGTCGATGCGATTGATTGATCGCTGAGGGCGATCGATCGATCGGACTTCAAAAAGTCCATTCTTCGTGATTCGCTCCAGCTTGCTTCTCTTCCGCTCATTGTCAAATCTGGATGCTCATGGACCTAAAAAGACTCAAAAACATGACCAAAAGGAAATAAAAAGACTCTAAACTCTAGGACTAAAACGCTAAAAACACAAATATATCAACTCCCCCAGACTTGAATCTTTGCTTGCCCTCAAGCAAACATCAATATCAAACAAGGGAAAGAGGTTTTGAAAACATGGCAACTCACCTGATCTTGAAGTATTGCAATGACCCTTTTCCTTAGTAATCCACATCTCACATAGGCAGCTCTAAATCTAACCACCATGTACTTCTCCGTAGGCACTTCAGCAGCTAGACTCTACACAAAGATTCACAACATTGTCCACTAAAGCCTTCATCGCCAGTTTCATCGCTGCAGTCAATCACCAAGGACCTTCTAGACTTTTTCACATACAATATCTAGACAAGAACCACCTAATTTTCACACTTTTTCCTTGGCATTTTTCCTCGCTCCCCCAGACTTATTTCATAAACTAGCTTACTATTTTCTTTCTTTTTCTTTAGTAAGGTCCGAGACGCGAGTACCGATGGTGGTTGCCACCGAGTCCCCGGTTCATTCCTTACAGTTTATATCAAGTTCCGAGACGCGAGAATTGATGGTGGTTGCCACCGAATTCCCGGTTCATCACTATCAATAATAAACACAACACATATCAAGGTTCCGAGACGCGAGATTGATGGTGTTTGCCACCGAATTCCCGGTTCATCACCCTTTCTATGCAACTTTATTCGCTAGCTAAATTTCTAAAAAGGGGGAGGAGTGCCATTACTTTCTATTGGTGGTTTACTAGTCAGATATGAATGATAAGTCAAGCCCTTTGGTGACTAACCTCATTGATGAAGTTAAGCCCTTTTGGTTTCTATGGATTTAAAGTAAACAAAATGCAGAATTAAAACGATGTAAACTATATGATTAAAAGCGCTAGGCACTAGGGACTTCAGGAATTCTTTACTTGAGAATCGGATTTCTATTCAGGATCTAATTAGCATGCATCTCAACTCAACCAGAAATGACTAATCAACCCACTGTCGTGACGATGACTACTAATTTCTAGAGATCCGAGCGTCTAAGCTGTCGCTTGATCACGGCTATCCTAAACAAGCATTAACACAAAAAGGATCGATATGCTCACGAATCCTAGCGACTAAACTTCCGTTTGTTCTAGGCAATCCGCTCATCTAGGTTTAGATCCGGCGATCTAAAGACTTTTGGAATCTAGATATAACCCTAATTCATAGATCAATTGACCAGATTAATCTAAGCAATATGAACAACCTAGATGGAGATGGTAGATGATTATTCAACCTATTTGAATCTAATTCCCATTTCAGAAAACCCTAAGAACCCTAGAGCCTAACAAATGGATTACTCACACATGATGCAAGCAAACAAACAAATGAGAATAAGAAATTGCATAATTGAAATAAACTTGAATTGAAATGAGATTAGAGATAGAAATCTTCTCCAAATACAAGATCCAATGTAAAGAGACAAAAGGAGGCTGAGAGAATAGGTCATAGAACTCCAAAATCGTGTGTTATGAAAAAAATAAACCTAAAAAATCTTTTAAACCCGAGTTTGCACAATTTTCGGGTGTATTAATGATAACCGATCGATCGATCGCTCCTTGAGATCGGTCGATCTCTCGTTCTTCACTCGACCGATCAGGTCGCCAGTCGATGCGATCGATCGATCGGACTTCAAAAAGTCCATTCTTCGTGATTCGCTCCAGCTTGCTTCTCTTCCGCTCATTGTCAAATCTGGATGCTCATGGACCTGAAAAGACTCAAAAACACGACCAAAAGGAAATAAAAAGACTCTAAGCTCTAGGACTAAAACGCTAAAAACACAAATATATCAACTCCCCCAGACTTGAATCTGTGCTTGCCCTCAAGCAAACATCAATATCAAACAAGGGAAAGAGGTTTTGAAAACATGGGAACTCACCTGATCTTGAAGTATTGCAATGACCCTTTTCCTTAGTAATCCACATCTCACATAGGCAGCTCTAAATCTAACCACCATGTACTTCTCCGTAGGCACTCGCAGCTTGCTAGACTCTACACATAGATTCACAACATTGTCCACTAAAGCCTTCATCGCCAGTTTCATCGCTGCAGTCAATCACCAAGGACCTTCTAGACTTTTTCACATACAATATCTAGACAAGAACCACCTAATTTTCACACTTTTTCCTTGGCATTTTTCCTCGCTCCCCCAGACTTATTTCATAAACTAGCTTACTATTTTCTTTCTTTTTCTTTAGTAAGGTCCTAGACACGAGTACCGATGGTGGTTGCCACCGAGTCCCCGGTTCATTCCTTACAGTTTATATCAAGTTCCGAGACGCGAGAATTGATGGTGGTTGCCACCGAATTCCCGGTTTATCACTATCAATAATAAACACAACACATATCAAGGTTCCGAGACGCGAGAATTGATGGTGTTTGCCACCGAATTCCCGGTGCATCACCTTTTCTATGCAACTTTATTCGCTAGCTAAATTTCTAAAAAGGGGGAGGAGTGCCATTACTTTCTATTGGTGGTTTACTAGTCAGATATGAATGATAAGTCAAGCCCTTTGGTGACTAACCTCATTGATGAAGTGCAGAATTTTGGCTTAGACTCGCATGAACTCCGCTGGAACCATGTGTGTCCTCTAGATAACTGGTTGGCTTCTGGATTTTTCATTAGTCCGATCTAGAGTTGATTCTGTAAAAATGGTCACTTCGAAGCAAGGTCATACAAATTAATTCAAGATAAAGATCATAATTCCCGACACAGTTTGACTCAATAAAGCAACTAACTCAAGAAATCAAAATCAAAATGACTCAAATGAAAAAGAAAAACCAAAAGAGAACACAAGATTAGCAACAGGAAATCCCCCCAGACCTACCTTACACCGTCCACGGTGTAAAAGTAGATCGGTAGGAAGGCATCCAAGATACAAAAGATAAAATAATTGAAAAGAAACAAAAGTGCTATGGTATAGAAAATGGAAAGGAATGATCTTTCGATCAGTTACCAGAACGACGAGGGCGTTTGGAACGCCTAGGTGGAATATACTGAGTGTTGTCGTCGTCTGGTTCAGCAGAGGAGGTAGGGTCAGCATGGGCTGTGGAGGTGGATGGTGGTGTGGCGGTGGTGGTAGGTGTAGGTGGCGTGTGCGCGGTGGTTTGGGTCGCCAACTGCATCCATATCTGCCGCATAGTGTCTACCATGTATCTCCTGAAAGCAGGGGTGTCATCTTCATAACCGATAGGCGGCTCGGGAAAATTGGTGAAGAGTGGTGGGCTGTCAGCATTTCTCTGAATGTGCAGTCTGCGGATGCGTGTGGGTGTCGGTGTCGCGAGAGGTCACGGTACATCGAAACACAGCTGAGTATACACTGCATCCGTCAAGCTAGTGAGCTCCGGCTGTGGCAACTGAACGAGCCAAGAGCGAGCATCGGAGTCACTAAAGAGCCAAACATGATCCTTCTTCATCCAAGTGATGTATCGTAGATGCTGCATGTCCATAGTCACGTCTATGGAGGTCCTCGAGGAGTTCGAGGTATTAATCTGCAAATACTCAAAGATGGGAGTAAGAAGGCTACCGATAGTCTCGGATGGCCGGCTAGTGAATGCCGTGGTCTTGCGCAAAGCGAGGAGGTGTGCGAAGACGGCTCCAATGTCCAGATCAGTGCAGGGATCTGCAAATTCCCAGAACTCTGGCGGGTACAAGTGAGAAAGTCCCGCTGAGAGGAGAATGATATCCTCTTTCCTTGCCCGAGTAGCATCCGTCTTGCAAAGAATTGTAATACCAAGAAGGCGCGCTGCACATCTCACCGCTGGGTGACGGATATCCTTGATGGAACTGCGGGATGCTCGGTATGCCCCGGTGCCAAGTGTCTACCAGAATTTGTCGATATCGTCCAAAGCCTCGGGAAGTGACACTCTCGTGGGTGTGCTGTCAAAACCATAGATATCACAAAGATCAGTGATTTGAAGGCGATAACGCATACCTCGGCATAGGAAGGTGAGAACACCGTCCTGAGCAACTCTGTTGTTCTCATCCTTGTAGTAGACTCGGCATGTAGAAAGTAGTTGTCTAGCCAAGTTGGGGTAGAGGATGTGCTTTGTTGTAGCCATGTTGCCAAGACCAATCCTCTCCAATATTCCTAGAACATCCGCAGTAATCCCCATGGTATCAAGAGTTAGGATATCCAAAAGACGAGTCGGGGTCATAGGGACACTCAACCAAGCATTGTAGAACAAGGTATCATAGTCATCCCATTCGTCCAAGATAGGACGATTGATGCAAGCCGACTTCTCCGTCTCAACCTTAGGAATATCTTCCCATACTCTTGAGGATTTGATCTTTTGGCGCTCAGTCTTTGGCCATGGAGGACGTGGAGTTGATGTTGGTGGACCCGAAAAGGTGATTAGCCGATATTTCGGCGTAATCGCGGGAGGTGAGGGTGGAGGTGTTGTGGCCTCAGAAGTGGGTGGTGGTGGTGTTGCACTAGATGAAGCAGTGGCTGGAGCTTTCTTTGACTTCTTACGTGGAGGCATCTAGCAAAAAGAGATCAAGAAAAATCAATTCCATGGTAAGAAACAAAGAAAATCCATAAACCAACACCAAGGGTTATCACAAAACCAAAAATTCTCAAACTTATCTCCATAAACAAGAATTCTCAACCTTAGTCTACTCAAACTCAATCAATGCATCAAATTAGAACTTCAATTCATCAAACAACATGTGAAAAATCCGAATTGAACATATGCCCATAATTTTCGGAATTTAAGGTGAAGATCTAAGCCACTTACAGTGATTGAAAGATGAAATTGATGCACTAAAATGTTAAGGCACGAAAATCTGTTGAGTTTAGAGCCAAATTTTGATGAAATCAGAGGTGTATTGAGAATTCTAGGGTTTGATGGAGTTTCTTCTCCTTGGATGTGTTCTTATGATGATTAGAGATAAGAAGTTTGAAATTGGTCGATTTTAGGGTTATAAGGTTTTATAGTTTGAAAATTTCGGTTTAAATCAAGTTGCCCAAACCGAAAATAACCCAAAAATCGCGTTTGGAGGACTTACATGTGCTTCCGATCGATCGATCGCTAAAGGTGATCGATCGATCCCTTACCTAGATCGATCGGGTGCTGATTGATGATCGATCGATCGGTTCGACTGGCGAGTCGATCAGTCGATCGCATGAGGACTGATCGATCGATCGGTCGTTTTGTGAGTGGAGCGGTCGATCGGTTAGTGCCGATCGGTCGGGCTGTCTCCCAGTGTAGGCGATCGATAGATCGCATGAGGCGATCGATCGATCGGCTGTTTCTAAGCTGCTCAACACTTTGACAAAAAATAGCTACAAGAAGCAAATAAAACAAAAAATACTAAATGAAACAAAGCAAAAGGGAATATTTACACTTACCGGTGGGTTGCCTCCCACCAAGCGCTTTGTTTAACGTCGTTAGCCCGACGCATTCGCCCTTTAGGCGTTAATCAATTGATCCATTGGTGGATCGGGAGGGAGTGGAGCTGAGATAGAATCATTGCTGGGCCTCAGTACCCAACTCATCATCTCTCTTACTACGTCCTCGCCTTTTTCCTTGAGTTCCGGGGTGATTAGCTCTTTCACCGCGTCAAACGGCTTAGTCGAGCCCTTGTCTATCACTCCCGGCCTGTCTTGTCTCGGTATACTCAGCTTTTTCCTCTTAACAGCATCATAGGAAATTGCCTTGTTAACCGTCGAGAGGCATATCCTCTCGTTAGGGAAATCTAGCACTGCTCCCGCAGTGGCAAGAAAAGGTCTCCCTAGGATCAAAGGCATGCTCGAACCTGCACTAATTTCAACAATTTTGAAATCAATAGGCATTAGAGACTCACCAACTCTTACCTGGAGATTGTCGATGCGCCCTTTTGAGGTTGTGAGGGATGCATTTGCAAGCTCAAGGGTCATCTTTGAATGCTTGATATCGGTCACTCCAAGCCACTTAACCATCTCCGAGGATATGAGATTCACCGTTGAACCGGAATCACACAAAGAGTCCTCAAATCTAACTCCGGATATAGAGCATGGGATCACAAACTTCCCGGGGTCTTGAAGCTTAGGCAGATGTTTGAGGGGAGAGGGTGTGTTGATACCAACCGTTGGAGAAGAGGTCAACCGATTAGCTTCCCCTTTGGATTCCTTCTCCTTGGTTGCTTTATCTCCATTGGGTAGGGTGGAGTGAGATGAGCACTCAGCAGCTCTCTTAGCCTTAAATTCATGGAACTCTTGGCTTAGATCCTCTAACCTCCAAGCTATTTCAGCAACTTCTTGAGAGTTCTTACTCTGTCCATCTAGGACTCTCTGCAACATAAACTCAAGTCTGCTCTCAAGAGCCGGTTCCTTATCTCCAACATAGCTCACGTGGGCTCTCGAACAGCTAGCATTGTTTCTGGACTTAGGATTCTGCTCACCTTTCGCAGGAAAGGCTCCTTGCTGTCTTTTCATCGCCTCAGCGGTTTGAGCAACCTGTGTATCCAATATCTTCAAATGAGTATGGACAACATCAAATTTACCGTTTAGGTCTGCGTACATGCTATCCATCTTCACGTTGAGCTCCGTAGTGGATTTTTGTTGCTGAGCCAGCAACTGTTGCATCATACCTTTCAACTCATCTTGTGGTCTAGGAGCTTGAGCTTGAGAAGCTTGAAAGTTAGCTGCTGGAGCTTGATAGTTATTGCTGAAAAGTTGTTTTTGCTGATAGTTCCCAGAAAACGGCTTCTGAAATCCTTGACTAGGGAAGGCTGACTTCTGCTGGTACTGAGCCGCTGCTTGCTGAGGGTACACTTGATCTTGTGGGTTCTCCACATTAGTGCTTCGATAAGAGAAATTAGGATGGTTTCTGTAGTTCTGGTTGAACCCCCGGTTCTCTCCAAAACCTTGTCCCCCGATGTAATTCACATCTTGATAATTCTCTCCAAAACCTTGTCCCCCGATGTAGTTCACATCCTGATAATCTGCATCACTCACCTCCGCTACTTCTTGGAACTGAATGGCTTCAGAACCATCCTCAACTAGCTGAACTCCTCTTTGATTAGATTTCATTAACTGCTTCACCTGCGCTGTCAACTCCTCTATCCTCTGAGATTCAACACTGCTGACCTTCCTCGATCTGTCATACTCAGCACTACGGGTACTAGAATTTGTAGCCAAGTTCTCAATCAGCTCATATGCTCCCTGGGTGCTTTGGATTATAAAATTTCCATTGCTGGCAGCATTCAGGGCGTTCTTATAGTCCCAATCTACACCGTCGTAGAATATATTCAATAACTGCTCATCGGAGTATCCATGGTGAGGACACTCCCGACGGTACTCTCTAAACCGCTCCCATGCCTCGTAAAAGGACTCTCCAATCAGCTGTTGGAAGTTGAGTATCTTATTCCTCAAAGCAGCAGTTTTTGACTTGGTGTAGAAATGGTCAAGAAATCCAGCCCTGCACTCGGTCCATGATCTAAAAGAAGCCGGTGGTAGAGACTTTAGCCACCGCTGAGCTTTATCCGCTAGAGAGAACGGAAATAGCTTACACTTAACGTAATCCGGAGGGACTCCATTAGACTTTGATGTACCGCAGATCTCCTCAAAGTTTTCTATATGGTCCATAGGATTTTCTGCGGGTAGACCGTGGAAGACATGCTGCTTGACTAAAGCTATCATCTGAGGCTTTATCTCGTAATCTTGCCTCTGAATCTCCGGTGGACAAATGGCTGCCCGGTTCTGATAGAACTGATGGGGCGTGTCATTGTCTCCAATTGTTCTAGCTGGTGCCTGAACTCGTGGTTGCTGCTGCTGTTGCTGTTGTTGCTGTTGTTGCTGAGCTCTCAGCTGTTGCAACTCTTCTCGCAACCGCTGCAGTTCAGCAGCTTGTGCAGCTGCATCTACTTGATCATTACCCCCTGCGGGTTATTCATGGGATTCTCGTCCATGATTTCCAACCTCCTTCTAGCCTTGCTAGCTCGGTTTGTTCTCTTTATTTCCCTTAGCTGGTCGTTTGTAAGTTGCACTAACGGTTCAGCTCGATTGCTTCTCCGTTGCATACACCTGAAACACACCAAATAAGCAAAGGAAAATTCAAATTAGTAACTGAATTAGACAAAATATCAAACTCAAAATCAGATGTAACGCTATTGTTCCCCGGCAACGGCGCCAATTTGGCAGTTTGCGAATCTTTCGACTCGGGGTCTACACAAATAACCCTTTGTACTTTGTAGTACTTAGGGATCGATCCACAGGGAACAATGGTTACGTTTTGAAATGTAGAGAGTGATACTATGCTAAAACGAAGAATATATATTTGTTTTGGTTTTTATGGATTTAAAGTAAACAAAATGCAGAATTAAAACGATGTAAACTATATGATTAAAAGTGCTAGGCACTAGGGACTTCGGGAATTCTTTACTTGGGAATCGGATTTCTATTCAGGATCTAATTAGCATGCATCTCAACTCAACCAGAAATGACTAATTAACCCACTGTCGTGACGATGACTACAAATGTCGAGAGATCCGAGCGTCTAAGCTGTCGCTTGATCACGGCTATCCTAAACAAGCATTAACACAAAAAGGATCGATATGTTCACGAATCCTAGCGACTAAAATTCCGTTTGTTCTAGGCAATCCGCTCATCTAGGTTTAGATCCGGCGATCTAAAGACTTTTGGAATCTAGATCTAACCCTAATTCATAGATCAATTGGCCAGATTAATCTAAGCAATATGAACAACCTAGATGGAGATGGTAGATGATTATTCAACCTATTTGAATCCAATTCCCATTTCAGAAAACCCTAAGAACCCTAGAGCCTAACAAATGGATTACTCACACATGATGCAAGCAAACAAACAAATGAGAATAAGAAATTGCATAATTGAAATAAACTTGAATTGAAATGAGATTAGAGATAGAAATCTTCTCCAAATACAAGATCCAATGTAAAGAGAAAAAAGGAAGCTGAGAGAATAGGTCACAGAACTCCAAAATCGCGTGTTATGAAAGAAATAAACCTAAAAAATCTTTTAAACCCGAGTTTGCACAATTTTCGGGTGTATTAATGATAACCGATCGATCGATCGCTAAAAGCGATCGATCGATCGCTCCTTGAGATCGGTCGATCTCTCGTTCTTCACTCGAACGATCGGGTCACCAGTCGATGCCATCGATCGATCACTGAGGGCGATCGATCGATCGGACTTCAAAAAGTCCATTCTTCGTGATTCGCTCCAGCTTGCTTCTCTTCCGCTCATTGTCAAATCTGGATGTTCATGGACCTGAAAAGACTCAAAAACACGACCAAAAGGAAATAAAAAAACTCTAAACTCTAGGACTAAAACGCTAAAAACACAAATATATCAGTCTTCTAGAGATTTTAGATCGTGGATGGATGAAGAATTGTATGATCCGGAGTCGAAGCTATTAAATGATGGTTATACACGAGGAATATGCGAGTTCATGACCGTTGCCGGAAATCAACCGCGGGTGAAAACAAGTGGTAAGATGAAATGTCCATGTTCAATTTGTCGCAATTCTCATAATGTTAAGATAGAGATAGTTTGGCATCACTTGTATAGCAATGAGTTTATGCCGGGTTACAAGATTTGGTATTTACATGGAGAAAGAAATTTTGATTATGGTAGTAGTAGCAGTGAACCCTATGTTGCAGATAGCTTAGGAGAACATAGACCGGAAGTAGATTTTTGTGTTGGTAGCGTTGAGATGGTGAATGATGTGTTTAGAGAGAATTTGTCATCGACCGTAATAGATGAGGATAGGGTTGAAGAACCAAATGTAGAAGCTAGAAGATTTTTTGATATGTTAGACGCAGCGAAGCAGCCATTATATGATGGGTGTAGAGAAGGTCATTCGCCTTTATCATCTGCTACTAGAATGATGACCATTAAGACAGACTTCAATTTGGCAGAGGAATGTGTTGATGCGATAACAGATTTATTGAAAGATCTTTTGCCTGAACCTAATCTTGCACCGGCATCATATTACGAGGTACAGAAACTTGTAGCTGGTCTTGGTTTGCCGTATCAAGTGATAGATGTGTGCATCGACAACTGTATGATATATTGGAGAGAAGATGAAGACAGGAGAATTTGTCGATTTTGTCGTAAACCACGGTTTCAGGATAGTAGTGGGAGAGTTCCAATTCCATTTAAACGTATGTGGTACTTACCGTTGACTTCGAGGTTGAAGAGGTTATATCAATCTGAGCGCACGGCAGAGCAAATGAGATGGCATGCAGAGCATCGTCAAGATGGAGAGATTACACATCCTTCAGATGCAAAAGCGTGGAAACATTTTCAATCGTTGTATCCGGATTTTGCGTTTGAGAGAAGAAATGTGTACCTCGGGTTATGTACATATGGATTCAACCCATTTGGGAAGCATGGAAGGCAGTATTCATTGTGGCCCGTAATCGTAACAACGTATAATTTGCCCCCTGGTATGTGCATGCGTCGAGAGTTTTTATTTCTCTCCGTTCTTGTACCGGGCCCTGAGCATCCGAAGAGATCACTAGATGTATTCCTCCAGCCATTGATCTATGAGTTACAAATGCTATGGAGTTATGGTGCCGAAGTGTTTGATGTTTCGCGCCTGCAGAATTTTAGGATGTGTGCGGTTCTTATGTGGACCATTAGCGATTTCCCAGCATATGGTATGTTATCTGGATGGACAACTCATGGAAGATTATCGTGCCCGTATTGCCAAGACAACACAAATGCTTTCCAATTGAGGAACGGAAGAAAGTCGTGTTGGTTTGATTGCCATAGAAGGTTTCTACCGAGAGAGCATCTGTATCGTCGGTCTAAAACATTATTTACAAAAAATAAACAATTGTTTGAATCTCCACTTTATGAGCCAGACGGGAGTACTTTATTGTAGCAGTTGAGAAATTTTGGTGCTACGATGACTTTTGAATGTGGAGGTAATGGGCATGAAACTGTTTACGGAGCCGGGGAAGTTCATAATTGGCACAAAAAAGTATCTTTTGGGATTTGCCTTACTGGAAGGACCATTTATTGAGGCACAACCTCGATGTAATGCATGTTGAAAAGAACTTCTTTGACAACATACTGAATACGGTTTTAAACGTCGGGGGGGGGGGGGGGGAAGACGAAAGACAATCTGAAGTCTAGGTTGGACTTGGCAGAGATTTGCGATCGTGATTTTTTTGAAATTCTTCCGAATGGTAAATATCCTTTTGCTCCGTACTGGTTGGATGCACAAAAAAGAAAGAATTTTTTGATTGGATTCAAGACGATGTCAAATTCACTGATGGATATGCATCTAATCTGCGTAATTACGTCGACTATGGAGAAGGAAAGTTTATCGGAATGAAGAGTCATGATTGTCATGTTGTGATGCAGCGACTTCTTCCATTTGCTTTTGCGGAGCTCCTTCATAAAGATGTGTACGAAGCAATTGCAGGTATAAATCTTTTTCATGTGTATTTTAACAATTACTCATATTTATATTTTATATAAGTTTAAATTTGTACATTTTTATTTGCAGGAGTTGGTGCTTTCTTTCGGGATTTATGCACGAGAACACTTACAGTTGAGGGGATTCGCAATTTAGAGGACAATATACCCTTGATCCTTTGCAATCTTGAGAAGATATTTCCACCGTCTTTTTTTGATGTTATGGAACATCTTCCCATCGATCTCCCCCAAGAAGCCGCAGTAGGTGGTCCTGTTCAATTTCGTTGGATGTATCCTTTTGAGCGGTAAATGTTCTATCTTAAGAAGAAGGTTAAAAATTTAATTCGAGTTGAGGGGCTATTGTCGCACACAGCATCAACGAAGAAACATCACATTTTGCGGAATATTACTTTCCATCGAAAGTTCGTACGAAGATTAGACGTCCTGCTCGCCATGATGATAGAGGTGAGAAAGCCATTTATCCTGTGGTTGTCCCTGAGTTGTTTTCGCAAGTTGGTCGAGTAAGTGGGAAAGGGAAGAAACGCAAACTATCACAACAGGAGTGGACCCACTTACATATGTATATCCTAACAAATTGTGAAGAGATGGCGGAGTACGAAAGGTAATTAAAAAACTTAACCTATTTAAATACTTAATTATTTTATACATAAGTATTAGCTTTCAAAGGTTATATAATGTTGTTTGCTTTCAGGATTTACATGGCAGTAATACGTAGCCATTTTCCGGAAAAGACTGAAGAAGAACTTGAACTGCATAAGAAGAACGATTATATTACTTGGCTGCAATTTTACGTAAGTAGGCTATAAGATTAATATATAAATGAATCCAATTAATACATAAATGTTTTATATTAATTTTGTGGAAATTATTTTATTAGGTTAATGAGGGAATCAGAGGTGGATCGGTTTTTCCGACATGGTTAGTGGAGTTAGTTACTGGCCCAATCTACATTGCGACCTCATACCTTACGTATTGTAGTAGAGGATTTGCGTTTAGGATTCACGATGAAGGAAGGTCGAGAGCAACTGCAGATTATGGTATTTCGGCTCAATCTGGTGATGTTGTCTACTACGGGATTCTCAAAGAAATATTGCAAGTGCGTTACCCAGGGATGTTGGACATGAGGTGCATTGTTTTTATGTGTAAATGGTATGATCCAGAAGTTGGGCGTGGGGTTAAGGTGAACCAATTTGGCGTCACGTCAGTAAATTCTAGAAAGAGACTTCATACGTATGACTCATTCATCCTAGCATCACAGGCAGACCAGGTTCAGATATTTTAATAAATATTTTATTAAACGTGAGTTTCCTTCGACTTAATAAATTACATTTGTTTGTTTTAGGTATGCTATATTCGTTACCCTCGGGTAACACGACGTTCAATTCCTTGGATTACAGTGACTCCAATTAATCCAAGAGGAAGAATTTATGGAGTTTCTGAGCACGATGATTGACAACCAACTAGAAGTGTACCAATGGATCATGTGGAGCATTCTTTTGATACATTCCTTGTGGTTGATTTAACGGAAATTAGTGAGGATAGAGTTCATTCAGAATCAGAGGAAGAACTTGGAGAATTTGATGAGGCCGAAGACGACATTCCTTATGAATGATCATTATCTGATTCAGAGTAGTACATTATGATCATTTGTTTTTAATTATATTGGGGTTGTATTTTCTAGAAAATTTTTAATAATTATTATCATTTGGTTTTATTTTTATTTTGTATTTTAAATATTCCAAAAAAATCAAATTAAAACCACAAATCAATAAAAATACAAACAATCCATATAAATACAAACCAAAAAACCAAACAAATACAATCCAAAACCCAATTACACCACAATCCGTCGGAAATCCGTCGGTAAGTTCCGACGGATAACGGACGGAAACAACATTTATGGATACAGTCATTGGTCAGTCAATCCTTAAACCGAGACACGTGTAACCACAAACCCGTCGATTATCCGTCGGAAATTTCCAACGGGTTTGTGGTTTCGTGCTCGTTTACGATCCGTTTCTCTTGAAATATGTTTGTAGTATGTTTTGTTACTCATTTCAATGATGAAATACTAACATATACCTTGTTACATATCAAATATACGAAATTAGAAAATTTTAGTTATTATGGTTACAAATCATCGTTTTAAGATATGTATCATTGTCTAACATGTAGTCATGATTGTCGGGATTTTTCTAATTTTGAAATATATGATATGTAACAAGGTATATGTTGGTATTTCATCATTGAAATGAGTAACAAACCATTCTACAAACATATTTCAAGAGAAACGAATCGTAAATGTCCACAAAACCACAAACCCGTCGGAAATCCGTCGGATATTTCTGACGGATAACCGACGGGTTTGTGGTTACACGTGTCTCGGTTTAAGGATTGACTGACCAATGACGGCACATGCATGTCTCGCGTATCCGTCTGAAATCCGTCTGATATTTCCGACCGATTTCCGACGGCCAATTATATTTACGCGGCAAATTAATTTTCATCTTCCCGGGAAACTAAAATTTTGCGTATCCGTCGGAAATCCGTCGGATATTTCAGACGGATACTCAAAATTTTAAGCGCGGATCTTCCCGAGACCGCGTTTCATTTAATTTAATTGAATTCCGACGGAATTTCCGTCGGAAATTCGTCGGAATTCTTTGATAAAAAATCTCTTCTTCTTCCTCCTTCGCTCATTTCGCCGAAACCAGAGAAAAAAAACCTACCTCCGCCGGATTCAACCACGTTTCTTCACCGCCGATTTCCGGTTTTTCTACCCTAATCTTCATCATGTCTAACAATCCTTCAATTTCTCCAAATTTGTAAGTTTCCAAAACTCATAAACTATAGTTCCTCTAAGATTTTGAGATTGATGTTAGATATAGGTTCTTGAATGTTAGATTTAGGTTCTAGGATGTTAGATTTAGGGTTTCTAGTGTTAGATCTAGGATTTCTATGGTTAGATTTAAGAATTGGATAATATGAATTTGATTTTGGATTGGATTTGAATTTGATTAAGAATTGGATAATATGAATTTGATTTTGGATAAGATCTGAATTTGATTTTTGATAAGATATGAATTTTGATTTAGGATATTATAAATCATTTTTTATTTACATTAGGAAAAAATATAATTTTGTTTTAATAAAATTACATTATGCAATTATATAGATAATTACATTTTTATTTATAATTTATATAAAATAATTATAATTTTCTAATGATAATTTATATCTAGTTTTAAATTTCTAATGATTTTTATGAATTTATAATCATTTTTAGAAATTTATAATTATTTTAGAAATTTATAATTATTTTACGTAATTTATAATTATTTTATGTAATTTAAAAAAATAATTTTGGTTTTATATATTTTAAAGTGATTACGGATTATATTATGAGGGTTCTGGTTCTTGGAACCGAGTACGTCGAGGTTCCGGTAGGGGTAGAGGAGCTGCGAGGAGTCCTTCTACGCCGTCTACACATATTCCGGACACCGCATCACCTGTACGACCCACTACTGCACCGACGCAAATGAGCGTCGAGAGAGATTCACTCGTCTTCATCCAGATTGTGTTGGAACAGACACATGGTAAGTTTGATTTTAGTATTTGTTTTTATTAAATTTTATATAATTTTTTAAAAAAACTATTTAAAATTTACGAAATAATTTTTTTTTAAGGTTTAAAGATTCGGGAAATGAGATTTCCAAATCTATCAACCGCATGCTTAATGGATTGCTTCAGCATCCATATCCGACGTACATCCTCATGCCCTTAGAATAGAAGGAAATGTGGTTTCGCCAATTTGCGGTAAGTATTTCATTTTCTTTATTGTTTACTATGCATTTAAATAGTTAATTAGTTTATTTAAATTTAATTTTCATTTTTTACAGCAAGAATTCACTTGGGTATCTCACATCACCGCTATGGTTAGAAGTGAGTTCCACAAAAAAGCGGCAATAATGTATTCACAGAAGCTGAACGAGTGGAAGGCGATGTGGTCCAGGAATGTTGTGCCAAGGGAGTTGGTTATGAACCCGACCCTATGGAACGGGTTGATAGCTTACTGGAATGAAGTCGCTACGAAGGTTAGCTCCACAACCCACTCTACGTGCCGGAACAGCGATCGCAAAGGAAAAGGGAAGGCGACGCACAATCTAGGAGCAACCAGCTTGGTCACAAAGGCGAAACAACTTGTAAGTTTTCGGTTTAATCAATATGTTATTTTCTCAATTTTATATTCAAAATATTTACTATATTTGTTAATTTTGTAGTTTCGGAAAGATGGTGTCCAACCTTCTTCCCTCAGATTGATCGAAATTGCACACACCAACCAGAGCACCAATGAAATCTAAGATGGTGTATCTCGGGAGATCGTGGACAACGTCAGAAAGATGGGTGGAGACTTTCTTCTTACTCAACCAATCATTGAAGGAACCCCGCCTCTGAACGAAGTCCCGATCGAGAAGATCAACGAATTCGTCTACGAGGTAAGTAAATTTTCAAATTTTAATCAATTTTTCTTTTATTTTAAATATTTATTCAACTTATTATTTGTGCAGTGTACTCCGAAGACCAAAGGTCGGGTATTTGGACTTCCGGACGATTCATCATCATACTCGGCTACTTCACGCTATTTCTTAGATCCTTCGGCCGATCTTAGGGCGGAGCTCGCACAGAGTCACGCTGATATGGAGGAGATGAAAGAGAAGATGCACCGCCTTGAAGAAGCCGGAGAAGCGCAAAGCGCGAAACATGAACGTGAACACCAAGCGATGGTGGATCGGATGAACGCATTCTTTTCTCAATATCCACCACCGCCACCACCTGCCGTTTAGTTCGCTTTTTTGATTCGAAACAATATTTTTGTTTTTTTATTAGAATTATTTTAATTTTGAATACTTTTATTTGAATTTTTAATTTTCAATTGAATTTTTCAAATTTAAATTCAATTTTAATTTTCAATTCTATTTTTAAAATTAAATTTTATTAAAATTTATTCAATTATTTAATTTTTAAATTTATTATATAAAAACAAATTAACTTCGATTCCGTCGGTAATCCGTCGGTTTACTATCCGTTGGAAATCCGTCGGTTTTCTAATCCGTCGGTTTACTATCCGTCGGAAATCTGTCGGTTTTTAAATCCGTAGGAAATCCGTTGGTTTCTATACGTTGGCCATCCGTCGGTAACCGTCGGTTTCCATACATCGGAATTCCGTCAGAAACCCGTCGGAAATTTTCCGACGGTACTCCGACGGATATTATTCTGACAGATTTCTGACGGATATCCGGATCCAAGGTTCCGTCGGAAATACCAACGGATTTCCGACGCGGTTTTAAATTCCAACGAGATAGTTCAGACGGAAAAAAACAACGGATTTTGCCAATTCCAACGGATTTCCGACGGATTTTTCTGTCTGATCCCGGTTGTTTTCTTGTAGTGGGAGTGAAATGTATGGTTTATGGTTTAGGACTTAGAGTTTAGGGTTTTAAAACCCTTAACTCTAAACCCTAAACCCTAAAAATATGAGATTAGGAGATTTTATGCTATATAAGAAAATTAATTTTTAATAAAAATGCTATTTTTGTCCTAAATAAAAATTTATGCTATTTGTGGAACAAAAACTTTATTTAGTGCTATTTTTGAGAATTGCCCTTAAAACGAAAGAAATTAGCACATAGTTAAAATAAATGACGGAGTTAAGAGTTTCGTTAACGGTGTTAACGATTCTGTTAACTAAATTGTCGGCGCGAACCCTAAAGTCTCGTGGAGGGTTTAAATTAACAAAACTTTCAATTTGGATGTTTAAAGTGGGAGTACTAAACGTTAGAGGTTTAAAGTGGAAGTGCTATCTACCTTGGAGGTTTTTTATGAGATTTTTCCCTAAAATAGATGACATTAAAAATAAAAATAATCTTAAATTTAGTATCATTTCATGTAAAACTGAGGCAAATGTCAATCTTTTAACGTCACTTTACCAAAATGACTCTAAATGTTTTTTTTTTGCATCAGTTATACAAATGACGCTAAAAAATTGATGCTAAAAATATATTTTCTAGTGACCAGTTCACCCTAGCCTCCCAGGCACAAGAATCGAGGAGCGTCATCTGTCACCGTTCTTTGACGCCGGCAGAGCTGTGGTTTGCCGGCGTCAGGGTCTCTTCATCTCACACCAGGTTTCCTCTGCTTCTGTCTCTGCGTTCTATCCTTGGGTGGTTCTTCCTCTTAGCTGTGACCCATCGATTTCTGCTCTGAGCTTCAGTCTCGTTCACCTTTCTCTCTCGGATCCTGCTGATATGTTGCAATTTTACATTGTTTTAGAGTTCATTTCTCATTGTTTTCATGTGTGTTTCATTGCATATTTAGAGTATTATATGCATTTTGCATATGAATCTTTGTTATTAGGTCTTGGAGGTGAGATTTTCAAGAAAATGGATCAAATGGAGTGGAAACTAAGAAAATAAGAGAAATAATGTTCAAGAACCATTCCAAAGTGTCTCCAGAACCCTTGATAGAACTTATAGTAATTTTAGTTAGCTTTCCAATGGAGGTAGTCTCGAGTAATTTGGATGAGCAGTTAAATAGTTAGGACCGAATTAGTGCACAGCGGTCAGAACCAGCGGCCAAGACACACCATTGGAGATTCAAAATATTCAACTGGTGAATTGCATGGGCATTCCCAGAGGTCAAGATGGACCGATGGCCTCAAGAGGTCAGAATTAATGACCAAGACAGATTGATGGGACGCATCTGAATATCTGATTCAAACTGTTAACCGGTCAAATTCAAGCTGAATCTGAAATTAATCAGTTGGTTATGTATTAAACCAACTCTCTTTTATCTCTGACTATAAATACTCTAAACCTAATTAGATAACTTATGCTTGATTTTTAGAATTCTCTCTTAACCTCTTTGAGGTTCTAAGAAGACTTTGTGCTTAATCCATATATTTTCAAGTATCAAAATCATTTCTCTTCTTCAATCCTTCACTACTTATCTTTATTATCATGATTATGCTTCATCCAAACCAATGGATTTGTGTTTTTATGATGTTGAGTGAGTAGTCTTTTTGAGCTTTTGGGAATGTAGATTTAGGGTGATTGATTAATGATTAGTGTTGTTTAGGCTTGTAACCCTTAGAATTTATGTTTGTTAGGTTGTTCTTAATGCTAGATTAGGTAAGAGATTGTTAGTCTAGATGTTTTGCATTTTCATGCCCACAAGGTATTTGTTAAAATGCTTGAGTCAAATCTTTCAAAAGCTATGCATTTATGGCCTATGAGAATAGTTGATAAGGATGTTTAGTGGCTTGTTTAGCTTGTTTATAATGCTCAATGATCATTTTGGTAGCCTATGAGAGTAGTTGATTATCAAATGAACATTGAAGAGATTAATACCATAAGAGTGGATTAGTTGATCTTAATTCTCTAATGCCAATGGTTTATCTCTAAGAGGGAGACTCAAACTCACTAGTTAGAAGTCAATCACCCATTTCATCTATCAATCCCGGAAGTTCGATTTTATCCTTATCTCAATTTCATAGTCGTTAGTAGTTTTTTTACCGCTTTCTTTTAGTTTCTAAAACCCAAATTCTCTTTTGCCTTAAATTAAGTTAGGATCTTTGAAATCTTAGTGTGTTGGTTATATTGTCCTTGTGGATATCGATCCTTAAGTACTCACATACGACAAGGTTAATTGATAACTTTAGACCGTTAAACGTCGTTTATCAATTTGGCGCCGTTGCCGGGGACAATTGCAATTAGCCATTAGGATTTAGATTCGATTTTAGCCCAAGGATTTATTTATTTTTGTTTGGTTACAAGTCTTCTTTCAAGTGTTTGTTCTTCTTGCAACGTACAATCACAAGGGAGAAGGGAGAAGTATTTCTCCATGAATTCTATGTTGAAGCTCATATTGGAAGAACAAGAACGAGAGATGGCTTGTCTCTCCACAAGCTATCAAGGAGCTTATGAATCATCCACCTCAAGAAAGTATCAACCGGATTGGAACTATGCTCAAGGGAACCAATGTGGATATTGTGAAAGGTTTCTATCTTCGAACATGGAGTATGGCTATGGAGAACTCTATTCTTCCAAAATCTCAAAAGAAGAAGAGAATTGCAACTTGTTGAAGTTTGATGTTGGAAGAACAAGAAAATTTTATTAAGAGCATTCGCATGATTGACATCAAGATGGATGCTAGCACTCAAGGTTTAAGGTTTATTGAGGCAACACGTGTGGAGTCTACCAATACCGAACTTTCGCAATGGATCGAGGACAAAGAAGAAGAATACATTTCTTTTTGTGAAACCTTTAATGAAGAGATGCTTCCCATTAATATTGGAGAAGTTTTGGAGAAGGATGCTCCAATCAAGGATAACTTCCTCCATGACGCCGACGAGTTTATAAAAGAGTTTGAGTTGCTTCTTGGATGCACGGTTGATGACAATCCTGTGATAAGATATGAAGACCAAGTGGAATCCATGGCAATTATGAGTTATTCAACAAAGAGCAATGGAGAAGGAGTAGGCGTGGTTGGCAAACCAGTTGAAAATCCTTGTGAAGGTGTTATGTTTGTTGAATGTATATTGGACAAGCATCTTGGTATAATCTCCACCCATGAAGTGAGCATTGATGAACCGAAGAAGATATTATTTGAGGTGATTAGGATGAAAGAGTTTAGGGGATGGTTCTATGATGAGTATGATCTGGGTGATACATGAATTCATCACTAGAGGTACCAAACTAAACCCTTGTACATATCGTTTTATTTTTTGCATTTGTGTTTTACCTTCTCTTAGACTTTTGTTACACCAAGACGGTATAATTCAAGTTTGGGGGAGGGCTTTGTGTCTTTTGATATTGTGTTTTGTTTTCTTATTTTCCTTTTTACATACTTGAGTCTCATGCATACATCTATTTGCATAGAAAACCAAACAAATTGAAAATTTGGAAAACACGCAAAAAGAAGCATGTAGTCTCATTTGTATATTAAGATTAGTCTAGATGCATTTATATTTGCATTTGCACATGGGATTCTTTCCTTGTAGAAGTTCAAGTTTAGGATTAAGATCATTGCCCTTGATCATGGTTATTTATTGCTTGAACATCTTTGAAAAATAGAAAATTCATGTTTTGACCTTTGACATGCCTGCCTATGATCATGTACGTAAAATGTTGTCGTGAAGAAGGAGGTCAAAGAGCTGAGGAGGGGTAATCATGTGCATGTCAATCAAAGAAAGCATAAGAAGAAAAAGAGCAAAACAAGATGCTGATATCCATAAAATCATATCAGGAACATGTACAAGTACCAACAGTTGAGAAGTCAAGTGATGCTGTTGATACATCAAGTTTCAAAAGAAGGTTGTGTGGTTAAGAGAAAAAAAAACATCTCTTAAACACACACCTGATCACGCCCTCCAAAGGAAAAATTCCAGCTGCCTACTTCACGTTGATGATGAATTACATGGACTGAAGGCATGACAGTGTGAAAGACTAGCCACTGACTCCAGATCTGATTCTTGACGGTTCAAGAGGTTGTGGCAGTTTCTGGTGGATGTTCTGAACAATTTCACATCTATGTAAGAATTGTCTGCTGAAGTCAATCCTTTATGTTTTTAATATTTCCAATGAATGCAAATTAGTTAACTCATTCTTATCGAATCTTGTCAAGTGCAAACGAGATAAGAGCAATTCAAAATGTAAATAGTCTATAGGAATATGTACTAGTTATTTTAAGTGACTTTTTACATTTTGAATTGATCTTATCTTTACAAAACAGAGGAAGTGTTACACCTATTACGTCCCTTAAATCCATTCAGATGTAATATCAAATCAAACGGAAGAGTGCGACTATCAACCATTTTTGGTCTTAACTAACATGGAGTATTCCATAGACAAAAACAAATTAGATGTCTGAGATATATATCAAAGGAAGGCTCGGTCCAACGAAAATGACGGTCAGAATAAAAAAAAAAGTTTTTAAATTGCATTAACTATTTTTTTAAAAATAATTATTTTGTTAAAAACTAATTTTTCAACCTTTGAAATATATCTATTACAATAAAAAAATTGATAGCCCTGAAAAATTCAAAATAATTTGGTGATCTAAGTGATTGCTTAGTCTGCTTGTTCTTTGGACCAGGCCTGATCAAATAACAAGTTTAATAATGCTTCTTAAATTCAAAAGAGGAATTCCCTAAAATAGCACCAAATGAAGTTTTTGTTCCATAAATAACACTCATTTTTATTTAGGACAAAATAGCATTTTTATAAAAGACAAAATTTAAATTTTTTGTTTGGGTTAAATATTTTAGAATTTAGGGGATAGTTTTTTTTTTTTTTTACTTTTTTTTTCTTTAATACCGATTTTCATTTCCTTTAGTTCCCTGAAAGAGATACCATTTGGAGAGATACAATTTGATAATTTAAATGCGATCAGAGATAAATCCGATCAGAAACGAAGAAAAATAAAAACCACACGCAGGTGGAGTAAAATAGAAAATGAGACATAATAAAAACAAGTTGAGACCAAAATAAGCACCGAATTCGCTACGAATCGAGGTCGGAAAAGCTCCAATAGTTACTCAAAATTAACCCTAACAACTTACAACTTCTGCCGAACTAACACCAAAACAATCGGATCTCGGCGAAATCTAACATCTCGGTACCTTTGCCACCCTCAAACAAAGCCTCTGGATCTCCATATCTCGGCCTCGTCTAGTCGCAATCGCTAGATCTCGGGTCACTTCGGACACGACTCTTCGCTTATCACGAGCCACCGCTCCAAATTGAACATGGGCCTTTAACGAAACTAATCCCAACCGTAGAGAAATTCCGCTTTAAGCACCAGCAAACCAAGCCGTAAAAGAACACACACACAAGAGCATTAAAACGCAACGAAAGAAGTGGAATTGTAGCCACCGGAAAACTAAGCCATCAAGGGCCTCGCCAGAAACCTTAGAAGACCAAACCCCCCGTCCAATCCCAGAAGCTAACCAGAGGTGCCGGAGGAAACCTGCCACAGAACCACCGACGAAGACCACGCAAAGCCCATCGTAGTCGAAGCCTCAACCACCGAAAAGCACTCGCTCCGAAGCCCAAAAAGAGAAAACTGAGACATGAGAACAGACTAGAACTGCTCAGGAAGCCGAGGGGCAGAGTCAGAGGTGAACGCCGGTGCCGTCCTCTCGCATCGGAAACCCTCGAACACGCCACCGCTTGTTCTCCGTCGCATCAGATCTAGATCTCAACTGAGTTCGTCGCCGATAAGAAGCAGCGAAAGAGGTGAAACCGGCTTGGAAAATCTCTGGGATGACAAGAAGAGGAGGACGATGACATAAGAGGGACCGCCGAGCACTGCGACCCAAAACGCCACCGACTCCTAGATCCAGCCGCCTCAGAACGCCGATCTACCACCTCCAGACGCCACAAAAGAGCAGAGAAAAAAGACTTTCAATGGAGGCCGTAGTCGTTGATGTCGGAGCCACCGCACTCCGGCCTCGTCGCTGAAAGATGCATGTTTTGCGAGTTGAAGATTTTGAGAGATTTAGGGTATAGTTTATTTGTGGTGGAATGAGATTAAGAGATTTAATGCTATATAAGGAAATTAATTTTTAATAAAAATATTATTTTTGTCCTAAATAAAATTTTATACTATTTGTGGAAAAAAACTTCATTTAGTTCTTTTTTTTTGAGAATTGCCCAATATAAAAAACCCAAAAATAAGAAAAAGCGGACTAAGTTTAAGAACGTCACAAGCTCGGTCATATAGAAGACATTCAGTCATCCTCGAACTATATGACCGAGCTTCATCAGCATATATGAAATATCACTACATGCCCGTGAAATAACATATTGTAAGTATAAAGACCTCGGTTATATAGTTCGAAGATGACTGAACATCTGAATCAATGGATTATGGTTACTAGCTGTTGCTAATTTTGTTTTTACTATTTCAGATATGTTTTAATTTCTCCAAAAACATTTGTATTTAAAACAGATCATAGATCAAGCAAAAATTCAAAGAAAAAATACAGTCCAGATGTATTTGTTGTGTTAATGTTATTTATTTATCTTCACAGTAAGTAACCACCAACATGGTAAAAAAAAGAAAGTAAAAGGTTACAAATAAAATATAGTAACATGCAAGTGGAGAAATGAAAATATTTTGTTGCAAACATATTTAATTTAGTTAACAATCTTCCATAACTTCTAATTTTTTTTTTCTTTTTAAAATCCATAACTTCTCAATCTCACGTTCTTGGTACTTGGTAGTCCAAGAAGCTGAGGATTGAACCATGTTTATAAACATTGATAACAAGATAAAATATTAATATTTAAAATAATTACGAAATTAATCATATATAATTTTTGAAACTATAAAATTTAATTAAAAAAAGAAGGAAAACAATAAAATATTGTTTTCCTAATAAATTTATTATATTAAAGTCTATACAAATACATATATAAGCCAAATAAAATAATAGATAATAGTTTTTAATGGTAAGAGTTTCTAAAAAAAGTTAAGACAGTCTTTTATTTGAGAGATTATGAGAGAGTTACTTATATTTTTTTGAAAAATTATTATAATTAAAAATAAATATTTATTATTTTATAAATATATTTTTTTTTATATAAAAAACTATTGTGACTTTGTGAGAGATTAGATTATGCAATGGTGTTTGCTTTAACCACCAATTGTGACATATCCCATTTACTAGTGCCAAAACTCTATCAGGGGCTGAAATATGAAATGGGCTAAAACCCATTAACTCACAGTTTGGCATATCCAATTGCAACATTAATAGAGAAACATAGATAGATATAGATATTAAAAAAAGATATATATAATTATAAATACCTTCTTCATATCAGACCTAGATTCCTAAAACCGTAAAAGATCTTTGAGGGTTATCGCAGCCGCTCTTGTCAACTTGTTCATGGACGAAACAGCCGACAAAGTAATCTTCTTCTTTTATCTTATGGTTATCTTCTTATTCAGTCTTTGACGATCTGTTTCGAAAGAATAGAATTTCTGATAGATGTTTTATTAATCTTAGGGGATGGAAGTGAAAGGAGCCAATCGAGAAAGACGGTAAATTGATTGATTGATTGATTGATTGAATGAGATTCGTATTTGTATAAGATTTTTTTTTGATAATATTATCTCTTGCTTGCTTGTAGTGAAATTGGGAGGATTGTCGTTTCGGGATATGACACTGGGCGTCCTCTTGAACAGGTCGAGAGTGAGTTGAAAAAAACTTTACGCTTCATGTGGAGAGATCACGGATGTTTGTATTACCAGATGTCGTGATAATACTCTCAGGAGAGGTGCTTATATTTATTTTGTGGGAGAAGGCGCAGTAGACAAGGCCATCCAACTTAATGGAAGTAACCTGGAAGGATGGACTGTCTCTGCTAGGGCCTGCCCGTTTGACAGAGAAGAGTAAACGGATTTTATTTTATTTATTTTCTTAGATGTGTTAATTATATATATCATATCTCATGCAATCCAATTATTTCAGTGGCGTTACGGTACTGGTTCAAGGATATGACACTTCGCTTAGTAAGTCTGATCTCCAGTGCAAGTTTACTGAACTCTTCTCTTCATGTGGAAAGATCGATGGTGTCACGGATTACAAGAGGTTTGTGGCTTGTTCCTCCCAACAATTTTGTTCCCAACTTTCAAGTTAATAAAGTCTAACTAAAGATTGTTTACAGCTTCTCTCTAGTGTCTCTAGTTGGAGAAGAAGCAGCAGACAAGGCCCCTAAACTTAGTGGAAGCGACATGGGAGGCCACAAAGTTGTTGTTCAGATTGTTTGTCGCTCTGGAAAAACCACTGTCCACCACCGCCGTCGCAAAGGCCACAGCATTTGTGGCCGCCGATTCTAGTAAATATCTTCTCGATTCTTGATTCTTGATTCTTGATTCTTGGTAACAAAGTGTAAAAACTTTCGTGGTTATTTTATAGATATGAAGTCAAAGATACTATGGAGTAGAAAGCTCGACGAACCTCTTTGCCGTTTTTAACTTTGTGATACAATGCCTTGGTTACCTATGTATGATATTTATGCTGGATGTTAAAGTTATGATGTTTATGTCTGGATGTTAAACTTATAATGTTTTTGTCTGGATTTTTTAAAGTTATTACGGTTCGGTTGATTAGGTAGGTACATACGAAAACATTTTCATTAAAATCATATCATGTCTGAGTTCTCATTTCTATGATGTAAATTATAAAAGATTTATGCTTAGTACAATATTGAATATACGGCAAATCTCTAATAGAAGAACAATAAATATACGGTGAAAAAACACGATGTGATATTTCTCTTGTTAGAACCTAAAGGTTGGTCCTTTTCCGATGCAAGATTCTTTGATTATTGTGCGTATCATGGTTAGAAGAGTTGTGAATTTCATCGCCAGATCACTATGCCCAAACCTTATATAAACCACAGAAAATATGAAAGCTATATATTTCTCAAATCTCCACAAAGATCATCACCAACACATCTATTCTATGAGTACCTTGAGAAGGAAGCTATCATGGAAGAGTCCGTACAGAAGAGCAAAATCTTTGACACAAGTTCTAACATCTTCAACAACTTTAAAGAACAGAGAGATCAGTCGCATTTTTTTTTCCCCAATTTCATATGTCTTATTTCGGTTTATTTATGTTAATATTAGAATGGTAGACATGAAAGATGTGTGGGATCGATTGGTAATAAGCGTGCATAAAAGATCCTAAATATGCCTAATGTTGGGGTTTCGTGTTGCGTGGGTAACCTAACTTATTTTTATTTTCCCCCAATTTCATACAACTTACATCGGTTTATATATGGTAATATTTGAATGGTACGTGAAAGATGTGGGATCCATTGGTAATAAGCGTGCATAAAAACCACTTAATTGAGATATCGATTGGAGACAAGAAATGGAAATCAATAAGCTTGTCAAGAGGGGGTCCTAAATTGTCACACCTTTGCTTTGCAGACGATTTGATATTATTTTTGGAAGCATCGGTTTCACAAATTCGGGTAATTCGGAATGTCTTGGAACAGTTTTGTGTCGCATCGGGCCAGAAAGTGAGCTTGGAGAAATAAAAAATCTTTTTTTCCTCTAATGTTTCCCGAGACTTGGAGAAACTTATTAGTGATGAAAGCGGGATTAAGGCAACACGGGAGTTAGGAAAATATTTGGGAATGCCAATTCTACAAAAGCGGATGAACAAGGAGACGTTTGGAGAGGTTTTAGAACGAGCTTCGTCGAGGTTAGCTGGTTGGAAGGGACGGGTTCTGAGCATGGTGGGTAGGTTAACACTCACGAAAGCGGTATTAACTTCTATCCCAATCCATCTAATGAGCACAGTTATATTACCGGCATCCATAATAACGAGTTTGGACAAAATAGCCCGAGGTTTTTTGTGGGGGGATACTACGGAGAAAAGGAAGCAGCACTTGATATCTTGGAAGAGAGTGTGTCTCCCGAAATGTGAAGGTGGGTTAGGGATCCGTGCGTCCAAAGAGATGAATAAAGCCTTGATCGCGAAAATGGGTTGGAGGTTATTGAACGATAAAACTAATCTGATGGCGAGGGTTTTGTACAGCAAATATAAGGTGTGGAGTGTACATGACCGGAATTGGACTACGGAACGAAGCAATTGGTCGGTGACGTGGGTTATTGGCGATGGAAGCAATATAAAATTCTGGTCGGATAAATGGTTATCGGGTCGGCCGTTACAAGAAGTAATTTCGGGTGCGTTACCGGTGAATTGTGAGCTGGATAGGGTTAAGGATCTTTGGCGGAATGGAACAGGCTTGATGCTAGAAAAGATCGTTCCATATGTCTCTGAGAATGTCAGATTGGAGCTAGCGACAATTGTCCAGGATATGGTAACTGGAGCTAAAGATCGGCTGTCATGGGGAGGAAGTCCCGATGGTAAGTTCTCCGTTAAGTCAGCCTACTTTCTGTTGACTATGGATACTGCACCTAGGCCGAACATGAAGGATTTTTTATTTTCCCCCAATTTCATACAACTTACATCGGTTTATATATGGTAATATTTGAATGGTACATGAAAGATGTGTGGGATCCATTGGTAATAAGCGTGCATAAAAAATTCTAAATGTGTCCAATGTTGGGGGAAGGTTCGTGTTGCGTGGGTAACCTAACTTATTTTTATTTTCTCCCAATTTCATACAACTTACATCGGTTTATATATAGTAATATTTGAATGGTAGACATAAAAGATGTGTAGGATCCATTGGTAATGACCGTGCTTATATGAGCCTTGATGTGTCTAATGTTGTGGGTAGACCTCGGCGTTCGGATTTCGGATCGGATTCAATTCAGATTTTTTCGGATTCGGGTAATTCGGGTAGGAGAGTTTACTATCCGTTCGGGTTTTATGACACTTCCGTTCGGTTCGGATAGGTGCGGGTTCGGATCGGATTTCGAATAATAAAAAACTAAAAATTTGTTCAATTTTAATAACAAAATTGTTCAATTTTAATTATTTTAAAAACAATTTTAATAAAATTTGGTTAAATTTTGCAAAACAATTGTATAATTTTGACAAATATAATTAAATATTTGTAGATATTCATATTATTTAGTATATTTTTGTTATTTAGTATTCTTAGGTATACATTATAACTAAATATAACTATTTTTTTGGATATATAATTTTATTTTGGGTATTCGGATATACTTTTTGGGTTTCGAATCGGTTCGGGTTCGGTTCGGATAATTCGAATAAATACATTTAGAATCCATTGGGATTTTATGACTTTTCGGGTTTCGGTGGTGGGTTTGAGTTGCCTGAGTTACCCATTTTTTTTACTAGAAAATGTACCCGCGCATTGCGCGGGATTTCATTTTTATAACACCGTAAAAATAAAAAATAGAATATAACATTATGTAAAAATTTATAAATTTATATACAGTTATTTTCATTCTATGAAATTAAATTATTATTTTTATTATTTATAAAATAACTATAAATACATATCTATAATTTATAAACACTAAAAGTAAAAAAATATGTTATTTTTTTAAATTATTTTATTAATTAAAATATATTATAAATCTATATTTGACTATAACACATTTATTCTCTTCATTCATTTTTTCCTATTTTTTAGTACACATTGATTATCTTCCTTCATTCTTCATATTCTTTTAGTTTATTATATTTTTATTATCGAATAATCTAAATAATTTTAAAGTTATTTTTATATTATATATGATAAAATATAGGTTTATAATATAGTTTAATTTAAAACATATAACATAATTTATTTTATTTAAAAAAACTCTAACACCCTCTAAGCAATCATACAACCAAAAAAATCACATCGAATCGATATGTATATTAAAATATATGTTTATAATATAGTATAGTTTAATTTAAAACACATAACATAATTTTTTTTAAATAAACTCCAACACCCTCTTAAAAAAACTTCAACACCCTCTAAGTAATCATACAACCGAAAAAATCATATCAAATGGATATATATGAATAAATATATGTTTAAAATATAGTTTAATTTAAAACACATAACATAATTTATTTTTACTATGATTTTTTTAATTAGAAGTGTGACCCACATTTAAAAAATGCTGATGTGGACACCCTCAATGGAGAGAAAACTTTGTCATTATATATATGATTTTCTTCATAGGGCCTACTTAGCTAGATAATATATGTTATATTTGAGTAGCACCAATTGAAAGATTTATGGAAATTGATTGGTTTTGAGCGCTCTGAAAATAAATGTTGAGGGTTCGAATCTCGTCGGTTACCCATTTTTTTATTTTCCCACAAATTTATAATACTTACATCAGTTTATATATGTTAATATTTTAGTAGTAGACATGGAATATGTGGGGGATCAATTGATAAATGACCTTGTATACTTGGGTCTAAAACAATGTTGCTGGGTTACACATTTAAAAAAAAAATTAGTACAGGTAAAAAAAAAGTAAAGCAGCACTTGCAATCTAAGACTACGAATTGATTTAGTTATTATTTTGATTTCAATTCATTGTTGACTGATGACTACTGCGTCATCTAAAGGTATTCATTCTGAAACGTGGATTGGTTTTTTTTTGCACGAAACAAGGGAGGAGTTATTGCTTGGCACTTTCAACGAGATAACCAGGAGGCAGAGCAGGCCCTGAGGGTAGGCAAGCCAAGCTAGTGTTGCGGCCCATATAAGTATAACTTCGGCCTTTTATTTAAGTAAAATATCTCTTTGTTCAGTTGGTTTAAGCATTAATATGGTAGTGAAGGGTGACAAGTTCGATACCTGTTATATACCATTTATGTTATTTTTACAAATTTATCATTATAGGCCCAACAAAATTTTTAACTTGTGGCCCATATATTGTTAGGGCCGGCTCTGCCAGGAGGTATTATGGAATAGCTGCTAGGTAAGCATTTTGTTTGAAATATAAAGATGCAGAAATGGTTTGGTACGTTAAACAGGCAAAAAGAAGAGAGACATAGCTTCAGAAACATAGGTTTAAGTGTGCAAAAACGAGTCAAGTGCAGACATATGCCTAAAGAGAACTCAAAATGGAAATACAAATAACAATGATTCGTCTTCACTTCTAGTCCGATTTCTCATCTTATAGTATCGGCTGCAAAAAAAAGTTAAATTACATGCAACTTTGAATACGATCATCTATAAACAAAAAGCTTAAGAGGCTTACATATTCTGAATTAGGCAAAAGCTCCATTTATGTTATTTTTACAAATTTATCATTATAGGCCCAACAAAATTTTTAACTTGTGGCCCATATATTGTTAGGGCCGGCTCTGCCAGGAGGTATTATGGAATAGCTGCTAGGTAAGCATTTTGTTTGAAATATAAAGATGCAGAAATGGTTTGGTACGTTAAACAGGCAAAAAGAAGAGAGACATAGCTTCAGAAACATAGGTTTAAGTGTGCAAAAACGAGTCAAGTGCAGACATATGCCTAAAGAGAACTCAAAATGGAAATACAAATAACAATGATTCGTCTTCACTTCTAGTCCGATTTCTCATCTTATAGTATCGGCTGCAAAAAAAAGTTAAATTACATGCAACTTTGAATACGATCATCTATAAACAAAAAGCTTAAGAGGCTTACATATTCTGAATTAGGCAAAAGCTCCATTTGGACCAACTCAATAACGGGGCAAGGATCATGTCTCATAAACCGGATAAAACCCCTATCCCCATTATTGAGATCACCTTTCGTGGTGTCTTGGAATTGAACAAAGGCAACACCATCTTTATCTACAAAGCTTTACTGTAAAAAAGCATGGTGTGCTTGTGAAAGATGTTCAGAAATAGGGTTTCTGGCATATTCTTCTCTTTCCGCTCCTCAGCATTTGGTCTATACATGTAGACCTCCTATAAAGCAACAAATAAATAATTCAAATCCATAAATATATTAATGTAACTGAACCACATAACTCAAAAATATACTATACTCACAGATGCATTTATATTTTTTAGTTTTTTTTTAATTTTGACTTTAGTTTCTTAATTATTTAAGTTATTAAAAATAAAAATTTATATAAAATAATGATTTGAATTATTAAAATCTTGTTTTAATTAAAAAAGAGAAATTCCCTAAAATAGCACAAAATAAAGTTTTTGTTCCATAAATAACACTCATTTTATTTAGGACAAAAATAATATTTTTATAAAAAACAAAAATAGCATTTTTATAAAAAAAACAAAAATTTTAATTTTTTGTTTGGGTTAAATATTTTAGAATTTAGGATATAGTTTGTTTGGAGTGAAATGTATGATTTAGGGTTTAGGACTTAGAGTTTAGGGTTTTTAAACCCTAAACTCTAAACCCTAAACCCTAAAAATATGAGATTAGGAGATTTTATGCTATATAAGAAAATTAAATTTTAATAACAATGCTATTTTTGTCCTAAATAAAAATTTATGCTATTTGTGGAAAAAAACTTTATTTAGTGCTATTTTTGAGAATTGCCTTTAAAAAAACAAAAGAAATTAGCACATAGTTAAAATAAATGACGGAGTTAAGAGTTTCGTTAACGGTGTTAACGATTCTGTTAACTAAGTTGTCGGCGCGAACCCTAAAGTCTCGTGGAGGGTTTAAATTAACAAAACTTTCAATTTGGATGTTTAAAGTGGGAGTACTAAACGTTAGAGGTTTAAAGTGGAAGTGCTATCTACCTTGGAGGTTTTTTATGAGATTTTTCCCTAAAATAAATGACATTAAAAATATAAATAATCTTAAATTTGTTATGCACCAGAGTGATCTGAGTGGATTGTCATATTCGGTTCTGGCCCATGAGGTTCGGTCCATGTTCTACCGGGCCCGCGTGTTCCACCGCACTTGCAGCCGTACCCGCTGTGATCCGCTACCGCTACCGCACTCGTACCGCACCCGTGTGCGTTCCGCGTCCGAGGATCCACGTTCTGCGTCCGGGATCCATTCAACTTCAATGTGACTTTGTGAGAGATTAGATTATGCAATGGTGTTTGCTTTAACCACCAATTGTGACATATCCCATTTACTAGTGCCAAAACTCTATCAGGGGCTGAAATATGAAATGGGCTAAAACCCATTAACTCACAGTTTGGCATATCCAATTGCAACATTAATAGAGAAACATAGATAGATATAGATATTAAAAAAAGATATATATAATTATAAATACCTTCTTCATATCAGACCTAGATTCCTAAAACCGTAAAAGATCTTTGAGGGTTATCGCAGCCGCTCTTGTCAACTTGTTCATGGACGAAACAGCCGACAAAGTAATCTTCTTCTTTTATCTTATGGTTATCTTCTTATTCAGTCTTTGACGATCTGTTTCGAAAGAATAGAATTTCTGATAGATGTTTTATTAATCTTAGGGGATGGAAGTGAAAGGAGCCAATCGAGAAAGACGGTAAATTGATTGATTGATTGATTGATTGAATGAGATTCGTATTTGTATAAGATTTTTTTTTGATAATATTATCTCTTGCTTGCTTGTAGTGAAATTGGGAGGATTGTCGTTTCGGGATATGACACTGGGCGTCCTCTTGAACAGGTCGAGAGTGAGTTGAAAAAACTTTACGCTTCATGTGGAGAGATCACGGATGTTTGTATTACCAGATGTCGTGATAATACTCTCAGGAGAGGTGCTTATATTTATTTTGTGGGAGAAGGCGCAGTAGACAAGGCCATCCAACTTAATGGAAGTAACCTGGAAGGATGGACTGTCTCTGCTAGGGCCTGCCCGTTTGACAGAGAAGAGTAAACGGATTTTATTTTATTTATTTTCTTAGATGTGTTAATTATATATATCATATCTCATGCAATCCAATTATTTCAGTGGCGTTACGGTACTGGTTCAAGGATATGACACTTCGCTTAGTAAGTCTGATCTCCAGTGCAAGTTTACTGAACTCTTCTCTTCATGTGGAAAGATCGATGGTGTCACGGATTACAAGAGGTTTGTGGCTTGTTCCTCCCAACAATTTTGTTCCCAACTTTCAAGTTAATAAAGTCTAACTAAAGATTGTTTACAGCTTCTCTCTAGTGTCTCTAGTTGGAGAAGAAGCAGCAGACAAGGCCCCTAAACTTAGTGGAAGCGACATGGGAGGCCACAAAGTTGTTGTTCAGATTGTTTGTCGCTCTGGAAAAACCACTGTCCACCACCGCCGTCGCAAAGGCCACAGCATTTGTGGCCGCCGATTCTAGTAAATATCTTCTCGATTCTTGATTCTTGATTCTTGATTCTTGGTAACAAAGTGTAAAAACTTTCGTGGTTATTTTATAGATATGAAGTCAAAGATACTATGGAGTAGAAAGCTCGACGAACCTCTTTGCCGTTTTTAACTTTGTGATACAATGCCTTGGTTACCTATGTATGATATTTATGCTGGATGTTAAAGTTATGATGTTTATGTCTGGATGTTAAACTTATAATGTTTTTGTCTGGATTTTTTAAAGTTATTACGGTTCGGTTGATTAGGTAGGTACATACGAAAACATTTTCATTAAAATCATATCATGTCTGAGTTCTCATTTCTATGATGTAAATTATAAAAGATTTATGCTTAGTACAATATTGAATATACGGCAAATCTCTAATAGAAGAACAATAAATATACGGTGAAAAACAAGATGTGATATTTCTCTTGTTAGAACCTAAAGGTTGGTCCTTTTCCGATGCAAGATTCTTTGATTATTGTGCGTATCATGGTTAGAAGAGTTGTGAATTTCATCGCCAGATCACTATGCCCAAACCTTATATAAACCACAGAAAATATGAAAGCTATATATTTCTCAAATCTCCACAAAGATCATCACCAACACATCTATTCTATGAGTACCTTGAGAAGGAAGCTATCATGGAAGAGTCCGTACAGAAGAGCAAAATCTTTGACACAAGTTCTAACATCTTCAACAACTTTAAAGAACAGAGAGATCAGTCGCATTTTTTTTTCCCCAATTTCATATGTCTTATTTCGGTTTATTTATGTTAATATTAGAATGGTAGACATGAAAGATGTGTGGGATCGATTGGTAATAAGCGTGCATAAAAGATCCTAAATATGCCTAATGTTGGGGTTTCGTGTTGCGTGGGTAACCTAACTTATTTTTATTTTCCCCCAATTTCATACAACTTACATCGGTTTATATATGGTAATATTTGAATGGTACATGAAAGATGTGTGGGATCCATTGGTAATAAGCGTGCATAAAAACCACTTAATTGAGATATCGATTGGAGACAAGAAATGGAAATCAATAAGCTTGTCAAGAGGGGGTCCTAAATTGTCACACCTTTGCTTTGCAGACGATTTGATATTATTTTTGGAAGCATCGGTTTCACAAATTCGGGTAATTCGGAATGTCTTGGAACAGTTTTGTGTCGCATCGGGCCAGAAAGTGAGCTTGGAGAAATAAAAAATCTTTTTTTCCTCTAATGTTTCCCGAGACTTGGAGAAACTTATTAGTGATGAAAGCGGGATTAAGGCAACACGGGAGTTAGGAAAATATTTGGGAATGCCAATTCTACAAAAGCGGATGAACAAGGAGACGTTTGGAGAGGTTTTAGATCGAGCTTCGTCGAGGTTAGCTGGTTGGAAGGGCGGGTTCTGAGCATGGTGGGTAGGTTAACACTCACAAAGCGGTATTAACTTCTATCCCAATCCATCTAATGAGCACAGTTATATTACCGGCATCCATAATAACGAGTTTGGACAAAATAGCCCGAGGTTTTTTGTGGGGGATACTACGGAGAAAAGGAAGCAGCACTTGATATCTTGGAAGAGTGTGTCTCCCGAAATGTGAGGGTGGGTTAGGGATCCGTGCGTCCAAAGAGATGAATAAAGCCTTGATCGCGAAAATGGGTTGGAGGTTATTGAACGATAAAACTAATCTGATGGCGAGGGTTTTGTACAGCAAATATAAGGTGTGGAGTGTACATGACCGGAATTGGACTACGGAACGAAGCAATTGGTCGGTGACGTGGGTTATTGGCGATGGAAGCAATATAAAATTCTGGTCGGATAAATGGTTATCGGGTCGGCCGTTACAAGAAGTAATTTCGGGTGCGTTACCGGTGAATTGTGAGCTGGATAGGGTTAAGGATCTTTGGCGGAATGGAACAGGCTGGATGCTAGAAAAGATCGTTCCATATGTCTCTGAGAATGTCAGATTGGAGCTAGCGACAATTGTCCAGGATATGGTAACTGGAGCTAAAGATCGGCTGTCATGGGGAGGAAGTCCCGATGGTAAGTTCTTCGTTAAGTCAGCCTACTTTCTGTTGACTATGGATACTGCACCTAGGCCGAACATGAAGGATTTTTTTTCGCCGAATATGGAGAGTAGTTGTACCTGAAAGGGTGAGGATTTTTCTTTGGCTGATCGGGAATCAAGCAATTATGACAAATGAGGAGAGGCGGCGAAGGCATTTGAGCGAGACCGATATTTGTCAAGTGTGTAAAGGAGGTGTTGAAGATATCTTACATATATTAAGGGACTTCCCAGCGATGAAAGGAATTTGGATACGCATTGTGCCTACAAGGAAAAGAGACTCTTTCTTCGCTAAGTCTTTGCTAGAATGGGTTTATGGGAATTTGAGCGATGGCGAAGTAGGAGATGGGAGCTCATGGTCTACGATGTTTGCAGTTGCTGTATGGTGGGGTTGGAAATGGAGGTGTGGAAATATTTTTGGCGAGAACCGGAGATGAAGGGACAGAGTACGTTTTGTCAAGGAGTTCGCCAAAGAAGTTACTGCTGCAAACTCTTCAAATAAGGTGCAGGGAACAGCAAGTACTCGGATGGAGAAGGAGATAGGTTGGATAGTTCCAACAGGGGGATGGCATAAACTGAATACGGATGGAGTTTCAATGGGGAACCCCGGGTTAGCGACGGCGGGGGGAGTGCTTCGAGACGAAGACGGGCGCTGGTGCGGTGGTTTTGCGGTCAACATAGGCAGGTGTAGTGCTCCTTTAGCTGAATTGTGGGGAGTTTACTATGGCCTATACATCGCTTGGGAGAAGCGAGTTACGCGGGTGGAGCTAGAGGTTGATTCGGAGTTGGTGGTTGGTTTTCTTAAGACAGGGATAAGCGAATCTCATCCTTTGTCTTTCCTGGTACGCTTGTGCCATTGCTTTATCTCAAAGGACTGGATAGTCCGAATTACGCATGTGTATAGGGAGGCTAATCGTCTAGCGGATGGGTTAGCTAACTATGCTTTTTCTTTACCGTTAGGATTTCATTTTTTAGATAATATTCCAGATGAATGTGTTTCGATTGCGAGAGAGGATGAGAGCGGGTCTACGAGACCGAGGATGGTTGTTGTGTAAGGACGTTTTCATTCAATAAAATTTGGGTGGCGTTGCTGCCCGATTGTCGACCAAAAACAAAAAAAAAGTTCAGATTTTTTCGGATTCGGGTAATTCGGGTAGGAGAGTTTACTATCCGTTCGGGTTTTATGACACTTCCGTTCGGTTTCGGTTCGGATAGGTGCGGGTTCGGATCGGATTTTGAATAATAAAAAACTAAAAATTTGTTCAATTTTATTTTTTTTTAAAAACAATTTTAATAAAATTTTGTTAAATTTTAAAAAACAATTGTATAATTTTGACAAATATAACTAAATATTTTTAGATATTCATATTATTTAGTATATTTTTGTTATTTAGTATTCTTAGGTATACATTATAACTAAATATAACTATTATTTTTGGATATATAATTTTATTTCGGATATTCGGATATACTTTTCAGGTTTCGAAGCGGTTCGGGTTCGGTTCGGATAATTCGGATAAATACATTTAGAATCCATTGGGATTTTATGACTTTTCGGGTTTCGGTGGTGGGTTTGAGTTGCGTGAGTTACCCATTTTTTATTTTCTTCATACGGCCTACTTAGCTAGATAATCTATACTATTAATCGAAGAACAGGGGCAGGAATATTTCCAAGCCATTTAAGATGTTTGGACATATTTACGAATTATTCCACTACAATTTAATATATATAAAAAAATTGAAGGCTATTCTCGACAACTAATACATATTTGAAGCCGACCCGAGCCTAAAAAAACCCGACCCGGTTCCATGCGCCCGGATCCTTTCTCACCATCTTTAAGAAAATATATTCCAAGTGATGGCCCAATATATAGCCCTACATGCCTGATACATCTCCCTAAATGTCGAAACAAAATACATTCAGTTCAATCTACAAATCAGATTCAAAATTTAATAGAAAGATACACAAAATATCAGAAAATTACCAATTCTACCGAACAACTAACTTCAAAATATTCTATACACCAAATCAACTTTGAAAATCCTAAAATCTCGACAAAAACATACAAGAAAATATATCTTCAGAATATTCAAATAAATAATATCTAAAATTAAAAGATTTAACCTAACTCTTCACAAGTAATCGGATCGAAATCAGAAGCCTATATAAAGAATCAAACGTTTCTCTAACATTTTTATACCATTCAGCTACCACCTAAAACTAAACTACTAACAATGGGTCCGAGAATTGGAGAGACTTACCTCAAAGATTTAAAAGGTTTTTAGGACACCAAAATAGAGGGTGTTTAGACAGTTACTTTTTTCACATGAAGTATCTCCAATGTCAGATGCTAGATCGCATCTTACTTTGCATCCTCCTGAGGATATAGTTTCCCTCCAATCAAACAAAATCTCATGTAATTCTCTGTGTAGTGAAAGCTGAAGAAGGTTCAACCTATACTAAATTTATATTACATTGTTTGTTTTTACTTATAGTTTTGTATATAATAACCCTTTTGTTTTTTTTACACAGACTCTAACAATGAATTTGAAGACAATGTTGACAATCGTTATGATGATGATACTTTTACAGAAGATTATAATACAATGAGAATTGGGACTAAATCAAGAAATTCTTACGAAATGGAAGAATGGTTCTTAGATCTTGAGAAATCTTTGAATAACGACTATGGAATGTCAAGTTCATCATCAGAGAAACAAGAACAACTTGACATAGGTATTATTCATTTGTCTATAAGTGACCAACTTTATAAATCTTGATGATGGTATTTCTATAATCATTTTTTCAGAAATAAAACAGAAGCAATTCCAGGAACGGTTAAAGGTAGACTCAAGAAAAAATCAAACTGGTATGTTCAAAAAGTTTTAAACTTAACAGATCAAAGTCTATATTTGCGATTATTTGAAAAGTTTTAAACATAAAATAATATATTCAACTTTTCCCCTCATTTTATATTTACCACGGAGATCCTATATACTCATGTGAGTATTGTGGTGCTATGTTTTGGTACAATGAGCGTGTTCAGTCTATGAATCTAAAGCATAGTAAGCCACATTTTTCATCATGCTGTTTGCAAGGACAAGTTAAATTGCCATTCCTAAAGAATACTCCTAATATTTTGTATTGTTTGGTAACTAATGATGATGAAATCTGTAACGCCCGCGTTCCGGAAATTAATTAATTTAATTAATTCGGAAGTCCTTTCGCGTTTAAGAACCTTAGACAATTTCGAGAGATTGATGATTTGGGTTAAATTGATCAATTTAAGATTGTGTCGGGGTGTCTTTTAGCGAAATGGAAGTTTGGGGTTTCCTTCCCAAAAGAACCAAAGTCTTTTTGACTTTGGGGTCTTCTTCTTCCACCTTCTTCTCCTTCCTTCGTGGGACTCAGCTGAAAAAAGAGAGAGAGTTGGCTGAGCTTTGTGGGAGAGAAAGAAGAGAGAAAAGGAAGAGAAAGAGAGGTTTGAGAGCTTGAGGTGTAAGTTCTTGTGAGTTGAAGCTTTGTGGAGCTTGGGAGAGCTTGGGGTTTGGAGCTGAGCTTGTCGTGGGTTTTGGAGGAGAAGAGGAGGCGTTCTTGAGCTTGGAGGAGTCATCTAAGCTTGGACCCTTCGAATTCTAAGGTGAGTTGTGACCAACGGGACCTCTAGAGCTTTGTGTGGGGTTCTAGGGTTTTGGGTTAACTTTAGTTGTTGCTAGGGTGATTAGATGCTTTGTGGTTGTGATTATAGGCTTAATCTAGTGTGATTGATGCTTGTTTCGTGGTTGTGGACCTTGTTGTGGTGTTAGAGTTGGTTAAGTGTGGTTAGTGTTCAAGTTAGTGGATGCCGCGGGATCCATCGGTCAGGGCAGACCGATGGAAGTGTCCGCTGGTAACCAGCAGTCAGCCTCAGCAGTCTATCAGACCGCTGATTGCCTTCGGTTAGTCCCAGCGGTCGGGTGTGACCGCAGGGAGGGTCGCATTTATTCCAGAGGATTTGCGGGGTCATTTGCAGCGGTCGGGACAGACCGTTCTGTGTCATCGGTCGTTCCCAGCGGTTGGGACAGACCGATGGGACACGATGGTTAGTCCCAGCGGTCTAGTCAGACCGAAGGAAGGTTTGGGTCGCAGCTTTTCCTGGCAATTCGCCTAGGCAGTTGCAGCAGTCAGGACTGTCCGATGGGGGTTCCATCGGTCAGGTCCAGCGGTCGAGACTGACCGATGGAGAATCTTGGTGCGGTTGGTCTTTGTGGTTACTTTCCGGTTAGCTTTCGTGAGTTGTCGAGTGCTAGGGTGTTAGACCTTGTGTTGGTATTGAATGCCTTATCTTGCTTGTGTGCGAGTTTTCGAGTAGAAATTATTCTGCGTGAATGATTTCTTGTTGAAATTGCTTGTTGTGTGTGGCTCTCTTGTATCCCTGTTGTTGGGAGGATCAACTCACTCAGCATTTGGTTTCCAAATGTTGATGCATCACTTTTGTCGATGCAGGTAAAGATAAAGCGTGACCGTGGTTCGAGGCGGCGAAGAGGGGCATGATTAGGGCTCATTTACCTTTTGTGATTTTTTCTCGTGTAGTTAGAACTGTTAGTTCTAGGAGTCTTACGAGTCTCGTTTTTTGTATGCTAGGTTTTGTAGTATGGCGGTTCTAAGCTTGTTGTGCTGTAGAACTGTTAGTGGTGTGATACACCTGGGTTGTATGCCATTGAATTATTGAATGTTTAATTATGTGTTATCTTCTGTGTGTGGCCTTAGTTAATTTAATTGCAAAAAAAAAAATCGGGTTGTCACATTTTGGTATCAGAGCCATCACGGTTCTAGGATGTTAGAGCTGCGGGCCGTGGTGTCTGAGTAAGTTGTTTGGCTATGTGTTAGATAGTCGTTGTGTGAGCATGAGAGTCATAAAATCACCCCCTTCGAGCCTCGTGTGATTCCACGGTAAATTTATCTTTATTGTGATTGATTGTGGTTAAGTGTTCTTAATCCTCGTTTTTGCATGTGTAGATGGTTAGCGGGCGTGGTAGAGGTAGGCCTCGTGGTCGAGGTCGTGGCCGTGTGTCAGAGGAGTGGGTCGAGGAGTCGCATTCGGGGCAGGTTGGATCGGGGCTTGTGGCTAGCGGGAGTGCTAGCGTAGCTGGTGTTCGAGTGGGTGCTGCGGGTGTAGCAGCGGGTGATGCTCCGGTCGGGAATGCCCAGATTGTGGAGCTCCTGACTAGGTTGTTGGAGCGGTTACCAGAGAGGGTACCGGCTCAGGTTCCTGTGGCCCCGGTGGTTGTGGAGGCTAAGCCTCGGGTTGCAGAGGTAGTTGCGGAGGAGCTCCCATCCTATCATAGGATGATGGAGCATTTGCAGAGGATTGGCACGGGATTCTTTTCTGGAGGTGCTGATCCTGAGGGAGCTGATGCGTGGTTGAGGAGGATAGAGAGGAATTTCCTCTCGAGTAGGTGTCCCGAGGGATACCGGGTGGACATTGCGGTCCATTTTCTCGAGTAGGTATCTCTGGTGGAGGGGTGTGGCGGCTCGGAGAGTTCAGGCCGAGATGGTTTGGATGGACTTTGTGGAGGAGTTTAACTCCAAATTCTTTCCACAGGAGGCGTTCAACTGGTTGATGTCGAGACTTGCAAACTTGACTTAGGGGGATCGGTCGGTACGCGAGTATGAGGTGGAGTTCATCCGGCTCGGGTCTTTGGTTAGACGAGCGGGTGAAAGCGAGTCAGCCCGTGTGCAGAGATTCATGTCGGGTCTCAGGGTTGACTTGAGGAACCGGTGTATGGTTCGGCCGTATGGGATGGTTGATGAGCTGGTGGAGACTGCGGCCTTGCTGGAGGAGGGTCTAAAAGATGAGGTGGTACGGGTTACACCGAGTTTTCAGGCGAGACATGTGCAGCAGCAGTCCGGTCCGAGCAGAGGCGGTAGGCCGATGCAAGGGTAGAAGAGGAAGCGGGAGAGTGCTTTTAGTGGCAGTCGTGGTGGTCGGTGGTGCTACGGGTGTGGGAGCACGGATCACCGTGTGGCGAGCTGTCCTCAGAAGGATGGAGCGCGAGTGAGTCCTCGAGTGTGCTATCACTGCAGAGAGGCGGGGCACTTCATGTCTCAGTGTCCTAAGTTGAGACAGAGCGAGACCACAGTGGTGCAGCCTCTTAGGACGTTGGCAGCAGCACCCCGAGTGTACTCTATCGTCGAGTCCGGAGAGCCGAGTTCCAGGCCTATCACAGGTATTTTCTTGGTTTTATCTAAGTTTAATTCTGTGTTTTGAGGAATTTTGGTTGTTGTTGGGTGTTAAGGTCGCGACACATGTATGTGTGTAGGGACCTTGTGTGTTGGGGGTGTAGAGTGTCATGTGCTTTTTGACACGGGAGCATCACATTGCTTCGTTACCCCGGAGTTAGCCGAGAGGGCTAAGGTTAGCAGTGAGCCCGGAGCCAGTTTGGGTTTCGTGGAGGTTGCTAGAGGAAAGCTTATGAGGATTCACGGTCGGGTTAGAGACGTGGATGTTCAGGTAGCTGGAGAGTCTATGCCGGCCGATTTGATTATCTGCTCCGTGGAACTGTACCATGTCATCTTGGGCATGGATTAGCTCGGGAAGTTCAGAGCGCATCTGGACTGTCACCGAGGGTGAGTGGAGTTCGAGTGAGGTAGAGGGAAGTTGGTGTATCAGGGGCTGAGACCGACTTCCGGAAGTCTCGTGATCTCGGTTATGCAGGCTGAGCGTATGATCGAGAGAGGTTGCGAGGCTTATTTGGCTACCATTTCCTTGCCGGAGGCCGTTGGGGAGCCTAGTGTGCAGGATATTCAGGTGGTTCAGGAGTTCTCGGACGTGTTTCAGTCGTTGCAGGGATTGCCACCATCTAGGTCAGATCCTTTCACGATTGAGTTGGAGCCGGGAACGGCACCGATATCCAGGGCTCCTTATAGGATGGCTCTAGCAGAGATGGCAGAGCTGAAAAAGCAGCTGAAGGAGTTGCTAAGTAGGGGGTTTATTCGCCCGAGTACTTCACCATGGGGAGCACCGTTGTTGTTTGTGAAGAAGAAAGATGAGAGTTTCCGGTTGTGTATCAATTATCGGGGACTTAACCGAGTCACTGTGAAGAACATGTATCCTCTTCCTCGGATTGATGAGTTGTTGGATCAGTTAAGAGGGGCTACTTGGTTCTCCAAAATAGACTTGGCGTCGGGATATCATCATATCCCTATTGATGAGGGAGATATCAGGAAGACAGCGTTCAGATCTCGTTATGGCCACTACGAGTTTGTGGTGATGCCATTTTGGTTGATGAATGCACCGGCTGCATTCATGAGATTGATGAACAGCGTCTTCCAGGAGTATCTGAATGAGTTTGTGATCATCTTTATCGATGATATCTTGGTGTATTCGAAGAGCCAAGATGAGCATGAGGTGCATCTGCGAGTGGTTCTTGCGAAGCTGCGAGAGCATAAGTTGTTTGCTAAGTTGAGCAAGTGCAACATCTGGCAGCGAGAGATCAGTTTTCTGGGTCACGTTATCTCCGCAGAGGGGGTTTCAGTGGATCTAGAGAAGGTGCAGGCCATTAGTGGTTGGCCGAGACCCAAGGAGTGCCACTGAGATTAAGAGTTTTCTCGGGTTAGCGGGTTATTACCGACGGTTCGTTAAGGGTTTCGTGAGTTTGGCAAAGCTATGACGAAGCTGATGGGAAAGGATGTTCCTTTCGTATGGTCCTCGGAGTGTGAGGAGAGCTTTGGGAAGCTGAAGGCTTTCCTGACTAGTACTCCATTATTGGCGTTGCCTGAGCCGGGCGAGCCTTACGTGGTGTATACCGATGCGTCGGGAGTTGGTCTTGGGTGTGTGTTGATGCAGCGGGGAAAGGTTGTTGCCTATGCTTCGCGGCAGTTGCGGAAGCATGAGGGCAACTACCCTACCCATGATCTTGAGATGGCTGCAGTGGTTTTCGCTCTAAAGATTTGGAGGTCTTATCTTTATGGCGGAAAGGTTCAGGTTTTCACGGATCATAAGAGCCTGCAGTACATTTTCACTCAGCCTGAGTTGAATTTGAGGCAGCGGCGCTGGATAGAGCTAGTGGCCGATTATGATCTGGAGATAGCTTACCATCTTGGTAAGGCTAATCTGGTTGCGGATGCTTTGAGTCGGAAGCGTGTGGCTTTGTCTCGGAAGTAGGAGGTTGAGTCTCTGGTGAGTGAGATGAGCACCTTGAGATTATGTGTTGTATCTCAGGAACCTTTGGGCTTAGAGGCAGCTAATCAGACGGATCTCTTGAGCAGAGTTCGGTTGGCTCGGGGGAAGGATGAGGGCTTGGTTAGGGCTTCGAGAACAGTGGGTTTTGAGTATCAGGTGTCGTCGAACGGCACTATCCTTGTGAATGGTAGGGTGTGCATGCCGTTGGACGAGGGTTTGCGGCGTGAGATCCTTAGTGAGGCTCATGCGAGTATGTTTTCGATTCATCCAAGAGCGACCAAGATGTATCGGGATCTTAAGCGGTATTATCATTGGGTCGGGATGAAGAAGGATGTCGCTAACTGGGTTGCAGCTTGCAACGTGTGCCAGTTAGTGAAGGCAGAGCACCATGTCTCGAGTGGTTTATTGCAGAGTTTACCCATTCCGGAGTGGAAGTGGGATATGATCACGATGGATTTCGTGGTTGGTTTACAAGTTTCTCGGACCAAGGATGCGATTTGGGTGACCAAGTGTGCTCGTTTTCTGGCCATTAAGAAGACCGACGGAGCGGCGGTTTTGGCTAAGAAGTACGTGCAGGAGATTGTGAGACTGTATCGAGTGCCGGTGAGCATTGTCTCGGACCGGGATCCTAAAAGTTCACATCTGAGTTCTGGTACAGGTTGCTTTCCCATGTCGATGCTCATGTAGTACAATAGCCAGGCCCGGCCCTCCCATAACACAATTGAAACATTGGTATGGGCCCCAAATTTTTGGGGCCCATTTAGACCAATTTTTTTTTTTTTTTTTTTTTTTTTTACAATTAGGGGCCCAAAAATTGTTTTTTTACAGGGTCCCAAATTTTTTTTCCCACAAAATTAGGGGCCTCAAAAAATGTTTTTACAAAATTAGAGATCCAAACAAAATTTTTCCTACAATTAGACCCCAAAATTTTTTTTTCGTATCGGGCCCCAAATTTTGCAAGACCGGCACTGACAATAGCAAACAGATCAAGTACAAAAGGAACTTGAAAACAACACAGAAACAAAATTCAGAACTTCAACGTTGGAAACTTGAAAGAAATCTAGCATACTCAATTTTTTTTTTAATATGCAGACTCACGAAACAAAGCAACAACTAACAACTAAGCAATGAAAAAAACAAAGAAATTCAACTGCAGCAACAATAGCAAGCAACTCGGCGAAGCAATTCTAACAACCCTAATTTCTCTTTTTTTTTGATATGCAGACACGATATGAGTAACTATATGATGCAAAGCTAGCCAACAAATGATGAAGCAAGACAAAACAATAAATCAAACAGCAGCAGCAATCAAAGCAAATCGATGGAACAAACCTATTAAACCCTAGACTCTTTTTTTTTAATATGCAGCAAGGCAAAAGCACCAATTTAATATGCAGACACGACAATTGAAGATGCAGACTCGAAATCAAGGATTCAACAAGCTAAACACAAGAACTGACACAGCAAAGACAAGGAGATAAAACAGAACAAAAACTGCGATGGAAGTTTTGGATGACAAAAAATATCAAACGACTCTCAAAATTAAAAACGACAATTTTTTATGGTTTTTATAGGGTCTTAAGAAGCTATACCAAAAGACGAAACATTTTTATGATTTTTTTTTTGATTTTATAAAATTGACACAACACAACTGACGAAACAAAAACAAAAACTGTGAAAACTTTTTATGGGTTTTTCTTTTGAAATTGAAAACAAAAACTAAAATAACTTGAAAGATAGAGGTTGGATGAACACAACCTGGGTTTGATAGGAGCTTTGAGCTCTGATACCAAGATGATGTAGGCACAGAAGGTGGTGTCTACAAAGGGGCGGATGGATGGTGAATGTATAACTGGTCGTACGACACTCTCTATGGACTCAAGTGGATGGATGATGGACGCACTGGGGGATCGAGAGACGCCACACAGAGGATGAGAGGCTCTGTGATAAGTCTAGAACACTCAAGCTTCAAGGAATCACACACAAGAAGGCTGGAGCGGTTGCACTCTTACTTCAATGGTTTCGCACACAAGGAAGAAGGAGGCGGCTGGGAGTTCTTTTCACAAGAAACTAGGTATTTTATTCATCTAAAAATGTCTACCTCTATTACAACACGAGCCTGGGGTTTTATAACAGAACCCTAGACGAAAAACAACACAAAGAAATAAAAACAGCAAGTAGTTTTAAAAGAAAACAACAAGGCGTGCAAGAAAAGTCAATAATTCCAAATATGGAAAGTTTGGTGTGCATGGACTCTTCTTTAATTTCGTTCATATCAATGATACTGAAGTGTTCTTGAGCTTGTGGAAGATGTATTAAAATGGTAACAAGCTCTGGAATGCGCACTAAGGGTGTTGCCTCGTTAAAACCTTTATCGGAAAACCCAATGGGACAAAACCGAGATAAGGAAAAAGAGTACAATTCCTTAGAACGTCTTTGTGTGTCTTCAACCCAAGGAAGTGGTGAAGACACTACTCCTGGTCGCCAAACATGATTCTCCAATGATAGCCTTTGAGATCTCCTTAGCCGAAATGACAAACAAAGAAGCTTCAGTGCAGCCGTGTAAAACTGGCAAGAAGAAGATATCTTGTTTCTTGGGCTGTAAGCAGATGTTATCTTAATCTTTTTTGAGTCTGTGGCATTTACTAAGCTCAGCATAGTCTTCGTCTTGCTCTTGTAATATATCATTAGAGCTTCCTTGACACCGGATACATGGTTTGGGTTTATGTTCGATTTTATGGCCTCATCACCGCTGGAAGCCATCGGTCGTAGGCTAGCGGTCAGGTTAGACCGCAGAAAGCCTGGCCTTTGTTCCAGACATTTTGCTGGTTCATTGGCAGCGGTTGGGGTAGACCGATGAGGTCGATCGGTCAGTGCCAGCGGTCAGATCAGACCGATGGAGGCCAGCGGTCATGGCCATTGGTCGGGACAGACCGCTGGGTTAGGTTGCAAATTTTCCTGGCGTTTTGCTTGGACAGTTGCAGCGGCCAGGGCAGACCGATGGGAGCCATCGGTCAGGGCCAGTGGCCAGGGCAGACCGATGGGAGCCATCGGTCAAGGCCAGCGGTGGTGTTGGACCGCAGGGGTACTTGGACGCTTTGTGGGTCGGGTACTGGGACGCTTGGTGTGTCGTTGAAGTTGTGATTATTTTCATGCGTGAAAATAATTGTGTGGAATTTAATACGTGGCGTATTATTTTCTTGTCGTGTGTGTGGGTTATTTCCATGTGGTATGGATTTAATCGTGGTGAGAATTTAGTACATGGTGTACTATTTTCTTGAGGTGTGTGTGGTTCGATTATTATTTTCATGAGGGTATGAATTTAATAGATCGTTTCGTTTAACCAATACGGGTGGTCTTTGGTTAAGTGGTTGAGTGCTCAATTATTATCCATGGGGGTTTTGGATGGTAATTGAGGGTTAGCGGTAATCAGTTATTATCCATGCGAGGTTGGATTCTAATTGATTGTGTGCCCATAGCTCGAAGGCGTAGGCCCGAGAGTGGAGTGGCGTTGTGGTTAAGTAATTTATCCTCGAGAGGATTTTATTGCTTGTTGAGTGGGGAATAATTAAATGTATGGGCATTTAATTATTCAGGTTGTTGCTTGTTTTCTTGTGGTGTTTCCTTCTTGTGTTGTGGTTGTTTGATTGCTTGTGGCTTTCTTATAACCTGTTGTTGGGAGGATCATCTCACTCAGCATTTGGTTTCCAAATGTTGATGCATCACTTTTGTCGATGCAGGTAAAGATAAGGCGTGATCGTGGAATCGAGGCGATGAGGAGGAGGATGATTAGGACCGGTAGTTCTAGGTTTTGTAGCTTTCGTATGATTGCTAGAACCGGTAGAACTGTTGACCATGCATAGTCGTTGTTGCGGGTTGTTGTTAATTACTTGAAGAATATATTTTTGTATGGGCATTTATATATTGAGTAATTGCATAAAAAAAAAAAAAATGCGGTCGTCACATTTTGGTATCAGAACCTATACGGTTCTAGGATAGATTGTGTGGTACTTGGGTGTGGCATGGGTCTTAGAATCATCCTCTCCGAGCCTTGTGGGATTCCACGGTGAGTTATCTTTATTGTGTTGATTGTGTTTAGGGTTCCTTAGTTTTGTGCTTACGAGTGCAGTTGGCTAGAGGGTGTGGTAGGGCCCGTGACCGTGGTAGAGGTTGTGGTCCTGTTGTGGAGGAGCGAGTCCAGGATGAGGATGCGGGTCATGTTAGGTATGTGGGTGTGGCCGGAGGGAGTACCGGTGGGGCTGGCATGCGTGCCACTGCGGCTGGTGTTCCAGCGAGTGCTGCGGGTTTAGCAGCGGGTGAGACTCAGGCCGGAAATGACTGCATCGTGAATCTGTTGACTCTACTTTGGGAGCGGTTAGGCTCCAGTGGTACCACCAGGGGTGGTTGAGGTTCAGCCTCGGGTTGTGGCAGCAGTGGTTGGTGAGGAGCTCCATCCTATCTTGGGATGGTGGAGCAGTTGCAGAGGGTTGGGCACGAGTTTTCTCGGGAGGTATCAACCCTAGAGACGCTGATGCGTGTATGTGGGGGTTAGAGAAGAATTTCCTCTCGTGTGGGTATCCAGTGGGATACCAAGGGGACATTGCTGTCCATTGTCCGAAGGGAGATGCGCATCTCTGGTAGAGGGGTGTGCCAGCCCAGAGAGTTAAGGCTGTGATGGCTTGGGCGGTTCTTGTGGGGGAGTTTAACTCCAAGTACTTCCCTCAGGAGACGTTAATTCAACCGGTTAAAGTCGAGACTTGCGAGTTTGACTCAGGGGGTTTAGTCGGTACGCGAGTATGAGGTGGAGTTCAACCGGCTCGGGTCTTATGTTAGACGAGTGGTTTAGAGTGAGTCGACTCGTGTGCAGAGATTCCGAATGGATCTCAGGGTTGAGTTGAGGAACCGTCACATGGTTAGGGCTTTTTCGCGGTGGATGATTTGGTTGAGACTGCGGCGTTGCTGGGGAAGGGTCTGAAAGACGAGGTGACAGTAATTGCACCAAGTTTTCAGGCGAGACCTATGCAGCAGCAGTCCGGTCTGAGCAGACGCGGTAAGCCGATGCAAGGACAGAAGTGGAAGTAGGATGACACTTCGGGAGGCAGTCAGTGTGGTCAAGGTTGCTTCTGGTGGGGGAGCATGGATCACAAGTGGCAAGCTGTCCTCAGGAAAGTAAGGCACGTGCGGGTGCTCGGAAGTGCTATCTTTGCGGGGAGTGTAGAGTGTCATGTGTTGTTGACACAGAAGCATTGCATTGCTTTGTTACTCCGGAAATTGGCCGGGAAGGCTAATGTTCGTGGCGAACCCGGTGTGGGTTTGGGAGAGTTCCGGAGAGGTTCCGGAAGAGTGAACCATGAGTGGTATGGTTCGGGGCGGTGATCACCTAGTTTGGGAAGTTCCCAGAAAGGAAAGATCCATGGGGGATCAAGTGTTACTCGAGAGTTGGGATTCCGGGAAAAAAGTTGGGAGTAGTGATATATCATGGTTTTTACCGGTTTTATGCCATGATATAAGTCCTTTTATTGAGTCTTTATATTGATTTATAGTATTTTTAGAGTCTTTACAGGTATTTAGCACATTTGGAGTACTTGGATGATTTCTGGAGCTTTTTTGATCAATATGACGAAGTTGCTGCGAAGTGAAATGTTCAGAGTCGGACCTGTGCAGGAGTGTCGATCGACACCGTTAGTGACGATTTCGCGGAGACAAGTTTGAAGAATTGCAGATTGGCCCAGAAGTTTCCAGACTTCTTAATTTTGTACTTGCACGACTTTTAGACTATAAATACATGTTTAGACTAGGGTTATAGAGATGTTTTAATCAGACATAAGGATTATTCTAGATGCAGACTTTCAAGAGCATAGTATCTCTTTCTCTATTCTCTTTGATCTTGATATTTGTACTTGTGATCTTTAATCTATATGATATCTATTCAGTTTATGATGATGTTTGCATTGATCATGTCTGAGTAATTTCATAGTTAGGCTTAGGGATTTCAAGGGTTTCTATGGATTGTTGAATTAATTATATTATTGGGATTAATTGTTAGAGTTCTTTATCTAGGATTTAACTAATTGCTTAGTCTTGCTTCCCGACCTAGATTATGATGCTAGGTTGATTGATTAGGCACGACAGTGCGATTGATAACCTGACCTATCTTAGATAAGCAAAGATACTTATTCGCAAGACAGTTGGTTTAGTAATTTTGTGAACATATCAAACCTGATCGTTAAAGCTGATTTAGATTCTTAGGATTCGCAACGACAGTTGGTTTTCTGGAATTTACATTTAGATAGTTTTCGCAACGACAGTTGGTTAATTATAGCTTAGTGATTTGAGTTCTAGAACAATTCTTATATTATAATCCCGATAATTGATTGATTCACAATTCTGATGATTCCTGAGACTTCCCGATGCCTAACGCTTTCTCTCATTGATTTACAACTCTTTTAATTACTTTTCTGCTTTATTATTGTATTACAATATTTCTGATTTAGCATAATATTTATTCTGACAACCTATTGAGTAAACAATTCTCTGTGGATTTGATCCCTAAGTACTACAGTGATCTCTTAATTTGAGAGAGTAGCTCAGGGTAAATTTGACCCCTATCAAATTTTGGCGCCGTTGCCGGGGAATTGTTTTTACCATTAGGTTTAAGTTTAAAGTTTTGCTAAATTTTTCTTTTATTTTGTTATTTAATTTCTTTCTTTCTTTCTTTCTTGTGTGTTTCAGGTGCATGCTTAGTCGCAAAACTCGAAGCAACAAGAATTTGCCGCTAGTAAACCTTTCAAATCAAGAGCTAGCTGCATTAGAGCGAAGACCCCGACAAACCAGGATGATGCGTGTTGTCAGACCTGATGATGCTGGAGTTCTCCGGGATGGAAACGGTGATGCGTACAATGATGCAGGCCAAAGGATTGATGAGAATGGCCAAGTGATCGAAGTGGCTGCTGAAGAGCCTGTTCTGCCGGCAGGTGTCGATCGACACAACCAGGCAGGGAATGATGGTGTTGCTCGACACCAACTGGAAGTTGAAGTCAGGAACGTAGGAGTGAATGGTGTCGCTCGACACCATCCACAAGGTGTCGCTCGACACCAACCAGCGGATGATGCTGGGAATGTTGGACAAAGGGCAGCTGGCGCTGTGGTTCAACGTGGAATGACATTGGGTGATTACAATAGGCCTAAGCAGTTCTATGCTAATCGGTGTGCTATCCGTCCACCTCCTTTCCAGAGGAACGATTTTGAGCTCAAGCCTGCTTACTACACACTTGTAGGACACCACCTTTTCCATGGTTTTTCTCATGAACACCCAATGGACCACATCGAGAAATTTGAGGATCTGGTCACTAGTATCAAGGCCAATGGAGTCTCTTATGACTACTTGTTCTGTAAGTTGTTTCCGTAATCACTCTCTGGGGATGCAACTTATTGACTTAAGTAATTGAGGCCAGGATCTTTGACTACTTGGGAGGAGACAAAGAATGCTTTCTTAAGCAACTTCTATGATGATGCACGGTCTGAGGAACTGAGGATGAAGATATCAGCCTTCTCTCAAGGACCGACTGAAGCATTTAAAGCCGCTTGGGCAAGATTTAGGGCATATCAGCGAGATTGTCCTCATCATGGTTTCAGTGAGATTCAGTTGCTCGGTATTTTCTTTAGAGGCATTGATTGGAGGTATCAGATGCCAGGGCCAGCGGCCAGGGCAGACCGATGGGAGCCATCGGTCAGGGCCAGCGGCCAGGGCAGACCGATGGGAGCCATCGGTCAAGGCCAGCGGTGGTATTGGACCGCAGGGGTACTTGGACGCTTTGTGGGTCGGGTACTGGGACGCTTGGTGTGTCGTTGAGGTTGTGATTATTTTCATGCGTGAAAATAATCGTGTGGAATTTAATACGTGGAGCATTATTTTCTTGTCGTGTGTGTGGGTTATTTCCATGTGGTATGGATTTAATCGTGGTGAGAATTTAGTATGTGGTGTACTATTTTCTTGAGGTGTGTGTGGTTCGATTATTATTTTTCATGAGGGTATGAATTTAATAGATCGTTTCGTTTAACCAATACGGGTGGTCTTTGGTTAAGTGGTTGAGTGCTCATTTATTATCCATGGGGGTTTTGGATGGTAATTGAGGGTTAGCGGTAATCAATTATTATCCATGCGGGGTTGGATTCTAATTGATTGTGTGCCCATAGCTCGAAGGCGTAGGCTCGAGAGTGGAATGGCGTTGTGGTTAAGTAATTTATCCTCGCGAGGATTTTATTGCTTGTTGAGTGGGGAATAATTAAATGTATGAGCATTTAATTATTCAGGTTGTTGCTTGTTTTCTTGTGCTGCTTCCTTCTTGTGTTGTGATTGTTTGATTGCGTGTGGCTTTCTTATAACCTGTTGTTAGGAGGATCATCTCACTCAGCGTTTGGTTTTCAAATGTTGATGCATCACTTTTGTCGATGCAGGTAAAGATAAGGCGTGATCGTGGAATCGAGGCGATGAGGAGGAGGATGATTAGGACCGGTAGTTCTAGGTTTTGTAGCTTTCGTATGATTGCTAGAACCGGTAGAACTGTTGACCATGCGTGGTCGTTGTTGCGGGTTGTTGTTAATTACTTGGAGAATATATTTTTGTATGGGCATTTATATATTGAGTAATTGCATAAAAAAAAAGTGTGGTCGTCACATCAATATGCGTTTTTATAATAATTAGATGTTGTCTAATTTTGTTTTTACTTTTTCATACTATATGTTTTCATTTCTCCAAAAAATCTGTATTTAAAACAGATCATAGATCAAGCAAATATTTGGAGAAAAAATACAGTCCAGATGTATTCTGATATATCATGGATTTTATGGTTTTTAGCCATGATATATATTTGGTTTTCAAAGCCTTTTTAGTGTCATTTGAGTCTTATTAGGTACAAATACGAATTGGAGCTTGGATCATCAAGATGGAGCATTTGGATCCTAAAGCTAAGGAAAACAGCTTGGAGTCGGAAGCAGTCAATCATGTCGATCGACATGGTCACAAGCGTGTCGATCGACACACATGCCGAGTTCTCGGAAAAACCCAAGTTTCAGAATTTGCAAAGTTGGCCCTGAAGTTTCCAGACTTTACAGAAAGAGCCAGTTCGTGTTTATTAGGTTTTATATATATATTAGTAGTCTTATGATGTTTGAGAGACACGATACGCTACATATACGCTTTGAGAGGAGAGACGAATCTGAACTTACTTTGTAGAGAGAAGATTTCTTAACTCCCTTTGATTCTTACTCTGATTTATTATATGGTTTTTATTCAGAATATGTTTTGTGTTTCATCTACCATGTCTGAGTAAATCCCTAGCTAGATCTAGGGTTTTCATGGGTTTATGATGGATTGTTGAATTGGGCATATTAGGATTATTTATTATGTTCTTCATCTAGATTTAATCTTCACCTAGAGTCTTGACTGATCACCTTGAATCTAGAAGTTGTTAGGATTATTAATATTCACGAGAGTGTTATTAAAATCTGGAATCTAATCTTAGATGAGCAATTCGGCCTACTCACAAAGAGATTTGGTTTAGGTGTCCTGTGAACATATCATACTTGAACACTATTGCATATCTATTTTAATTGAATTCACAGCGAGAGTTGGTCTTCTATGATTTAGGTATAGATTATCATCACAGCGAGAGTTGGGTGATATTACATTAGTGTTATGAGTTTAAGAACCGTGCATACATCTGCATCCTATTTAATTGAACCGCCCAGTTCACTTTCCTGATTATTCCTAATTGAATTCCCTAGGTTTAGTGTTTTAAATCATCTGTTTTACATCTTAACAATAATCTACTTCTTTTATTTTCTGCATTGCTTTATTTACTTTATTTAATCTAATCTAGTTTAATTCGAATCTGTTCTAATCTATTGTGTGAGTTTTCAGAGTCTCTGTGGATCTCGACCCCTAAGTACTGCAATCGATCTCTTAATTTGAGAGAGTACTTTGCTCTAGGGTTTTATTTGAGCATTATCAAATTTTGGCGCCGTTGCCGGGGACTCTAAATTCACCATTAGATTTCAGTTAGAGTTTAGTCTAGATTTTTATTTTCTTTTGTTACTCACTTCTCTTTCTTCTTTTCTCTGGTTTATTTCAGGTGCATGCATCAGTACGACACAAGAAAGAACAAGAACGTGCCGCTGCTTGAAATTCAAGAGATTGGGAAGCTAGAGAAGACTAATCGCAAGGCAAAAAGAGAATCAGAGATGGTTAACACTGTTGTGCTTGTGAGGAATGATGATGGGAGATTACTGGATTTAGAGGGCAACTTACGCAATGAGCTGGGACAGAAGCTTGATGCTGAAGGAAACCCCATAGTCGAAGAAGTCGACGAAGACGAGCATGTCGATCGACAGGGACACAATCGTGTCGATCGACAGGGTAGACGAAATGCTGAGGACGTTGCTGGTGAGCATGTCGATCGACAAGGACACAATCGTGTCGATCGACAGGGTCGCAATGTTGTGGATCCGAACTGGGTTTACGCAGAGGATGAGGAAGAAGAACGTATGCTTGCTGAGTAAAATAGGCCTAATCAATTCTACACTAACAGGTCTGCGATACGTCCTCTTCCCTTCAAGAGGAATGATTTTGAGTTGAAGCCTCAGTATTATACGCTAGTTGGACAACATCCGTTTCATGCTCTCTCTCATGAGCATCCTATGGATCACATCGAGAAGTTTGAAGACTTGGCTTCCAGTATTAAGGCTAATGGAGTCTCTGAAGACTACCTGTTCTGTAAGCTCTTCCCGTACTCACTTGCTGGGGAAGCAGCCCGTTAGTTGAAACAGTTGAAGCCGGGATCTTTGACTACTTGGAATGATACTAAGCGAGCCTTCCTGGAAAATTTTTATGATGATGCTAAGTCTGAGGATCTTAGGGCATTGATATCACAGTTTTCTCAAGGACCTACTGAGACTTTCAAGAATGCTTGGTTGAGATTCAAGGGTTATCAACGGGATTGTCCGCATCATGGTTTCAATGAAGTTCAACTTCTAAGAACTTTCTTTAGCGGTATTGATCTGCGATACCAGATTGCTTTAGACGCTGCGAGGAATGGAAACTTCAACACGAGAAGACCAAGAGAGGCAAGCAAGTTGATTGAGAATTTGACATCTAGTAATAGCGCCAAGAACACTGATTTTGAGAGAAAGAATCAAGCTGCTAGCATGAACAAATGGTCAGATGGCTGAAGTAAAAGCAAAGCTCGACTCGGTACACAACCTTTTGGTGAACAAGAAATCAGTTCACTTTGCTCAAGAGGTTGAACTGCGAGAAGGAAGAAGATTGCAATGAAGAAGACGTGAACTACGTCAATGGTTTCAGTGGACAAAGATTTGGCAACTACCAAGGTAACTACAGGAACTTTAGACAGAATTCGCCAAGGAATAACTATGGGAACAATCAGAATTCTTCTGGATTTGCACCAAGGTCTGATGCTCTCAATACTCAGAAAAGCACCAGCAGCTTTACAAGGAACTACGGAAATTCGTACTACCAGAATCCACCACCTAAGACTCCAGATACTGAGATGAAAGAGATGCTTGATCGAATTCTCGAAGGACAGCAGAAAATGACTGTTGATTTCAATGGAAAGCTCGATGCTCTGTACACAGACTTGAATGGGAAGTACGAGACATTGAACAACCACGTCAAACGGTTGGATATTCAGATTGCTCAGAATGCTGCGGCTGCTAAACGCCCAGAAGGAGTTTTACCCGGAAAACCTGATACCAATCCTAAGTATCAGTGCAATGCTGTATTGTCCTGGGGAGAGATGGTCAAGAGAGACACTTCCAATGAGGTTGAAATTCGTTCGGAAGCTAAGGAGAAAGGTGAGATTCTCGTCCAGTCAAGGATGTCGATCGACACACTTGCTTCATGTCGATCGACACACTCAACACTTCCTGAAGAACCACATGAAATCAAGCATATCGATCGACACACCTATACTGGTGTCAATCGACACACTCCACAGACCGCGAAAGTTTTTCTCAAAAAGCTACATAAGATTGAAGATCCGGGGAAGATTTATGCTCCATGTTCTATTGTTGGTGTTGAACTCAAGGACTCTCTCTGTGACACTGGATCTAGTGTCAATCTCATGTCCAAGAGTATTGCAGAACGATTAGGTATTTGCGACATCGAGGATTTTCCGGTTGGGATTACGTTGGCTGATGCTTCAGTGAAGACTTCGACGGGATACGTTGAGAATATGCAAGTCAGGATTGGAGACTGTCTGGTTCCCTGTGATTTTCACATCATTGAGATGACCAATGGTACCGTTATGCCATTAATTTTGGGAAGACCATTCCTTTCTACTGCGGGAGCTGTTGTTGATCTACCAAATAAGAAGATGTGTTTAAAGAATGTGGATTCGGGTGTATTCTACGATGCTATTCCAGATGGATGTGAGACGCTAAGTCCTACCATAGTTCCAGAAAAGGTTGAGCAAGCCCCACAACAACGCGAGGCAAACAAAATTCACAGCACGGATGGGAATCCACGCGTTAAAGGTAAGAGCGGTACCAAGAAGAAGGAACTGAGAAGAAAAACAAAAACTGCAGATCCCTTATTGACTTTGACTCCCGCAAGACAAGTCAGTGACAGCATTGAGTACAAGCTGCAGTATGGAGGCACTTCACGGCCATTCGCTAAGATTCGCGCTATCATCACTCCTGAGTTTAAGGAAAAAGGACAAGCTGAAATTGATGTGATGATGAATCGAGTTTTGAAACCAAGGTTCATAAACTTAAGCGAAGATGAATCCAGTTCCAGAAGCTCTTCTTCAACTTCGGAATCCTCCGAAGACAATCCAAAAGCCTGAACCGCAGTTCAGTCAAGCTCGTGACGTAAAACAAGCGCTTGGTGGGAGGCAACCCACTGGTGAGTCTGTAAATACGTTTTATTTTACTAATTATTTTGTTTTGTGTCAAGAACCAAAGGTACTTCATGATTATTCGAGGAGATGCATCAGAAAATTTTCAAAGGAGACTGTTCGTTTTTCAAGCATGTCGATCGACACGGTACCTTCATATCGATTGACACGACGCCCAGGTAAGTATAAATACCCGAAACCCTTGCAGAATTTTCATTATCTTTTTTCTTCTCCATCCGCGAAAATCCGAGCCAAAACTCAAAAACCTAAAATTTTGAATCCTTCACGGATTTGGGTGATTTTTGGTTCTATCATCCAGAGATTTTCATTCTCTTCACTTCTATATCATCCATTCGCATCGATTCCAAGGTATGAATCCCTAATTCTCAATTCTAATTTCGGTTTCAAGGTTTGAAATTCTCCACTTCTATAATCCGAAATAGATCTTAAAACTTGCTAATCTTGGTTGATTAGGATGTGTTTAGACGGATTTAGACATGAGATTGTGCTAATTTCGAATTGAATTGATAGGAAAGTCATGAATTCCTTTTGATGAGATTTGAAAATCCATTAGCTTGAATTCTGGAATTTAGAGTTGTTAGGTTGATGGATTTGATGAATATGATGCTTGGTGATGATGATTGTGTTCTTAATTATGTGATTTGCACTTAATTGATGGTTGAATTGATTGAATTTTGATTTTCAGAATCGGGTTCGTCATGAACAGTGTGTCGATCGACACGCCTGATTTGTGTCGATCTACATGGGTGTTCTGTGTCGATCGACAGACCCAATTTTGTGTCGATCGACATGGATGCCCAGATTCCGAGTTTGAACTAAATCCTCCTGTTTTATGATGGTTTTGCAGATGTCTACTAGGAAATCCTCGCGGATCAAGCGTGCCCGTAAAGAAGATGTCGCTATTAGTGATGATGATGAGTGTGTTCTTGAAGTTCGACCTTCCGCCACCATCACTCCTAAGCCTAGGCCTTCATACTTCACCAACTCGCACGTCCATTTCCCGTGGCCTAAGCTTGAGGTCCAGAAGATTAAGCTCCAGAATCAGTGGGACAGCGACCCAAAGACCAAAGTTTCTAAGTAGGGGTGTATCAACCGACCTATCTTGGAGAATTGGGATGATTATGACTCCATGTTCTACAATGTTTGGCAAGACGTTGAGATGAGGCCTACGCGTCTTATGGATAGGGAAACTATGATTGCTCTCGAGATTGAGGATGATGTTTCGCATATCTTGGGTAGGATTGGACTTGGGAGTATGACCTATGATCACTCGCCATTGTATCCTGACATGGCACGACAGTTCCTCGCCTCTTGCCGTGTATACTATGCTGATGAGACTGCAAGAGTAGCGCAGCAAGGAGTTTTGACCTTCATGTGTAAGGGTGTGAGGTACCGGATTCCTCTTACGGATCTTTGTGACTTGTATCGTTTCAAGAGGGATGCTACTCAGGTTACTCTAGACTCCGAGTGGGATGAGATCAAGACTTTGTGGTCTCACATTGGCAATGGGGAGTATAGTACCGGTTCTTCAAGGCACAGACAAGCGCCATCCGGCTATTAGGCACGCTTCATCACTGGCACTATCTTGTGCAAATCTGATCCTACCAAGGCTAGGAAGTCCGATCTCATGCTTCTTCTATTGGGTATCCGCCACATGTTTCCCGCTGGGACATGGAAACAAGAGATTCCCAACCTTGATCTTAACTTGGGTGCCGTCTTCGCCCATCACTTGGTTTCTCTTAAAGCCAAGGCATTCAACAAGAAGCAATTTGAGCATGTATGGAGTCTTTTGACACCGATCTTCAGCTACTTTGACATCATTCTCTCCAATGCTACTAGAAGGAGCGAGAGTATCACCATGGACTTTTAATATCTCAAGAATGTCACTTGGATGAAGCCTAACAATGTGTGGGTTTTTGCTGATGAGGATGGCAAGTCATGGAGCATCACATTACCGGTGGAGTCTCTCAAGATTAGAAGGAATCATACTCGCTTGTACTTCACACCCGATGAGAGCTTACTTGTCCAAGGAACAAGCCGCAAGCTTCGCCACGGATCTTCATCAAGCACTCCACCCTTGGCTATTGAGGACGAGACCGTGCCACTTTCAGAGACGCCAGCTCAAGATCAGAGTTCTGTATTTCCAGAACCCCCGCCCGGTTATGAGGATGATGGCCCGATGTTCAGAAGGTACATGGTTGATACGATGAGGAGTATGTGGCAGCTTATGGCTTCAGGCACTCCACCAGTTTCGACACCACCTGATGACCGCTCACGCACTCCACCTCTCGATCACTCTTCAGATGATGACTCCTCTTAGTCATTATTTGTCAGAATTTGGTTCTTAGTATTTTCTTTCTTTTTAGAACTTTGCTTATTTTTTTATCTTTTTGCTTTGAGGCAGTTTAACTTTGGATTTTGTTGAACCTATCTATTATGATTTCCAGATGCTTTGATGTGTTTCTAACTCTTAATTCAGGAACTAACTATCAGAAACTTGAAACATCAGCATCAGACCCTTCTGTGGAACTTCATGCACGATTTTATCAACCGTGTCGATCGACACGACCATGAGTATGTCGATCGACATGGTCACAGGACAGGTTACGAATTTCTAACTTAACAGGTCATACATATCCAATTTTATTTCTTTTTGCCTTCCTTATGCTTGATTACACTGGGGACAGTGTAGTCTAAGTCTGGGGAAGATAGTTACTAACATTGGTTTTTATTTTCTTAGAGTCAGTCTTAATTTTAGAAAATTCGTGGTTTTATCGAAGTCAAAATTCAGTTTGAAACTATGATCCTTGCTTGGTTTGTTTATTTGATTGCTGTGTTTAGTGACCATTGTTACTAGAACCATCTCCAGAATCCAACTAATGGAAAAACCTTAGGCTGACCAGTTGATTCTCGAATCACCCATATTTCCAGAAGTAAAGTCGGTAAACCCGAGATAACTTTCGCACTTATTTCATTGATGTGAATGATGTCTATAGGGCTTGATTCGTCATTCATACCTGACAAACAAAACTGCAGTAAAAGAAAAGTAGTGGTATTCCTCTCCCTTGATCAATAAATTATGTGGTAAAGTTGAGATGATTCTTTTAGCCGTGTAAAGGGGTAGGAAAATTTCCCGTGACCTCATTATTTTACAGGGATATAAGAGATGATCAGCAAAGGTCAGCAGCGAGGTTAGGATTTTCCCGTGATACCATTATTCGCTTGTTTCCTTTATGCTTTGTGCTTAATATACATAGAGGAATGAACCGGGAATTCGGTGGCAAACACCATCAGTTTTCGCGTCTCGGACTTCTATATGCTGAAATAAAATAAAAGAAAAAGAATAAAACAAAGAATAAGTCTGGGGGAGAGAAAGAATATCAAAGGAAAGTTAAAAGCAGTTTGATTTGTCATGGTATTGTATGAGAGTGAATCTATAAGGTCCTTGGTTTCATGATCAGAGATGAGATTCAGCAATGAAGGTTAATCGATCTATGTTGAGTGATTGTGGGGTTGAATTTGAGAAAATTGTGAATGACTTCGGTGAAGTACATGGTGGTTCGATTTGGATTGATTCTGGAAGCATGTGGATTACTTCGACCAACTGTCACACGCGATGTTCTAAAGCAAGGTGAGTTTCTGTTTTCAAACTTCTTTCCACACAGGTTGAACTTTCTGTTTTGCTTGAGGGCAAGCAAAGGCTAAGTCTGGGGGAGTTGATATATCATGGATTTTATGGTTTTTAGCCATGATATATATTTGGTTTTCAAAGTTTTTTTAGTGTCATTTGAGTCTTATTAGGTACAAATACGAATTGGAGCTTGGATCATCAAGATGAAGCATTTGGAGCCTAAAGCTAAGGAAAACAGCTTGGAGTCGGAAGCAGTCAATCATGTCGATCGACATGGTCACAAGCGTGTCGACGACACACATCCGAAGTTCATGAAAAAACCCAAGTTTCAGAATTTGCAAAGTTGGCCCAGAAGTTTCCAGACTTTACAGAAAGACCCAGTTCGTGTTTATTAGGTTATATATATATATTAGTAGTCTTATGATGTTTGAGAGACACGATACGCTACACATACGCTTTGAGAGGAGAGACGAATCTGAACTTACTTTGTAGAGAGAAGATTTTTGAACTCCCTTTGATTCTTACTCTGATTTATTATATGGTTTTTATTCAGAATATGTTTTGTGTTTCATCTACCATGTCTGAGTAAATCCCTAGCTAGATCTAGGAACAAGACAGATGGGAGTGGAACTGTAACCAGGAACAAAGCACGGCTGGTTGCTCCAGGGTATTCTCAGGTTGAAGGAGTTGACTTTGATGAGACATTTGCTCTGCTAAGTAGACTTGAGTCAATCAAGTTTCTGTTCGGAATGGCGTGTGCACTGAACTTCAGATTACATCAGATGGATCTTAAGAGTGCATTTCTAAATGGTATTCTACAAGAGAAAGTATATGTAGAACAGCCAAAAGGCTTTGAAAGTTCAACTCATTCAGATCATGTGTACAAGCTGAAGAAGGCGTTGTATGGTTTGAAGCAAGCACCGAGAGCTTGGTACGAGCGGCTGACCACGTTTTTGGTCAAGCAGAGATATGAACGTGGAAGTGTGGACAAGACCTTGTTTGTGCTGGCAAACAACAGTGGGCTGCTTATTGTTCATATCTATGTAGATGACATAGATTTTGGATCTATGTCTCAGGCTCTTGTTGATCAGTTCGTAAAGACAATGACTCAGGAGTTTGAAATGAGCATGTGTGGTGAGCTCACTTACTTTCTGGGGTTACAATTCAAGCAGACTGATGATAGAATATTTGTATCGCAAAGCACATATGCAAGAAGCTTGGTTACAAGGTTTAATATGGATACAAGCAAGGAGGCCAAGACTCCGATGAGTTTGAATGAGAAGCTTTCGAAAGACGAGTCTGGTGAAGCTGTAGATGAGAAACTGTACAGAGGGATGATTTGCAGTTTTTTATATTTAACACAAGTGTACCCAGACATCTGCATGGCTGTAGGGAGTTTTGTGCGAGGTATCAAAGTAAACCTAAAATGTCCGATCTCGCACGGTGAAGAGGATTATCAAGTACATGGGACAAGTGATATATCATGGTTTTTACTGGTTTAAGCCATGATATAAGTCCTTTTATTGAGTCTTTATATTGTTTTAGAGTCCTTTTAGAGTCTTTACAATTATTTAGCACATTTGGAGTACTTAGATGATTTCTAGAGCTTTTTGGATCAATACGACAAAGTTGCTGCGAAGTGAAATGTTCGGAGACGGACCTGTGCAAGAGTGTTGATCGACACTAGCCATGGGTGTCGATCGACACCAGTAGTGACGATTTCGCTGGAGACAAGTTTGAAGAATTGCAGATTGCCTAAGTTTCCAGACTTCTTAATTCTGTACTTGCATGATTTTAGACCTATAAATACATGTTTAGACTAGGGTTTTAGATACGTTTTGACCAGACTCAAGGATAATTCTAGTTTCAGACTTTCAAGAGCATAGTATCTCTTTCTCTATTCTCTTTGATCTTGATACTTTTGTACTTGTGATCTTTAATCTATATGATATCTATTCAGTTTATGATGATGTTTGCATTGATCATGTCTGAGTAATTTCATAGTTAGGTTTAGGGTTTTCAAGGGTTTCTATGGATTGTTGAATTAATTATATTATTGGGATTAATTGTTAGAGTTCTTTATCTAGGATTTAATTAATTGCTTAGTCTAGATTCGCAACCTAGATTATGATGCTAGGTTGATTGATTAGGCACGATAGTGCGATTAATAACCTGATCTATTCTAGATAAGCAAAATTACTTATTCACAACGACATTTGGTTTAGTAATTTTGTGAACATATCAAACCTGATCGTTAAAGCTGATTTAGATTCTTACGATTCGCAACGACAGTTGGTTTTCTGGAATTTAGATTTAGATAGTTTTCGCAACGACAGTTGGTTAATTATAGTTTAGTGATTTGAGTTCTAGAACGGTTCTTATATTAAAATCCCAATAATTAATTGATTCACAGTATTCTATGATTCCTGAGATTTCCCGATGCCTAACGCTTTCTCTCATTGATTTACAACCCTTTTTATTACTTTTCTGCTTTATTATTGCATTACAATATTTCTGATTTAGCATAATACTTATTCCGACAATCTATTGAGTAAACAATTCCGTGTGGATTCGATCCCTAAATACTATAGTGATCTCTTAATTTGAGAGATTATCTCAAGGTAAATTTGACCCACATCAAATTTTAGGCTGCTGTCGGGAGTTGTTTTTACCATTAGGTTTAAGTTTAAGATTTTGTCTAAATTTTTCTTTTATTTTGTTACTGATTTCGTTCTTTCTCTTTTCTTGTGTGTTTCAGGTGCATGCTTAGTCGCAAAACTCGAAGCAACAAGAATCTGCCGCTATTAAACCTTTCAAATCAAGAGCTAGCTGTGTTAGAGCGAAGAACTCGAAGAACTAGGATGTTGCGTGTTGTCAGACCTGATGATGCTGGAGTTCTCCGGGATGGAAACGGAGATGTGTACAATGACGCAGGCCAAAGGATTGATGAGAATGGCCAAGTGATCGAAGTGGCTGTTGAAGAGCTTGTTCTGCCGGTAGGTGTCGATCGACACAACCAGGCAGGGAATGATGGTGTCGCTCGACACCAACTGGAAGTTGAAGCTGGGAACATATGAGTGAATGGTGTCGCTCGACACCATCCATAGGGTGTCGCTCGACACCCACCAGCGGATGATGCTGGGAATGTTGGACGTAGGGCAGCTGGCGCTGTGGTTCAACGTGGAATGACATTGGGTGATTATAATAGGTCTGAGCAGTTCTATGCTAATCGGTGTGCTATTCATCCACCTCCTTTCCATATGAACGATTTTGAGCTCAAGCCTGCTTACTACACACTTGTAGGACAGCACTTTTTTCATGGTGTTTCTCATGAGCACCCAATGGACCACATCGAGAAATTTGAAGATCTGGTCACTAGCATCAAGGCCAATAGAGTCTCTTATGACTACTTGTTCTGTAAGTTGTTTCCGTACTCACTCTCTGGGGATGCAGCTTATTGGCTTAAGCAATTGAGACCAGGATCTTTGACTACTTGGGAGGAGACGAAGAATGCTTTTATAAGCAACTTCTATGATGATGCACGGTCTGAGGAGCTGAGGATGAAGATATCAGCTTTCTCTCAAGGACTGACTGAGGCATTCAAAGCCGCTTGGGCTAGGTTCAGGGCATATCAGCGAGATTGTCCTGATCATGGTTTTAGCGAGATTCAGTTGCTCTGTATTTTCTTTAGAGGCATTGATTAGAGGTATCAGATGGCTCTGGACGCTGCGAGCAATGGAAACTTCAACACTAATTATCCCGAAGATGCTGTAGTGTTGATTGAGAATTTAGCTTCGAGCAACAACACTAAGAATGCGGATTTCGATAGGAAGAAACAAGAAGGAAACTTGGATGGATCGCAGATCGCTGATGTTAAGGCTAAGTTGGATACAGTTCACAATCTTCTGGTAGGCAAGAAGCAGGTTCAGTTTGCTGCAGAGGTTGAGACATTCGAGCCGATTGCTGAGCATGAGGAACGAGATGTTAAATTCGTTAGTGGTACAGGTTTTCAGCGTTTTGGGAACTCACAAGGTAACCGAGGCAGCTATTCATGGAATCAGGCCACATCAAAGCCTCAGTATCAGCAACCTTCTCAGAACAATGGAAGATTCACGAGGAACTACGGTTCATCATCTTACCAAAGCATTCCACCGCCAACCAAAGAGAGCAAGATGGAACCCATGCTTGAACAACTTCTAGAGGGACAGCAGAAGATTACCGTGGATGTCAACGGGAAGCTGGATGCTATGTACACTGATCTGAATGGCAAGATAAACGATCTGAACATCCATGTCAAGAAGCTAGACACTCAAGTTTCTCATCAGACCGTGGAAGCCGTGAAAAGACAAGAGAACACACTTCCGGGAAAGACAGATGCGAATCCGAGGTATGCATGCAATGCAATACTGTTAGATGGGGATATCAGTGCTGAGGATTTCGACCTAATCACAGAGGAGTTCCTAGCTGGTTGATAAGCTTAAATTATCCCTAGAGCAGTACTCTCTCAAATTAAGAGATCGATTCAAAGATTTTAGGGTCGAATCCACAGAGACTCTGAAAACTCACACAATAGATTAGGACAGATTTGGATTAAGCTAGACAAAACTAAATAAAGTAAATAAAGCAATGCATAAAATAAAAGCATATTGATTAATGGATTTAAAAGCAGATGATTTAAAATGCTAGACCTAGGGAATTCAATTAGAGAATAATCAGGAAAGTGAATCTGGTGTCAATTAATAGGATGCAATCTGTATGCACGGTTCTTAAACTCATAAGACAAATGTAATATCACCCAACCTCGCCATGATGATAATCTATACCTAAATCACGTAGACCAACTCGCTGAGAATTCAAATAAAACAGCATGCAATAGTTGTTCAAGTACGATATGTTCACAAGACTCTTAAACCAAATCTCTTTCATGAAGTAGCCTAATTGCTCATCTAATATTAGTTTTGTGATTTTAATAACACTTTCGTGAATATTAATAATCCTAACAACTTCTAGATTCAAGGTGATCAATCAAGACTCTAGGTGAAGATTAAATCTAGTGAAGAACATTATATATATATATATATATATCCTAATATGCCCAATTCAAAAATCCATCATAAACCCTTGAAAACCCTAGATCTAACTAGGAATTTACTCAGACATGATCAATGAAACACAAAGCATATTCTGAATAAAAACCATAAAATAAATCAATAGAAGAATCAAAGGGAGTTCATAAATCTTCTCTCTACAATGTAAGTTCAGATTTGTCTCTCCCAAAAATAAAGCTTTGTTGTGTGTGTTCTTCGTTCTCTCCATCTATCTAACACAAATTCAGACTTCTAAATATATATAAAAACCTAAAAACACGAACTGGGTCTTCTTTGTAAAGATCTGGAACTTTTGGGCCAAACTTGTAATATTGGAAACTTGGGCTTCTCCGTGATTGTGGCATGCGTGTCGATCGACACGAGTGAGGCCATGTCGATCGACATGGTCGACTGATTCCGGCTCCAAGTTGATTTCCTTAGCTTTAAGCCCCAAATGCTCCATCTCGTAATTCCAAGCTCCAATCCGTATTTGTACCTAATAAGACTCAAACAACACCAAAAAGACTCCAAAAAACAAACATATATCATGGCTAAAAACCATAAAATCCATGATATATCAACTCCCACAGACTTAGCTTTTGATTGCCCTCAAGCAAAACAGAAAACTGAACCAAGGAAGAAGTTTGAAAACGCGAAACTCACCATCTCTTTAGAACATTGTGCTCACCATCAATCAGTTAATCCACATGGTACAAGAACAAAATCAGAGACTAACCACCATGTACATTCACCGTTGTTACTCGCAGTTTTCTTAATTCCCACCACATCTCAACAACATAATCTCCCGTAAGTCCTTCATTGCTATGCCTCAACTTTAATTCCAATGCTCAAAGACCTTATAGACTCAGCTGTCATCCTATACCAAGACAAGACAACTCATACAACACTTGGTACTCTTTCTCTCCCCCAGAATTATTCTTTTCTTTATTTTCTTTATTTATTTAGAAACACAAAGGTGCACGCGAATAATGGTATCACGGGAAAATCCTAACCTCGCTGCGTCCTTTGCTGATCATCTCTTATATCCAAGTAAAATAATGAGGTCACGGGAAATTTTCCTACCCCGTTACACGGAAGAGAATCATCTTGAATTCTGCGCATATATATCAAGGTTTTGAGACGCGAGTATTGATGGTGTTTGCCACCGAATCCCCGGTTCATCTCCTCTTTATATAACACATTATTAATTAATTATTGATCAAGGGAGAGGAGTACCATTTAATCACCACAAAAGAGTTGTATCATGTCTGGTATGAATGAAAAGTCAAGCCTTTAGAACACTGAAATCGCAGATGGGGATAATAGCTCGGGCCATAGAACAAAGGATTTATGTGAAGAGATATGGGAGTCTCAAGTCAACCGGTCAAACTTGGGGTTTTTCCATTAGTTGAATATGACTTCATTCTGCAACAATGGTCACCAGAAAACATAGCAAACGCAATAGACCAAGAGATAGTTCATAGTTCCTACTAAGTTTTGACTCAATAAAACAAAAAATTCGAAAATAAAACCAAAAAATTGGGACTAACTCTCAAAATAATATATATAGTTAGTAACAACCTCCCCCAGACTTAAACTACACTGTCCCCAGTGTAATCAAGCATAAGGAAGGCAAAAAGAAATAAAATAGGACATGAATGAACTGTTATGTTAGAAATTCGTGACCTGTTGGTTGACCGTGTCGATCGACACACTCATGGTCGTGTCGATCGACACACCTGAGTGAATCATGTAATGAAGTTCCACAGCAAGGTGCTGACGCTAAAGATTCGAGTTTCTGATGGTTAGTCTTGAATTAAGAGTTAGAAACACATCAAATAGCATCTGAAAATCATAATAAAACAAGTTCACACAAGATCCAATGACACAATAAAAGAAAAAACTGACTCAAAGTAAAAATAAGAAGACGCAAAGTTCTGAGAAAAATGAAAAAGAAAGAAAATACTAGGAACCAAAATCTGAAAAATGACTAAAAAGAGTCATCATCTAAAGCGTGAGGGGTGTGAGTGTCAGTGAACTGGCTGTTAAAGTGCTGGTGATTCGAAGCTGGTGGAGCACCCGAAGCTATAAGCTGCCACATACTCCTCATCGTATCAACCATGTATCTCCTAAACATCGGGCCGTCATCCTCATAACCGGCTGGGGGTTCTGGAAAAGCAGAACTCTGATCCTGAGCTGGCGCCACTGCGAGTCGCACGGTCTCGTCCTCAGCGGTCAAAAGTGGAGTTCTCGATGAAGATCCGCGACGAAGTTTGCGGCTTGTTCATTGGACAAGTAAACTCTCATCGGGTCTGAAGTACAAGCGAGTATGGTCCCTTTTAATCTTGAGAGACTCAACTGGTAGCGTGATATTCCATGACTTGCCATCCTCATCAACAAAAACCCACACATTGTTAGGCTTCATCCAAGTGTCATTCTTGAGATAGTCAAAGTCCATGGTGATATTCTTGCTCCTTCGAGAAGCATTGGAGAGAATGATGTCAAAGTAACTGAAGATCGGTGTCAAGAGACTCCCCACATGCTCGAACTGTTTCTTGTGGAATGCCTTGGTCTTAAGAGAAACCAAGTGATGTGCGAAGACGGCACCCAAATTAAGATCAAGGTTGGGTATCTCGTGCCTCCAAGTCTTAGCGGGAAACATATGACGGATACCCAATAAAAGGAGCATGAGATCGGACTTCCTAGCCTTGGTAGGATCAGATTTGCACAAGATAGTGCTAGCAGTGACACGCAGGACGTACCTAATGGCTGGGTGACGAACATCCGCTCACTTCAACAACCAAAGATTATACTCCCTAGCTATTACCAATGTGAGACCACAAAGTCTTGATGTCGTCCCACTTGGTGTCTAGAGTAACCTGAGTAGCATCCTTCTTGAAACCATACAAGTCACAAAGATCCGTAAGAGTAATCCGGTACCTCATACCCTTGCACATGAAGGTCAGAAGTCCTTGTTGCGCTACTCTGGCACTCTCATCAGCATAGTACACACGGCAAGAAGTGAGAAACTGTCGTGCCATGTCGGGATACAATGGTGAATGATCATAGCTCATTTTCCCCAGTCCAATCCGACCCAAGATGTATGAAACGTCATCCTCAATCCCTAGAGCGATGATAGTTTCCCTATCCTTTAGACGCATAGGTCTCATCTCAACGTCCTGCCAAGCATTGTAGAACATTGAGTCATAATCATCCCAGTTCTCCAAGTTAGGTCTGTTAATGCACTCTAACTTAGAAGTCTCTGTCCTCGGGTCACTGTCCCACTTAGTCTGCAGTTTGATCTTCTGGACCTCAAGCTTAGGCCACGGGAAGCGAACATGCGAATTGGTGAAGTATGAAGGCCTAGGTGTGGCGGTGATGGTGGCGGAAGGTGTAGCTTCAAGAAACCGCTCATCATCACGAGATTGATCTCCTCCTTACGCGCACGCTGATCCTCGAAGATTTCCTAGTACATCTCGCAAATAGCACCATAAAACAAAAGGAATTAGTTCAAACTCAGAATCTGGGCATATGCGTCGATCTACACGAAAGTGACCGAGTCGATCGACACGATCAATAAATCCAGAAAATCCGATAATCATGTCGATCGACACTAATAAGGTCAGACGATCGACATGTCTGGAAAAACGGAACCCGTGAAGCAAAATTCATCAATTCATTCAGCAATTAGGCATAAATCGCACAATCCATAGTATAATCATCATCAATAAACATCATATTGATCAAATCAATCAACCTAACAAGTCAATGGATTTTCAAATTTCATCAAAAGGAATTCATGACTTTCCTAGCAATTCAATTCGAAATTAGAACAATGCCATATCAAAATCCGTCTAAACAAATCCTAATCAACCAAGACTAGCAAGTTTTAAGATCAAAATCGGATTATAGAGATAGAAAATTTCAAACCTTGAAACCGAATTTAGATTTGAGAATTAGGGATTCATACCTTGGATTCGATGCAAATAGATGATAGAGGAATGAATGGAATGAAAATCTCTTGATGATAGGAACAAAAATCAATCAAATCCGTGAAGAATCGAAGATTTTAGGATTTGGGTGATTTTTTCGGGTTTTTCGCGATTTTGAGAAGAAGAGATGAATGAAAAATTTATAAGGGTTTCGGGTATTTATACGTACCTGGACCTCATGTCGATCGACATGCATAAAGACCATGTCGATCGACACGTCTGAAAGACGTCTTCTCCTTTTGAAATTTTTTTGATGTATCCCTCGATTTGACCATGAAGCACCTTTTGGTTCCTGACTCAAACAAAATAAAAATAACTAGAAAAAAAAAAACATATTTACAGACTTACCGGTGGGTTGCCTCTCACTAAGCGCTTGTTTTACGTCACGAGCTTGACTGAACTATGGATCAGGTTTTTTTGATTGTCTTCGAAGACTCGGGTTAAAGAAGAAGTTTCGAGCTGAATTCATCTTCACTTGAGTTCATCAATTTCGCTTTAACCCGCTCATCACTCATCCAATGCGGCTTGTCCTTTTGGTTTAAACTCCGGAGTGATGATAGCAATAACCTTAGCGAATGACCGCAAGACTCTCCATACCGCAACTTATACTCAATAAGTATCACCGACTTGCCTCGCAGGTCAAAGTCAAGAAAGGATCTGCAGTCCTCGCTTTTCTTCGCAGTTCTTTTTGGCAAGGTTTCACTTTTAGCTTACGGATTTCCATCCGTGTTGTGAAGCTTGTTCACCTCGCGTTGTTGTGAAGCCTTCTCCATACTTTCTGTAGCAATTGTAGGGCTTAACATCTCACACCCATACAGAACAGCATTGTAGAACACATCTGGATCCACATTCTTTAGAGATATCCTCCTATTTGGTAAATCAACAACAACTCCAGCAGTAGCAAGTATCGGTCTCCCCATAATTAATGGCATATGAGTACCATTAGTCATTACAATGATGTGAAAGTCACAGGGGACCAGACAGTCTCTAACTCTTACTTGCAGATTCCCAATGTATCATGTTGAAAGTCTTCACCAAAGCATCGGCCAATGTAATTCCAACCGGAGAATCCTTGATGTCACAAATTCCTAACCTTGATGTAATACTCTTGGACATGCGATTGACACTAGATCCAGTGTCACAGAGAGAGTCCGTGAGTTCAATTCCAACAATGGAACATGGCACAGCGAATCGTCCCGGATCTTCAACCTTAAGTAGCTTCTTGAGAAAAACCTTCGCAGTTGAGAGTGTGTCGATCGACACCACCGTGTGTCGATCAACATGCTTAGTTTCCTAGTTAACAGGGAGTGATGAGTGTGTTGATCGACATGGTTCAGCTGTGTCGATTGACTTGCTTGCCTGGACGAGAATCTCACTTGTCTCCTTAGCTTCAGAACGAATTTCAACCTCTTTGGGAGTGTCCCTCTTGACCATATCACCCCAGGATATTACAGCATTGCACTGATACTTTGGATTGGTATCAGACTTTCCGGGTAAAGCTCCTTCCGCCGCTTAGCACCGAGAGCATTCTGGGCAATTTGAATGTCCAACCGTTTGATGTGGTTGTTCAATGTCTCGTACTTCCCATTCAAGTCTGTGTACAGAGCATCCATCTTACCATTGAAATCAACGGTCATCTTCTGCTGTCCTTCGAGAATTCGATCAAGCATCTCCTTCATCTCAGTATCCGGAGTCTTTGGAGGTGAATTTTGGTAGTAATAGCTACCGTAGTTCCTTGTGAAGCTATTGTTGCTCTTCTGAGTGTTTAGAGCATCAGACTTAGGCACAAATCCAGAAGAGTTCTGGTTGTTCCCATAGTTGTTCCGCGGTGAATTCTGTCCAAAGTTTCTGTAGTTACCTTGGTAATTGTCAAATCTTTGTCCATTGAAACCATTGACGTAGTTCACGTCTTCCTCATCGCAATCCTCTTTCTGTTCGCAGATCTCAACCTCTTGAGTAAAGTGAACTGATTTCTTGTTCACCAGAAGGTTGTGTACAGAGTCAAGCTTCGCTTTTACTTCAGCCATCTGACCATTGTTCATGCTAGCAGCTTGCATCTTCCTTTCAAAATCAGCGTTCTTGGTGCTATTACTAGACGCCAAGTTCTCAATTAACTCACTAGCTTCCCTTGGTCTTCTTGTGTTGAAGTTTCCATTACTTGTAGCATCCAAAGCAATCTGGTATCGCCAATTAATTCCGCTGAAGAAAGTTCTTAAGAGTTGAATTTCATTGAAGCCATGGTATGGCCAACTTTAACTTTAATACAATCATGAACAAAGCGAGATTCAGGAGAAAACACAATCCCTTATCCATCCCTCAATCGATAAATACCATAATCAAACTTCATCTAATCTTAAACAGCTCAGATTTCAATTGACATCTAGAAATCATTTCCCAGATATGTAAATCGCAAACGTAAGAGTAATCTGGATATGGATCTATCCCTAATCAGATCAAAATCAAGATCAAGACAAATCGGCTCCAACATGGCAGAGGTCACCAAGAGGAAGTTCAAACTCACCCGAGACATGATAGAGAGATCTAAAATAGATGTCGTCGGAATTAACACCGGCGGAGGAGAAGCAAAAGGCCAACGTCTTCAGAGAAATGGATGGCTGATGCGGAGGTCCATTCTGGTCGGAGACGAAGAGTCGCGCGGAAGAAGATGGCTTGTGAAGACGAAGAGTAGAAGATTGCTTCAATCCGTGTCTACATGGATTAGCCAATAAGAGGCAAATAAAATGCAAAAAAAACATTAAAACTTTTAAGTTTATCGAACGGTGGTTAAAACCTTAAACATCTCATGAAGAAAGGCTGAGATTTTGCCACATCAGCAATCCGAGTGAAACCTTCTCATTGGCTATTATTTTTAAAGGCATAAAAATTGTGTTTTCCATGCGATTTTGCAATTTATAATTTTTTTAAAAATAATTTGTTGACTAATTAATTTGTTTATGAGATATTTACATGATTAGTGATTTTTAAAAAATATTTAAAACGTTTTTTATAGATTTAAAATGAAAATTATGGTAACCTATAATTTACCTAAGAAACACATGTAATAATTATATTGTTATATAGAGTAAAATTAAAATATCATGATTAACACATGTATACACATGTAAACACATGTATAATTTTAATTTTACCCTTTCTATACCCTAAACCCCAAATCTTATGTTTGCAAGTCTTATGATCTAATTTGTTCACTTTTCTTTTTTATAAATATATTGTTATATAGAGTAAAATTAAAATATCATGAGATGGTAATTGTGTATATATTTTAATAATTGAGTATATTTTAATTTCTATTAATATTATACACTCTATTTGTAGTCAATTTTGAATATTATTTAAATATTCTCTATACAATTAAATATTGTTCAAACACAATGTTGTTATAATTAATAAAATTAATGAATTGTATTTATATTATTCTTTAATTTGTATATAATTATTATTAGCTACTATTTAAAACTAACATAATCCTAAACCCTAAACTCTATACCCTATCCTTACCCTAAATCATATGTTTGTAAGTCTTTTGATATAAATTTGTTTTTTTTTGTTTTTTAATATATTATGAAACATAGACTAAACTTAAAATATTATGCTTGTACTATTCTTAAAATATATTTTCTTTTAAACATAAATATATATATTATGTAAAAGAACTGTATTTATAAACATAAACATGCTTAATTAATTAAGAACAGAATACTTATGTTCACAATAATACATAAAGTAAACATGCTTAATTACTTATGTTCACAATACTTACGTTCACAATAATACATAAAGTAAGAGAAATAGTTCACAGAAATACATATATCTTAATGATTTGTATCATAAACAATCTTCTCATTAGGCCAAGCCACTGTGCATCCTACTGCATCAGCTATGACTTCAACTTCAGAGTTTGGTCTCCACACCCGTGCATTACGAACCTTGGCAACCTGTACCCAGACCTTAGAAGCATTGGGACCTAAAGGGACAAAATGTACCTTCTCCGCTGGATCGGTTGAAAACACACAACCAACTGCAACTGTCTTTCCAGAGTTATCTAAGTCCAAGAAAGCGCACTTCTGCTTATCTCCTTTGCTGCTACCAATGCTGAGACTAACACTCTTTCCAGAGTTACCAGTGCTGGGACTACCACTCTAAAATCAAGTATGACAAACACAATCATTATAACTTATCTAAAATTCTACATGAGGTACTAAATAAGCTATTTCTCCAACTTACCTGATTGGTTTTCTTTGTTGATTCTTGAACCCCATGTTGAGTTGGTAGTCGTAACCTATCAATGGGCCATGCAATGAACTGATGTAGTGCATCACCCATCTTTATCATTCCATTAGCAGGTCTCCATAGAAATCCAACATTTTTAACAACATGATCAATCTTAACAAGTGCATCATTCATTCCAAGCGGAACATCATTGACCATTTCAGTTGGGTCCGTTGACATCAAAAATCCCTCAGCAATCACTGCATCTTCAGCATTCCAGTAATCAAAGAGTTGAACTCTCCCCATTGATTCTTTCGTCGCCTAATGAATCATGCAAAATATAATCATCAATCTATATTACTAAGTAATCAATCTTAATTTCAGATTAACACAATAGAGGTACAACTATCAATTTTACCTCTGATCTAAAAGTGTTATCAGGTTTTGTGAAGTGGTCTTCATTGTCCAAGATTATCTTGTCAGCTGGCCATGCAATTTTCACGCCTACAGCCTCAGCAAGTGAGGCAGTGGTTGCAGTAGGTCTCCAAACAGTTGCTTCGATGACTGATACAGACTTCACAAGTACAGCACCCGCATTTGGACCCAGAGAAATCCGACCAACCTTATATGTTGGGTCAATAGAAAAGAATTCTCCTTCAGCAACAACCAAATCATCAAGATTATGGAAATTGAGGGAGAAGACAAGAGCTAGAAATTAGAGCAGAATCTGGAATGATTTTCTGTAATCCCGCTCGAATTTCTGTGGGAGGGCGTGGGAAAAGCTTCAGATTGTGAGAATCGATCAAAAAAATGGAGCGAAAGAGAAGAGAGGGAATAGCGAAATTGGGAATTTTCTTCGCGGCACTAAATTTTGTTAAGCGCCTAACTCTTCCATAGCGTTTAATGATTGGTTCTGCTATTAAACATAACCCCGAGACGCACACTTTTTAGAGTTAAAACATCTGACACTCTATCATAGCGTTTGTCCATATACAAACGCTATCTAAAAACTACAACTATGTCAACGATAGCACAATCGAAAAAACCGCTATGCTCGTCTGCTATTAAAACCCACATTTCTTGTAGTGACATCTACAATAGTTCCATAAAACAAAAGGAATTAGTTCAAACTCGGAATCTGGGCATATACGTCGATCGACACGAAAGTGACCGTGTCGATCGACACGATCAATAAATCCAGAAAATCCGATAATCATGTCGATCGACATGAATAAGGCTGTGTCGATCGACATGTCTGGAAAAACGGAACCCGTGAAGCAAAATTCATCAATTCATTCAGCAATTAGGCATAAATCGCACAATCCATAGTATAATCATCATCAATAAACATCATATTCATCAAATCAATCAACCTAACAAGTCTAAATTCTCGGATTCAAGTCAATGGATTTTCAAATTTCATCAATAGGAATTCATGACTTTCCTAGCAATTCAATTCAAAATTAGAACAATGCCATATCAAAATCCGTCAAAATACATCCTAATCAACCAAGACTAGCAAGTTTTAAGATCAAAATCAGATTATAGAGATAGAAAATTTCAAACCTTGAAACCGAATTTAGATTTGATAATTAGGGATTCATACCTTGGATTCGATGCAAATAGATGATAGAGGAATGAATGGAATGAAAATCTCTTGATGATAGGAATAAAAATCAATCAAATCCGTGAAGAATCGAAGATTTTAGGATTTGGGTGATTTTTTCGGGTTTTTCGCGATTTTAAGAAGATATTAATGAAAAATTTATAAGGGTTTCGGGTATTTATACGTACCTGGACCTCATGTCGATCGACATGCATAAAGACCATGTCGATCGACACGTCTGAAAGACGTCTTCTCCTTTTGAAAATGTTTTGATGTATCCCTCGATTTGACCATGAAGCACCTTTTGGTTCCTGACTCAAACAAAATAAAAATAACTTGAAAAAAAGAAACATATTTACTGACTTACCGGTGGGTTGCCTCCCACTAAGCGCTTGTTTTACGTCACGAGCTTGACTGAACTATTGATCAGGTTTTTGGATTGTCTTCGGAAGACCCCGAAGTTAAAGAAGAAGTTCTGGAGCCCGACTCATCACACATCCAATGCGGCTTGTCCTTTTGGTTTAAACTCAGGAGTGATGATAGCGCGAACCTTAGCGAATGACCGCAGCAAGACCTCCATACTGTAACTTATACTCAATAGTATCACCAACTTGCCTCGCAGAGTCAAAGTCAAGAAGGATCTGCAGTCCCCGCTTCTTCTTCGCAGTTTTTTTTGGCAGTGCTTTACCTTTACATGGATTTCCATCAGTGTTGTGAAGCTTGTTCACCTCGCTGTTGTCGAAGCCTTCTCCATACTTTCTGTAGCAATTGTAGGGCTTAACATCTCACACCCATCCGAACAGCATTGTAGAACACATCTGGATCCACATTCTTTAGAGATATCCTCCTACTTGGTAAATCAACAACAGCGCCAGCAGTAGCAAGGAACGGTCTCCCCAAAATTAATGGCATATGAGTACCATTAGTCATCACAATGATGTGAAAGTCACAGGGGACCAGACAGTCTCTAACTCTTACTTGCAGATTCCCAATGTATCTTGTTGAAGTCTTCACCAAAGCATTGGCCAATGTAATTCCAACCGGAGAATCCTTGATGTCACAAATTCCTAACCTTGATGCAATACTCTTGGACATGAGATTGACACTAGATCTAGTGTCACAGAGAGAGTCCGTGAGTTCAATTCCAACAATGGAACATGGTACATCAAATCGTCCCGGATCTTAAACCTTAAGTAGCTTCTTGAGAAAAACCTTCGCAGTTGGTTGAGTGTGTCGATCGACACTAGTCTGGGTGTGTCGATCGACACCAGTCTGGGTGTGTCGATCGACATGCTTAGTTTCCGGCAAGTTAACAGGAAGTGATGAGTGTGTCGATCGACATGGTTCAGCTGTGTCGATTGACTTGCTTGCCTGGACGAGAATCTCACTTGTCTCCTTAGCTTCAGAACGGATTTCAACCTCTTTAGGAGTGTCCCTCTTGACCATATCACCCAGGATATTACAGCATTGCACTGATACTTAGGATTGGTATCAGACATTCCGGGTAAAGCTCCTTCTGGCCGTTTAGCAGCCGTAGCATTCTGGGCAATTTAAATGTCCAACCGTTTGATGTGGTTGTTCAATGTCTCGTACTTCCCATTCAAGTCTGTGTACAGAGCATCCATCTTACCATTGAAATCAATGGTCATCTTCTGCTGTCCTTCGAGAATTCGATCAAGCATCTCCTTCATCTCAGTATCCGGAGTCTTTGGAGGTGGATTTTCGTAGTAATAGTTCCGTAGTTCCCTTTGAAGCTGTTGTTGCTTTTCCGAGTGTTTAGAGCATCAGACTTAGGCACAAATCCAGAAGAGTTCTGGTTTTTCCCATAGTTGTTCCGCGGTGAATTCTGTCCAAAGTTTCTGTAGTTACCTTGGTAATTGCCAAATCTTTTTCCATTGAAACCATTGACGTAGTTCACGTCTTCCTCATCGCAATCCTCTTTCTGTTCGCAGATCTCAACCTCTTGAGTAAAGTGAACTGATTTCTTGTTCACCAGAAGGTTGTGTACCGAGTCAAGCTTCGCTTTTACTTCAGCCATCTGACCATTGTTCATGCTAGCAGCTTGCATCTTCCTTTCAAAATCAGCGTTCTTGGTGCTATTACTAGACGCCAAGTTCTCAACTAACTCACTAGCTTCCCTTGTCTTCTTGTGTTGAAGTTTCCATTACTTGCAGCATCCAAAGCAATCTGGTATCGCCAATTAATTCTGCTGAAGAAAGTTCTTAAGAGTTGAACTTCATTGAAGCCATGGTGTGGACAATCTCTTTGATAACCTTTGAATCTCAACCAAGCATTCTTGAAAGTTTCTCTAGATCCTTGAGTAAACTGTGAGATCAATGTCCTCAGGTCCTCAGACTTAGCATCATCATAGAAGTTTTCCAGAAAAGCTCGCTTAGTGTCATTCCAAGTAGTTAAAGATCCCGGCTTCAATTGCTTCAACCAACGAGCTGCTTCCCCAGCAAGTGAGTATGGGAAGAGCTTACAGAATAGGTAGTCCTCATAGACTCCATTAGCTTTGATACTGGAAGCCAAGTCTTCAAACTTCTCGATGTGATCCATAGGATGCTCATGTGAGAGAGCAGAATACGGATGTTGACCAACAAGTGTATAGTACTGAGGCTTCAACTCAAAATCATTCCTCTGGAAGGGAGGACGACGTATCGCAGACCTATTAATGTAGAATTGATTAGGCCTATTGTATTCAGCAAGCGTACGTTCTTCATCCTCATCCGCTGCATCAACCAAGTTTGGATCCGCAGCATCATGCGACTTCGATCGACATGTCGGGGAGCTTGTCGGTCGACATGGTTGCCATCGTCGACTTCGACTTCTTCGACTATGGGGTTTCTTTCTGCATCAAGCCTTTGCCCCAGCTCATTGCGTAAGTTGCCCTCTAAATCCAGTAATCTCCCATCATCATTCCTCACAAGCACAATAGTGTTAACCATCTCTGATTCTCTTTTTGTCTTGCGATTAGTCTTCTCTAACTTTCCGATCTCCTGAATTTCAAGCAGCGGTACATTCTTGTTTTTCCTTGTCCCGTACTGATGCATGCACCTGAAATAGATCAGAGAAAAGAAGAAAGAAAAGTGAGTAACAAAAGAAAAATAAAATCTAGACTAAAACCTAACTGAAATCTAATGGTGAATTTAGAGTCCCCGGCAACGGCGCCAAAATTTGATAAGCTCAAATTATCCCTAGAGCAGTACTCTCTCAAATTAAGAGATCAATTGCAGTACTTAGGGGTCAAATCCACAAAGAATCTGAAAACTCACACAATAGATTAGGACAGATTTGGGTTAAGCTAGACAAAACTAAATAAAGTAAATAAAGCAATGCAGAAAATAAAAGTAGATTGATTAATGGATTTAAAAGCAGATGCTTTAAAACGCTAGACCTAGGGAATTCAATTAGGGAATAATCAGGAAAGTGAACTTGGCGGTTCAATTAATAGGATGCAATTGTATGCACGGTTCTTAAACTCATAACACGGATGTAATATCACCCAACTCTCGCTGCGATGATAATCTATACCTAAATCATAGAAAACCAACTCTCGTTGCGAATTCAAATAAAACAGGCATGCAATAGTGTTCAAGTACGATATGTTCACAAGACTCCTAAACCAAATCTCTTTGCGAGTAGGCCGAATTGCTCATCTAAGATTAGATTCCAGATTTTAATAACACTCTAGTGAATATTAATAATCCTAATAACTTTTAGATTCAAGGTGATCAATCAAGACTCTAGGTGAAGATTAAATCTAGATGAAGAACATTATATATATCCTAATATGCCCAATTCAACAATCCATCATAAACTCTTGAAAACCCTAGATCTAACTAGGGATTTACTCAGACATGATCAATGAAACACAAAGTATATTCTGAATAAAAACCATAAAATAAATCAATAGAAGAATCAAAGGGAGTTCATAAATCTTCTCTCTACAAAGTAAGTTCAGATTCGTCTCTCCCAAAAAAAAAAAGCTTTGTTGTGTGTTCTTCGTTCTCTCCGTCTATCTAACATAAATTCAGACTTCTATATATATATATATAAACCTAAAAACACGAACTGGGTCTTCACTTTAAAGATCTGGAACTTTTGGGCCAAACTTGCAATATTGGAAACTTGGGCTTCTCCGCGATTGTGGCATGCGTGTCGATCGACACGAGTGAGGCCATGTCGATCGACATGGTCGACTGATTCCAGCTCCAAGTTGATTTCATTAGCTTTAAGCTCCAAATGCTCCATCTCGTAATTCCAAGCTCCAATCCGTATTTGTACCTAATAAGACTCAAACAACACCAAAAAGACTCCAAAAACCAAACATATATCATGGCTAAAAACCATAAAATCCATGATATATCACTGGTCTATCTCGATAAGATCGAAGATGCAGATTCTATGATTATGAAAAAGTGTCGATCGACAACACCGAGGAGCATCGATCGACACCATATGCAATGGTCGACACGAAACACGACTTGGATGACCAGTGTCGATCGACACCCCTGACTAGCATCGATCGACACCTTCCACTGAATGACCCAAAAAGTGTTCCACCTTCTAAGGTTGTCAAGGAACGTGTTTACATACCTATTCCACCATACCCCAGGGCTTGCAAGGACTATAATTATGTGGTTGCAAAGATTGGTTTGCAAGTTCCAGAAGTTCACGAGTTCCGTGATTTGCCATGTGTAAAGAAGGTTATCAACAAAGCCTTTGCTGAAGAAATTGGTTTTGAGGATGCTGTGAATCTTATCCATCTCGAGTGTTCATCGATTCTTCACAACAAGCTACCAGAAAAGCTCACAGACTCAGGTGACATTCCTACTCCGTCATTGAGGCAATTGCCTAAGGTAGAAGATCCAGGGAGATTTGTTGTTCTATGCTCCATCTTGGGAGTTGAGTTTAAGGATGCTATGTGTGATTCGGGATCTACGGTGAACCTTATGTCTAAGGACATTGCACATTCTCTAGGCATCACAATACTGAAGAAGTCTCAGATATCCATTCAGTTTGCGGATTCCTCAACAAAAACCCCACAAGGATGTATTGAGAATCTCGAGGTGAATATTGGAGATTGCTTGCTACCCACATATTTTCACATTGTGGAGATGAGCAATGGTCGAAGCATGCCCTTGATTTTGGGAAGATCTTTCCTTGCTACAGCCGGAGCACTTGTCGATCTGCCGAACAAAAACGTATGTCTTTCTAACATCGATAAGTATGTCTTTTACAATGCAATTCCTGAGAATGCAGGTAGCAAAGGATCTTATGCTACTATTGAAAAAGGCTTAAAGGAGGTACAGTGTGGGGATTCCTTAGAAAAAGCTAAGCATCTCGATGACATTGCTGCTGGGCATGTCAGATTGATCGATGCTGAACGAGTGACTCACGTCGTTGATAGTGTCGATCGACACCATTCATTGGTGTCGATCGACACCCGTCACAAGCAACAGAGTGACAAGGCGATCACTACGCCTCATATTACATTGACACCACAGAGACTTGTTGGCGACTTTATCGAGTATAAGGTTAAGTGCAAAGGTATGTCTAAACCCTTTTCTAAAGCTAAAGCACTAATCATCCCAGAACTCAAAGCTCAAGGACAAGCAGCGATAAATGATGTATTGAGCAAGGTTCTGAAGCTGAAACTGCATGACGACAGAGTACGTAGACCACGTACACTCCCCCAGGATATGGAAAGAACCAAACCCTTTCCTGATAAGTCCAACTCCAGGACTTTCGAGCCGAATGATCAGGTATTACTCTATGACGCTCGTTTACCATTAATTCCTGGAACGCCTTTGTGTGCAAGTTGGACAGGTCCTTTCACAGTAAAGGAAGTTAGATCACATGGAGCTGTAGTCTTGCTCGGTCCTGAGAGCAATGAGTTTACAGTTAGTGGATCAAGGGTGAAACACTATCAGGCACATGCCAAGACTCCGGATGGACACACTGTTCGTCAGGCTGATACACCCTCCACTTAGGCGTCATGGCAGTCAAGCTCGTGACGTTAAACAAGCTCTTGTTGGGAGGCAACCCACCGGTAAGTGTACACACGTTTTTCATTTAGTTTTAATATCTATTCTACTGGGATTTTGACTTAAGGCTTATTGCCGAATCGTGTTGCAAGTGTCGACCAACACCAGTCAATGGTATCGATTGACACTGTTAGTCAACAAGTTCATATACTTAGGCTTTTTCGATTATTTTTCTTAGATTTCAACACTTGCTACAAGTGTCGACCAACACCGGTCAATGGTGTTGATCGACACCATCAGTCGTCAAGTATACACGTTTACTAATTTTCTTTTGTGTTTTTGAGTGGTGTCGATCGACACCCACCACCAGTGTCGATCGACACCCTAAAATTTCAGGTCGGCTATATAAGGCCAAGTCGAGTATCGATCGACACAAACCCTCACTCGCGAAACCTAGCTGCCGAAAATCTTCAAACTTCGATTTCTCTCTCAATTTTGCCCCAAATCGATCGATGCAGGAAATCCATTCTCCATCAGTTTCTAGCATAAATTTGAGGTTATTTCGAGCGATGGTAAGCCAAGGCAAGCGAGTTCGACGTGATGACCCTTCAAGCTCAAACCCATGTGAATCCATGGCGGATTCACCTGATTCTACGTTACCACGGGTTGTATCGAGACCTCCATGGCCTAGATTAGAGGGTAGGAGGATTGATCCATCTCGAATATGGGAGGAATCAGACAAGGAAGTCGCTGAGAGCGACGAGTGCGTCTACCGCGCGATTTCGGAGACGTGGGACGAGTACGACACGTTGTTTTACAACGCGTGGCTGAGAGTTGATCTACGGCCTACGAGGATTGCGTATAACATTGCGATGAGACGCATGGGCATTAGGGACAGTGTTTCCTGCTTAGTGGAGTGGATTGGTTTGGGCAGCATGCCCGGCGACATTACGCATCTCTTCCCGGACTTGGTACATTAATTTCTCGCCATCGCCGGGGTTTATTATCATGATGAGATAGTTAGGGTTGCGCAGGAGGGAACCCTCACGTTTTTGATTAGAGGTGTTAGATATCGGATTTCTATTCCCGAGCTTTGTGGATTGTATGGTTTTGATCCTCTTTGCACTGGAGTAGCTATGACTCCAAGACATCTACACAGACTGATATTCGGCATCCGGTCCTGAGGTATGTCGCTCGTATCATTTCTCACACTGTTCTGTGTAAGATGGAGCCAGGGAAGATGAGATTGGCTGTGTTGATTCTGTTGAACTACGGGATTGGGGATTTGTGTAATGATGAGGTTATGGATTACTATCCGATAGTTGAGGACATCAACTTCGGGGCCTTGTTTGCTCACCATTTGGTCTCGTTGAAGATGAAGCCATTTTTGGGTCGCGGGACCAAGCGCGAGAGTGTGGGGAGTCTCTTGACTCCTATCTTCCATAACCTTGGGATCGATACGTCTAATTGTTTGATCGTTACTGTGCTGCTCTATGGATGAGGACTACTTGAAGAACGCGCGTTGGATCAAGGGTGATTGGGTCTGGTGCTTCAGATCAGCTGATGGGCCTCACGTGATTCAGTTGCCGCAGCGTGACCTCACCACTATCACCGAGGATCGCCAGTCTCTCCGTTTCGAGCCTGACTCCCATCTTCTCCTCACTGCACCACCCGCTAGACTCCGCAGAGGAGCTTCATCTACTGCACCGCCTTCGGTTTCCAAGGACGCACCAGTTCAGCAGTCTGGTACTTCTTTTATTCCTCTGTTTGAGCCTATTTTGCTCTGGAGATCCCTATGGAGACTGCTATTTTTCAGAAGTTTGTAGTGGACAACTTTCAGCGTGTTTGGGACATCATGTCTCGCTGCACTTGTATGAGCCAGCCTCGTCGTCGTTCTATTTCTCCACCTCAGCCAGGACGTCCTGCATGACCACTTCTACAATCTGATTCTGATGAGGATTAGTTTTTCTATTCCTTTGACTTTTTCTTTTCTTATTTTGAGTTGTTTTCTTTGAGTCAGTTTGTACTAACTTTTCTATTTAGCTATGCTACTATGTTTTCTTTTCTGTTATATTGAGTTGTTTTGCAGTGATTCAGTTGGAAATTTCATGATTTGAATATCCAGTTTTCGATTTTGAAACTTTAGGTAGTTTCTATCGGACATGGTGTTGATCGACACCACTGGCCAGTGTCGATCGACACCACTGGCCGGTGTCGATCGACACCCATTCACATCTGACGGTCATTTATCGATTCTCCACTTTTGATGCTGCAATTCCTTGTGTTTCTTTTGTTTTAACCAAACTCATGCTTGTATAACACTGGGGACAGTGTTGTTTAAGTCTGGGGGAGGTAGTTACTAACTATTCTTTTATTTTCTTAGAGTCAGTCCAAGTTTGTTTTATTGAGTCAAAATTTTGTCCGAAACTATGATCTTTGCTTGGTTTGTTGCTTTGATTGTTTTGTCTAAGTGACCATTGTTTCAGAACCATCTCCAGAATCCGACTAATGAAAAAGCCAAAGTCTGACCAGTTGACTCAAAACACCCATATCTACAGCAGAAATCCGGTAAACCCGAGCTAATTTTTGCTTGTATCTTGTTGATGTGACTGATGTCCATAGGGCTTGACTCGCCATTCATACCTGACAAAGAAAACCGCAGTAGAAAGTAATGGTATTCCTCTCCCTTGATAAATAAAATTGGTTTGTGAAGTTGAGATGATTCTTTTAGCCGTGTAAAGGGGTAGGAAAATTTCCCGTGACCTCATTATTTTACATGGATATAAGAGATGATCAGCAAAGGCCGCAGCGAGGTTAGGATTTTCCCGTGATACCATTATTCGCTTGCCCCCTTTGTGCTTGATATTCATAGGGGAATGAACCAGGAATTCGGTGGCAAGCACCATCAATTTTTGCGTCTCGGACTTCTAATTACTGCAGAAAAACAAAAACAAAAAAAGAATAAAGTAAAAAGATAAGTCTGGGGAGAAAAATAATACCAAAAGTATGTGTGTATCGGTTAGTTTTGTCATGGTATCGTATGGGAATGAGTCTAGAAGGTCCTTGGCTTCGGAAACAAAGATGAGACCCAGCGATGAAGGTTAATGGATCAATGCTGTGTGATTGTGGGATTGAATTGGAAAAACTGCGAAAGTCTGCGGTGAAGTACATGGTGGTTCGATTTGGATTGGTTTTGTAGCATGTGGATTACTCGATGGACGATCATTGCAGTGTTCTAAAGCAAGGTGAGTTTCTGTATTTTCAAACCTCTTTCATAGGCTGAGTTGCTGTTTTGCTTGAGGGCAAGCAAAAGCTAAGTCTGGGGGAGTTGATATATCATGGTTTTTACTGGTTTTAAGCCATGATATAAGTCCTTTTATTGAGCCTTTATATTGTTTTAGAGTCTTTACAGGTATTTAGCACATTTGGAGTACTTAGATGATTTCTTGAGCTTTTTGGATAATTACGACGAAGTTGCTGCGAAGTGAAGTGTTCGGAGACGGACCTGTGCAAGAGTGTCGATCGACACCAGTAGTGACGATTTCACGGATAAAAGCTTGAAGAATTGCATATTGGCCCAGAAGTTTCCAGACTTCTTAATTCTGTACTTGCACAATTTTAGACCTATAAATACATGTTTAGACTAGGGTTTTAGATACGATTTGACTAGACTCAAGGATTATTCTAGTTTCAGACTTTCAAGAGCATAGTATCTCTTTCTCTATTCTCTTTGATCTTGATACTTTTGTACTTGTGATCTTTAATCTATATGATATCTATTCAGTTTATGATGATGTTTGCATTGATCATGTCTGAGTAATTTCATAGTTAGGTTTAGGGATTTCAAGGGTTTCTATGGATTGTTGAATTAATTATACTATTGGGATTAATTGTTAGAGTTCTTTATCTAGGATTGAATTAATTGCTTAGTCTAGATTCACAACCTAGATTATGATGCTAGGTTGATTGATTAGGCACGACAGTGCGATTAATAACCTGATCTATCCTAGATAAGCAAAATTACTTATTCGCAACGACAGTTGGTTTAGTAATTTTGTGAACATATCAAACCTGATCGTTAAAGCTGATTTAGATTCTTAGGATTCGCAACGACAGTTGGTTTTCTGGAATTTAGATTTAGATAGTTTTCGCAATGACAGTTGGTTAATTTTAGTTTAGTGATTTGAGTTCTAGAACGGTTCTTATATTAAAATCCCAATAATTAATTGATTCACAGTTCTATGATTCATGAGATTTCCCGATGCCTAACGCTTTCTCTCATTGATTTACAACCCTTTTTATTACTTTTCTGCTTTATTATTGCATTACAATATTTCTGATTTAGCATAATACTTATTCCGACAATCTATTGAGTAAACAATTCCCTGTGGATTCGATCCCTAAATACTACAGTGATCTCTTAATTTGAGAGAGTAGCTCAGGGTAAATTTGACCCACATCAACAAGCAATCTGGGCATCTATTATACCAAGGACACAAGCAAGAACCTGATAGGGTATTGTGATGCTGATTAGGCAGGATCGTTGGATGATCGTCGTAGCACAAGTGGTGGATGTTTCTTCATGGGAAACAATCTGATCTCGTGGCATAGTAAGAAACAGAACAGTGTGTCACTATCAACGGCCGAGGCTGAGTATATTACACTTGGGAGCTATTGTACACAACTCATGTGGATGAAACAGATGGCTGCTGACTATGGTATGGGTTATGATCCTTTATTGATTTACTGTGATAATGAAAGTGCAATTAACATAGCTAAGAATCTTGTTCAACACTCACGAACCAAGCATATTGATATTAGACATCACTTTATTCGTGAATTGGTTGAGGAGAAACTGATTGTAGTAGACCATGTAAGCACTTAATTTCAACTTGCTGATTTATTCACTAAGCCTCTCGACTTTAATAGATTTGTTAATCTAAGAAAGGCTATTTGTGTTTGTGAGGTCTAATGTTTCTCTGTGAGTGGTGTCAGTCAAAGACAGGGACTGGTGCTGGAACAGGCCATGGAAATCCTACGAATGTATAGAGGGTCAGCTTTCTGTTCTAATCAACGAGTTGTGGAAAAGAGCTGCCTGTCATGCCGGCATGTGATCATGTACGTAAAATGTTGTCATGAAGAAGGAGGTCAAAGAGCTGAGGAGGGGTAATCATGTGCATGTCAATCAAAGAAAGCATAAGAAGAAAAAGAGCAAAACAAGATGCTGATTTCCATAAAATCATATCAGGAACATGCACAAGTACCAACAATTGAGAAGTCAAGTGATGCTGTTGATACATCAAGTTTCAAAATAAGGGTGTGTGGCTAAGAGAAAAAAAGAAAAAAAGAAAGAAGAAAGAAAAAGAAAAAAAACTCTCTTAAACACACACCTGATCACGCCCTCCAAAGGAAATTTCCAGTTGCCTACTTCAGGTTGATAATGAGTTACATGGACTGAAGGCATGACAGTGTGAAAAACTAGCCACTGACTCCAGATCTGATTCTTGACGGTTCAAGAGGTTGTGGCAGTTTCTGGTAGCTGTTTTGAACAAATGGCTGATATCCAAAGCAATGAACAAACCTCAAAGGTATGTGATTGGTTGAAATTTGGTTTTAACTTGCTGGTATACTATCTCTCTGGGTCACTTACTGATTTCGAATTAAGTTATATGTCGATGGATTAAACGAAAGATGAATTGCTTGTTGAAATTTGATCTTTATCAGTGGTGTGTTTGTATGAACAAGACTTTGATGGCATATGTGCACTAACCGTTTGAATTAAGTGTGTCAGGACCGATTATCTATTAAGTACAGGTCATAGGCCCAGTTTTTGTCTAAATCCCAAATCCATCAGAAGATCAATAAAAGAGGGGGGGGGGAAATTAGGGTTTACCACATACAAACAAAAAGTTGGGAGTTAAACGATTATCAAATTTCTCTCGAACGTGCAAGCTATTCTCGAAACAATCCAAAGAAGATGAAGTCGATATTCAACGGAATCTCAAGGATGATCTCTGCACAGTCATCAGAGCCGCCACAAGATGTTGTCGAAGAGACGGAACAGACGGCTGGATCATCGTATGAGGAATACGTGTTGGATCCGTTAACCGCGATCGTGGAGTTCACCGGAACTGTCACAACTCCAGAGGAAGGAGCGCCGGTGTCACCAGCAGCTGCTGAGATAGTCGAGATAGAGGAAAGCTCTGATACAGGACTGAGAGCTTCGAATCAGCCGCATGGGTCAAATCGTGATCTCGTTGATGATCACGATGTGGAGGAGATCAGATCTGCAAGGGCTCAGACTTCACAGGAGGTGGATCTGTCAGATCTTAAGGAATCGGCTCCTAAAGGCAAGGCACAGGGGACAGCTATTGCATAGCGTCTCCGGAAGAGGAAAGGGTCGGAAACAGGGGTTGCTACAGAGGTGAAGCGATCTCGAGTCGACAAGGGAAAAAGCGCTGTGTCTCAGGCTGGTGCGTCTAAGTTTGACAGTAAGCGGTTCTTGTCCGTTTCTGCACAAAAGAGGTATGAGATACTGAAATCTAGTAGGTTTATCAATGAAAATGAGGTTACGTTTGGTGATGAGGATGGAATCAGGGAGCTGATTAATGGTGCTGGTATGTTGGATATGGTTCAGCAGTTACAGGAGGTTGATGTGGTGATATTGAGAGAGTTCTGGGCAAATCTGCAAAGTGTTAAGGTGGATACGAGTTCCGTAGATGTATTGGTCAGAGATTGGGTCTATGAATTCCTCCCCAGCCAAGATCAATGAGCTGTTCAATCTTCCACAAGTAGATGAGCGGACTCATAGGATGCAGATGGCGGGTGTACTAGAGGATGAGCTGGCTTAGTTTATGACAGATGGCAAGGTGAAGAGCTGGAAGGGGATTCAGTATTCCCATTTCACTGAGGAGAAGAAGACGCTTTACAAGATCTGCTGCAGCAACTGGCTGCCAACATCAAATGACGTATATCCCCATGTTGCCAGGGCCAAGCTCTTCCTGATGGCCAATAAGACACCTTTCAACTTTGGAAAGTTGGTATATGAGCACATCCTCCAACTCGCCTTGAACCCACAGTCCAAGTTCTTTCTCCTGTTCCCAAGCCTGGTATACAAGTTGCTGATGGCGCAGCATCCTGTTCAAACAGATAAGAAACAGCCTGCTGCGACAAAGAAGAAGAAGAACACAGGCACCAAGGCTGCTGCAGTTTCTACTTCTGAGATCAAGGTGAGCACAGCAAGTGAACGCAGAGGAGTGAAGCTGGCAATCAAGATTCTTCAGCAGGCCTTAGCAGCAGGTAAGTATTCCTGATTTAATCTCCTATATGCATCTGTTCTAAATTGTTTTTGACTAAGTTATGCACTCAAGCAGGGGGAGATGATTCTGACTCTGACTTGGGCAGAGCCGGGTAATGGCACAAACGTACCATGAAAGACATTGGAAACTACCTCTTTTGGTTTTTCGTTAATTTATAGAAATGAGATTACAAGGAAGCAAATAACTGAAACAACGTGGAATCATTGATTCCTACAAAACAGGAAATGGGAAAAGTGGAGAATAATGTCCTTATTTCAAGGAAGACTTATTCTCTTATTTGAAAACAGAAACCAACGGAAGTCTTCTGACTTCTTCAACACGAGTACTTCTTGTTCGGCTTATGTGGCCGACTTGATCTTCTTGCTGCTACGTCAGCGTCGAGCTTTGTCTCTTGTAACCCATCATAATACAATCTACAATTGGCAACACTAAGTGCACTATATGTAGTGCACTATATGTAACCGACTCAAGAAATTGTATACTAGTGTGAGGTTTGTATTTTCTATAAAAACGACCCTTCTCATATCGAGAAGAGGATCCAGTTTTTAATCATCCACCTACACTCTCATCAGTTTGAAACCTTTCTCTTCACTTGACTTGATTTTTTCACTATATATTTTCTTCAAAGGCACTATTTTTCTTATTTCACACCGGAAAATGACAGTCCATTATCGATCTTTCTATATAGATTCGGAGTCAAACTCAGTTTATAAGATAGATCCTCCAAGCCATTGATAATGCCATACAGCGGAAGATAAACTAAAAATAAACAACCACTAATGCTCTTTCATTTTATAATTAATTAACGTACTCTAATTAATTAATTAATTAGATTATTGTCTTTGCAGTTAAAAATTAATTAGGCCAAATATTGATAAAAAACATGTCACTGGTACTGGCTATTGGTTGTTGCTTTTGACTCTGTCTATTCATATATGGGCCAAATTCTCTATGATAAAGTAAGGTTTTCCTTTGTTTATTTGATCAGATTCTAATATTTACATGATCCTTTTGAAAAGTCCCACCCCATTCGATGCTGTGAAGATGCTCCCTCGTACTCCACGTAAAATTTTAAATATTTAATTTAATTTGGGAAAAACTTAAATCATAGTGTGTGTTTATACATTAATTAATAGTAATTTTCTCTATCTCTAATTCTACATTCGAATATGTCTAACAGATTATAAGATCTGGGATCGGTCCGCATTCGGATCCTCTTCTCGATATGAGAATGGTCGTTTTTATAGAAAATACCGGGTTTGACACTATTATACAGACTTTTGAGTAGGTTACATACAGTGTACTTGAGTGTTTATCAATTGTAGATTGTGTTAGCTGTTTCAAATCTCGAGAGAAACCTTTTATGATTTTATTAAAGGAGAAGTGATGTCTTACACAAAGACCATCAAGAGGGTTTATATAGGAGATACATCATGAAGTTGAAAAGTCTAGAATTAAAATGTATTCAATGAATCTACTTATTCAATGTCCATTCATGAATCTTTTTTTCCAATGCCACTTCAATGTATCTACCTCTTGGAATTACCCAACAATCTCCCCCTTAATTCCAACTTGAACTCTAGGAAGCTTGTATTCTTGAACTCCAATAAGATCCCTCATGCTTCACTCTTCTCGCCAAAAGCATAATCCACATATATCTTGAGAAATCATCAATTAAAACAAAGATATACCGATTGTTTGCTGGAGTTGGTGGAGAAATCGGTCCGCAAAGGTCTCCGTGAATCAACTCCAAAGCTTGAGTAGCACGGTACTTTGCATTAGTCGGGAAAGGGGCTCTTGTTTGTTTTCCGGCCAAGCACACCTCACAAACACCCTTCTCAAGTATCACTTGCGGCATTCCAATAACCATCTCCTTCCGAGACATGTTGTTCATCACACCGAAACTAACATGTCCGAGCCGAGAATGCCATCTCCATGTTTCCTCATTGTCTTGAACTTGGAGACATTTCTGGTTGCCAATCTTCATTGGTGTCATATAGAGACGATTTGGTGATCTAGAAACTTGAACAAGCAGCCTTCCACATGGGTCAATCAATGTCAAGAGATTGCCACGCATGATAACCTCACACCCATTCTCCGTTGCTTGTCCGAGACTCAAAATGTTGTGCTTCAAGTCGGGTATAAGATAAATGTCTTTGAGTGCTCTTTGTTCTCCAGTCTTACACTCAAAGAAAATTGTACCTTTCCCTTCTATATCAACCGTTGAGCCATCACCAAATCTCACTGTCCCTTTAACGCCTTCGTCTAAGCTCGCAAAGAAGTCTTTGTTCCCCGTCATATGATTACTTGCACCATTGTCCAAATACCAAACACTTGCATCGCCTTTGTTGATATTGAACTTCTTGGGATCCACATTGTCCTCATTCAAGAATACCACCTCGTGAATATAAAGAGCATCAGCTTCATGAGTCTCATTTAAATTCACCTCTTGTGATCTTGAAGGTTTTTCACGGCAAGATGATGCGAAATGTCCCGGCTTGTCGCATCGCCAACATATGACCTTAGAACGATCTTTCTTCGGCTTTTGGGTATTTTCAACGTTCTCTTCTCCTTTATTAGGTCTCCCTCGACCTCATCCACCTCTTCCTCGACCTCCTCTGCCTCTTCCTCTTCCTCGAAACTCATGGATCCTCCTTGGAGATTAGTAAAGTTATTTGCGAACATAAGCTTTCCTTGGTCTTCTTCTTGAACTTCCTCCTTTACTCGTTCTTCATATGCCTTTAGTCTCCCAACAATATCTTCGAAGCTAACCGTATTTAGATCGAGAACTTGTTCAAGAGAAGCTACTATATGAATATACTTGTTCCTTGGAAGTGCCTTCAAGAATTTCTTCACCATCTTAGCTTGTTCTATACTTTCTCCCATTGAGGTTGATTTCGACGCAAGTTCCGAAATCTTACCGGCAAAGTGATCGATGGAGTCACTTTCACTCATCTTCAGCCTATCAAACTCCGACATCAATGTTTGGAGTCTTGCCTCCCTTACACGGTCCGCACCTAGATACCGTGACTTGATGGCATCCCAAATACCCTTTGATGTAGTTTGATCTCCTGATTGCAAGATGAGTGACTCAGGGATTGATTGAAACAAGAGTGCAGTCGCCACATCATTGTTCTTTGCATCGGTAGAACCCGGATCAATCGAATCCCATACTCCATGGACTCGGAGTAACACTCTCATCCTCATCGCCCAAACAGTATAGTTTGTGGAAGTCAGCATCGGACATTGGATGGATGAGGATCCAATCTTCCACGCGGCTGAACATTGGTTTCCTCCATGAAACGGTTCGGGATCGAACGAAGAAACGGTTCGGGATCGAACGATGGAACGGTTCGGGATCGAACGAATTCGATCGATTTTTCATTGAAATTATGATCATCAAGAGGGTTTATATAGGACATACATCATGAAGTTGAAAAGTCTAGAATTAAAATGTATTCAATGAATCTACTTATTCAATGTCCATTCATGATGTATCTCCTATATAAACCCTCTTGATGGTCTTTGTGTAAGACATCACTTCTCCTTTAATAAAATCACAAAAGGTTTCTCTCGAGATTTGAATTGGTATCAGAGCGGTCTTATCGAAGAATTTCTCAAGTGTTCGAAGCTTCAATCAAAAGGTGTTGATTGTCAAGCCTCAGCAAAGGAGAATTCATCGAAGAAGAAGATCCCGAATCTATATAGAAAGATCAGCAAAGGAGAATGTATCTACCTCTTGGAATTACCCAACACTGTTCGATAAACGAATCTTATAAAATGTGTGGGATGAAGTTGAAACAAGAGACAAAGACTCATTCGGAGAGAATTGCTTCAGTTATAGTCAGCCCCTTATGTTTTTAATATTTGCAATGAATGTTGGCTTATTCTTATAAAATCTTGTCAAGTGCTAACGAGATAGGAGCAATTCAAAATGTAAAGTACTAGAGTCGAACCCGCGGTACACCGCGGGTCAATGTTTTCGTAATCATTGTAGCGAATGTTTATATTTTACTGTTTAATATTTTGTGGCCAGTTTTCCACACAATTTATAAATTTTTAGATTTTGTTTGTTTAGTTTTTATATGTAATTTTAACTTTATTAAATAAAATGTTAGTGTTGTTGGTTAGTTGGCGTAAATTTGGGTAAGTAGTTATTATGTCCAACTCTTCCCCACTGTCCAATATGTTAGCTAAGAGTGTCAAAATGGGTAATGGGTCAGGGATCTTAGCCAACCCAACCCAATTCATTTACCCTAATGGATTAGAACTTTTGGCCCTAATGGGGTCATTGTTATAATAGGTTCATAGTTAAATGGTTAAATCACTACAAGAAAACACGCTAGTAACGACAAAATTTTACGTCGCCATAAAATCGTTGTAACTTAGAAAAGGCTATTACGACTAATTTATTTACTTCAAAGACAATCGTCGTAACCGAATCGTAATAGTACGACGACTTATTTAGTCGTAAATTGGACTTACATTTACGACGATTTTGCAACGTGTTTCTGACCAAAACGCATAGTGTGGTAAACGTGTCGCAATATAACGACACATTTACAACGGCGTATATTAACACCAATAACAACGAAAATTGAATTGTTTGGTGTACACGTTTATTTAATGTTCACCAGAAAGTTTACGATGAAGTATATTCGTCGTAAATGGTTTGTTAATATGACTTTAAACCGTTACAATATTCAATCGTTGTAAAATAGTTGTTTCGTTTCTACCTAACTAGTTAGAAAATTTCCTACAAATACCACATGTTCTCATTCCCAATATCAAAAAAAAACAATCGTTTATAAGAAACAAAATTATTCTAAAAACACTAATTATGGATGATAAAAGATATTTGGTTTCTGGTCCAGCTGGTGTGAGACAAGTTGAGGAACGGGCAAAGAAAAAACTAGAACGATCAATGTTTCAAGAATGTCCTGTTATAAATTCTTATGAGAGACATGTACGGATGGTTAATTGTGTTGTTGAGCCAGAAGATCCTTCTTTCATCAATGTCCCTTTGAAGACTACAATTGAATACCTAACACAAAAAGGTAAAATGAAATGTTATTATTGGTATATATAAAATGATTATTTTAAGATTGCTTAATTGAAAATTAAATATATTTAACTTATTATATTTTCAATATATATATTTATATATATTCAATTGTAGTCTTCCAAGTTAGGTGGACACTTGTAAAAGAGCTTCATCATATAAAACCACAATGACATCACATACCTTTTGTGGTAGCAGTGATTCATAAAATGGTTCCTAATGGATTGGGGGATGCGATGGTCATAATGAAGGCAAAATGTATATATATAAGTTTTAGTGTTTATATATTCTTAATTAATTAATTAGATATTTAGTAATTGATAAATGTACTTGTAATTCTTGTAGGATCCGACCGGTAACGTACAAGCGAGCATTCATAGGTCCGCCATATCTGATAACAAGTATGGGCCGCATATAAAGGAGGGTTCAGTGTTGCTTCTAAAGGATATTGTAGTTGTTAAGTTTGAACGGGCGACAACATATCTTAACATTACTCTTAATAACATAACCAATGTAAGTTACAATTTTATTGTAAAAGGTAGTGTATTAAGTAGTATCATTACCGACAATAATAATATAACACAGGAACTTGTTAATTTGGCAGGTTATATCTAAAGAAAACATGACTACATCGTTTATACAAGAAAGTGGTCCCAGTGGTATTAATCGAAATCCAAAATTGGTTAAACCCTGAAGATGACATTGGGTCGTTGGATGATGATGAAGAAACAGTGTAGTCGTATGGATTTATGTTTGCAGTTTAATTATTTGTATGAAGTTTTTAAACTATCATGTAATATAGATGGTACTGTTTATGATAAATTATCGGATAATATTAATAACTATGTCAGGTTAATGATTTAGGCTATAAGGATTTAACGCTTGTACTGTACAACGTAGTAACGACGATTCATGTATGTGGGTTACGACCGTTTTACGACGCCACCTCATAATGACGTTGCCCACTTACGATGACTTTACGAGATATGGCTTCAAAGCGAGACGCGTGTCGTTCATGCGTACACGTTGAAGTGTTACGACCTGTTTACGACAAAATGTCGTAAGTCAGTCGTGATCGTACGACGAATTTACGAGGATCACAAAACATATATATATGAGGCCGATCACAAAACCATTTCAAACTTGAATACATTTGGTGGAGGCTACTGAAAGGCCAGACATTCCTTTCTATATATATTAGCGAGTCCACTCAGAACCATTTCAAGATTTTGATAGATCTTATGGTGTAACTATGTCCATCGTCCAAATGGACAAAGTTACACAATAATCTTCAAAGGGTTTATGAACGTCGTAAAGTCGTTGTAATATATAGTCGTTGTAATATATAATCGTCACAAAATTTACGTCAATCATCCGTCAAATGCAAAAGCATGGAAGCATTTCAATACAGGACACCCTAATTTTTCTAGGCATGTTCGGAATGTTTATCTTGGATTATGCACCGACGGATTTAGTCCATTTGGAATGTCTGGTAGACAATATTCTTTGTGGCCAGTAATCGTCACGCCTTACAACCTTCCCTCAGGGATGTGCATGGAAAAGAAATTTCTATTTCTGAGTATATTAGTTCCTGGACCGAAGCATCCAAATCAGTTACTAGATGTTTTCCTGCAGCCTCTTATACATGAGTTGAAGGAGTTATGGTATGCAGGGGTTCGAACCTACGATTGTTCGGTAAAAAAGAATTTAATATGCAAGTTGTGCTTTTGTGGACAGTAAGTGACTTCCTGCATACGGATGCTATCAAGGTTGGACAACGCATAAGAGATTATCTTGTCCATATTGCCTCTGGAGGACAAATGCATTTCAACTGAAATACGGAAGGAAATCAAGTTGGTTTGATTGTCATCGCCGATTTCTGCCGATGAACCATCCTTATCGAAGAAACAAGACTTTGTTCAGGAAGAAAGTAAGCGTGCGAGACCTCCCACCGGTGTATTTATCAGGAGAACAAATAGAGACACAAATTGATCATTATGGTGCTCAGGAAACAGTTAGGCGTGAGGGTAATTGGCATGTTCCAGGTAATATGCCCGACGAATATGGGGAGCATCATCACTAGCATAAAAAGCATATTTTGGGAGTTTCCATATTGGAAAGATCTTCTGCTGCGACACAATCTGGATGTGATGCATATCGAGAAAAACTTTTTCGATAACATCATGCATACAATATTAAATGTGGCAGGAAAGACAAAAGATATCAAGAACTTAAGATTGGAATTACCTGCTATTTGTTCAAGAAGTGAGTTGGAAATTAAAAGTAACGGGCAAATACCAGTTCCTATCTTTAGGTTGGCGTCAAATGCGAAAGAAGCATTGTTTAAATGGGTGAAAGAAGACGTGAAGTTTTCCGATGGGTATGTTTCCAACCTCTCTAAATGTGTTGAAGACGGTAAAAGTTTTTAGGGATGAAGAGTCATGATTGTCATGTGTTTATGCAAAGACTACTTCCATTCAAGACTTACTGGAGTTGTATCCAAAAAAGCTAAAAAAGTAAATGAAGCACTTGCGGGTACGTATATACATGCAGTACATATATATTAAGATAAGTTATTTATAATACAACTTCTCCATTTATTTTTCTTTTGTTCTTACAGCTATTAGAGCTTTTTCGGGATCTTAGTACACGGACGTTGACCGAAGAAGGCATTCAACAACTTGATGCCAATATTCCAATTTTATTGTGCAACTTGGAGAAGATATTTCCTCCATCATTTTTTGATGTTATGGAACATCTTCCAATCCACCTTCCTCATGAAGCATCATTAGGTGGACCTGTTCATTTCCGATGGATGTATCCATTTTAGCGCTTCATGAAACACTTGAAAGGAAAAGCCAAAAATTTGGCAAAAGTTGAAGGCTCAATTGTGGCGAGGAGTTTAACGGCAGAAACATCTAACTTTTCATCATACTATTTTGCCTCAAAAGTTTGGACACAGAAAAGAAAACTCCGACGATATGACGATGGTGGTGTGGCACCAACATATGCAGTAGCCGGTGTTCCAAACATTTTTACGCAAATTGGTCGACTTGCTGAGATGCTAAAAGAAGTTTGGTGGTCAAGTACCGATGATCGTGATAGCGCCCACACATATTTCCTCCTAAACTGTGAGGAAATTCGGTGTTTTGAAAGGTAATTAATATATATTCTTTAACAAAATCTTTATTTATTTCATTAATATATATACAAATATCTTATATTAATTATATATTTCAGCTTATTTGTGATGCAAGTACAAGAATCCATAGAGGGAATATCAAATGATGAAATTAATAAGCGCAAAGATCAACACTTTGTGACGTAGTTGAAAGCCCAAGTACGTTTATTTATAAATCAACAATTTAAAAATTATGTATGGTTATAATTATTCGATATTTAATTAATGATTTATACTTTTTATATAATTTGTAGGTTGATTATGACGACCCATTTTATCCACCATGGTTTCATGACTTACTTCAAGGTCCAAGCTCAAGGATAACCACTGCTCCCATGTATTTCACGCGAGGATATGCATTTCATGCTTACGAGTATGGTAAAAGACGAGCAACTGGCAACTATGGAGTACGTGTCAAAGGAGAATCAGACTTTTATGGAATCTTGCAAGAAATTATTGAGGTGGAATTCATCAGATTAGTGAAGATGAAATGTGTTTTGTTTAAGTGTGATTGGTTCGATCCTATAGTAGGCACTGGTGTGCGTTACAACAAATTTGGAGTTGTTGATGTTAACGCCGGCCATTTATACAACAAGTTTGAGCCTTTCATCTCAGCATCTCAAGCGGAACAAGTTAGCTTCATCCATATCCGCGAGTTAAAACGTCTCGAATCACTTGGTTTTCAACTATTACAGTGATGCCAAGAGGTCGAATTATAGAAGAAGAAGCACCACCATTGCAACATGATTCTGCTTGTATTAATATACCAACACCGGATGATAGCACATATAACTTTCTATTAATTGATCCAGAAGAAGCTGAATTTGAAGATCTCCCATATGATACAGAGAATGACAACGATAATGACGAGTTTCAAGAAAGTGAGGATCAAAGCGACGATTCTAATGAAACATCCGATAATGAAGCAGTTTAAATATATATCAATTAGTGGGTTTTTTGTAATACGGAAGATCAAGACAAGATCTTCGAATCGGTATGGATATTTATTTTTCATTTCATTTACTTAATAATTTGATTTATAATATTAATATTTCTTATTCTTATTTTTTGGTTGCTCCTAAGAAAAAGGATGTATTTTGGGCCTGGGATCAGTTCACAATGTACCGATTGCCATCTCTTCTTTCAGGCGCAACTCGGAAAATGATCCCGTTCAACTCCGAGCGAAGATTGCACTTTAGAGACTTTCCAACAACAAACAAACGACAAGCTACGACATACAACCCAATCTCTCCAAGCAGAAATTGTAGGGTGCGAGAATATGCAAGAGATTTTGGCGGAAAACAATCCGGCTTTGCAACGAGCTTTGGCCGCAAAACGTGCGGCTAGAGCTGCAGCCGCCAAAGCTGCAGCTGCAGCTGCAGCCGGGCAATCATCGGGCCAACATCATGAGCAACCTCCTGATCAAACAGAGGTGGATCGGAGAGCCGAAGAGCTAGCCAATGAAGTGAATTTGAATGAGGATATAATTTATTGATTATTAGGTTTTTTTGTATAAACGTTTTTGTTTTAATTTTTAGTTTTTATGTATTATTTTAATTAAAAATTTAATACATAATTTAAATTTAAATTAATTTAGTAGATTTAAAAATATATATTAAACAAAAAAGTAAAATATTTTATTAAACAAAAAATATTATTTTCATTACTACTAATTTATTTACTTACTTGTATTTATGCATTTATTTAACAACTAATTACTGAATATTGTCGTCGTTAAGTAGTCGTAACATATAACGACGATTTAACAACTACCACTGAATATGGTCGTCGGAAATTAGTCGTAACGTATTACGACGTTTTAACGAGTATATGTATATAAGTCGTAAAATCTTACGAGGCATATACGACGCTTTGTATTACGTCAATGTTACGACGAATATTTTTCCTTGTTTATATTAAGACGAGTTTACGACGATTTTTCTATTACGACTAACCAATAATGACGATTTCATATTCGTCGTAAAATCGACGTAACACACCGTTTACGACGAATTATCAACGATATGGGTCGTGGTTAACCTCATGTTTTCTTGTAGTGAATGAGTTGGTTATGATGTGTTGATGGATTACACATTTAACTATTTATCTTAATCACTTAACCAACTTAACCAATATTAACCAAACTAATTTAACTAATCTAATTTCAATTGTACTAAACCAATTCTCACACTCTTTCAATTTTACCGCCAAAATGTGAATATACAGTTTTCCCGCCAAAATGCATATATGCAATTTTTCCGTCAAAGAGCGGATTGATAATTTTCCCGCCAAAAACAATCCCGTCATTTTCCCGCCAAAAACGATCTTGTCATTTTCCCACAAAAACAAAAGTTTCGTCATTTCCCGCAAAAAAATAACCAATCATTTTCCCGCCAAAAATAGGTTCCATCATTTCCCGCCAAAAACGGTCCCGTTGTTTTCCCGCCAAAAACGGTACCGTTGTTTTCCCGCCAAAAACGGTCCCGTCGTTTTTCCGCCAAAAACGGATTCCATCAATTCCAGCCAAAAATGGTTCCGTCATTTTTTCTACCAAAAACGGTCCCGTCATTTTTCCGCAAAAAACGGTCCTATTATTTTTTCGCCAAAAACAGTCCCGTAATTTTCTCGTCATTTTCCCGCCAAAATAAGATCATGACATATGTATGAAAATTTAAATCACTACATATGCATGATTAAAAAAAAAAAAACTTTTAATAATTATATGTGTTATGTAATCATTCAAAATTATTTAAAAATAAGATCAAACAAAACTGATATAAGAATCATAATTCATACTATTAAATCATAATATTAGATAAGGAAATCATTGTGTTTGGTTGTAAGGATTGTAGAGAATTAATTAGAAATTGTTTTGATACATGGATAACTTATGACATTGAACAAACACACTTTTCATTAATCGAATAATATATGTCTGTTTTAAAAAATTTGAATCACAACATATGGAGAAAAAAATTCTAAAATTTATTAGTTGTATGTATTATATAATAATTTTAAATAATTTAAAAATAAAATAAAGGTGAAAGGGGAATCATATTTTTCAATATATAGGTTTAAATTAGGTAGAATATTTTAGGAAATTTAAAATTAGTGTTAGTTTCCATAATATCAATACATAGGTGATTGTTTGGATGTAAGAATATGAATAAGGTGTTTGGATACAAGAATAACAAAATTTGTACTTCAATTTTAATAGGGTAAAGATATGTGGATAAGCTAGTTATATCATTTTATTTATATTATTAAAAATATATCAATAAGTGATTCATCTTCTTATTCATTTTCATAATTTCAAATCTTTCTACAAAATTATAAAGCAATTTAATTTCACATCATTAATGTGATAAGTATATGGAAATGATAGGATTCTTTTGTGTCTAAAATTCATATGGTCACTAATAATTATTTTAATTGTGGATGCAAATGCAACTAGTTTAATGAAATATAGACTATATCAGTTCATTTCCTAACAAGATTCACATGCCACATGAGTTTGAATGATACTCCTTGACAGAGATAATTATTTAGAATAACATTTGTTTTCTAAGAATTTTAAAGCTCATGTTGGGCATAAATTTTAGTAGGCTTGGAAGAAAAAAATCGAACCATTATGCCTAAACTTTATTAACAAAAAACTCACGATCGCGTGGATATTCACCTATTCGAATCAACACAAGAATAGTGCAACTGTGTCTTTCAAAAGATGACAGCTCAGCATTTTCAGAAGCTGTGGCGATGCCATGTCAATAAATGAAAATGTTGAAGTACCAATCAATTTATTTCAAATACTACACATCATCCTACCACATTACATATCATCATTAATCTTGCCAAGCCAATTACTCTCTTCTGAGTCCAATTGTAATCGATTTATCCGAAGCTTCCCTCTGTCTCTGTATCTTTTTCTTTTCTTTTTCAATTAAAATACTGATGAATGCCAATGAAAATCAGATTATTATTCCTCATCCCATTAGTATTTAGTCATCTTGCAAAACGATTATTAGGGTTCTATATTTTCCCTTATCTCTTCATCTGACGATTGTTCGCCTCATTTGTTCTTAGCATAAGCTTCATATCTTTGCTATGTTCTTGAGAAAATTACAATATTTATCTTTGCTTCTTCGATCGATATTTGACTTTTTCGAATTTGATTGAATGGCTTAGGTTTGATCATCAATGGCAACCACACATCGTCATCTCCTCCACCTTCAGATTTTCCAAGCGAAGAGACACAGACGAATCACGAAACAATGCAGCAAGATGTGCCAAAGGAAGCTACAATGGAAGAGATGATCTACTACACGAAATCAATTCAGTTTGAAACGACCACACCTTTTTTTTTTTTGCAATTAATACTTAACAATTAAACATGCCCACCAAGAACTAAACAGTTCTAACAACAACAAGACAACAACACACCCAGCGGAACGACAACAACCCGGGTCCTAATCATCCTCCTCCTCATCGCCTTGATTCCACGGTCACGCCTTATCTTTACCTGCATCGACAAAAGTGATGCATCAACATTGGAAATCCAACGCTGAGTGAGACGATCCTCCCAACAACAGGCTATACTAAAGCAACACGCAACACATGCAATAGAACAAGCAAACAAGCAATAAAACTCCCGGAACACTATTCATCCGGGGGGTACTATTCATCCCGAGATTTGGTGACCTCACCAAAGCTACCCAGAGAACTGAGGCAATAATGTTTCTGAGAAACACTATTCCTCCCGCTAAACACTAATCCTTCTGTAGTTTACTATTCCTTCTGTAAATTACTATTCCTTCTGTAATTTACTAAAGCACAAAACCACAGAACCGGTGATTGATCGATCCATCCCTTGGATCGGTCAATCACTCACTCTCCGGATCAACCCCACACCCTTGGATTGATCAACAGGCTCCGGGTCTTCCGATCCGGCGAACCCCGAGATCTACACCGGGATCGATCGGTCCGCGCCTCAACTCCAACACCAACTCAACCTTACCTCAAGCCTAACCAAGGGTAACCAACCCTCTACCACACAACTTGAAGTAACAACAACAACCGGAATACTTAAATGCCCATACATTTAATTATTCCACACTAACAAGCAATAGTCCTATGACTATGCCACCGCGGGAACTCGCCACCGCCTAACCTGTTACCGCCTAACTCCACTAGGCCTAAAACCAAAGCTACTAACAATACCCCGGAAAACACAACCCGTTTTCATGGCACACACTTGTGGTTCCCTCAACCACAAACCGCTTAAAAGCACACACGTGGTTCTCACAACCACCTACCGCTTAGAAGCACACACGTGGTTCTCACAACCACCTACCGCTTAGAAGCGCACCCGTGGTTCTCACAACCACCAAGCTTAGTAACACATACTAAAGCTCCCCTAAACAAGCAACGGAAATTCACCAAGAACTCCCAACAAGCCACTAGCTAAACATGCCTCCCCATGCAAAGCTAAGCGCCACAACTATGGCCAAGCACCTAGCACAACCACACACCAGAAGTGCCTCAAAACACAAGCCACAGAACACTTCCGATCGGGTTTAACCCGATCGGAAAACCCGCTCTACACCTCCGATCGGGTTTAACCCGATCGGACAACCCGCTCGCGAAACCATGATAAAACAACTTACACAACCGATCGGGTTAAACCCGATCGACCAACCCGCTCGCAAAAACCACTATAAAACAACTTCCCCTTCCGATCAGGTTAAACCCGATCGGACAACCCGATCGCAACCCCCCCCCCTTCCCCCATGAGCAACACAAGCATCACAAGCTTAACTACTCGAATCTAGGGCACAACAAGCTTAACCCAAGCAATTTAAGCAATAATAAGCACAAAGCAAAGCTTAATTAGCCTCATGGCACACCCTAAGGCCAAGCCACAACCTACCAAAAACTAGATCCACACTCAAACCTTCACACAAAGCTTAAGTAGGCCTTTGGTCACATACTCACCTTCGGAACTGAAGGCTTTGAGCTTGACATTCCAGAAGCTCCCCGATCAAGCTTCAACCTCAACCAAACCCTAGCTCCAAGCTCCAACTCTTCCTCAAGTTTCACACAAGCTCCACAACACACACAAGCCTCAACCAAGCTCCCACACTTGAAACCCCTCAAGATCCAAGCTCCTTGGCTCTTCTTTTCTCTTCCTCCTGCCACTTCCTCTTTTCTTTCCTTCGGTGAAGTCACGAAAAAGATGAGGAAAAGGAAGAAGATGAGTTTGGTTGACTTAATCAACCAAACTCTTGGAAAATTGCAACCCAACCCCTATGACTTTCAACAGTATTTCAAATCGATACCAAACTCCCGAATTGACTTAAAAACCCCCTGAGAAAATCAACGACAAGCAATTAAACCCTTAATTACTTCATTTGGATTCTTTGTCAGAATCTAAATTCCGCAACTTCCAGAATTAAAATCCTAATTCCGGGACACGGGCGTTACAATTCTCCCCCACTAACAAAGATTCGTCCTCGATCTATGCTACCGCTCATTCTCAACGAACCGCTCATTTCCAATGAACCTTAATCGTCGCAACGATTACTTGAACTTGGCCAACCCGGCCAACTCAACACGGACACGAGGTCTACTACCAACCTCCGAGGCTTCACACTACCTCCTGACCTACACGGCCAACCCATGAGATTCAACACTCAACCCTGAGGTTTCCACACAACCTCTTGACCTACCCGGTCAACACACGAGATTAAACCCTAATCTCTGAGGTTTCCACACAACCTCTTGACCCACCCAGTCAACTCAACACGCACACTCAACCATGTACGTGTTACCGTTCATCTCTCATGAACCGTTCATCTCCAATGAACCATAGTCGTCGCAACGGCTACCTAACCTTGGCCAACCTGGCCAACACAACCATGTACACACATGTACATCTGAGGCCCATAACTGACCTCTGAGGTTTCCCAATTAGTCATTATGCTTACTGACGCCGCAGCATCATATGTGCTTATTGCTCTCTCGCAGACCTCCACCCATCACCCAAGACGCCGCAGCATCTCCGAGTTCTGCGCATCTGCCATATCCCGCAGGATATCAACAATACCTCGCAAGGTATTGCCTTACCCCTAGCACTCAAGACGCCGCATCATCTCCGAGTTCTGGGTATCTGTTGTACCACTTCGCTTGGCCAATATAACCTCTAAGAGTCTCGATATCCCATACCACTCAATTCTAGGCAATATATCCTACGTCTAGGATATATCGCTTACGAATCCACGGTATCACATAACACTCTAGGCTATATGTAACCTTCCGAGACTGGGTACAACCACGCCACTCCACTCTTAGGACATGCAGTCCTTCGAGCTATCGGCACGCCACTCCACCCTCAGGACACACAGCCCTGCGAGCTATCGGCACACTGCCACTCCACCCTCGGGACACACAGCCCTGCGAGCTATCGGCACACTAGAGGAACTAGTCCTCTCAACGAGCAATAAGTCCATATCTATAAGCATCTCGACTAATCTACCTCCCGTGATCCGTGTAAAACCTCGCAAGGCAACACCGGCATTACCCACGAACTGGCTACACCCGCCAACCAACTTAACCAATAGATCAAATCACCATGATCTCACTGATTACAACTCGCAAACATACCCTACAACTCCAAGACACCAAGTCTTGCGAGTTCTGGGTATCTAACTCATACCACACACGCTCTCAGGCACACGTCGGCCTTCCGAGCCATGGTATCTGGGTGACAACCATCGCACTCCCAGGCACACGCAGTCCCTCCGAGCTATGGTTACCCCGTGCCATTCCACCCTCAGGAACTCCCAGTCCTTAGAGTTCTGGCCACATGCAACACTAACACGAGGTCAACTCTAACAACCTACGAGGTTTACATTCAGTCCTATGCTCATACCCATGTCCTAGACACACATTGCTCTCAACTCAGATTGCATTCCAATCGACTCTCGAGCCACCAGACCTTCAATCCATGGGTAATCACGCCCACTCCACCTCGAGAACACCAAGTCCTTTGAGCTCCAGCAAAGTACATGCCACTCCACCTCGAGAACACCAAGTCCTTCGATCTCCCAAGAAAAGTACACGCCACTCTACCTCAGAACACCAAGTCCCTTCGAGTCTCGCAGAATCGGGAATAACTATCCCCTAACGAGTTGTTCAGGGCCCCATGTCCCTAGAGCAATCAAGTCTAGACATCTATAAGCATAACCAACCGTATCTACCTCCCATGATCTGTGTACGACATCGCAATGTCCACAAACCACTCCTCATGCCCTACAGAACATCCCAACCACCATGGGTGTCTGTCGGTCCGCATATAGCATCGCAATGCTCCCGAACCACTCCAGTTTTTGAACTCCATCAAAACTTTTCCATGCCACTCGTGCCACCAGTAATAGGAATCAACCATCCTATTACCCACATGCAATTCTGCTTTCTAACCCAAAACGAAATGCAACCATGACTCCCAAAGTCAATGATAGGGGTCAAGTTTACCCTGAACTACTCTCTCAAATTAAGAGATCACTGTAGTACTTAGGGATCGAATCCACCGAGAATTGTTTACTCAATAGGTTGTCAGAATAAATGTTATGCTAAATCAGAAATATTGTAATGCAATAAATAAAGCAGAAAAGTAATTAAAGGAGTTGTAAATCAATGAGAGAAAGCGTTAGGCATCGGGAAATCTCAGGAATCATAGAACTGTGAATCAATTAATTATTGGGATTTTAATATCAGAACCGTTCTAGAACTCAAATCACTAAACTAAAATTAACCAACTGTCGCTATAAAACTATCTAAATCTAAATTTCAAAACCAACTGTCGCTATAATCCTAAGAATCTAAATCAGCTTTTATCGATCCGGTTTGATATGTTCACAAACTTACTAAACCAACTGTCGTTGCGAATAAGTACCTTTGCTTATCTAGGATAGATCAGGTTATCAATCACACTGTCGTGTCTAATCAATCAACCTTGCATCATAATCTAGGTCGCGAATCTAGACTAAGCAATTAGTTCAATCCTAAATAAAGAACTCTAGCAATTAATCCCAATAATATAATTAATTCAACAATCCATAGAAACCCTTGAAAACCCTAAACCTAACTATGTAATTACTCAGACATGATCAATGCAAACATCATCATAAACTGAATAAATATCATATAGATTAAAGATCACAAGTACAAAGTATCAAAGATCAAAAGAATAGAGAAAGAGAAACTATGCTCTTCAAAAGTCTGCAGCTAGAAAATCCTTGTGTCTGCTTAAGCGTATCAAAAACCCTAGTCTAAACATGTATTTATAGGTCTAAAATCGTGCAAGTACATAATTAAGAAATCTGGAAACTTATGGGCCAATTTGCAATTATTCAAACTTGTCTCCGTGAACTCGTCGCTAACGGTGTCGATCGACACCCGTGGCTAGTGTCGATCGACACTCCTGCACAAGTCCGACTTCGAACACTTCACTTCGCAGCAACTTCGTCGTATTGATCCAAAAAGCTCCAGAAATCATCCAAGTACTCCAAATGTGCTAAATACCTGTAAAGATGATATCTGCTCAAATTAAACCCTAGAGCAAAGTACTCTCTCAATTTAGAGGTCAATTGCAGTACGTAGGGGTCGAGATCTACAGAGACTCTGAAAACTCACACAATAGATTAGGACAGATTCGAATTAAGCTAGATAAGATTAAATAAAGTAAATAAAGCAATGCAGAAAATAAAAGAAGTAGATTATTGATAAGATGTAAAAGCAGATGATTTAAAACGCTAGACCTAGGGAATTCAATTAAGGAATAATCAGGAAAGTGAACTGGGCGGTTCAATTAAATAGGATGCAGGTGAATGCACGGTTCTTAAACTCATAACACTGATGTAATATCACCCAACTCTCGCTGTGATGATAATCTATACCTAAATCACAGTAAGAACAACCTCGCTAGAATTCAAATAAAATAGATATGCAATAGTGTTCAAGTATGATATGTTCACAAGACTCCTAAACCAAATCTCTTTGTGAGTAGGCCGAATTGCTCATCTAAGATTAGATTCCAGATTTTAATAACACTCTCGTGAATATTAATAATCCTAACAACTTCTAGATTCAAGGTGATCAGTCAAGACTCTAGGTGAAGATTAAATCTAGATGAAGAACATAATATATATCCTAATATGCCCAATTCAACAATCCATCATAAACCCATGAAAACCCTAGATCTAACTAGGGATTTACTCATACATGGTTTATGAAACACAAAACATATTCTGAATAAAAACTATATAATAAATCAAAGTAAGAATCAAAGGGAGTTCAGAAATCTTCTCTCTACAAAGTAAGTTCAGATTCGTCTCTCCAATATTAAGCTCTCTTGCTTCTATCAATCTCAGCGTATCTAAAACATAATAAGATTACTAATATATATATATATATATATATATATGTAACCTAACAAACACAAACTGGGTCTTTTTGTAAACTTTGGGAACTTCTGGGCCAAATTGCAATATCCGAAACTTGGGCTTTTCCACTGAATCCTCGCATGCGGTCGATCGACATCGAGTATAGCCATGTCGATCGACATGGTTGTTCCGCTTCCGACTCCAAGCTGTTTTCCTTGGCTTTAAGCTCCAAATGCTCCACATTGTATATCCAAGCTCCAATTCGTATTTGTACCTAATAAGACTCAAATGACACTAAAAAGACTTTGAAAACCAAATATATATCATGGCTAAAAACCATAAAATCCATGATATATCAACTCCCCAGACTTAGCCTTTGTTTGCCCTCAAGCAAAACATAAAATTTAATCTGTGGAAAGAAGTTTGAAAACACAGAAACTCACCTTGCTTTAGAACATCGCAGTGACAGTTCATCTAGTAATCCACATGCTTCCAGAATCAATCCAAATCGAACCACCATGTACTTCACCGAAGTCATTCACAATTTTCCCAAATTCAACCCCACAATTACACAACATAGATCCATTAACCTTCATTGTTGGATCTCATCTTTGATCATGAAATCAAGGACCTTCTAGATTCATTCTCATACAATATCATGACAAAACAAACCGATTTCACTTTTCTTGGTATTCTTTCTCTCCCCAGCACTTATTCTTTATTTTATTCCTTTTCTTCTTATTTCATTGCAGCATATAGAAGTCCGAGACGCTAAAAACTGATGGTGTTTGCCACCGAATTCCTGCTCATTCCTCTATGTATATTAGCACAAAGCACAAAGCACAAAGGAGTAGTTTAATAATGGTATCAAGGGAAAATCCTAACCTCACTGCGGCCTTTGCTGATCATCTCTTATATCCATGTAAAATAATGAGGTCACGGGAAATTTTCCTACCCCTTTACACGGCTAAAAGAATCATCTCAACTTTACCAATTAATTTATTAATCAAGGGAGAGGAATACCATTACTTTTTACTGCGGTTTTGTTTGTCAGGTATGAATGACGAATCAAGCCCTATAGACATCAGTCACATCAATGAAATAAGTGCAAAAGTTAGCTCAGGTTTACCGGCTTTTTGCTGGAAATATGGGTGATTCGAGTCAACTGGTCAGCCTTTGGTTTTTCCATTAGTCGGATTCTGGAGATGGTTCTGTAACAATGGTCACTAAACAAGACAATCAAAGAAACAAACCAAGCAAGGATCATAGTTTCAAACTAAATTTTGACTCAATAAAACACGAATATTCTAAAATTAGGACTGACTCTAAGAAAATCAAAACTAATGTTAGTAACTACCTCCCCCAGACTTAAACTACATTGTCCCCAAAGGTAATCAAGCATAAGGAAGGCAAAAAGAAATAAAATTGATATGAATGACCTGTTAAGTTAGAAATTGTGAACTCTATCTCAGGACCGTGTCGATCAACACACTCATGGTCGTGTCGATCGACCACTACACCAAAACCTGGTTTATATCAAGAATAGTCGCTAATCAAGAGCAAAACCGAAGTTTTACGATCGATTAGCATCGATATTTGCCAGAGAGTTAAAGGTCTCGTCAAGAATAAATCAAGAGCAAAATTGCTAAACAATTATCGACAATGATCGATAAAATTAGCGATCGATTAACTATTCACCGCTAATCAAGAGTAAAATTTTACGACCGATTACCTACTCGATAAAATTAGCGATCGATTTATTCGCTAATCAAGAGTAAAATTTTACGACCGACAATGAATCGAATAGTGACTGAATTTTGCTACTGATTTGTGACTACTTGTAAAAAATATTTAAAAAAAAACAAAAAAAATTCCATATTGGTTTGTTGATTTTAATTTAATGTTGAAGCTATAAAGAAAAGTAAAAACAAATGTAAAGTAAACGAAAACCTTAGAATTGACACACACCAACATACATATTCATGTTTTTAAACAAAATGAACAAGTTTCATGTTGTCAAAAGACACCATAATTTGAACTTAGCAAAAGAAGTGAGAAACAAGTGAGTCTTATGGATTAGCAGAAGCAGTTTCTTTGGCGAGGAATCGCTCATCGGTTTGCAAGAACTTGTGGACAATTGCAAGCTTGGCGGTCTGGGCAGTTTGGGCCATTCACCATGATCCTCATCATCCAGATAGCCTCCAGAGAGTGCAACAGACTGAGCACCATACCCTGCTTGGCCAGCAATGCCAACAACATGAGGGAAATGAGCTCCCCACTGCCTACAATCTAGCCTGTCGTCCCAAAGAGGTAACGGCTGACCTTGAACTTACCCTATGGAAAACAGAAGAGTTTGTGTCATGAAAGAAAAGTCCCAGATGTGTGAAAGAACAAGTGCACATTTACGAAATGTTAGCTATATATCCAAACCTGCATTCCTATTTTTCTCCAGCACTTCTCAATCCTGTAAACCCCATCATATCTCACTACTTTCTCTGAAGGGGCATAAGCAGAAAGCTTCTCCTTGTGAGACCTGGAAATTGAAGAGTAATCAATATGAGTTTCTGCTCAAAGTAATATCGATGAATCAGGATAAAACTAGAAGAGAACTCCTTGTTAAACTGAGTAATCAGTGCAGCCTAATACAAACAATCTATTCTTATACAATCAAGAAGCAATTTTTGAAACACAGTGAGAAAGATAATGAGTGAACAACTAACCTAACAACTCGGACAGGATAGCCCATCTTGCAGCTAATTTTGAGAGCTTCATTAGACTTTTCAAACTTCTGGTCAGAGGACTGAACCTTGTTTGTTCTTTTATTCCCACTTAGATCTCTTCCACCACTGCAACACACATTTCAGACACAAAGAGAGTGAGCCTACTAAGAAAATTGAAGCAAGGCTTCTTCAATAAGAAACGACAAATATACACCAAAGGATATGAGTAATGTAAAGCAAACCTTCCAGTGTAGAGAAACCATTCACCATGATCCTCATCATCCAGATAACCTCCAGAGAGTGCATCAAAGACACATCAAAGACACAACATCAAAAACTCCATAAATACCATTTCGCATATTTAGTGATTCCACAAATATTTAAAGTAGAGATTTAGATAACAATTAAGTGTAGTAATCACAGAGATTAGTAAACGATCATCACACCATTAACAAGCATTAACACAACCACAACAGAGACCACAAATTTAGAGTTTGTTAACACAATCACAAGTAGCGAGTACACAAGTAATTAACAATAGTAATCACACAACTTTGTAAACAAATCTAATCATAATATCAAGCATTAACACATTCACAACATCAAAGACACAACAGAGGCCAAAAAATTAGGGTTTGTTAACAAAGCACAAGTAGCAATTATACAACTAATTAAGTCTAGTAATCACAGAGTAGTAAACAAACCTAAACACAACAGCAAGCATTACGAACCGTGACAGGCCTTTCAGGCAACTGAATGCAAATCGAACACATGAGACTCTCTTTAAACGCAGCCAAAACCGAACTCGACGATTCAACCCCAGCTATTCCGGAAACCGGAGCCGGATCGAGATTGCCGGAACAATCAGGACAGTGCCACATCCCAGCGCCGGAATCGAGCGATTCCGGAACGAGACAAGCCATGTGCCACGGCGTCACGCACAAGCCGGAAAGAGAAGCTCATCGGCAAAACAAAACTCAGATTCGGAGCCGCCATTGATGTTTCTAAATGGACACATAATACACAGTTCAAAATCTCAGGAAGAAGATGTCGAAGAGAAGGAAGAAGAATAAAATCTCAGGAAGACGAAAGAAAGAAAAAGATAAAAACAATTAAAAAAAAAAGATTCTCCACCGTTGGATTAAACCAATCAACGGTGAAGGATCTCAATCCTTGTCTAAATGAACTAGACAATGAGAAGCTTTCATTATTTTACAATGATTTTGAATATAACTTTACAATGATTTTGAGAGAATTTCTATATAAAACACATGTAACACTTAGTACATGTTATGATTATATTGAAATTTTTGTATTTGTTTGATGTTTATGTGTAAAATATAGTTTACAATTTAATATTTAATCTTTATTTGTTTTCTCATGATTTTTTGTATATGATAATTTATGAATTTCTTAACAATATATAACTTTAGAATTTCAAAAGAAATCTAAAAATGACAAATTATATAAAAAGTTACAAGTTTGAATCCTAAGAGCACCTCCATCGGTTAGAACCTCTAATGAAGTTCTAAACAATATTTTTATTTGAAATAATGAAAAAGCAAAAGTTTAGATATTTATGATAGTTTCTAAATGTTTAGCAAGTCCAATGGTAGAACCTCTAATGAGGTTCTAAAAATTTTAATTTTTGAAAAGATTTCAAATAATGTTAAACTTGTCATACACTCAAAACCGATCAAAACATCATATCTGTAAACCATCAAGAACACAACACAACAAGAACACAACACAACAAAAAAATTAATTTTTTTTAGATTGAACCATCCTGAGTTTAACCTGAACTCCGCTCTTTAAAATGAACTCGATGGTTCAATCTCATTATATACTGATAAGAAGATTAGGTTATTTTTTTGTTTAGATTGAACCATCCGGAGTTCAACCGTAAACCAGACGGAGTTCAAGGTTGAACTCCGGATGGTTCAATCTAAATAATAATAATAATAATAATTTTCAAGATATTCAAGATTTCTTCTTTAATTTTATTTTTTCAATATTCCAAACCCCAAACCCTATATTCCAATACCCTAAACCCTTAATCCAATATAAACATCTAATGTATAACATTTAAAATTTATTTATATAATAGATTTTTTGTGAGACAATAATTATTTAATATATTTCATATTTTTCTTACATATAGGTATAAAATGTGAATCTATAACCATCTAACCCTAAACCCTAAACCCACACCCTATATTCTAATACCATAAACCCTAATCAGTAGCAAATCAGTAGCGACTTTTAGCGACTGATTTGCTACTGCAGTATTGAATCCGACCTTGAACTCACAAAATCAAGAGTAAATCCGGAATTTTTTCGATATTTGCTATCGACACGACTACATTTTTTACTTTAATTTAGTCACTAAACAGTCAGAATTTCCTACTATTTAACGATCGAATTATTAGGTCGCTAAATACCAACTGCTTTTTTAATCGCTTAGAAATGTTCGACAATCACCAGAATCAAGAGAAAAACAAATGGTAAATTTAGCGATCAGTAATCAGAAAGCAAAAATCAGTAACAAAAACCAGGTTTTGGTATAGTGGACACGCCTGAGGAAATCGTGCATGAAGTTCCACAGCAAGGTTTTGATGCCAATGTTTCAAGTTTTTGAGTGTTAGTTCCTGAATTAAGAGTTAGAAACACATCAAAGCATCTAAAAATCATAATAGATAAGTTCAAACAAAATCCAAAGTCAAACTGACTCAAAGCAAAAAGAAAAAAAACGCAAAGTTCTAAAAAGAAAGAAAATACTAAGAACCAAAGTCTGAAAAATGACTAAAAGGAGTCATCATCTGAAGCGTGGTCGAGAGGTGGAGTGCGGGAACGGCTGCGGTGACGAGATGAATGAGGACGAGAACAAGTGATGGTCGAGGCAATCATATCCCACATACTCCGTATCGTGTGTACCATGTACCTCTGAAAATCTACTGTCTCCATAGGAATAGGAGGTGGAGAAGGAAACCTGGGAATGTGACCATGTACGGGCTCATCCTCAGCAGCTGTAGGAACGGACTGTGAAGAAGCTCCTCTACGACGTCTGGATGGGGCCGAAACCTGACGAATAGTCTCATGAGGCTGGAAATGCAGGTTGGACACATCACCTGTAATCATGGTGAGATCCTCCCGTGGAAGCTGAAAGGTGTAGACTACACCACCACTACGGTAGCACCAGATCCAAGACGGCTTAATCCATCTTGCGTTCTTCAGAAAATCTTCATCCATGAAGCACTCGTCCGTGACAACGGAACATCCCTCGAGACTGATCCCGCAATGCTGAAAATCGGAGTTAGGAGGCTCCCGACACTCTCAGTCTTAGCCCCTTTTCCAGTGAAGGGCTTGGTCTTCAACTTAACCAGGTGGTGTGCAAAAATAGCACCCAAGCTGACGGTCGTAGCCAGGTGCTCCCAATCTCCGTAAACAGATCCTCGAATATCATAAAGCACAAACAGATAGAGCTCAAACTGTCTCATCTTACCGGGCTCCATCTTGAAGAGAATAGTGTTAGAGATGGATCGAACAACACAACGAAGAACCGGATGTCTGATATCAGAATGCACAGAAGACTGTGCGCTGTTGTGGGAGCCTAAGCTAGCACAATTAGATTTGTTAGGGTTCAAGAGGAAGCAGAGACTTCTAGGGTAAGCTATGACAACAAGAGATGAGAAAGTAGTTTTTATTGCTTTGAATGTGTTTGAGTACAAAGTTGTGAATAAGATTGTCCATGTGATTTCGAATACCTTTACAAGGGTTTTTACATTAACTATATATACTATCTCTAAGGCGGCTGAACATTCCTAAGTCTTCGCGACTCTTTCTCCCACTAAGGTCGGCTTGGTCTCAAAGGCTTCAGGCTCGACCGGGCTTTGTACTATCTTTGTATCGCCGGGTCACTTTCGCCATTAGCCAAGGGCCGAGCCCGTGGTCGGACCTCCATGGAGCCAAACCCGTGGTCGGACCCGTGGAGCCGAACCTCGCGGATCGAATCTCCATGGAGCCGAGCCCGTGGTCGGACCTCCGTGGAGCCGAACCCGTGGTCGGACCTCCGCGGAGCCGAACTCCTTGGACTCTCCGTGGAGCCGAGACCATGGTCGAACCCCTCCGTGGAACCGGAGCCCGTGGTCGGATCTCCGTGGTGCCGAGCCCATGGTCGGATTCCATGGTGCCGAGCACGCAGCCGATTCCATGGCGCCGAAAGCACGCAGCCGATTCCATGGTGCCGAAGCACGATTCGGATTCTCCGGTGCCGAGCACGCAGCGGATTCTGGCGGTGCCGAGCACGCAGTCGGATTCCATGGTGCCGAGCACGTAGTCGGATTCTCCATGGTGCCGAGCACGCAGCCGGATCTCCATGGTGCCGAAAGCACGCAGCGCCGCCTGGTCCCGTCCGCCTCGCTTCGAGATAGATTTAATTAGCTGCCACGTTCTCGCGATCGCGGAAGACTCAGTGTTATTGCGCTTCTTCATCGAGAGTCCGGAGGGCCATTTATTTAGTCGCCTTTGTCTTTGGACGTTAATGTTGAGCGGGTGAAAACCGACTCCCAACAGTTAGCCCCCCCCCAGCTCGTAGTGTTAGAGATAATAGTGCCGAAGTTAAAGATGTATTGGTATCAGCGTTAACGCTTAAGTCATGGCGTTGTTGGCATAACCACTCACACAACAAAGAGAGGGTGACTTCATACTTGAGGTTTTAAGACCTCGTAAGCATTCTCAAGGTTTCAAGACTTCCGCTTGTTCTGAAGCCGCCGCGCTTCGCAGAATTTTTTTTTTGTTTTCGAAGGTTTTAAGACATCGTATTTCCTATGGAGGTTTTAAGCCTCGGTGTCCTGAATGCCGATGACGAGGTTACCACGGGCAAGGGAGCCGAACACGTGTTTGCCAACGATAGGGTCGCCGAGGCTGCGCTCGCCGAGGGCGGGTCGCCATCGGTCTGTCCGAGAACGGGGTTGCCGAGGACGAAACCGATGAGGATGAGGAGGTCGATGACCGATCGCCTCCCTTGTTTATGACTTAGTTTATTTTTTGCTCATGAACGAGGCTCGCTTCTGATCAATTGCTCATGAATGGGGCTTTGTTTGCTCATGAATGAGGCTTTGTTTGCTCATGAATGAGGCTTTGTTTGCTCATGAATGAGGCTTTGTTTGCTCATGAATGAGGCTTTGTTTTCTCATGAATGAGGCTTTGTTTGCTCATGAATGAGGCTTCGTTTGCTCATGAATGAGGCTTCGTTTGCTCATAAATGAGGCTTTGTTAAGTAGAGAAAACGCAAATGCGCTCACGCTCTTTATCTGCCAATGTTGCTGTTGGGCTTTGCAGAATGGTACTGTTCTCTAGACACGTCTGTCCGAGAACAAGTACACCATAAGTTTTACCAAATGGAACCTGAAGTTTCTCAATGACTGCTCGAGGTACACGCCGAACAAATCATTGGCAAATGATTTTACCAACGATGCTTGTTGGTTTTTGAATGATCACCAAGTTATCCGCCCTAACACCGAACATTAATACTTATATAGCGCTTTGGATCCGATGTCGATGTCATCAGATTCAGATTCCTCGAAGATCATCATCGGGCCAATAAGCAACGAACGCGAACGACTTTACTTGATTGAAACTTTGATTAGCCCATGATGAACATAACTTTTCTCGTGATGAGGTTTGTGCCAATTGTTTGAAGTTTCTGGTGATGATGTAGTCAAAGAGTAGAGTACGGGTACCCCACTCCCCCCCTTTTAGACGAAGGAGGGAACTGAAATCGTCTAGAGAAATTGAGCTCATCCGGAGACGAGACTGTGAAAACACTTACTCCCCCCCCTTAAGGCGGAGGAGATCATGTGGGCTCATCCGGAGACGAGGCTTATGAAAACACGTACTCCCCCCCCCTTTAAGGCGGAGGAGGTCAGTGGAGCTCATCCGGAGATGAGGCATGTTGATGCGGGATCTCTTGCGCTTGCTTCGTGAAAGCGCCTGCAGCTTGCTTATCGTCGCCTCGTTGAACTTCTTCTGCCTCGCGCCCGCTGACGAGCCGCTTCCAGCCTCTCGCTGATCTCCGCCTATGTCTGCTGGTTGTTAGCAAGTGGGTGCAGGAGCTTTGGAGTTCTCCTCCTCCGTTGCCCCTCATGAGACGAGGACTCTCGCCGCTGTTTGACTTCTTGTCACGTCTGGTCATCTTCCCGCATCTTGTGTAACCTAGCCTTTTTGTGTCAGAAATTCGCTATTCCCCACAGGCGGCGCCAAATTGTGGGAGCCTAAGCTAGCACAATTAGATTTGTTAGGGTTCAAGAGGAAGCAGAGACTTCTAGGGTAAGCTATGACAACAAGAGATGAGAAAGTAGTTTTTTATTGCTTTGAATGTGTTTGAGTACAAAGTTGTGAATAAGATTGTCCATGTGATTTCGAATACCTTTACAAGAGTTTTTACATTAACTATATATACTATCTCTAAGGCGGCTGAACATTCCTAAGTCTTCGCGGACTCTTCTCCCACTAAGGTCAGTTGTGTCTCAGGGGGCTTCGTGCCTGGACCGGGCTTTGCATTGTCTTTGTATCGTCGGGTCACTTTCGCTATTAAGCCGGGCGGCCGAGCCCGTGGTCGGACTCTCCGTGGAGCCGAACCCGCGTCGGACCTCCGGGGAGCCGAACCCGTGGTCGGACCTCCGTGGAGCCGAGCCCGTGGTCGGACCCTCAGGAGCCGAACCCGTGGTCGGACCTTCAGGAGCCGAACCTGGTCGGACCTCCGTGGAGCCGGAGCCCGTGGTCGGACCCTCCGTGGAGCCGAGCCCGTGGTCCGATCTCCGTGGTGCCGAGCCCATGGTCGGATCTCCATGGTGCCGAGCACGCAGTCGGATCTCCACGGCGCCGAGCACGCAGTCGGATCTCCATGGTGCCGAGCACGCAGTCGGATCTCCATGGTGCCGAGCACGCAGTCGATTCCATGGTGCCGAGCACGCAGCCGATTCCATGGTGCCGGGAAGCACGCAGTCGATTCCGCATGGTGCCGAGCACGAAGTCGCCGCTCGTCCCGTGGCCTCGCTCGTCAAGATAGACTTAATTAGCTGCCACATGTTCTGCATCGCGGGAAGACTCAGGTGTTATTGCGCCTTCTTCATCGAGAGTCCGGAGGGCCATTTATTTAGTCGTCTTATCTTTGGACGTTAATGTTGAGCGGGTGAAAACCGAACCCAACAGCTGTAGACATCCTCTGCAAATGCGCTCCAAAAAGTCTGGAACTCAGTGAATGAGTTCGCGTCCTGAACAATCCCCATCTTGGTCGCATCAAACCCATAAATTCCACAAAGCTCAGGGAGAAGGACTGCACCGCATCTCTCGATCATGAAGGTCAATGTCCCTTCCGAGCCTCGAGCCTACTCATGTCAGAAGAAACCCGGACGTTAGCCATAAACTGACAAACTAAATCCGGGTACAGATCGTACCTCTTGGTGCACATACTGCCCAACCCAATCTTAGCCAAGGCTGTCTCAATCGCATAGTAAATCTTCAGACGTCTCAATGCAAAGCCCTGCATAATCCGAGTAGGCTTTATCCTGACTCCTAACCAAGCATTGTAGAAGAGTGTATGGTACTCATCCCAATGCTCAGCAATATCTCTCAGACGCGCAGATATCCGCAACGCCTCCTCGCCTCTGGGTTCTCGCCCAATGTCTCTGTGAATGAATGGGGAAACCCTCCTCTCGTGGGCAAGGGGGTCGGGAATCGATGCCCTGAGAACTCGAGCCAGATGCTTCTGAAGTATCGGATGGACGTGATCTCTTGCTGCGTCCTGACATCCTGAAAATCAAAGACAGAAAGCACCAAGTATAAGTTCAATTTTCTGCAAATAGGGCATCCATGTCGATCGACACAAAATCGGGTATGTCGATCGACATAGAACACCCATGTCGATCGACACATATCAAGCGTGTCGATCGACACGCCTGTGTATGACGAACACGAACCAAAAATCAGAAATTCATCAATTCACACATCAATTAAACACAAATCGCACAATTAAGAACAAAATCATCATCACCAAGCATCATATTCATCAAATCCATCAACCTAACAAGTCTAAATTCCTGAATTCAAGCTAATGGATTTTCAAATTTCATCAAAAGGAATTCATGACTTTCCTATCAATTCAATTCGAAATTAGCAAAATGACACGCCTAAATCCGTCTAAACACATCCTAATCAACCAAGACTAGCAAGTTTTAAGATCAAATTCGGATTTTAGAGATGAAAATTTTTAAAACCTGAAACTGAAATTAGATTTGATAATTAGGGATTCATACCTTGGATTTGATGCAAATAGATGAAATAGGAGTGAATGGAATGAAAATCTCTTGAGATTAGGAACGAAAATCAACCAAATCCGTCAAGAATCGAAAATTTTAGGTTTGGGGGGGGGGGAATTTTCGGAGGCTTTGCGATTTCGAGAGAAAGAGATGAATGAAAAATTTCTAAGGGTTTTCGTATATATACTTATTCGAACCCGTGTCGATCGACAGTATGATGACAATGTCGATCGACATGCTTGTTAATGTCGCTTCCAAAAATTCCTCGACGATCTCCTCGAATCGACTTTGAAACTTCTTTGGTTTCTGACTCAAACAAAATAAAAATAACTAGAAAAATAAAAACTTATTTACAGACTCACCAGTGGGTTGCCTCCCACTAAGCGCTTGTTTTACGTCATGAAGCTCGACCGAGTCATGTTCTTTTGGATTGTCTTCGGAAGACTCCAAAGTTGAAGAAGAAATTCTGGAAATGAATTCATCTTCGCTCAAGTGTATGAACCTTGGTTTCAGAACCCGATTCATCATCACATCCAATGCAGCTTGTCCTTTTGCCTTAAAATCAGGAGTGATGATAGCGCGAACCTTAGCGAATGGCCTTGAAGTGCCTCCATACTGCAGCTTGTACTCAATGGTATCACCGACTTGTTTCGCAGGAGTCAAAGTCAATAAAGGGTCTGCAGTCCTTGTTTTTCTTCGCAGTTTCTTCTTGGTACCGCTCTTACCTTTAGTGTGCGGATTCCCATCCGTGCTGTGAAGTTTATTCACCTCGCGTTGTTGTGAAGCTCGCTCAACCTTTTCTGGAACTATTGTAGGACTTAGCATTTCGCACCCATCTAGAACAACATTGTAGAACACATTGGGATCCACATTCTTTAGAGATATCCTTTTACTTGGTAAATCAACAACAGCCCAAAGAAGAGAAAAGAATGGTCTTCCCAGAATTAATGGCATAGTATTACCATTGGTCATCTCAATAATGTGAAAATCACAGGGGACCAGACAATCTCTAATCCTGACTTGCAAGTTCTCAACTTATCCCGTCGAAGTCTTCACTGAAGCTTCAGCCAATGTAATCCCAACCGGAGAATCCTTGATGTCGCAAATACCTAACCTTGCTGCAATACTCTTGGACATGAGAATGACACTAGACCCAGTGTCACAGAGAGAGTCCTTGAGTTCAATACCAACAATAGAACATGGTACAGCGAATCGTCCTGGATCTTCAACCTTAGGTAGCTTCTTGAGAAAAAAATTTGTAGCCAGTTGAGTGTGTCGATCGACACCAGTTTGGTCGTGTCGATCGATATGCTTGATTTCAGGCGATTTTTCAGAAAGCGTTGAGTGTGTCGATCGACATGTAGCAGGTGTGTCGATCGACATGCTTGCCTGGACGAGAATCTCACCTTCTCCTTAGCTTCAGAACAAATTTCAACCTCATCGAAGTGTCCTCTTCACCATCTCACCCCAGACAATACATCATCAGACCGATATTTAGGATTGCATCTTTCCGTAAAGCTTCTTCGGGCGCTTAGCACCGCAAAGATTCTCGAAAGCAATCGAATATCCAACCGCTTAACGGGTTGCTCAATGTCTCGGATTTCCCATTCAAGTCTCAGGTACAAAGCATCGAAGCTTACCATTAAAATCGATGGTCATCTTCGCGCCCTTCGAGAATTCGCCAAGCATCTCCTTCATCTCAAAGATCCTGAGTCTTAGCGTGGATTCGTAGTATGAATCGCCGAATTCCTTGTAAAGTCAGTGCCTCTTCGAAAGTGTTGAGAAGATCACACCTAGTGCAAATCCGTAAGAGTTATGGTTGTTCCACTACAAGAAAAAAGGATTTAGCGACTACATCCCATGATTACATATTTAATCGCTAAATTTTATGAATTAATTAGCCACTAAACAATGATTATTTTAGCACTAAAAATATTTAGTCAGAATCACCGCTTTATGCGCATCAATGGTTGTAGTGGTAAAATAATCGCTAAATTAGCTTAATTAATTTATGACTATAACGTAGAATAGAGATTAGTCGCCAAATATTCACTAATTTAAATAATTATTCTTAATTAATATTGATATTAGATTAAATTAAATATAAACCGCCAAGAAGAATAAGAATCGCTAATTTAATAATTATTTAGCTAATTAATGTCTTCCGTTTATGTTATATAATAAATAATCGCTAAATTAATGACTATTTGAAGCAACTAATGTTGATATTATATTAAATTAAATTGTGAGATATTTTTTGGCTAAAGAACACATTGAAAACATCGAAACCTAATCCTAAATCGTAAGAACATTATCTTTTCTTTCTTTATCTCACTCACTACTCTCCATCTCCATCTCCATCTCCATCTCCATCTCTCTTGGATTCTTTCAGATTCCATGGTCTGATTAGTCTCGGTCTCCCTCTCTTTGATTCTCGAGGATGGAGTCTCAGTTAGGGTTTGATTTGGGGCTTGCTTTGCTCCTGAAGTTCTCGGTGTCTCTCCTCTTCTCTCGCCTCTAGTAAGTTCCTGCTCCGACCTCGGTTCTCCGTGGGCTTTTGTTAGTTTTGGGTTCCTGTTCATCTCCTAAGTCTGAGGACGGCTTCAGGTTTGTTCCTAGCTCCAATCTTCGCTTAATCCCTTTGCCCTATTGTCGTTGTAGCGCACTAGGTCCCCTGATTTCTCTTGTCGTAGCTCTGGTTCTTTGCTGTGGGCTGTTTTAGAGCTGTCCCTGCAAGATCCTTCTTTCTCTTCCTCTGTGGTTCTTTCAGGGATAGCTTTGAAGTTGTTGCCGTCTCGGCTGAGGTTTGCCTCATCTCGACGAGGCTCTCTTTTGCTTTGTGATATGGCTCACATCAGTGGACTTGTTGCTGCTCAGGTATATAATTAAGCCTATTCTCTATGTGTATTGATTTTGTGATTCATTTATCTTTTTGTTTTTTGTTAGATCTGGTTTTGTTTTAGCTTTTTGAATGGTTAAGAGTGAAGATCTGGACTTGTAGAACGCTGACACTAGACTCAATTACGCATACCTCATATCTCGTATTTGTTTTCTTGTATAAGTCTCTATATAATAAGTTATTTGATACCTACTCTAGGAAACGTTCGGGACTGGTAACATCATCAACGGAAGAAACTTCTGTAAATAGTAGTTCCAATCAAACTTACAAAGATGATGACACTGTAAGTTTGGTCTTGAGACTTTTGGCATCCAAAGACGGTGTGGTTTTTAGAAGATTCTTTATGGCTGCGGTTAGTTTCTACAATCTTAATGCTATTCTTCCCATCATTTTTCCAGTTTTCTAGACTTATAGAGACTAGTCTTTAACAAATTAAACAGGGAATAAGTTAGCTTTCTGGTTATGGTCATCATATCTATCCCCATGTTGGCTTTAACTATTGATTTAAGTCGATTATTCTGTTTTCTGAGAAAGTGATCTTCAAGTAATAAACTTGATTTGGTTCTCTGCTTTGATAAACAGAACGAGGCCTCACTGATCCGGACATTTATTTCAAGAGAGGCACATGTCATCCGCCAGAAACTTTGTACGACGATTGCAGACACATTGTACCAATGGATGGTCGGAATCCTTAGAATCAGATCCCTCAAATTCATTTCTCTTCCAGACCCACCACCATCTTCAGGAATCAACATTACAGTCAAAGACCAACTAAAAACACTTTGGAATCATTTGTTTGACAGAACGAGTCCAATGGCACTTTTTGTTTTAATTATGTTTTTAGGAGTATGATGTATTTTTATTTTTAGTTATGTTTTTAATTTTATTTTGTAATACATTTTTTTTAAATCATGGTTTCATAATAATAAATATCGTATTTTTAATTTTAATATCAATTCATTCCAAAAAATCATTATTCATAAGTTAAATATATTTAAAAATAATTAATAAAATATAAATATTATAATCGAAATAATATATATATAACTCGTAGTCGCAAATTAGTCGTAGCATAGTCACTAAATAGTCGCTAAATTTAGCGACTATTTAGCGACTACTCTTACGACTACTAATTTTAGCGACTAAGGATTACCGACTACATGTTTTAGTCGCTATTTAGTCGATATCTGGGTTTTAGCGACTATTTGGCGACTATTATTGTAGTCGCTAAATCGTTGTTTTCTTGTAGTGTTCCCATAGTTGTTCTCGCTAATTCTGTCCAAAGTTCCCGTAGTTACCTTGGTAGTTGCTTAATCTTTGTCCATTGAAGCCATTGACGAGTTCACGCCTTCTTCATTGCAGTCCTCTTCCTTTTCGCAGATTTCAACCTCTTAAGGAAAGTGAACCGATTTCTTGCTCACCGTAGGTTGGTATCGTATCAGCTTTGCTTGCACTTCAGCCATCTGACCATTGTTCATGCTAGCAGCTTGATTCTTACTTTCAAAATCAGTGTTCTTGGCGCTATTACTAGATGCCAAGTTCTCAATTAACTTGCTGGCCTCTCTTTGTCTTCTCGTGTTGAAGTTTCCATTGCTTGCAGCATCTAAAGCAATCTGGTATCGCAAATCAATACTGCTGAAGAAAGTTCTTAGGAGTTGAACTTCATTGAAACCATGGTGCGGACAATCCCGTTGATAACCCTTGAATCTCAACCAAGCATTCTTGAAAGTATCAGTAGGTCCTTGAGAAAACTATGATATCAATGTCCTCAGATCCTCAGACTTAGCATCATCATAAAAATTTCCAGAAAAGCTCGCTTAGTATCATTCCAAGTAGTCAAAGAGCCCGGCTCCAATTGCTTCAACCAACGAGCTGCTTCCCCAGCAAGTGAGTATGGGAAGAGCTTACAGAACCGGTAGTCCTCAGAGACTCCATTAGCCTTAATAATGGAAGCCAAATCATCTAACTTCTCGATATGATCCATAGGATGCTCATGAGAGAGAGCATGAAACGGATGTTGTCCAACTAACGTATAATACTGAGGTTTCAACTCAAAATCGTTCCTCTGGAAGGGAGGAGGACGTATCGCAGACCTGTTAGTGTAGAATTGATTAGGCCTATTGGACTCAAAGCAAGCATACGCTCTTCTTCTTCCTCCTCCCGCAGAAACCAAGTTTGGATCCGCAACATTGCGTCCGTGTCGATCGACACGGTTGTGTGCCTGTCGATCGACATGCTCGCCAACATTGTTCTCAATATTCCATCCATTGTGTCGATCGACACGACCAGCTTGGTGTCGATCCACATGCACGTCTTCGTCGACTTCTTCGACAATGGGGTTCCCTTCAGCATCAAGCTTCTGCCCCAGCTCATTGCGTAGTTGCCCTCTAAATCCAATAATCTCCCATCATCATTCCTCACAAGCACAACAGTGTTAACCATCTCTGATTCTTTTATTGTTTTGCGAATAGTCCTCTCTAACTCCTTGATCTCCTGAATTTCAAGCAGCGGTACTTTCTTGTTTTTCCTTGTTGCGTACTGATGCATGCACCTGAAATAGAAAAGAGAAAAGAAGCAAGAGAAGTGAGTAACAAAAGAAAAATAAAATCTAGACTAAACTCTAACTGAAATCTAATGGTGAATTTAGAGTCCCCGGCAACGGCGCCAAAATTTGATGTCTGCTCAAATTAAACCCTAGAGCAAAGTACTCTCTCAAATTAAGAGGTCAATTTCAGTACGTAGGGGTCGAGATCAACAGAGACTTTGAAAACTCACACAATAGATTAGGACATATTCGAATTAAGCTAGATAAGATTAAATAAAGTAAATAAAGCAATGCAGAAAATAAAAGAAGTAGAATATTGATAAGATGTAAAAGCAGATGATTTAAAACGGTAGACCTAGGGAATTCAATTAAGGAATAATCAGGAAAGTGAACTGGGCGGTTCAATTAAATAGGATGCATGTGTATGCACGGTTCTTAAACTCATAACACTGATGTAATATCACCCAACTCGCCGAGATGATAATCTATACCTAAATCACGTAAGACCAACTCTCACAGCAAATAAAATAGATATGCAATAGTGTTCAAGTATGATATGTTCACAAGACTCCTAAACCAAATCTCTTTGTGAGTAGGCCGAATTGCTCATCTAAGATTAGATTCCAGATTTTAATAACACTCTCTTGAATATTAATAATCCTAACAACTTCTAGATTCAAGGTGATCAGTCAAGACTCTAGGTGAAGATTAAATCTAGATGAAGAACATAATATATATCCTAATATGCCCAATTCAACAATCCATCATAAACCCATGAAAACCCTATATATAACTAGGGATTTACTCAGACATGGTTGATGAAACACAAAGCATATTCTGAATAAAAACTATATAATAAATCAAAGTAAGAATCAAAGGGAGTTCAGAAATCTTCTCTCTACAAAGTAAGTTCAGATTCGTCTCTCCAATATTAAGCTATCTTGCTTCTATCAATCTCAGCGTATCTAAAACATAATAAGACTATTAATATATGTATAACCTAACAAACACGAACTGGGTCTTTCTGTAAACTTTGGGAACTTCTGCCAAACCGCAATATCCAAACTTGGGCTTTTCCGAATCTCGATGCATGCGTCGATCGACACGAGTATAACCATGTCGATCGACATGGTTGTCTGCTTCCGACTCCAAGCTGTTTTCCTTGGCTTTAAGCTCCAAATGCTCCACATTGTATATCCAAGCTCCAATTCGTATTTGTACCTAATAAGACTCAAATGACACTAAAAAGACTTTGAAAACCAAATATATATCATGGCTAAAAACCATAAAATACATGATATATCAAAAGACTCTAAAAAGACTCTAAAACAATATAAAGACTTAATAAAAGGACTTATATCATGGCTTAAAACCGGTAAAAACCATGATATATCAACTCCCCTAGACTTAGCTTTTGCTTGCCTTCAAGCAAAACAGAAACTCAGCCTGTGAAAGAGGTTTGAAAACAGAGAAACTCACCTTGCTTTAGAACACTGCAGTGATCGTCCATCGAATAATCCACATACTACAAAACCAATCCAAATAGAACAACCATGTACTTCACCGTAGACTTTCGCAGTTTTCCCAATTCAACCCCACAATCATACAGCATTGACCCATTAACCTTCATCGCTGGGTCTCATCTTTGTTTCCGCCAAGGACCTTTAGACTCATTCCCATACGATACCATGACAAAACAAACCGATACCCACATAATTTTGGTATTCTTTCTCTCCCCTGCATATATCTTTTACTTTATTTTTTCTTCTGCAATAGTTTGAAGTCTGAGACGCGAAAATTGATGGTGTTTGCCACCGAATTCCCGGTTCATTCCTCTATGAATATCAAGCACAAAGGGGGCAAGCGAATAATGGTATCACGAGAAAATCCTAACCTCGCTGCGGCCTTTGCTGAGCATCTCTTATATCCATGTAAAATAATGAGGTCACGGGAAATTTTCCTACCCCTTTACACGACTAAAAGAATCATCTCAACTTTCACAAATCAATTTTATTTATCAAGGGAGAGGAATACCATTACTTTCTACTGCGGTTTTGTTTGTCAGGTATGAATGGCGAGTCAAGCCCTATGGACATCAGTCACATCAACGAGATAAAAGCAAAAATTAGCTCGGGTTTACCGGATTTCTGCTGAAGATATGGGTGTTTCGAGTCAACTGGTCAGACTTTGGCTTTTTTCATTAGTCAGATTCTGGAGATGGTTCTGAAACAATGGTCACTTAGACAAAGCAATCAAAGCAACAAACCAAGCAAAGGTCATAGTTTCGGACAAAATTTTGACTCAATAAAACACTCTACGACTGACTCTAAGAAAATAAAAGAATAGTTAGTAACTACCTCCCCCAGACTTAAACAACACTGTCCCCAGTGTTATAGAAGCATGCGTTTGGTGAAAATAAGAAAAACTATGAATTGTATTGCAGTTAAGAAGTGAAAATTTGAAAATTACCGTCAGATGTGCATGGGTGTCGATCGACACCGGCCAGTGGTGTCGATCGACACCATGTCCGATAGAAACTACCTAAAGTTTCAAAATCGAAAACTGGGTATTCGAACATGAAAATTCCAATGAATCACTGCAAAACAACTTAATAGAACAGAAAAGAAACATAGTAGCATAGCTAGAATAAAAGTTAGTACAAACTGACTCAAAGAAAAACATAAAAATGACTCAAAATAAGAAAAGAAAAAGAAAAAGGAATAGAAAAACTAATCCTCATCAGAACTCGAGTCTGGAAGTGGTCGTGTTGTTCGCCCCGGCCAGTGGAGAGACAGCTCGACCCCGAGTCTGGCTCATGCATGTCCACCCAGCCCTACTATCCGAATGGCGCTGGAAGCTGTCAACAACAAACCTCTGAAAAACTGAGGTCTCCATAGGAATCTCCGGAGCAATGAGAGGCTCAAACAGAGGAATAGTAGTAGGCCCGGACTGCTGAACTGGCGCATCCTCTGAAACTAAAGGCGGTGCAAGAGACGGCTCCTTCAAGGAGTTGATATATCATGGATTTTACCAGTTTTCACCATGATATAAGAGTCTTTTATAGAGTCTTTCTTTGGTTTTGGAGTCTTTTGTGGTGTTTTCAGTTAATTGTTGCATTTGGAGCATAATTGGAGATATTGGAGCTTTTGGAGCATATGAAGATGCAGAGTCATGTAGAGACGTCAGAAGATTGGCATTCGTTGAAGAACTTCCCACCGATATATTGAGCTCATATTTTGATACAAGATAGATCAATGGATTAGCTTTCATTTGGAAGTGGTTTGAGACCATTCCAACACTGCGATCAAAAGTTATGCCAGTGTTCTGAAAGACAGTCCAGTCTGGCAAGCAGAAGAAACAAGTGTGGAGATGATCTTTGTGTTGGTGTCGATCGACACCAGCCATGGGTGTCGATCCGACACCACCTTTATGCGACTTCGGAGGATTTTGAAGATTTGCAGTTTTGCCCCGAAGTTTTATTATTTACAATAAAACCCAAATCGTGTTTTTTAGACTATATATAGGATTTTAAGGTCATTGTTTTAGACCTAAGTTTTAGATCGGGTTGAGAGCAAGTTTCAGACCCCCTTGGATTACATCTCTTTCTATACTCTGTTCTTGGATTTATTTATGATATATATTCAGTTTATGATGTTTGCTTCATTCACCATGTCCGAGTAATTTCATAGTTAGTTTTAGGTTTTCAAGGTTCTCATCATGAATTATTGAGTTGATTATATTATTGGGATTTATTAATAAGGTTCTTCACCATAGGTTGTTCTCATAGCTAATTCTAGGTCGATTTAATCTGGAACTTAGATCTTAGGTTGATTAATTAGGCACCATAAAGGCAATTAATAATCTGATCTATCTAGGGTGAGAAAAGGTTCTATTCGCAACGACAGTTGGTTTAGAGGTTTTGTGAACATATCGAACTTGACCTCATTGCTTGTTTAGGTTTAGAATTTAGCAACGACAGTTGGAATTCTAGATTTAAAGCATAGATAATCATGGTTCTGATGATTCCGGATATTTTCTGATACCTAACGTTTTCTCCCATTGAATTTACAACTCTTTTAATTATTCGCATTGCTATTTTCTTTACAATCTTGTTTATTTAGCATAACACTTTTATCATGATCTATTATGAACTCAAGTCCTTGTGGATTTGATCCCTAAGTACTACAGTGATCTCTTAATTTGAGAGAGTAGCTCAGGGTAAATTTGAGCATATCAAATTTTGGCGCCATTGCCGGGGATTTGAGTTTACCATTAGATTTAAGTTTAAGGTTTTGTCTAAATTTTTCTTTTATTTTGTTATTTAATTTTGTTCTTTTCTCTCTTTCTTGTGCGTTTCAGGGGGAACTAAAAGAGTTCGAGCGATGTTACGAATTGTCTGACCCGACGATGCTGGAGTTCTCCGAGATGGAGATGGTCAGGCATACAATGACGCTGGCCAGAAGATTGATGAGAATGGCCAAGTGATCGAAGTGGTCGTTGAGGAGCCTATTCCGCCGAGAGGTGTCGATAGACACCCATAGGTAGGGGGCAATGGTGTCGATCGACACCAACCAGCAGATGACACTGGGAATGTTGGACAAAGGGCAGCTGGCGCTGTGGTTCAACGTGGAATGACATTGGGTGATTACAATAGGCCTGAGAAGTTCTATGCTAATCGGTGTGCTATCCGTCCACCTCCTTTCCAGAGGAATGATTTTGAGCTCAAGCCTGCTTACTACACACTTGTAGGACAACACCTTTTCCATGGTCTATCTCACGAGCACCCAATGGACCACATAGAGAAGTTTGAAGATCTGGTCACTAGCATCAAGGCCGATGGAGTCTCCTCTGACTACATGTTCTGTAAGTTGGTCCCGTACTCACTCTATGGGGATGCAGTTTATTGGCTTAAGCAATTGAGGCCAGGATCTTTGACTACTTGGGAGGAAACAAAGAATGCTTTTCTAAGTAACTTCTATGATGATGCACGGTCTGAAGAGCTGAGGAACAAGATTTCTGTTTTTTCTCAAGGACCAACTGAGGCATTCAAAGCCGCTTGGGCAAGATTCAGGGCATATCAGAGAGATTGTCCACATCATGGCTTCAGTGAGATTCAATTGCTAGGTATCTTTTTCAGAGGTAGTGATTGGAGGTATCAGATGGCTTTGGAAGCTGCAAGTAATGGGAACTTCAACACGAGGTACCCTGAAGATGCTGTAATTTTGATTGAGAATTTGGCTTCTAGCAACAGCATTAAAAATGCAGATTTCAAGCGAAGGAAGCAAGCTGGGAATTCGAATGGATCGCAGATTGCTAAGGTTAAGGCTAAGCTAGATATAGTGCATGATCTTCTAGTAAGGAAGAAACATGTTCAGTTTGCTGCAGAGGTTGAGACATTTGAGCCACAAGAACGGGAAGAAAATTTTGTAAGCGGCACAGGTTTTCAGCACTATGGAAATCAGCAAGGGAACCAAGGTTACGGAACCAGTGTCGATCGACACCACCCATCAGTGTCGATCGACACCAACTACCATCCGAGGCATCAGTATAAGCAACCTTTCCAGAGCAGTGGCAGCCTCACAAGGAACTATAGTTTGTCCTCTTATCAAAGCATTCCACAGCCTACTACTGAGAGCAAGATGGAGTCTATGGTTGAGCAGATTCTTAGGGGACAGCAGAAGTTGACAGTGGACTTAAACGGGAAGATCGATGCTCTGTATTCCGATCTGAATGGCAAGATTGATCAGCTGAACACTCATGTCAAGATTCTTGATGCTCGTAGCCTCAGGTTTCAGCAACTGTTAAGGGAAATATGGTAGCACGGACGGCCGAAGCTTTTAAGAGACAGGAGAATACTGTTTCAGGAAAGACAGATGCTAATCCGAGGTACTCTTGCAATGCCATTACCTTGACTGGCGATATCAGTGCTGAGGAAATTGACGAAAGATTTTTCGACATGCTATTGGAGGAGATAGAGGACAAAGGTGTTGTGATTCCGGAACAAGTGTCGATCGATACCACTGATCAGTGTCAATCGACACCAGCTGCAAACGATGACATGAACTCAAAACAGGATGACCAGTGTCGATCAACAGTCTCCCTTAGTGTCGATCGACGCCCGCAGTTGTTCCGTAGAAGTGCTAAATACCCAAGTCTCAGAACGGAAAGTGTCTACAAGCCCATTCCACCATACCTTAGAGCTGGTAAATCATATGATGCTTTGGTTGAGAAGATAAATTGGAAATTACACAAGAAATCCGGAAGTTGGCAATTTCCAGGAGTTCAGGAATTTCGTGATTTTCTGTGTGTGAAGAAGGTTATTGACGAGATTAGTCTTAACGATGCTGTGGATCTTATCTATCTCGAGTGTTCAGCGATTCTTCACAGTAGATTACCAGAGAAGCTCCCAGACCCAGTCGATATTCCAACTCCATCATTGAGGAAATTGCCTAAGGTAAAAGATCTAGGAAGGTTTGTTGTTCCATGCTCTATCTTTGGGGTTGATTTTAAAGACGCTATGTGTGATTCTGGATCTGCTGTGAACCTTATGTCATTGGATGTTGCACATTCTTTGGGCATTACTGCATTGAAGCCCTCTCAGATATCCTTCAAAATTGCGGATTCTTCGACAAAAACCCCGCAAGGATGCATTGAAAACCTTGAGGTACAGATTGGGGATTGCTTGTTACTAACTGATTTTCATGTCTTGGAGATGCGCGACGATTCGTTTATGCCCTTGATTTTGGGAAGACCTTTCCTTGCTACAGCTGGTACACTTGTTGATTTGCCTAATAAGAGGGTATGCCTTTCCAACATCGACAAAAGTATATTTTATGAGGCGATTCCAGAGAATGCAAGAAGCAATGGATCATATGCTGCTGGGTATGTCAGAGTGATAGATGCTGAGGAACAAGTGATGCACGTCGATGGTGTCGATCGACACCAACCCCTAGTGTCGATCGACACCGGTCACAGGACAACCCAGAAAGTCAAACGAAGGGACAAGCCAAAGAGCGACAGAGTGTCCACAAGCTCTCATGTAACCTTGACACCGCTGAGACATGTTGGAGATTCAATCGAGTATAAGGTTAAGTGCAAAGGTATGTCCAAACCCTTCTCTAAGGTTAAAGCACTTATTACTCCAAAACTTAAAGCGCAGGGACAAGAAGCCATAGATGGTGTGTTGAGCAAAGTGCTGAAGCTGAATATGCACGACCACAGAGCACGCGGACCGCGTCTTAACCCACCGCCACCACTCCCTGATCCTTCCAGCGATTCTCCTCATCCTTAGACGTCATGGCAGTCAAGCTAGTGACGTTAAATAAGCGCTTAGTGAGAGGCAACCCACTGGTAAGTTTTATTTTATTTTATTTTTATTTTACTAACTAGGATTTTTGTCACAGTGGTACATCTCAGAAATTAATCTTCAGATATCCAGTTCCGCTTTTGAAACTTCTTTAGTTTCTGTTCACGGTCATGGTGTCGATCGACACCCACCACTGGCGTCGATCGACACCCACACACGGATTAAGGTGATGTTTTCTGATTTTTTATTTTTCTGCTGTGTTTCATTCTTTTTATTTTTTATTTTCACCGAACTCATGCTTCTATAACACTGGGGACAGTGTTGTTTAAGTCTGGGGGAGGTAGTTACTAACTATTCTTTTATTTTCTTAGAGTTAGTCCAAGTTTTTTTTTATTGAGTCAAAATTATCCGAAACTTTGATTTTTACCGAGGAATCAACCGCAGTTGCAGAAGCTTAAGTGACCACTGAATTCAAGTCTGACATGAATCCGAGACTAATGGAAAAATCAAAGGCTATTCAGTTGATTGAGACTTTCATGCTTCCGCAGAAATCCTTAGTTCTATGGTTTGAGCTGTTAACCTCTTCGACGATTTCATTGCACTAAGGACTTGACTTCTTCATTCATACCAGACTTGATACGACTTTTGTGGTAATTAAATGATACTTCTCTCCCTGGTTAATTAATTAATAATATATTATATAAAGGGGGATGAACCGGGGATTCGGTGGCAAACACCATCAATACTCACGTCTCAAAACCTTGATATATATGCGCTTAAATCGATATGATTCTCTTTCGTGTAAAGGGGTAGGAAAATTTCCCGTGACCTCATTATTTTACTTGGATATAAGAGATGATCAGCAAAGGACGCAGCGAGGTTAGGATTTTCCCGTGATACCATTATTCGCGTGCACCTTTGTGTTTCTAAATAAAAAAAAGAATAAAGAAAATAATAAGTCTGGGGAGAGAAAGAGTAATCATATGTTGTGTAAGTTGTCTTGTCTTGGTATTGAATGTCAATAAAATTCTGGAAAGTTCTATGCATTGGGATTTGAGATTTGGAGCGCAGTGATGAGAACCTTACGGGAGATTATGTTACAAGTTGTGAGTATTATCAGGAAATTGTGAATGCTTGCGATGAATTACATGGTGGTCTGGATCTTGTCAGGTAAGAATATCTAGTGGCTTTACTAAGGTTGATTCGATTGTGGTATTCTGATGACGTTGTCAGTTTCATGTTTTCAAACCTCTTTCACAGGCTGAGTTGTTGTTTTGCTTGAGGGCAAGCAAAAGCTAAGTCTGGGGGAGTTGATATATCATGGATTTTACCGGTTTTCACCATGATATAAGAGTCTTTTATAGTGTATTTCTTTGGTTTTGGAGTCTTTTATGGTGTTTTCAGGTAATTGTTGCATTTGGAGCATAATTGGAGATATTGGAGATTTTGGAGCATATGAAGATGCAGAGTCATGCACAGACGTCAGAAGTTTGGCATTCATTGAAGAACTTCCCACCTATGGATTGAGCTCATATTTTGATACAAGATAGATCAATGGATTAGCTTTCATTTGGAAGTGGTTTGAGACCATTCCAACGGTGCGATCAAAAGTTATGCCAGTTTTCGTAAAGACAGTCTAGTCTGACAAGCAGAAGAAACGAGTGTGGAGATGATCTTTGTGTTGGTGTCGATCGACACCAGCCATGGGTGTCGACCGACACCGACCGTATGCGACTTCGGGAGGATTTTGGAAGATTTGCAGTTTTGCCCCAGAAGTTTCTATTATTTACAATAAAATCCAAATCGTGTTTTTAGACTATATATAGGAGTTTAAGGTCATTTTTTTAGACCTAAGTTTTAGATCGAAGTTGGAGAGCAAGTTTCAGACTCCCTTGGATTACATCTCTTTCTCTATACTCTGTTCTTGGATTTATTAATGATATCTATTCAATTTATGATATTTGCTTCATTCACCATGTCTGAGTAGTTTCATAGTTAGGTTTAGGGTTTTCGAAGGTTTCATCATGAATTATTGAGTTGATTATATTATTGGGATTTATTATTAAGGTTCTTCACTATAGGTTGTTCTCATAGCTAATTCTAGGTTGACAAATCTGGAACTTAGATCTTAGGTTGGTTAATTAGGCACGACAGTGCAATTAATAATCTGATCTATCTAGGGTGATCAAAGGTTCTATTCGCAACGACAGTTGGTTTAGAGGTTTTGTGAACATATCGAACTTGACCTCATTGCTTGTTTAGGTTTAGAATTTAGAAACGACAGTTGGAATTCTAGATTTAAAGCATAGATAATCATCGCAGCGACAGCTGGTAGATTTTACAATAGTGATTCGAGTTCTAGGACGGTACTTAAATAAATATCCCGATAATTTAGTTGATTCATGGTTCTGATGATTCTGGAGAATTCCTGATACCTAACGTTTTCTCCCATTGAATTTACAACTCTTTTAATTATTCGCATTGCTATTTTCTTTACAATCTTGTTTATTTAGCATAACACTTTTACTGCGATCTATCATGAACTCAAGTCCTTGTGAATTCGATCCCGAAGTACTACAGTGATCTCTTAATTTGAGAGAGTAGCTCAGGGTAAATTTTAGCATATCAGGAGTCTATCTGGTGGTGCAGTGCGGAGTAGACGAGAATCAGGCTCGAAACGGAGAGAACTCGCATCATCCGTGATAGCAATGATCTCCTCATGTGGTAACTGAATCTCATGGGACCCAACATCTGATCTGAAACACCATATCCAATCACTCTTGATCCATCGCGCGTTCCTCAGATAACGCGCATCCATAACTGGTCGTTCGGTGACAATCGAACAGCTCAAAGTGTCAATCCCACAGTGATGGAAAATAGGAGTCAAGAGACTCCCCACACTCTCTTTCTTGATCCCCGTACCAATAAACGGCTTCATCTTCAGGGAGACCAAATGATGAGCAAAAAGGGCCCCGAGATTGATGTCCTCATCTATCGGATACCACTCAAAACTCGTCTCAGCACATACATCACCAACCCCATAATACAGCAAGATCAACTCAGCTAGACGCATCTTCCCAGGCTCCATCTTACACAGAACATTATGAGAAATGATACGAGCGACATACCTCATGACCGGATGTCGAATATCTGTTTGCGTAGACGTCTTGGAGTCATAACGTCCAATAGCAAAATGAGACCATAAATTGTTCAGATCTTGGAACCGAAAGCGAAGCGCTACACCCTTCGTTTAAGAGGATCGAAACCGCATAATCCACAAAGCTCGGAATAGAAACCGATATATAACTCCACTAATCAGAAACGAAGGGTTCCTCCTCGCAACCCTAACTATCTCGTCCCGATAAAATACTCTAACGGTAGAGAGAAACTGACGTACCAAGTCTGGGAAGAGATCGTAGTACTTCGTATCCAGCGTACCTAAGTCAATCCGCTTAATTACTCTTGTGACGTCATCCTTGATCCTCATTCGCCTCATCAGCGATATTATCAGCCAACCTGGTAGGCTTAATCACGACGTCTAGCCACGCATTGTAGAACAGCGTGTCGTACTCGTCCCATGTTTCCGAGAGATCGCGGTATACGCATTCTTCGCTCTCCGCGACTTCCTTGGCCGATTCCTCCCACACACGGGAGGGAATAATCCTCCTACCCTCTCTTCTAGGCCATGGAGGCCGTGATTGAACATCTGGAGGTGGAGCATCCGGCGAACCCGCCATGGATTCACGCTGGTGTGAGCTTTCATCTCTTCGAACTCACTTCCCTCGTGATGCCATAGCTCAAAATCAACACAAATCGACACTAGGGAATGATAGAGGATGGATTTCCGAGCCTGGTGGACTTTAAATCGCACGATTAGGATCAAAATCGAAGGAGAAATCGAGCTTTGAAGTTCTGCGGCTAGTTTTTCGCGAAATCTGAGTTGTGTCGATCGATCCTTGACTTGGCTTTATATAGCCGACCTGAAAACTTATGGTGTCGATCGACACTGGTGGTGGATGTCGATCGACACCTCTCAAAACACAGAAACAAAATAAGTAACATGTACACTTGCCGACTGACGGTGTCGATCGACACCATTGATCGGTGTCGGCGACACTAGCAGCAAGTGGTGAAATCAAAAGAAAATAAATAAATAAAAATCCTAAGTATAAACCTTTTGACTAACGGTGTCGATCGATGCCATTGACTGGTGTCGTTCGACACTTGCAACAAGGTTCGGCATTTAAGCCTCAAATCAAAATCCTAATAGAATAGATATAAAAACTAAATGAAAATGTATGTACACTTACCGGTGGGTTGGCTCCCACCAAGCGTTTGTTTAACGCCACGAGCTTGACTGCCATGACGCCTAAGCAGAGGGTGGATCATCCTGATGAACGATGTGTCCATCCGGAGTCTTGGCATGTTCTTGATAGTGTTTTACCCTCGATCCACTGACTGTAAACTCATTGCTCTCAGGACCGAGCAAGACTACAGCTCCATGTGATCTGACTTCCTTAACCGTGAAAGGACCAGTCCAACTTCCATTTAAAGGCATTCCATGATCTAATGGTAAACAAGCGTTATAGAGTAATACCTGATCATTCGGCTCGAAAGTCCTGGAGTTGGACTTATTTGGAAAAGGTTTGGTTCTGTCCTTATCTTGGGGGCATGTACGTGGTCCACGTACTTTGTCGACTCGCAGCTGCAGCTTCAGAACCTTGCTCAATGCATCATCTATCGCTGCTTGTCCCTTTGCTTTGAGTTCTGGGGTGATAAGTGCTTTAGCTTTAGAAAAAGGTTTAAACATACCTTTGCACTTAACCTTATACTCGATAAAGTCGCCAATAAGTCTCTGCGGTGTCAATGTGACATGAGGCGTTGTGATCGCATCGTCATTCTCTGCAATGTGACGGGTGTCGATCGATACTAGTGGATGGTGTCGATCGACACTAGCAACGACGTGAGTTACTAGTTCATCTTTGATCAATCTGACATGCCCAGCAGCAATGTCATCGAGAGGCTCAGGTTTTTCTAAAGAATCCTCATACTGTATCTCCTCTAAGCCTTTTTCAATAGTAGCATAAGATCCTTTGCTACCTGGATTCTCAGGAATTGCATGGTAAAAGACATACTTATTGACGTGAGAAAAACATACCTTTTTGTTCGGCAGATCGACAATTGCTCCGGCCGTAGCAAGGAAAGATCTTCCCAAAATCAAGGGCATGCTTCGACCGTTGCTCATCTCCACAATGTGAAAATCTGTGGGTAGCAAGCAATCTCCATCCTTCACCTCGAGATTTTCAATGCATCCTTGCGGGGTTTTTGTTGAAGAATCCGCAAACTGAATGGATATCCGAGACTTCTGCAAGACGGTTAGGCCTAGAGAGTGTGCAATGTCCTTAGACATAAGGTTCACTGTATATCCCGAATCACACATAGCATCCGTAAACTCAACTCCCAAGATGGAGCATGGAACAACAAATCTCCCTGGATCCTATACTTTAGGAAATTGCCTCAATGACGGAGTTTTCATGTCATTTGTGTCTGTGAGCTTTTCTGGTAACTTGCTGTGAAGAATCGCTGAACACTCGAGATGGAAAAGATCCACAGCATCCTCAAAATCAATCTCTTCAGCAAAGGCCTTGTTGATAACCTTCTTCACACATGGCAAATCACGGAATTCGTGAACTTCCGGAACTTTCGAACCAATCCACGCAACCACAACATTATAATCCTTGCACGACCTGGGGTATGGTGGAATAGGTATGTAGACACGTTCCTTAACAACCTTAGATGATGGAACAATTTTCGGACCATCCTGCGAATGGTGTCGATCGATGCTAATAGGCGGTGTCGATCGACACTTATGACCCAAATCGTGTTTTGTGTCGACAATCGCAATTGGTGTCGATCGATGCTCCTCGGTGGTGTCGATCGACACTTGTTCCGAAATCACAAAATCTGCATCTTCGATCTCATCAGATAGACCGGCTAGGAATTCCTCTGTGATTTGCTCAAATCCTGGGAACAATTCCTCCAATTCCTTGGCACTGATATCCCCATCCATCAGAATTGCATTGCATGCGTACCTCGGATTCGTATCTGTCTTTCCCGGAAGTGTGTTCTCTTGTCTTTTCACAGCTTCCGCAGTCTGAGCAACTTGAGTGTCTAGCTTCTTGACATGAATGTTCAGATCGTTTATCTTGCCATTTAGATCAGTGTACATAGCATCCAGCTTTCCGTTGAAATCCACTGTAATCTTCTGATGTCCCTCTACAAGCTGTTCAAGCATGGATTCCATCTTGCTATCTCTGGTTAGCGGTGGAATGCTTTGGTAAGATGATGAACCGTAGTTCCTTGTGAAGCTTCCACTGTTCTGAGACGGTTGCTGATACTTAGGCTTTGGCGTGGCCTGATTCCATGAATAGCTGCCTTGTGGATTGCCTCCATTGTCTCCTCGGTTACCTTGTGAATTCCCAAAATGCTGAAAGCATGTACCATTGACGAAGTTAACGCCCTGCTCGTCGTCATCAACAATTGGCTCGAATGTCTCAACCCTCGCAAAGCAAACCGAACTTGTGTTATGCTCGTGTCCCTAAATTGGAAACGAAGGTTATTGAAGTCATGGAGCGGAGTCAGTTAACTCTCAGTTTTTGGGTTTGGAGAATCCGGTTTGGGAATTAAATAATTAACCGGGAGAAATTTGGATTAAATTCGAGTTAATTTTAATTCCGGGTTGATTTAATTTGGTTATAAATCGAATTGTGGAGAATTGGATTAGATTGATCAATTGGAGAGTTTTGGGCCCGATTTGTGGGTGTTTTTGATAATTTTAGAAGTTTGGGGCCAATTGGAAATTCCCAAAATTAAGGACTAAATTGATCAATTGGAAAGTTGTTGTCGTTGAGTTTAATCGATAATTTCAGAAGTTTTGGGGTCAATTTGTGAATTTAGAGAAGTTGGAGGATCGTTCGGTGTAATACGGAAAACTTGGTGAATATATGTTTATAAGCGCTTATATCTCCTTCTTCCTTGATTTCTTTCGAACCCTAGCCGTCATGGGGGAGAGAGAGAGACGTGTCGGATTGGGCGTGAGAGAGGAGAGGGTTGGGCGGTGGTGTCCGCTGGCTTCGTGGCGAGGCTAGCTCGGTTCCGTGGTGGTCCGTGGGGAGGAAGTCACGATCCTTTCCGCCTCTCGTCATGGATGGTTGCTGTGTCACGCAGTTGATCGACACGTCGTGGTGGCGAGATCGGTTTAGTTGATGGGTTCGGTGAGGCGCTATGGATGATGGGTTGCGTGAGTCATGGCCGTGAGACGTGATCGTTCTAGTGGTGAGTTTGGACTGTGTGGTGTTGTTGTCGTGGTGAGTTTGGGACGATGATGTGATCGTTGTCGTTGAGAGTTTTGGACGGTGACGTGATCGGTTGTCGTGGAGCCATGACGAATCATAGCGGTGATGGATTTCCGTGAAGTTGCAGAGGTGTAGGAGACGAAGTCGATGACTTATGTTTCACGTGTGTATAGTTTTGTCCTTTTCTGATTATAGATTCATGTAGTGATGACGTGATGTGGTTTTGATCGTGAACCGTGGCGTTATCGGATGTTAACGATCGGAGATGGTGTTGCGTGAAGATCCATGGAGTCATGATTGAATCATGGCGTCGAGGAATCATGCGTTTGTGGTTGGTCGGTGGTGGCGTGAGAGACGTTGGCGTCTACCGGCGTTGTCGGTGACGTTAGTTGCATAACGTTCGGCGAAGAAGACAATTGTTCCTTGTCGTTTTGTGATTTTGGGATGTTGGTTATGCGGTTTAGCTTCAGTTTAGTCAAGTAATTAGATTTAGTTATTTTGTTTAATAGGTGGGTCGTTGCTGGGCCTGAGTATGTTGGGCTGGAGAGTGTGTAAATTTGAAGTGGATCGATTGGTGTTGTAGTTGGGCCGAGATTGATAAATGGTGGTGGATTAATTCATGGTTCGAGGGTCGGTTTAATTAAGCGATCGCTGTTGAGCCGGTTTTCTGCGGTTGCGAGGATAGATCGAGAAATCAACCGTTTGGCTAAGGTGAGTGCATGACCATAGGTTTATCTAGGCAATTAAATTGTTTGACGTGTTTACATGATTATAGGCCGAGTATGATCTCGGGTAGATCTAGATCGAGTGTTTCATGAGATGGTTGATTTATTTCGGTAATTTCGTGTTTAATTACGTTTAATGATTTTAATTGCTTGTGTGTATAACCTATAGATGGGAGGATTGCCTCACTAAGTATTTATGGAAATACTTATGCATCTCCTTTATTTGATGCAGGAAAAAAAAAAGGTTTGACCGTGGGATCAAGGCGAGGAGAGGAGGATGATTTAGGACTCGGGTTAGAGGTTTTAATATTTATGGGGATATTAATTACCTGATGCAATAATTAAAAAAAAAAAACTGGTCGGGTTGTTTCAACCTGCTTCTTGCCTACCAGAAGATTGTGAACTGTATCCAACTTAGCTTTAACATCAGCAATCTGCGATCCATCCAAGTTTCCTGCTTGTTTTTTCCTATTGAAATCCACATTCTTAGTGCTGTTGCTCGAAGCTAAATTCTCAATCAACACTACAACATCTTCGGGATAATTAGTGTTGAAATTTCCATTGCTCGCAGCGTCCAGAGCCATCTGATACCTCCAATCAATGCCTCTAAACAAAATACCGAGCAACTGAATCTTGCTGAAACCATGATGAGGACAATCTCGCTGATATGCCCTAAACCTAGCCCAAGCGGCTTTGAATGCCTCAGTCGGTCCTTGAGAGAAAGTTGATATCTTCATCCTCAGTTCCTGATAGACTCCTGATCGTGATGAAAGAGTCAGCCCCTTGATGCCCTTCGTGTGGTTGAGACTTGATGAAATGATGGTTCGATGGATTGAGGTGAAACTTCCAAAAGGATTGCGGAAGATCCTTGGACTTTCGAAGTTCGGATTCGCTGAGGATATGACGCACCAACAGCAAAAACGAATTGAGAGTTGTGATATTACACACACAAGACTCGGATCAAACAAGTTAGAAAGAGTTTTAGAATAAAAATGTTTGATAAATGATACAATGAGTTCAAATCAGAATATAAAGAGAATAAGGAGAAGGAGAAGAAACAATAAAAGCTTGTGGAGTTACGAGACATACCTCGGAACTCACACAAGACCATGCAGAATTAAAGAGATAGTTTAAATTCAAAATAGATAGAAAAATTACAAAGGAAAATAAGATAGAATGGGCCGATTGATGACAATGGGCTGGGGTAAAGTATGTGGCCTTGCCTCATTAAAAACCTTCCTTAGAAAACCCAATGGGAAAAACCAAGGAGAGAGAAAAAGAGTACAAGTCCACATACCTCCATTGTCATCGCTTAGATGGCTTGAATCACAACCAATGTGGCTGGACAAGCATCACATCTAAGACTGGCCTGAATGGTAAGTAGACGATTGTTGATGATTTGATTAAACTCTTTAGCTCTAGTCATTGTCATGGGACCAACGGAAACAATTAGTGCTGCATCCTCTTCCGCTCCAAGCTCCTTAGGTTCATGCTGCTGTTTAGTTCCCTAACTCTTGACTCGCTTCCGAACTGAATTGTAGTCGGTTGAACTTGAGTGATTATGCCTCAACCCTTTGACTTCGCCTCGAACTCTTTGACTTCGTTCCCGAACTCTTTGACTTTGCCTCCCTAACTCTTGACTTTGTTCCCTAACTCAATTCTTTAGCTCCAAGCTCGTTAACTCGCTTAAACTGCTCCTCGACTTCGAAGTTGCTCCTCTCTTCAAGCTCCTCCTCGGCTACAAGCTCTTTATCACATTCCAAGTTCCTTGTGCTGGCCATGCTCACATCAGTTCCTCAGACCGTCAGAATAAATGTTATGCTAAATCAGAAATATTGTAATGCAATAAATAAAGCAGAAAAGTAATTAAAGGAGTTGTAAATCAATGAGAGAAAGCGTTAGACATCGGGAAATCTCAGGAATCATAGGATTGTGAATCAATCAATTATCGGGATTAGAATATAAGAATCGTTCTAGAACTCAAATCACTAAGCTATAATTAACCAACTGTCGTTGCGAAAACTATCTAAATCTAAATTCCCGAAAACCAACTGTCATTGCGAATCCTAAGAATCTAAATCAGCTTTATCGATCAGGTTTGATATGTTCACAAACTTACTAAACCAACTGTCGTTGCGAATAAGTACCTTTGCTTATCTAGGATAGATCAGGTTATCAATCACACTGTCGTGTCTAATCAATCAACCTGGCATCATAATCTAGGTCGCGAATCTAGACTAAGCAATTAGTTCAATCCTAAATAAAGAACTCTAGCAATCAATCCCAATAATATAATTAATTCAACAATCCATAGAAACCCTTGAAAACCCTAAACCTAACTATGAAATTACTCAGACATGATCAATGCAAACATCATCATAAACTGAATAAATATCATATAGATTAAAGATCACAAGTACAAAATATCAAAGATCAAAAGAATAGAGAAAGAGAAACTATGCTCTTCAAAAGTCTGCAGCTAGAAAATCCTTGTGTCTGCTTAAGCGTATCTAAAACCCTAGTCTAAACATGTATTTATAGGTCTAAAATCGTGCAAGTACATAATTAAGAAATCTGGAAACTTTTGGGCCAATTTGCAATTCTTTAAACTTGTCTCCGTGAACTCGTCGCTAACGGTGTCGATCGACACCCATGGTTAGTGTCGATCGACACCCATGGTTAGTGTCGATTGACACTCCTGCACAGGTCCGACTCCGAACAATTCACTTCGCAGCAACTCCGTCGTATTGATCCAAAAAGCTCCAGAAATCATCCAAGTACTCCAAATGTGCTAAATACCTGTAAAGACTCTAAAAGACTCTAAAACAATATAAAGACTCAATAAAAGGACTTATATCATGGCTTAAAACCTGTAAAAACCATGATATATCAACTCCCCCAGACTAAGCTTTTGCTTGCCCTCAAGCAAAACAGAAACTCAGCCTTTGAAAGAGGTTTGAAAACAGAGAAACTCACCTTGCTTTAGAACACTGCAGTGATCGTCCATCGAGTAATCCACATACTACAAAACCAATCCAAATCGAACCACCATGTACTTCACCGTAGACTTTCGCAGTTTTCCCAATTCAACCCCACAATCATACAACATTGACCCATTAACCTTCATCGCTGGGTCTCATCTTTGTTTCCGAAGTCAAGGACCTTTTAGACTCATTCCCATACGATACCATGACAAAACAAACTAATACACACATAATTTTGGTATTCTTTCTCTCCCCCAGACATATCTTTTTACTTTATTTGTTTTTTGCAATAATTTGAAGTCCGAGACGCAAAAATTGATGGTGTTTGCCACCGAATTCCCGGTTCATTCCTCTATGAATATCAAGCAAAAAGGGGGCAAGCGAATAATGGTATCACGGGAAAATCCTAACCTCGCTGCGGCCTTTGCTGATCATCTCTTATATCCATGTAAAATAATGAGGTCACGGGAAATTTTCCTACCCCTTTACACGACTAAAAGAATCATCTCAACTTTCACAAATCAATTTTATTTATCAAGGGAGAGGAATACCATTACTTTCTACTACGGTTTTGTTTTTCAGGTATGAATGGCGAGTCAAGCCCTATGGAAATCAATCACATCAACGAGATAAAAGCAAAAATTAGCTCGGGTTTACCGGATTTCTGCTGAACATATGGGTGTTTCGAGTCAACTGGTCAGACTTTGGCTTTTTCATTAGTCGGATTCTGGAGATGGTTCTGAAACAATGGTCACTTAGACAAAGCAATCAAAGCAACAAAACAAGCAAAGGTCATAGTTTCAGAAAAAATTTTGACTCAATAAAATACTCTAGAACTGACTCTAAGAAAATAAAAGAATAGTTAGTAACTACCTCCCCCAGACTTAAACAACACTGTCTCCACTGTTATAGAAGCATGAGTTTGGTGAAAATAAGAAAAACTTTGAATTGTATTGCAGTTAAGAAGTGAAAAATCAAAAATTACCGTCAGATATGCATGGATGTCGATCGACACCGGCCAGTGGTGTCGATCGACACCATGTCCGATAGAAACTACCTAAAGTTTCAAAATCGAAAACTAGGTATTCGAACATGAAAATTCCAATGAATCACTGCAAAACAACTCAATTGAACAGAAAAGAAACATAGTAGCATAGCTAAAATAAAAGTTAGTACAAACTGACTCAAAGAAAAACATAAAAATGACTGAAAATAAGAAAAGAAAAAGAGAAAGGAATAGAAAAACTAATCCTCATCAGAACTCAAGTCTGGAAGTGGTCGTGATGTGCGTCCTGGCTACGGTGGAGAGACAGATCAACGGCGAGTCTGGCTCATGCATGTGCAGCGAGCCATAGTATCACAAAGGCGCTGGAAGCTGTCAAAAACAAACCTCTGAAAAACTGTGGTCTCCATAGGAATCTCCGGAGCAATGAGAGGCTCAAACGGAGGAATAGTAGTAGGACCGGACTGCTGAACTGGCGCATCCTCTGAAACTGAAGGCGGTGCAGTAGACGAAGCTCCTATGCGGAGTCTAGCTGGTGGTGCGGTGCAGAGTAAACGGGAATCCGGCTCAAAACGGAGAGAACTCGCATCATCCGTGATAGCAGTGATCTCCTCATGTGGTAACTGAATCTCATGGGACCCAGCATCTGATCTGAAACACCATATCCAATCACTCTTGATCCATCGCGCGTTCCTCAGATAACGCGCATCCATAACCGGTCGCTCGGTGACAATCGAACAACTCGAAGTGTCAATCCCACAGTGATGGAAAATAGGAGTCAAGAGATTCCCCACACACTCTCTCTTGGTCCCCGTACCTATAAACGGCTTCATCTTTCGGGGGACCAAATGATGAGCAAAAGGGCCTCGAGATTGATGTCCTCATCTATCGGGTACCACTCAAAACTCGTCTCAGCACATACATCACCAACCCCATAATACAGCAAGATCAACTCAGCTAGACGCATCTTCCCAGGCTCCATCTTACACATAACAGTATGAGAAATGATACGAGCGACATACCTCATGACCGGATGTCGAATATCTGTTCATGAGACGCCTTGGAGTCATAACGCCCAAAGAGCGTAAATGAGACTAGAAATTCTTCGCATCTTGGAACTGAGCGGGAAGCGCTACACCTCGACGAAGAGGATCGAAACCGTACAATCCACAAAGCTCTGGAATAGAAATCCTATATCTAACACCCCTAATCAGAAATGTAAGGGTTCCCTCCTGCGCAACCCTAACTATCTCGTCTTGATAAAATACTCTAACAGGAGAGAGAAACTGACGTACCAAGTCTGGGAAAAGATCGTAGTACTTCGTAGCCATCGTACCTAAGCCAATCCGCTGAATGACTCTTGTGACGTAATCCTTGATCCTCATTCGCCTCACTGCGATATTATCAGCCAACATGGTAGGCTGAATCACGACGTCTAACCACGCATTGTAGAACAGCGTGTCGTACTCGTCCCATGTTTTCGAGAGCTCGCGGTATACGCATTCGTCGCTCTCCGCGACTTCCTTGGCCGATTCCTCCCACATACAGGATGGAATAATCCTCCTACCCTCTCTTCTAGGCCATGGAGGCCGTGATTGAACAGCTGGAGGTGGAGAATCCGGCGAACCCGCCATGGATTCACGCTGGTGTGAGCTTTCTCCTTCATCTCTTTGAACTCGCTTCCCTCATGATGCCATAGCTCAAAATCAACACAAATCGACAGTAGGGAATGATAGAGGATGGATTTTCGAGCCTGGTGGACTTTAAATCGCACGATTTGGATCAAAATTGAAGGAGAAATCGAGCTTTGAAGTTACGCGGCTAGGTTTTCGTGAAATCTAATTTGTGTCGATCGGTCCTCGACTTGGCTTTATATAGCCGACCTGAAAACTTATGGTGTCGATCGACACTGGTGGTGGGTGTCGATCGACACCTCTCAAAACACAGAAACAAATCAGTAACATGTACACTTGCCGACTGACGGTGTCGATCGACACCATTGATCGGTGTCGGTCGACACTAGCAGCAAGTGGTGAAATCAAAAGAAAAAAAAAAAAAATCCTAAGTATAAACCTTTTGACTAACGGTGTCGATCGATACCATTGACTTGTGTCGTTCGACACTTGCAACAAGGTTCAGCATTTAAGCCTCAAATCAAAATCCTAATAGAATAGATATAAAAACTAAATGAAAAATGTATGTACACTTACCGGTGGGTTGCCTTCCACCAAGCGCTTGTTTAACGTCAGGAGCTTGACTGCCATGACGCCTAAGCGGAGGGTGGATCATCCTGACAAACGATGTGTCCATCCGAAGTCTTGGCATGTTCCTGATAGTGTTTTACCCTCGATCCATCGATCTGTAAACTCATTGCCTCGTCGAACCGAAGCAAGACTACAGCCCGCAGATCTGACTTCCTTAACCGTGAAAAGACCTGTCCAACTTGCATGCAAAGGCATTCCAGGATCTAATGGTAAACGAGCGTTATAGAGTAATACCTGATCATTCGGCTCGAAAGTCCTGGAGTTGGACTTATCAGGAAAAGGTTTGGTTCTGTCCTTATCCTGGGGGCGTGTACGTGGTCCACGTACTTTGTCATCTCGCAGCTGCAGCTTCAGAACCTTTCTCAATACATCATCTATCGCTGCTTGTCCCTGCGCTTTGATTAGACATACCTTTGCACTTAACCTTATACTCGATAAAGTCGCCAATAAGTCTCTGCGGTGTCAATGTGACATGAGGCATTGTGATCGCCTCGTCATTCTCTACATTGTGACGGGTGTCGATCGATACAAGTGGATGGTGTCGATCGATACCAGTGGATGGTGTCGATAGACACTAGCAACGACATGAGTTACTAGTTCATCTTTGATCAATCTGACATGCCCAACAGCAATGTCATCGAGAGGCTCAGCTTTTTCTAAAGAATCCTCATACTGTATCTCCTCTAAGCCTTTTTCAATAGTAGCATAAGATCCTTTGCTACCTGCATTCTCAGGAATTGCATGGTAAAAGACATACTTATCGACGTGAGAAAGACATACCTTTTTGTTTGGCAGATCGACAAGTGCTCCGGCCGTAGCAAGGAAAGATCTTCCCAAAATCAAGGGCATGCTTCGACCGTTGCTCATCTCCACAATATGAAAATATGTGGGTAGCAAGCAATATCCAACCTTCACCTCGAGATTTTCAATGCATCCTTGCGGGGTTTTTGTTGAGGAATCCATAAACTGAATGGATATCCGAGACTTCTGCAAGACGGTTAGGCCTAGAGAGTGTGCAATGTCCTTAGACATAAGGTTCACCGTAGATCCCGAATCACACATAGCATCCGTAAACTCAACTCCCAAGATGGAGCATGGAACAACAAATATCCTTGGATCCTCTACATTAGGCAATTGCCTCAATGACGGAGTTTTCATGTCATTTGTGTCTGTAAGCTTTTCTGGTAACTTGCTGTGAAGAATCGCTGAACACTCGAGATGGATAAGATCCACAACATCCTCAAAATCAATCTCTTCAGCAAAGGCCTTATTGATAACCTTCTTCACACATGGAAAATCACAGAATTCGTGAACTTCCGGAACTTTCGAACCAATCCTCGCAACCACAGCATTATAATCCTTGCACGACCTGGGGTATGGTGGAATAGGTATGTAGACATGTTCCTTAACAACCTTGGATAATGGAACAATTTTCGGACCATCCTGCGAATGGTGTCAATCGATGCTAATAGGGGGTGTCGATCGACACTGGTGACCCAAATCGTGTTTTGTGTCGACAATCGCAATTGGTGTCGATCGATGCTCCTCGGTGGTGTCGATCGACACTTGTTCTGAAATCACAAAATCTGCATCTTCAATCTCATTAGATACACCAGGTATGAATTCCTCTGTGATTTGCTCAAATCATGGGAACAATTCCTCCAATTCCTCGGCACTGATATCCCCATCCATCAGAATTGCATTGCATGCGCATCAGATTCAGATTCTTCCCGTATGTGTTCTTTTGTCTTTTTACAGCTTCCGCAGTTTGAGCAACTTGAGTGTCTAGCTTCTTGACATGGATGTTCAGATCTTTTATCTTGCCATTCAGATCAGTGTACATAGCATCCAGCTTTCCGTTGAAATCCACTGTAATCTTCTGCTGTCCCTCTAGAAGCTGTTCAAGCATGGATTCCATATTGCTCTCTCTGGTTAGTGAAACAAGTATTTTTGTAGTTTGAGAGCAGGGTTTCAATTCCTAATGCACTCTAACAAGTCATTGTAGTACAGAAGGTGTCAATCCAAATGGGTGTGTTGTTAAGCAAACAGGATGTGATCAAATGCAGTTAAGTCAAGCAAAGTCGGAAGGGTGCTTGTCACTAACAACCTAGGCAGAAAAATATAACATGCAAAACAGAAATAATGAAAGGAATCGATCAAGTTGATCGAGTCAACTGATCGAGTCAGTGCAAAGACAGAGAAAATACAATGGACTCGGTCAGATTGATCGAGTAGTCTGATCGAGTCTATGTAAAATCGCAGAAAAATAACAGAAAACTATATGGAGAAGAAAAGGTCCTGAGCATAGGGTAATCGATATGCGGTCCTCCTTAATCCACCCTAGATTTCTAACAAACTCACTCGATGAGCTAACCCCTAAACGATGAACATCACAACAAGGTAAATCCACTGTCGTGACAGATACCAACAAACCCTAGCCACTTCCTAATCTTAACACCTATTCAATGAAATAGAGAACAAATATTAATGAAACATAGCAAGAGTAAGCTTTAAGAAACAGTTCATCAAAGTCGAAAACACTCTACACATCCAATGTCTTGGGCTAGAATATGTAATCTATGGAATTAGTTTGTTCAAGCTTTTCATCAAACACCTTTGGTGCGGAAAAGCTTTTGTTCTAATTCCAATTGATCAGAGAAGAACTAGCATGAAATACGCCTAATCCAGAAGGGGTTTAATCAATCAAAACTTAGACATCTACGGGGACTAAGGATTCGCACAGATCTGTCCCAGCTCGGGAACCCTAATTCACTACTCACACATGCAAATCGAAAACATAAAAATCCAAATAAACGACATATTATTAAAGATGAAGAGAAGATGATGATAAATAACTAAGAAAACGATTTCAATAACTAAAAAGGTTGAGATTCAGAAATGAAAATTGCAGAAAAGTAAAAAGAGGCTAAGAGAAAACCGAGTGTATTCAGATTCCGAGATCCACCCCTCTCCTCAAGTTTCCGCGGCTGGGTTTATATAAGACCCTTACATATTAAACCTAATTCTAGAAAAGGAAACTAAGTCGGATGCAGGACTCGGTCAGAATGACCGAGTGCTCTTGGTCGAGTCGTGTTGTTTTTGGCTATTTGTCTTCTACTCGGCCAGGAAGCCGAGCTCTCCTCTTCAAGTGTGTGGACTCGATCTGGTAGGTCGAGTCGCTTGGTCGAGTTCCTCGGTCGAGTGCCTTGGTCGAGTGCCTTGGTCAAGTGCCTTGGTCCTGCACCCGGTTTTGGCACATCGAGTATCTTGTCCGAGTGGTGAAGTCATTTGTAGTTGACTCGAGCAGTTAGGTCGAGTTGATCCCATCGAGTTTGTCCACACCATTCTTCCTTTGCTCCAGCAAGCATCCGTTTTACCTGAAACTAACTCCAAAATGTAATATGAATGCAATGCTTATGCAAAAACTACTAAGTATGCAAAATGGACAAAAAAGACTCTAAATGGTATAAACAAGGGATGAATCTATGCTTAAATGGACTTAAATACATGCTAAAAACGGGTAAAATATGGAGACATCAACACCCCCAAACTTAGTCTTTGCTTGCCCTCAAGCAAACAAATCGTAAACATGGAGAGTTGGATTGAAAACGGGGACTCATAACCAAAACATGCTGATATGAAGTATACAATCAATGTCTTAGATACAATGCAAGTGAGTTCTATTCACAACACAGTATGACTTTCAGCCTTAACTTACACATGCATTCAAAAATACCAGACCCTTTAACATTCATTAATTTCACACCATGAATCAGACCATGCACATCCAATGAACTCATTTGGTTAAGGTGAAAGCTTTAGGGACAAAGATGGTCCCTTTAACAGGTGGTTTCAGTGTTTTTAGAACAGGGATCTCTCAGCGAAATGGAATGAGCTTTAGTAAAAGGCTAAAGGTGAGAATGCCAACCGATGCATACAAGGACATAATCTCATCTACCCAAGTAAACACAAGTGAAATCCCTCCTACTTCTAAACCCGGAGCTTGATCCTATCTACCCTTTTTCTTCTCTTAGTATGCTTTTGGTTTCATTCTAAGGAGAAGGTAATCTTAATACAAAGCTAACTCTAGCGGATTTGGTCTCTTTAATCACTTAGGCTCTCTAGGCTTTTTGCCTCTTTTCTTTTATGTCTTTACCTTTCAGAGCCTATACTTAACATATTTTTTTTCCAAATCCTTTACTAGACAGCTTTTTTTCTTTTTATCCCGCTTTCTCCTAAGAATCTCTTAACCCTTTTTTTCTTTCTTCCCTTTTTCTCGCTCTTTTTTCACACCCCCAGAAAATCAGATATAACTAGACTCGACCTATGGACTCGGGCAAACACACCGAAGTTGCCTCCTCGTAGTCTAGACCAAAAATTAAGTCTTCTTTCTAGCCCTATCTGATTCATAAGAGCGAACCAGAACTACATGAGATACCATCCTTGTCGGCACAAACCTAACACTTTCTACAAAGCTCCTTCCGAAAATAGGCCTCGAGACACACACAGAAAAGAATAATGGCTTGAAGAGAAGTTTGGTTCAAGGTATGGTGAACTGTTCCAAAGATGGGAATCAGCTACTTGGATTAGCAAGGGTGGTAAAAAGGTGAAAGAAAATCCAAGTATGTATATGGTATCCATGAGTTCAAATTCAATGCATAGACATGATAATTAAAATTAAAATTCGGTTTAAATTGATAGGGAAAGGTAAATCACAGCATGCTTCAATCAAGGCCAGAAAGGATTTTTGAACTTCACTTGAAATGCACTAGACAACTACTGAATCAGCATGATTACAAGGTTGGTTTCATCATAATCCCCTATGCAGTGCATCAGCCCTAAACGAAATGCAACTAGACTCAATCTTAAAATGCATATGTAACTACATGAACACTCTCTTTTTGTGGAAAATTTTCGAAAAATTTTCAAATTTTTATGGTTTTTTTTTTTTTTTATGCAGATAATATGAATGCAGACTCAAGGATGAAAATTTGAAATAAGAAAACAGAAAAATGGTTAAAAACATCTCAAACCCTCCCCCAAACTTGAATTACACAGTCCTTTGTGTAATAAAAATCTGAAGGTAAGTTCGAGAGAAAACAAGAAAACTAAGTTAAATGCAATGGTATTTACAATGAAATGGTTTGGAGTTACCTCAGAGGTTGGTGAAAAACTGGGTGGTGTACTCGTCCATGGTCGCCTGAGTGTAGTCAGGGGCTGCAGACAAGCTCTCTCCTCCGTCTAGTGGAACTTTCCTCCTCTTTCTTTGTATGAACTTGGGGCTCTCAACCTAGTAACTAAAACAACTAGAAAAGCAAATCAAAGATAACTAAAAATTAAAGCAGTATGTACAAAGATAAACATGGGACTTCCTCCCAAGTGAGCTTGTTTATTGTCTCTAAGCTTGATTTCCCTTACTCATCAGACTTGGGGTGGTTCATACAGAGGGATTGAAACCCTCTCTGGGATGATTCGATCAGCTGCATAAGGCTTGACTCTCTGCCCATTCACTGTGAATTCCCTTCTGTCCTTGCCTATCAAAGTGATGGTTCCGTAAGGTAGAACTTCTTTGATGTAGAATGGTCCTGACCATCTTGACTTTAACTTGCCTGGGAAGAGCTTGAGTCTGGAGTTGAATAGAAGGACCTGATCACCAGTCTTGAAGTCTCTTGGAAGAATTTTCTTGTCATGAAAAGCTTTAGTCCTCTCTTTATAGATCCTTGAACTCTCATAAGCATCAAGCCTTACTTCCTCCAACTCATGTAAATCCATTTCCCTCTTCTCCTGGGCTGTCTTGAGATCGTAGTTCAAAAGTTTTGTGGCCCATATGGCCTTGTATTCAATTTCTACCGGTAAGTGGCAAGCCTTGCCGTAGAGCAACTGAAATGGTGTTCTCCCTATGGGTGTCTTGTAGGCAGTCCTGTAAGCCCAGAGATTATCATCTAGCTTGGCTGCCCAATCCCTATTTGAAATTCCTACTATTCTAGCAAGGATTGCCTTTATTTGCTTGTTGGAGACCTCTAGTTGGCCGCTGGTTTGAGGGTGATAGGGCGTGGCCACCTTATGCTTTACTCCATGCTTCTTTAAAAGGCTTTCGAGCATCTTGTTGATGAAGTGGGATCCGCCATCACTGATTACAACTCGTGGCACACCGAATCGGGGGAAAATGATACTCTTGAACATCTTCAAAACAACCTTGGCATCATTTGTTGGACTTGCAATGGCTTCGACCCATTTAGACACATAGTCTACAGCCACCAAGATATAACTGTTCCCATGAGAGGGGGGTTAAAGGGCCCCATGAAGTCGATTCCCCAAACGCCAAACACTTCAACTTCAAGTATTGGGTTCTGTGGCATCTCATTCCTTCTCGCTTATGTTCCACATTCGCAAGGCAAGGGTCACACTTGGAGATGAAGTTCTGAGCGTCCTTGAACATAGTGGGCCACGATAACCCTGCTTGGAGCACCTTTTGGACAGTTTTGAAGGTTGCGAAATGACCTCCATAGGTGGAGCCGTGGCAATGAGCAAGAACTCAATTTACTTCTTCTTCAGCTATGCATCTTCTGAATAGACCATCCAAACTCTTCTTATAGAGGAATGGCTCGTCCCAATAGTAATGGTTCACATCTCTGAAGAATTTCTTCTTTTTGTAGGCATCCAAACTCTTCGGGACTTCCCCACATACCAGGTAGTTGGCCAAGTCAGCATACCAAGGTATCTTCTCCTCAGAAAGTGCTACCATCTCCTCGAACTCGGTCCGGGTAACTCGACGTGTTGTCGGGCTTGTTCTCCTGGTGTTGGACTCGGTCAGTTGACCAAGTTCTCTGGCCGAGTTCATCATCATGAGTTGTTCTTCAGGCATGGAGTCATCTATGGGTCTTATATCTTCTATCTTCATCCTTGACGGATGGTCAGCTACTCCATTTTCAATACCCTTCTTATCTACTATTTCCATATCGAATTCCTGATGCAGAAGTATCCATCTCATCAGTCTTGGTTTGGTATCTTTCTTTGCGTAGATGTGCCTCAATGCAGCATGATCCGTGTAGACAATAACCTTAGAACCAACTAGATAGCTCCTGAACTTCTCAAAAGCAAATACCACTGCTAATAATTCTTTTTCAGTGGTTGCATACCGTCCCTGTGCATCATCCAGGGTCCTACTTGCACAATAGATAACATGCAACTTCTTGTCAATTTTCTGCCCCAAAACAGCTCCTACTGCATAATCAGAAGCGTCACACATAATATCGAATGGATAGTCCCAGTTGGGAGCCTGAACTACTGGCGCAGAAACTAAGGCTTCCTTGATGAGATGGAAAGCCTTCAGACACTCAGAGTCAAAGATGAACTCTGTCTCCTTGCAAAGCAGCCTAGTGAGTGGTCTTGCTATCTTGGAAAAGTCCTTGATGAACCTCCGGTAGAAACCCGCATGCCCAAGGAAACTTCTTATATCCTTGACAGTTTTTGGAGGTTGCAGTTGCATCATCACCTCAACCTTGGCCTGGTCTACCTCTATGCCCTTTTCAGAAATCTTGTGCCCTAAAACGATCCCCTCTGTAACCATGAAGTGGCATTTATCCCAGTTTAGAACCAGATTCGTTTCTTCGCATCGAGTTAGGACCCTTGACAAGTTCATCAAACAGGAGGAGAAGGAGGAGCCATACACGGAGAAATCTTCCATGAATACCTCCACTATCTCCTCTATTAAATCCGAAAAAATTGAGGTCATTCATCTTTGGAAAGTACCAGGTGCATTGCACAAACCAAAAGGCATTCTCTTATATGCAAAGGTTCCGTAAGGGCAGGTGAATGTGGTTTTTTCTTGATCATTAGGATGTATAGGGATCTGGAAGAATCCACTATAACCGTCAAGAAAACAGTAATATGGATGATTGGCCAGCCTTTCTAACATTTGATCAATGAATGGCAATGGAAAATGATATTTTCTAGATGCGGCATTCAATTTCCTATAGTCTATGCACATTCTATTACCAATAATTGTTCTTGTGGGAATGAATTCATCCTTATCATTTTTCACAACAGTTAGCCCCCCTTTCTTAGGAACACAATGCACAGGGGATATCTAAGTACTATCAGAAATGGGGTAAATGATACCAGCATCTAACAACTTAAGAATTTCCCTTTTAACAACCTCTTTCAAGTTTGGATTTAATCTCCTCTGAGGTTCAATGCTAGAGTATGATTCATTTTCAAGGTGAATTCTATGAGTGCACAGGCTAGGCGAAATCCCCTTAATGTCATCAAGTGAATATCCAATTGCTCTTCTAAACTTTCTTAATTCGGTTATCAGTGCATGCAATTCATTAGAGTTCAATGCATCATTTACGATAACAGGATATGTAGAGTTTGGGCCTAGAAAGGCGTACCTTAGCCCACGTGGTAATGGTTTGAGGTCTGCCTTGGGTGCCTTGAGTTCCGACCAATTGTCAGATGCGGGAATGCTTGACTCGATGTGATGACCCGATGGAACAGGTCGAGTGGTACTCGATTCCAGAATGTTTCTGCGAGTCGGAGCTCAACTCGACGTGGTGATCGAGTCCTTTGGCTGAGTCTGAGCTGAACTTTCCCCAACTGCTGCTATAGCTCTTGTTTCTGAACCAACCAAGTCTTCAAACACGTATGGCTCAGCTAATGGCTTGTACACGTCTAAACATTTCTCATAGCTCAGAGCATCATTGTGGAGATACCCATCTTCCCCGTTCTTGGTTAAAGCGGTTCGAAGGTGATCTTCCTCTGAGAATTCTTCCAGTGGTTCGTCTGCAAGTCGATCCATCTCCACTATGGCTTCTTCAGGATATCCTTTATGTCAAACTTCATTTTCAAATCTTTCCCCAGATTGAGGTCAATCTTTCCGTTCCTGTCATCAATCATCGCTCCCGATGTGGTCAAAAACGGTCTTCCCAAGATCAAAGGATCTTTTGGTTCTTCATCCATCTCCAAAACTACGAAATTTGTTGGTACTTCGACATGGCCAATCCTGACGGGTAAGTCTTCTAGTAAACCATGGGGGAGCCTGATAGATCTATCAGCCAAGACTAAAGAGATGTTGCAAGGTTTGTATCTGCTGAAACCCAATTTCTTCGCTACCGAAAGCGGCATAAGGCTTACAGAAGCTCCAAGATCGCATAGAGAGTTTTTGAAAGTAAGTGGACCCAGTGAACATGGTAGGATAAAAGAACCGGGGTCACTTAACTTATCTTTGATAACTACCTTCTTTAATATAGCTAGCATTCATGGCTCAAGATTACCATTCCCCAAGTTCCTTCGCCCTTTCCACTCATCAGATCCTTCAAGAATTTGTGATATGGGGGCAGAAGCATGAAAGCATCTACCAGAGGCATCCTGATTTTTATCTCTTGTATCTGCTTGTCGAAAAGAGCTCGATACTTTTCCACTAACTCTTTCTTGAATCTTCCTGGAAAAGGGAGTGGAGGCTTATATGCAGGAGGAACAAAAGCTGACTTTCCCACTTGTGGAGCCTTGACTCGATCTGCTGACCGAGTTCCTTCATCGAGTCTATCTTCCTTCTCATTTGTTGGAACCTCGACTCGATTTGTAGACCGAGTTTGTCCATCGAGTCGGTTTTCTTTATCTGTAGTTTTACAGAAATCTTCCCCATTATGAACTTCGCTAACCTTGGTGATTTTGGTGGGTCCTTCTCTGGTAGGTAGTTCTTTTCCACTGCATAGGGTGATAGCGCATGTCTCAGTTGATGTGTTGCAAAAGCGCTCCCCAACCTGTTCGTCACTGTCCTCAGTGAGTGGATGACAGATCCCATTTGGTGATAGCTCGCTGGTGCAAGTTGAACTGATGGCGTGAGCATATTCCTTGGGGTTTTTGATTGATTTTCCTGGGAGTTGGCCAGTTTGATGTGGGGAGGAAGTGGAAGCACCTTTGCTCTCTAAATAGTGCAGCCTGGAATTGATGGTCTCCATTTTGCTGTTGATAGCATTGTAGGAGTGATCGATGTGGTGTTGCATCTTTGCAAGCTTCTTTGTAACTTCCAGCATACCTGTTTCTTGGCTTTGTATAAGCTGTTAAATCATTGCCTTCATGTCCGGTTCTTGGTTTGCAAAACCGAGAGGTGCGTTGATGGTTGGCTGTTGCTGCTGATATCCATTCTGATACTGAGGTTTGAGAGCGTAGCCTTGATTCTGGTTGTTCTGGAGCTGCTGCTGCTGAGGAGGGTACACTTGGTCCAGTGGGTTGGCGACGTTAGTGCTTCTGTAGGAAAAATTCGGATTAGCCTTGTAGTTGACAAATCCTTTGTTGTAATCCCCTTGGTTCTGAATATAGTTGATCTCCTCTAGCTGTTCACTCTCCCCAACCTGAACTTGACTTTGCTCTTCTTCATACACATAGTGAATTTGTTTCTGCTGGCTTAGGATGAGCCTATCTATCTTGTCATTCAGAGCTTTGATCTGCTTCTTGTCCTCGGAATCAGAACTTCCTCGATAACTTCGGTCGTAGTCCTATGCATAATTACCATCAGACTGTGCTAGGTTCTCAACCAACTCCCAGCCTTCTTCAACGTCCTTGTTCAGAAAGTTTCCGTTGCTTGCGGTGTCAAGGAGCATTCGGATTTTAGGCAATACACCTCTGTAAAGGGTACTGAGGAGACTCGCGTTGCTTAAACCATGGTGAGGACACTGAGAGGTGTAGCTCTTGAATCTCTCCCAAGCTTCACAGAATGTTTCAGCATTCTTCTGGGCGAAACCTGATATCTCATTATGAAGTCTGGCGGTTCTGGAGTTGGAGAAAAACTTGGCAAGAAAAGCCTTCTTGCACTGATCCCAGGTAGTGATAGATCCTGGTTGTAGAGTCTTCTCCCATTGGTGTGCCTTATCGCCCAGAGAGAAAGGGAATAGACGGAGCTTGAATCCATCTTCAGAAACTCCATTAATTTTTGTGAGGCCACAGAGCCTATCAAACTCGTCCAGGTGATCGAGTGGGTCTTCCATTGGTAAGCCATGGAACTTGTTGTTCTGAACCATAGAGATTAGACCGCTTTTGATCTCAAAGTTGTTCTGCTGGACATGGGGAGCTATGATACCTTAACGTTGAGTATGGGTACGCGGAGCATCCCCTGCTCCAATGAAACGTTGCCTTCTTGGTTGAGGTTCTTGTGGAGCAGGAGGTTGTTGATTGTCTCCCTGAGCACCTTGTTGCTGTTGGTTCTCCATAGTAAATGGTTGTTGTTGATCTTCTGGGACTCGGTCTCTTTTCTCACGGAGCGGATGATGTAACCGATTCACGTTATCAGCTAGTTGCAGGAGGTTCTGGTTTCCTTTTGATCTTGTTTGCATGCAGGGTTATGGACTTGGTCAGAGGGACTCGGTTGAACATACCGAGTTGGTTGACCAAGTAGTACCTGATACAGATAAATTAAGAAAGTTAATAAGTGTTGTAAAAATAAAAAGGAACTTGATCTCAGCAAATTTGAAATCCTAAATGTAACAAGCAATCACCCAATTGGCAACGGCGCCAAATTGAAACAAGTATTTCTGTAGTTTGAGAGCAGGGTTTCAATTCCTAATGCACTCTAACATGTCATTGTAGTACATAAGGTGTCAATCCAAATGGGTGTGTTGTTAAGCAAACAGGATGTGATCAAATGCAGTTAAGTCAAGCCAAGTCGGAAGGGTGCTTGTCACTAACAACCTAGGCAGAACAATATAACATGCAAAACAGAAATAATGAAAGGAATCGATCAAGTTGATCGAGTTAACTGATCGAGTTAGTGCAAAAATAGAGAAAATACAATGGACTCGGTCAGATTGATCGAGTAGTCTGATCGAGTCTATGTAAAATCACAGAAAATAACAGAAAACTATATGGAGAAGAAAAGGTCCTGAGCATAGGGTAATCGATCTGCGGTCCTCCTTAATCCACCCAAGATGTCTAAAACACTCACTCGATGAGCTAAACCCTAGACGATGAACATCACAACAAGGTAAATCCACTGTCGTGACAGATACCAACAAACCCTACCCACTTCCTAATCTTAACATCTATTCAATGAAACAGAGAACAAATATTAATAAAACATAGGAAGAGTAAGCATTAAGAAACAGTTCATCAAAGTCGAAAACACTCTACACATCCAATGTCTTGGGCTAGAATATGTAATCTCTGCAATTAGTTTGTTCAAGCTTTTCATCAAACACTTTTGGTGCGGAAAAGCTTTTGTCCTAATTCCAATTGATCAGAGAAGAACTAGCATGAAATACGCCTAATCCAGAAGGGGTTTAATCAATCAAAACTTAGACATCTACGGGGACTAAGGATTCGCACAGATCTGTCCCAGCTCGGGAACCCTAATTCACTACTCAGACATGCAAATCGAAAACATAGAAATCAAAATAAACGACATATTATTAAAGATGAAGAGAAGATGATGATAAATAACTAAGAAAACGATTTCAATAACTAAAAAGGTTGAGATTCAGAAATGAAAATTGCAGAAAAGTAAAAAGAGGCTAAGAGAAAACCGAGTGTATTCAGATTCCGAGATCCACCCCTCTCCTCAAGTTTCCGCGGCTGGGTTTATATAAGACCCTTACATATTAAACCTAATTCTAGAAAAGGAAACTAAGTCGGATGCAGGACTCGGTCAGAATGACCGAGTGCTCTTGGTCGAGTCGTGTTGTCTTTGGCTCTTTGTCTTCTACTCGGTCAGGAAGCCAAGGGGGTTGTGTCGATCGTCACCGATAGGCTGAACGTCTCCTGCTGGCTGGTGTCGAACGACACCATTGTTCCCAGCCGGTTGGTGTCGATCGACACAGACTGGTTCAACGACCTCCACAATCAAATGGCTGTTTTCGTCGATCCTCTGGCCTGCATTATTGTATGCCTGACCGTCTCCATCTCGGAGAACTCCAGCATCGTCGAGTCTGACAATATGTAACATCACTTCAACTCTTCTCATTCCCTGAAACGCACAAGAGAGAAAGAAAAAGAACAAAATTTAAATAATAAAATAAAAGAAAAAAAAATTTAGACAAAACCTTAAACGTAAATCTAATGGTAAACTCAAATCCTCGGCAACGGCGCCAAAATTTGATATGCTTAAATTTACCCTGAGCTACTCTCTCAAATTAAGAGATCACTGTAGTATTTAGGGATCGAATCCACAGAGACTTGAGTTACACAATAGATTGCAGTAAAAGTATTATGCTAAATAAATAAGATTGTAAAGAAAATAGCAATGCGAATAATTAAAAGAGTTGTAAATTCAATTGGAGAAAACGTTAGGTATCAGGAAATCTCTGGAACCATCAGAACCATGAATCAACTAAATTATCGGGATATTTATTTAATTACCGTCCTAGAACTCGAATCACTATTGTAAAATCTACCAGCTGTCGCTGCGATGATTATCTATGCTTTAAATCTAGAATTCCAACTGTGGTTGCTAAATTCTAAACCTAAACAAGCAATGAGGTCAAGTTCGATATGTTCACAAAACCTCTAAACCAACTGTCATTGCGAATAGAACCTTTGCTCACCCTAGATAGATCAGATTATTAATTGCACTGTCGTGCCTAATTAATCAACCTAAGATCTAAGTTCCAGATTCGTCAACCTAGAATTAGCTATGAGAACAACCTATGGTGAAGAACCCTAATAATAAATCCCAATAATATAATCAACTCAATAGTTCATGATGAAACCTTCAAAAACCCTAAACCTAACTATGAAACTACTCAGACATATCCATGGAAATCAAAGACATGAATAAAATAGATATTATATAAAATAGAATAGAGAAAGAGAAACAGGGGTTCAAAATCTTCTCTCAAAGTAGAACAATCAGATCAGATCAGCCCCTAGAACTTGATGTATAACTCTCTCTCTAGTCTCAAGAATAAAAATAAAGCTTAGCCTAACAAACTGGCTGAAAAACCTAATTATAATGCCAAAACACGTTCTGGGTCTAAATTAGAAATAAGGGAAACTTCTGGGGCAAAACTGCAAATCTTCAAAACACTCCCGAAGTCGCATACGGTCGGTGTCGGTCGACACCCATGGCTGGTGTCGATCGACACCAACACAAAGATCATCTCCGAACACTTCTCTTCTGCTCGCCAGACTGGACTGTCTTCACGAAAACTGGAATAACTTTTGATCGCACCGTTGGATTGATCTCTAACCACTTCCATATGAAAGATAATCCATTGATCTATCTTGTATAAAAATATGAGCTCAATCCATCGGTGGAAAGTTCTTCAACGAATGCCAAACTTCTGACGTGTCTGCATGACTCTGCATCTGCATAGGCTCCAAAAGCTCCAATATCTCCAATTATGCTCCAAATGCAACAATTACCTGAAAACACCATAAAAGACTCCAAAACCAAAGAAAGACTCTATAAAAGACTCTTATATCATGGTAAAAACCAGTAAAATCCATGATATATCAAGTGCCTTGGTCCTGCACCCGGTTTTGGCACATCGAGTATCTTGTCCGAGTGGTGAAGTCATTTGTAGTGGACTCGGGCAGTTAGGTCGAGTTGATCCCATCGAGTTTGTCCACACCATTCTTCCTTTGCTCCAGCAAGCATCCGTTTTACCTGAAACTAACTCCAAAATGCAATATGTATGCAAAGCTTATGCAAAAACTCCTAAGTATGCAAAATGGACAAAAAGGACTCTAAATGGTATAAACAAGGGATGAATCTATGCTAAAATGGACTTAAATAGATGCTAAAAATGGGTAAAATATGGAGACATCAGTTGGCGGTGGAATGCTTTGGTAAGATGATGAACCGTAGTTCCTTGTGAAGCTTCCACTGTTCTGAGACGATTGCTGATACTGAGGCTTTGGCGTGGCCTGATTCCATGAATAGCTGCCTTGTGGACTGCCTCCATTGTATCCTCGGTTACCTTGTGAATTCCTAAAACGCTGAAAGCCAGTACCATTGACGAAGTTAACGTCTCGTTCCTCGTTCTCAGCAATTGGCTCGAATGTCTCAACCTCTGCAGCAAACTGAACCTGCTTCTTGCCTACCAGAAGATTGTGAACTGTATCCAACTTAGCTTTAACATCAGCAATCTGCGATCCATCCAAGTTTCCTGCTTGTTTCTTCCTATTGAAATCTGCATTCTTAGTGTTGTTGCTCGAAGCTAAATTCTCAATCAACACTACAACATCTTCGGGATAATCAGCGTCCAGAGCCATCTGATACCTCCAATCAATGCCTCTAAACAAAATACCGAGCAACTGAATCTTGCTGAAACCATGATGAGGACAATCTCGCTGATATGCCCTAAACCTAGCCCAAGCGGCTTTGAATGCCTCAGTCGGTCCTTGAGAGAAAGCTGATATCTTCATCCTCAGTTCCTTAGACCGTGCATCATCATAGAAATTGCTTAAGAAAGCATTCTTCGTCTCCTCCCAAGTAGTCAAAGATCATGGCCTCAATTGCTTAAGCCAATAAGCTGCATCCCCAGAGAGTGAGTACGGGAACAACTTACAGAACAAGTAGTCTTAAGAGACTCCATTGGCTTTGATACTAGTGACCAGATCCTCAAACTTCTCGATGTGGTCCATTGGGTGTTCATGAGAAAAACCATGAAAAAGGTGATGTCCTACAAGTGTGTAGTAAGCAGGCTTGAGCTCAAAATCATTCCTCTGGAAAGGAGATGGTCGGATAGCACACCGATTAGCATAGCCTATTGTAATCTCCCAATGTCATTCCACGTTGAACCACAGCGCCAGCTACCCTTTGTCCAACATTCCTAGCATCGTCCGCTGTTTGGTGTCAAGCGACACCGTTCACTCCCACGTTTCAGGCTTCTACTTCCTGATGGTGTCGAGCGACACCTACAGGCAGAACAGGCTCTTCAGCAGCCACTTCGATCACTTGGCCATTCTCATCAATCTGTTGGCCCGCGTCATTGTAAGCATCACCGTTTCCATCACGGATAACTCCAGCATCATCAGGTTTGACAACACGCAACATCCTAGTTCTTCGGGTTCTTCGCTCTAACGCAGCTAACTCTTGATTTGAAAGGTTTACTAGCGGCATATTCTTGTTGCTTCGAGTTTTGCGATTAAGCATGCACATGAAACAAACAAGAAAGAAAGAAAGACATTAAATAACAAAATAAAAGAAAAAAAATTTTAGAAACAACTAAAAAAAAAAAAAAAAAGAAAAAAAAAAAACGTAAAACTTGATAGGGTCAAATTTTCTAACTACTTTCAAAAAAAAAAGAGATCATAGTACTTAGGATCAATCCACAGAGAATTGTTTACTCAATAGGTTGTCAAAATAAATGTTATGCTAAATCAAAAATATTGTAATGCAAAAAAAAAAAAAAAAAAAAAAAAAATCAATGAGAGAAAGCATCGGAAATCTCGAGGAATCATAGGATTGTGGAATCAATCAATTATCGGGATTAGAATATAAGAACCGCTCTAGAAATCAAATCACTAAGTTATAACTAACCAACTATCGCTATGAAAACTATCTAAATCTAAATTCTAAAACCAACTGTCGCTATAATCCTAAGAATCTAAATCAGCTTTATCGATCAGGTTTGATATGTTCACAAACTTACTAAACCAACTGTCGTTGCGAATAAGTACCTTTGCTTATCTAGGATAGATCAGGTTATCAATCACACTGTCGTGTCTAATCAATCAACATGGCATCATAATCTAGGTCGCGAATCTAGACTAAGCAATTAGTTCAATCCTAAATAAAGAACTCTAGCAATTAATCCCAATAATATAATTAATTCAACAATCCATAGAAACCCTTGAAAACCCTAAACCTAACTATGAAATTACTCAGACATGATCAATGCAAACATCATCATAAACTGAATAAATATCATATAGATTAAAGATCACAAGTACAAAAGTCTTCAAAAGTCTGCAGCTAGAAAATCCTTGTGTCTGCTTAAGTGTATCTAAAACCCTAGTCTAAACATGTATTTATAGGTATAAAATCGTGCAAGTACATAATTAAGAAATCTGTAAACTTCTGGGCCAATTTGCAATTCTTCAAACTTGTCTCCGTGAACTCGTCGCTAACGGTGTCGATCGACACCCATGGCTAGTGTCGATCGACACTCCTGCACATGTCCGACTCCGAACACTTCACTTCGCAGCAACTTCGTCGTATTGATCCAAAAAGCTCAAAAAATCATCCAAGTACTCCAAATGTGCTAAATACCTGTAAAGACTCTAAAAAGACTCTAAAACAATATAAAGACTCAATAAAAGGACTTATATCATGGCTTAAAATCGGTAAAAACCATGATATATCAGTCAACAATAAGAACTACTCATCTTATTAAACCTCATAATGTAACTTCGTTTTTCCCAACGGAAATACAAAATGAACACTTGTAGCACTCCGCTACCATCCTGAAACTGGAACCCGCTGATGGAACCTCAAGCCTCAGCTTGCCTCCGGAACAACTCTCGGAACCTCAATTACATCCAGCCTCTGGCTCCCAAGTTTCCTCATGGATGTATACACAGTCCCACGGGACTTGCATCATCGGAATCCTTTTCCGACGAAGCTCATTGAGAAACATCTCAACCACTTATTCAATTCCCTGAATCTCATCCTGACCTATCCGACCTCTTTGGATAACGGCCTCAGAACTCTAAAACCCCATTAGAGATTTTTTTTTTCCTTAATCGATTCCGGAACTCTCTCGTTCCTCTACGATTAACAACATGGCACTCACCAGCCAACAATAATAAAATGCTAACCCGCATTTCATTACTCCCCCACTAGAAGTGGTCCACTCTCAAAGCCAATACTCGATACCGGCTTCCTCCAAGCCAAAAGTGACACAACGATTCAACGTATCGTTAGCCAACCGACAGACTCACCGGTCCCGAGATCGAACACCAACGACCTCCCAGATTCACATCCACTCATGTGATCCCCGCATAACATCTCCATGTCATGCTCACGCCGCACATATTCCCATGTGGTTCTCACAACCACCTACAGCTTAGAAGCTCACCCGTGGTTCTCACAACCACCAAGCTTAGTAACACATACTAAAGCTCCCCTAAACAAGCAACGGAAATTCACCAAGAACTCCCAACAAGCCACTAGCTAAACATGCCTCCCCATGCAAAGCTAAGCACCATAACTATGGCCAACCACCTAGCACAACCACACACCAGAAGTGCATCAAAACATAAGCAACAGAACACTTCCGATCGGGTTTAACCCGATCGGAAAACCCGCTCTACACCTCCGATCGGGTTTAACCCACTCGCGAAACCACGGTAAAACAACTTACACAACCAACCCGATCGACCAACCCGCTCGCAAAAACCACAATAAAACAAGTTCCTCTTCCGATTGGGTTGAACCCGATCGGACAACCCGATCGCAACCCCCCCCCCACGAGCAACACAAGCATCACAAGCTTAACTACTCGAATCTAGGGCACAACAAGCTTAACCCAAGAAAATTAAGCAATCATAAGCACAAATCAAAGCTTAATTAGCCTCATGGCACACCCTAAGGCCAACCCACAACCTAAGGCCAACCCACAACCTAGCAAAAACTAGATCCACACTCAAACCCCCACACAAAGCTTAAGTAGGCCTTTGGTCACATACTCACCTTAGGAACTGAAGGCTCTGAGCTTTGGACACTCCGCAAGCTCCCGATTGAAGCTTCAACCTCAAATCCGAAACCCTAGCTCCAAGCTCCAACTCTTCCTCAAGCTTCACACAAGCTCCACAACACACACAAGCCTCAACCAAGCTCCCACACTTGAACCCCCTCAAGATCCAAGCTCTCCTTGGCTCTTCTCTTTCTCTCTTCCTCACGCCACTTCATCTTTTCTTTCCTTCGGTGAAGTCACGAAAAAAATGAGGAAGAAGGAAGAAGATGAGTTTGGTTGACTTAATCAACCAAACTCTTGGAAAATTGCAACCCAGCCCCTCTGACGTTCCTCAGTATTTCAAATCGATACCAAACTCCCAAATCGACTTAAAAACCCCCTGAGAAAATCCACGACAAGCAATTAAACCCTTAATTACTTCACTTGGATTCTTTGCCGGAATCTAAATTCCGCAACTTCCGGAATTAAAATCCTAATTCTGGGACACGGGCGTTACACAGTTACTTAGACGAACCAGACCTATCATTTTCCAAAACGAAAATGGACATTATCCTCTATTAGCCATTCATATGCTCTAATTTTCTCTTTTTGTCAATGTTAAGGTTATTAAAAATCATTTGTTATCATCGAATAGGGCTTCGAGAATTTGAAATTCGGTGTTATGATCATTCTTTTCTTAGATTTCCGTTAGTGATTTTTATAAATTAATTGAAGAATCGGTCAAATGTAAAATATAATTTGAACTGCATCACTGAAAACTCCATTGCACTGGCATTGTTTCTATCTAAGCTACATTCTCTTCAAGTTCGACAGTGTCCACAGTTATCTAATGCAAGCGAGCAGATGGATATCAATATTTTACCTTTGCGACAAGCCCTCTATGTGCAGATCTATTCTGAGTTGGTGGAGTAACAAACCTGCATATAAGAAAGGTGTTAAATAACAGGAAAATGTTTGCAGGGACAAGCCAGCCATCTAGAGTATATCAGCTGAGAACTCGTAACATTTTCATACCAACTTCTTGGTAATATACTAATAATAGGATTTAAGAAGAAAACCATGTACTGAAAGAATAAAGAAAAATCCTTTTAGAATAGACAAAGCAACACTTCATAATCCTACATCCATCAGCAAACATATAGCATGTAGTCAACTGATATTGCTCAAATAAAACACTAGAGCAAAGTACTCTCTCAAATTAAGAGATCAATTGCAGTACGTAGGGGTCGAGATCCACAGAGACTCTGAAAACTCACACAATAGATTAGGACAGATTCGAATTAAGCTAGATTAGATTAAATAAATTAAATAAAGCAATGCAGAAAATAAAAGAAGTAGATTATTGGTAAGATGTAAAACAGATGATTTAAAACGCTAAACCTAGGGAATTCAATTAGGAATAATCAGGAAAGTGAACTGGGCGGTTCAATTAAATAGGATGCAGATGTATGCACGGTTCTTAAACTCATAACACTGATGTAATATCACCCAACTCTCGCTGTGATGATAATCTATACCTAAATCATAGAAAACCAACTCTCGCTGTGAATTCAATTAAAATAGATATGCAATAGTGTTCAAGTATGATATGTTCACAAGACTCCTAAACCAAATCTCTTTGTGAGTAGGCCAAATTGCTCATCTAAGATTAGATTCCAGATTTTAATAACACTCTCGTGAATATTAATAATCCTAACAACTTCTAGATTCAAGGTGATCAATCAAGACTCTAGGTGAAGATTAAATCTAGATGAAGAACATAATATATAATCCTAATATGCCCAATTCAACAATCCATCATAAACCCATGAAAACCCTAGATCTAGCTAGGGATTTACTCAGACATGGTAGATGAAACACAAAACATATTCTGAATAAAAACCATATAATAAATCAGAGTAAGAATCAAAGGAGAAAGAGAAACAGGGGTTCGAAATCTTCTCTCAGAAGATAAATAGAGTATAAGATCAGCCCCTATCTCCAGGCTCTCCAAAGTAAACACACAGAAGAAGGATTCATAAAATAAAACCTAAAAACCTAATTTATAATGCTAATCACGATCTGGGGTCTTCTGTAAACTTTAGAGACTTCTGGGCCACTTTGCAATTCATTAAAAGTTAACTTCCGCGTCAGAGGTGAGCATGTCGATCGACACAAGTATGGCCATGTCGATCGACACACATGGTCATGAACTCGGCTTACTCCTTTCGCGTGACAGACTGGACTGCTTTCACGAAACTGGCATAACTCTTGATCGCACCGTTGGTATCACTTCAAACCACTTCCAATTGAAAGCTAACTCATTGAGCTATCTTGTGTCCAAATATGAGCTCGATCCATCGGTGGAAAGTCCTTCAACGAATGCCAAACTTCTGACGTCTCTGCATGCTTCTGCATCTTCATATGCTCCAAAAAGCTCCAAAAGACTTCAATATCTCCAATTAAGCTCCAAACGTACCTAAGACCTGAATAGACTCTAAAAGACTCCAAAACACTAGAACAACTCAATAACAAGGACATATATCATGGTCAAAAACCGGTAAAAACCATGATATATCAACTCCCCCAGACTTAGCCTTTGCTTGCCCTCAAGCAAAACAGAAAACTTAACCAAGGAAGAAGTTTGAAAATCGCGAAACTCACCATCTCTTCAGAATATTGCGCTTACCAGTTGTCAGTTAATCCACATGGTACAAGAACAAAATCAGAGACTAACCACCATGTACATTCACCGTAGTACTCGGAGTTTTCTTAATTCCCACCACATCTCAACAACATAGTCTCCCGTAAGTCCTTCATTGCTATTCCTCGACTTTAATTCCAATGCTCAAAGACCTTATAGACTCAGTTGTCATCCTATATCAAGACAAGACAACTCATACAACACTTGGTACTCTTTCTCTCCCCCAGACTTATTCTTTATTTTATTCCCTTTTAGTTTTTATTTTTCTGCAGCAAAATAGAAGTCCGAGACGCGAAAACTGATGGTGTTTGCCACCAAATTCCCGGTTCATTCCTCTATGTATATTAAGCACAAAGCACAAAGGGAGCAAGCGAATAATGGTATCACGGGAAAATCCTAACCTCGCTGCGGCCTTTGCTGATCATCTCTTATATCCATGTAAAATAATGAGGTCACGGGAAATTTTTCTACCCCTTTACACGGCTAAAAGAATCATCTCAACTTTACCAATTAATTTATTAATCAAGGGAGAGGAATACCATTTATAAACCACAAAAGTTGTATCATGTCTGATATGAATGAAAAGTCAAGCCTTTAGAACACTGAAATCGCAGATGGGGTTAATAGCTCGGGCCATAGAACAAAGGATTTCTGTGAAGAAATATGGGAGTCTCAAGTCAACCGGTCAAACTTGGGGCTTTTCCATTAGTTGAATCTGACTTAATTCTGCAACAATGGTCACCAGAAAACATAGCAAACGCAATAGACCAAGAGATAGTTCATAGTTCCTACTTAGTTTTGACTCAATAAAATGAAAAATATCGAAAATAAAACCAAAAAATTAGGACTGACTCTCAAAATAATAGATATAGTTAGTAACAACCTCCCCCAGACTTAAACTACACTGTCCCCAGTGTAATCAAGCATAAGGAAGGTGAAAAGAAATAAAATTGGACATGAATGAACTGTTATGTTAGAAATTCGTAACCTGGTGGTGACCATGTCGATCGACAGGGTCATGGACGTGTCGATTGACACGCCTGAGAAAATCGTGCAATGAAGTTCCACAGCAAGGTTCTGATGCTAAAGATTCGTGTTTCTGATGGTTAGTCCTGAATTAAGAGTTAGAAACACATCAAAAGCATCTGAAAATCATAATGAAACAAGTTCAAACAAGATCCAATGACAAAATAAAAGACAAACTGACTCAAAGAAAAAGAAAAAGAAAAAGAAAAAGAAAAAGAAAAAGGATAGAAGATACTAGGAAGTGGGTTGCCTCCCACCGAGCGCTTGTTTTACGTCACGAGCTTGACTGAACTACGGTCAGGCATCTGGCGGACGAGAGGGTGCAAATGAATATATCTCAGAAAATTGTCGCTTCATCCATGGTGGAGTATAAGCATTAGGTGCATGAGGAAGACCAAGGTAATGAGAAACATCAGTCGGATGGGACATTCGCTTGGGTGAGACACTTTTTTTCCATGTAAAATCATCAATAGAACAAACAAGCGCTCTACGATAATCTCGTGGCTTGGTTACCTGTAAAACAGTTTTTGTATCATGAAAAGTCTTATTGATGATATTAGATGATTTAGGCTTAGAAATTGCGTACCTTAGCTTTTCCTGAGGTGAATGAAGTGTAGGATGTAGAGCTTTCTGTTTGACAACAGCTCTCATACTTGCAGCACTAAGATTAACCCGAAAACTAGCTGTTTCTGAAAAATCCGGACCAACTGGTGGAGCGTGTCTATCGACACAAGTGGGGCGTGTCGATCGACATGTATCGGCCACACGGATATCTTCACTAAAGTTCAGCATCTTGGGTTTGAGAATCCTCTGCATCATCTCATCCATAGCGGCTTGTCCTTTTGCCTTAAACTCATGAGTGATGATGGCGCGGACCTTAGAAAATGGTCGTGAAGTGCCTCCATACTGCATCTTATACTTAATCGTATCACCAACTTGCTTCTTAGGTATCAAGGTCATAAGAGGTTCCTCTATCACTGCTCTTCTCTGCGGTTTCTTCTTTCTACCAGCAGCCTTAAGATTCTTTGCAGTGAAGTCTTTAGAGTGAAGCTTGTTCATCTCTTGGTTGTGTGAATCCTTCTCAATACTTTCTGTAGCAATTGTAGAACTTAACATCTCACATCCATCCGGAACAGCATTGTAGAACACATCTGGATCCACATTCTTTAGAGATATCCTTCTACTTGGCAAATCAACAACAACTCCAGCAGTAGCAAGGAATGGTCTCCCCAAAATTAATGGCATATTAGTGCCATTAGTCATCTCAACAATGTGAAAGTCACAGGGGATCAGACAGTCTCTAATCCTAACTTGCAGATTCTCAATGTATCATGTTGAAGTCATCACCGAAGCATCAGCCAATGTAATCCCAACTGGAGAATCCTTGATGTCGCAAATACCTAACTTTGATGCAATACTCTTGGACATGAGATTGACACTAGACCCAGTGTCACAGAGAGAGTCCTTGAGTTCAATTCCGACAATAGAATATGGCACAGCAAATCGTCCTGGATCCTCGTCCTTAGGTAGCTTCTTGAGAACGACTTTTGAGGTTTGTTGAGTGTGTCGATCGACACCAGTCTCGGTGTGTCGATCGACATGCTTGATTTCAGGCAAATTGGCAGAGAGTGTTGAGTGTGTCGATCGACATGCAACTTCTGTGTCGATCGATACGGATCGCATCTCCTTGGAAATCACATCATCTTCCACCTTTTGCAAATCTATGATGTCCTCAGCTGATAATCCTTTCTTCACAATAGGTTCTAGTTGTTTCCCATTCCTTAGAGTAACAGCATGACATGGTTGATTGCTCTCAGGCCTCCCAGCAAGAAATTCCTCTTGTCTTTCGAGAGACTCAGCAGTCTGTGCAACTAGAATTTCTGCACACTCTAGATAAATCAGATCCACTGCATCATTAAGACTAATCTCTTCAGCATATGCCTTGTCGATAACCTTCTTCACACATGGAAAATCACGAAATTCCTGAACTTCTGGAAATTGCCAACTTCCGGATTTCCTGTGTAATTGCCAATTTATCTTCTCAACCAAAGCATCATATGATTTACCAGCTCTAGGGTGTGGTGGGATGGGCTTGTAGACACTTTCCGTTCCAGACTTGGGTATTTCAGCACTTTCTGGAACAGACTGCGAGGGGTATCGATCGACATTAAGGGAGAGTGTCGATCGACATGCTTGATTTGAGTTCGTGTCATCCTTTGCAGCTGGTGTCGATCGACACAAGTGGTTCGTGTCGATCGACACAAGTGGTTCGTGTCGATCGACATGTGTTCCGGAATCACAGCATCTTTGTCCTCGATCTCCTCCAATAACATGTCGAAGAACCTTTCGTCAATTTCCTCAAATTCCTCAGCACCGATCTCACCGTTCAACATAATGGCATTGCAAGAGTACCTTGTATTAGCGTCTGTCTTTCTCTGAAGAGTATTCTCTAGTCTCTTAACAGCTTCGGTCGTCTGCGCTACCATCTTCCCCTTAACAGCTGCTGAAATCTGAGCTACCTGAGTATCGAGCATCTTGACATGAGTGTTCAGCTGATCAATCTTGCCATTCAGATCGGAATACAGAGTATCGATCTTCCCATCGAAATCCACAGTAATCTTTTGCTAACCCTCCAGAATCTGTTCCAACATGGATATCATCTCACTTGGTGGTGTGGGTGGAGGGTGGGCTTGGTATCGAGCTTCAAAGTTCTTAGTGAAGCTATAACTAGAGGAGTTCTAATCGCATGGAGGAGGGGGGTCTTGGTATCGAGCTTCAAAGTTCCTCGTGAAGCTGTAGCCAGAGGAGATCTGATTGCATATGAAAGTGTTTATCTGACCATTCCCACAGAAACCTTTGTACCCTTGTTGATTTCCAAATCTCAGATTCTCATCCTCTGCATCAACCAAGTCCGGATCCGCAGCATTGTGACCCTGTCGATCGATACGGCGATGTGCCTGTCGATCGACATGCTTGACATCGTCCAAATTCTCACGTTGTCCGTGTTGATCGACACGGTTAGGTGTGTGTCGATCGACATGAACGTCCTCGTCGACTTCTTCGACTATGGGGTTCCCTTCAGCATCAAGCTTCTGTCCAAGCTCATTTCGTAGGTTGCCCTCTAAATCATGTAAGATCCCATCAGTATCCTTCACAAGCACAATAAGATCGACCATCTCTGATTTCCCTCGTGTCTTGCGGTTGGTTCTCTCTAACTTTCCAATCTCTTCAAAAGTAACTAGATATTTGTCTTTGCTGCTCCTTAGATGCATGCACCTGAGATAAGAAAAATTAAAGACTTAAGTAACAAAATAAAAGAAAAAAAAATCTAGACTAAACCCTAACTGAAATCTAATGGTGAATTTAGAGTCCCCGGCAACGGCGCCAAAATTTGATATTGCTCAAATAAAACCCTAGAGCAAAGTACTCTCTCAAATTAAGAGATCAATTGCAGTACGTAGGGGTCGAGATCCACAGAGACTCTGAAAACTCACACAATAGATTAGGACAGATTCGAATTAAGCAAGATTAGATTAAATAAAGTAAATAAAGCAATGCAGAAAATAAAAGAAGTAGATTATTGGTAAGATGTAAAACAGATGATTTAAGATAGGACGATTGGTGCACTCCGACTTCTCTATCTCAACCTTAGGACTATCCTCCCAAAATCTTGAGGATTTGATCTTTTGGCGCTCCGGTTTGGGCCATGGTGGCCGTGGAGTTGACGACGGAGTACGCTCATAAGTGGTGGGTGGATGTGTTGGCGCAGTCTCGGGAAGTGAGGGTGGAGGTGCTGCACTAGATGAAACAGTGGTTGGTGCTTTCTTTGACTTCTTACGTGGAGGCATCTAGCAAGAAGAAATCATGAACAATTAACTCCATCATGAGAAACAAAGCAATTCACAAACCATCATCTAGGCTAAGCAAAATCCCAAATTCTCAAATCATCTCCACAAACATGAATTCTCAAATCCAGTCTACTCTAAATCTATGGATGCATCAAATTAAAACTTCAATTTATCAAACAACAAGTGACATATCCGAATTGTACATATGCCCAAGATTCTCGGAATCTAAAGTGAAGATATGAGCCACTTACAGTGATTGAAATATGAAATTGATGCAATAAACAGTTAAAGCACGAAAATCTGTTGAGTTTAGAGCCTGATTTTGATGAAATCAGAGGTGTATTGAGAATTATAGAGTTTGATGAATTCTTCTTCTCTTTGGATGTGTTCTTATGATGATTTGGGAAGAAGATGATTGAATTTGGTCGATTTTAGGGTTATATGGTTTTATAGATTGAATTAGATTGAAAATTTCGGTTTAAATCAAGTTACCAAACCGAAAATACCCAAAATTGCGTTTTTGATGACTTATCCGTGCCTCCGATCGATCGATCGCTTTAATGCGATCGATCGATCTCACTTACCTGGATCGATCGGTCCGTGGTTATGCTCGATCGATCGGTTGGTCTGACCGTTCGATCGATCGATTGGTGATAACCGATTGATCGGTCGGTTCGTCTGATGAGTGGAGCGGTCGATCGACTTGGTTCGATCGGTCGGGCTGTCTCCCGGATGGGGCGATCGATCGATCGCTGTGACTGGATCGATCGACCTGGCTCGTTTTAGCTGCTCAACACTTAGACAAAAAAACAGAAACATAAGCAAATAAAATGAAAAATACCAAATTGAAACAAAGCATAAGAGAATATTTACACTTACCAGTGGGTTGCCTCCCACCAAGCGCTTCTTTAACGTCATTAGCTTGACGCATTCGCCTTTTAGGCGTTGGTTGGATGATCCGTAGGGGGATCGGTATGAGGTGGTGCTGGGTTAGAATCATTGCTTGGCATCAGTACCCAGCTCATCATTTCCTCTACTGCATCATCACCTTTGGCCTTAAGCTCTGGTGTAATGAGTTCTCTTACCTTGTCAAACGACTTAGGTAGACCTCTACCTTTCCCCTCGAGCTTATCTTGTCTCGGCATGCTTTTCCCTTTCCCTTTCACAGCAATGTAGGATCTAGATTGCGTGCTATCGTCGGATGTGACAGCATCATAGAAGACATCTTCTTTGACCTTTGATAGACATATCCTCTTGTTTGGTGATGGGGACATCGAACCAGCAACCCAAATTATCCAAGCGCCACTTGTGCCAAGTGGTTCCGTGACTAGAACCAGGAGAAGAGACATGGAAAAGAAGTTCAACATGTTCATGGACCAGCTGGGAAGCAAAGGTTTCTTCAGAATGGATACGAGTCCGCTAGGCCCATCCGAGAGCTCTTATTGGGCCGACTCTTTCAGGCCGTTTCCACATATGTTCCAGGGTGATCCAGAAGGCGATCCACATATGGATTTCAAGCTCTGTGAGTCTAGTTTCCAGAACTCTAAAGATCATTCCAAGACTCCACACCAATCGGACCAGAATGCCCCAACACTGAAGGTATGTTGGCTGGACCCTTTTCTAGCCGACAACACTAAGTGGCCACTCATCAAGCCCGAGTTCGTGGCTCACTTATCCATGGTCGTTTTCAACCCATTAGGCCCAAGTAGGTCATTAGTTGGGTTTGTAAATTGTTTGTGTGCTCTTTTCCCACTCTTCGTTTTTGTCCCAATGGGTTTTGCGAAGATGGGTTTTTAACGAGGCCAAACCTTTTGCAATGTCATTGGCCCATCTAATGAATCTCTGCAAGCCCACCAGACCAAGCTCAGGGCCTCTTTTCTCATTAGTTATTTTCAGACCTGTCTTTACAAAGGCCCATTTGTTTTAAGGGTTATTTCTTTGTTTTGTTTCTTTTAAATACTTTGTGACTTTTGTTTGGATGGTTACGCTTTCTTTGAATAAACTTTTCAGTTGGTTTTTGTTTCACAAAACCCTAGCCTCTCTTCTATTTTCGTGAGCTAAGTCCGATCTAGAGAGAAACCCCTTGAAGTATCGATAGGCTTTCACACCTATTGTGGTTCACATCAATCCATCATCATTCCATCCTATCCCGCTGAAGACAAGGAGAGACCTTTGTCCAATTGTCCCAGCACCACCGGCCTAGATCTCTTCCCTTGCGGATCAAGTCTTCACCGGATCTATCTTCCACCTTCCGAGCTTGTATCATTTTTGTATCAGGGCTTCAAAAGCTCCTATATCTGAGGTGTACTCGTTCCTTTCTTTTGTTTTAAATTTTCGGAACCTGCTTAGTTCTTGTTTAAGTTGTTAGATCGAGTCTTGTTTAAGTTGTTCGAGTTTTTTTTGTTTGCTTGAGATCTTTGCTTCAGTTGCATCTCCTAGTTGTCGAGATTAGGACTGCACTTTTAGGGTTTTAGAAGTTTGATTTCGTGACTGCTAGGTTGTTAGAGTAAAAAAAAAAAGGAAAATTAGGGTTTTTGTGTTTATCGCTGTGTTTTCCATTTTCTTTGCGTCTGTTTTCTGAATTTTTATAAACTCCAAAACTCATCAAAAAAATTATTTTCTTTTTATTTCTGCTTTATTAGAGTCTTTAAAACACATAAAATTTTTATTCCAGAATTTAGAAGTCCGTTTGGTATTTGTTTGAGAATTAAATCTCACATATATCAAAAACCGCTTCTTTATTTTGATCTGTTTTGTTTAATTCGTATAAAATCAGAAAAGTTCAGAAAAAATATTTTTCTTTTTGATTTTGTTAGTTTAATCTCTTAAGAAGATTTAGCAAGTGAAATTTCGAATTTTGGAGTCCATTTGATATTTCTTAGAAATTTTTCACTTTGTCGGTTTGTTTCTGCTGAAAGTCCATTGATACTCTTTTAAATTTGTTGTGCAAGGAACAATGGAGAATACGGAAGCTCACCAAGACCCCAATGCTCTCCTCATGCAAGCTATCACAGCCATGAAACAACAACTCCAGTGAGTAGTACAACAGCTCGACCACATGGAGCAACCTCCAATCAATCCCCGACCAGCTAATGGACATGGCGATGATCTCGACCCCAACCCAGAAGTAGAACAACCGCGTGTGAGATGAAGAGGTCCACGGCAAGATGATTTTGGAGATGCAGAAGATGACTTACCACGACACAATCATTCTCAAGACATGAAGCTCAAGGCCCCTACTTTTGCTGGCCGAGTTGATCCCGAAGCATTCTTGGAATGGGAGCAACGCATGGAACACATTTTTGCATATTACGACTACAACGAGCAGAAGCGGCTAGCTTTGGCGGTAGCTAAACTCACTGACCATGCTCTCTCATGGTGGGATCGTGAAGTTTCTGACAGAAGAAGAACACAAGCCCCTCAGGTCCGTACTTGGCGAGAAATGAGACAACTTATGAAGAAGAGATATGTTCCAGCATACTATCACCGAGACCTTCAAAAAAAATTCCGGAAATTAGCACAAGGGACGAGAAGTGTAGAAGAATATTTTGAAGAGTTTGAACATTTAAGGAACCGCTTGGAGTTGGATGAAGACAACGAAACCCTCATGGCACAGTTCTTAGATGGATTAAGCGAGAGGATCAGTCACAAAGTGGAGCAACTTCCGTATCATGATTTGAAAGACATCTTACACCATGCCATCCAAGCTGAACAACACATCAAGAAGAAGTCCTATGCTACTGGAAAGAACCGGAGTAATCAAACATGGGATCAGAACCGAACCAAGCACCAGACCCCAACAACTTTCCCACCTAAGGCTACGGACAAAGGCAAAGCAGTTGCTATTGACACTAGGTTTAACTCCAAGGCATCCGAGCCTAACCAAGGTAAGTTTTCTAACCCCAGTGTTTCTAGAACTCGTGATATAACATGTTTCAAGTGCAAGGGCAGAGGACACATGGCGAGAGAATGCCCAAACCCCCAAGTGATGATCATGCTAGAGTCGGGTGAGTACGAGTCCCAAGATGAGGCTGATACGGAAATGATAGACACCTCTACTGAAGAAGTAGATTGTGAAGCTTAATATGGTGAGTCCTTGGTCATAAGACGAGTCTTGAACCTCACGGTTTATCCGGACGAGACATGCCAAAGAGACAACATCTTTCATACAAGATGTTCCATACGAGGCAAGGTATGTAATTTAGTAATTGATGGAGGGTCATGTACCAATGTAGCCAGTGACTACATGGTCACTAAACTCGGCCTAGATAGGACTAGACACCCTCACCCATATAAGTTAAGATGGTTGAATGATAAAGCTGAATTACACGTAACGGATCAAGTGCTTGTACCATTCAATGTGGGCAAGTACTCGGATGAGGTTATGTGTGATGTTGTTCCGATGCAAGCTGGCCATCTTCTTCTTGGTAGACCTTAGCAGTTTGATAAGGACGCTATTCACCATGGCAGAAGTAACATGTACACCTTTATTCATGATAAAAAGAAATTTAACTTGCCACCACTCACGCCAACTCAAGTACATGAATTGCAAGTTAAAATGTTAAAAGAAAAGGGTACTTCGAACAAGAACAATTTGATAATTAAACCGAGTTATGTTTCTAAGGCAATTAATTGTAAAGAACCGGTATTACTAATGATCTTTAAGGAGACTTTGAGTGCAGAATCTAGTGCGATGGAGCAACAACTTTCTCCCGAAGTTACTCAGCTATTGGACCAATTTTCTGATGTTTTTCCTGAAGAGTTGCCCCCTGGTCTACCGCCCATAAGAGGAATAGAGCACCAGATCTATTTCATTCCCGGAGCCCCGTTACCCAACCGAGCTGCGTACCGCGTGAACCCGGAGGAAGCCAAGGAATTGGAGAAGCAAGTGCGAGAACTTATGGAGAAAGGATATGTTCGTGAGAGTCTTAGTCCCTGTGCCGTCCCAGTCCTATTAGTGCCGAAGAAAGATGGAACTTGGAGGATATGTGTGGACTGCCGCGCCATTAACAACATAACGATCAAATACCATCATCCAATACCGAGGTTAGATGATATACTTGATGAGCTTTCTGGTTCTAACTTGTTTTCTAAGATTGATCTCAGAAGTGGATACCATCAAGTAAGGATGAAAGAAGGTGACGAATGGAAGACGGCCTTCAAGACCAAGCAAGGTCTCTACAAGTGGTTGGTTATGCCGTTCGGGCTAACTAACAAGCCAAGCACCTTTATGCGGCTTATGAATGAGGTTTTAAGACCCTACATCAGTAAGTTTGTAGTGGTATATTTTGATGATATTCTCATTTATAGTCGAAACTTAGCTGAACACTTAACTCACTTAGAACAAGTACTTAAGACGCTTCTACGAGAAGGCCTCTTCGCCAACTTGAAGAAGTGCACATTTTGCGCTGATGAGCTTGTGTTTTTAGGCTTTATTGTGAGTTCACAGGGTCTTAGAGTGGATCAGGAGAAGGTCCGAGCCATCCAAGAATGGCCCACGCCAACAAACATTAGTCAAGTTCGGAGCTTCCACGGATTGGCTAGCTTTTACCGGCGGTTCGTGAAAGACTTTAGCACTCTCGCTGCAACTCTCACTGCCATCATCAAGAAGGACGTGCCATTCAAGTGGGGAGACGCTCAGGAGAAGGCTTTACAAAGCCTAAAGGACCATTTAACCAATGCTCCAATTTTATCTTTACCCGATTTTGCTAACACCTTTGAAATTGAGTGTCATGCATCAGGATTAGGGATCGGTGTTGTGCTTACTCAACCGGTTGCTTACTTCAGTGAAAAGCTCAGTGGTGCAACTCTCAACTACCCTACCTACGACAAGGAGCTCTACGCCTTGGTTCGATCCATGGAAACGTGGCAGCACTACTTACTAGTAAAGCAATGTGTCATACACACGGATCATGAGACATTAAAGCATCTGTGGGAACAAACGAATCTCAAGAGAAGGCATGCTAAGTGGCTGGAGTTCATCGAGACTTTTCCATACATCATAAAATACAAGAAGGGAAAGGACAACGTCGTCGCTGATGCACTATCTCGGAGATACGCGCTTATATCAACCATGGAAGCTCAGGTTCTAGGTTTTGAAATGATTATTCCATTGTATGAAACTGACCTTGATTTTGCAGAAATATACAAGAACCCGGGAAAGGGAGCTTACGCTTCTTACTATGTCCACAACGGATACCTCTTCAAGGGCAAGCGGCTGTGCATTCCACAATGTTCAGTAAGGGAGCTTGTTATCCGAGAAGCGCATGGAGGAGGCCTAATGGGTCATTTTGGCGTGGACAAGACTTACAATGCTTAAGGAACATTTCTTTTGGCCGCACCTCAAGAAATCGGTCGAAACTTTCTGCGCAAGATGTATCACTTGCAAGAAAGCCAAGTCTCGGGTTCACCCGCACGGTTTGTATCTTCCTTTACCGATTCCTACTTCACCATGGATTGATATTTCTATGGATTTTGTGCTAGGTTTTCCCAAGATCAGACACAAGGATTCCATCTTTGTTGTTGTGGATCGGTTTTCCAAGATGGCACACTTCATTCCATGCGCAAAAAAGAACGATGCTACCCAAACAGCAGACCTCTTTTTCAAGGAGATAGTCCGACTTCATGGAGTACCTAGGACAATCGTCTCGGATCGTGACACCAAGTTCTTGAGCCACTTTTGGAGAACTCTCTGGAAGAAACTAGGGACCAAGCTGCTCTTCTCCACGATCTGCCATCCCCAAACTGACGGCCAAACTGAAGTGGTCAACCGGACACTCGGAACACTACTTCGCGCGACAATAGGGAGAAATCTTAAAACTTGGCTTGAAGCCTTACCTTTTGTTGAATTTGCTTATAACCGAGCTGTCCATAGTGCTACTCACTTATCTCCTTTTCAGGTGGCATACGGATTCAATCCCCAGACACCGTTGGATCTTACGCCTATACCACAAACCGAGTTCTTAAACCTAGACGGAGCAAAGAAGGCCGAGGAAGTGAAGAAGCTTCATCAAGCGGTCAAGGATCAGTTAGAAAGAACAAACACTCAGCGTGTGAAGAATGCCAACAAGGGACGGAAGAAGATGAACTTTAAATTGGGAGAATGGGTGTGGTTACATATGATACCGGAGAGGTTTCCCGAACAGCGCAAGTCGAAGCTATCACCCCGCGGAGACGGCCCCTTTAAGATCTTACAAAAGATCAACAACAATGCCTACAAACTCAAACTTCCCAGTGAGTTAAAAGTGTCAAACACATTTAATGTTACTGATTTAGCTCGTTTTGATGCAGGTCAAGACGTTTTGGGGTCCAAACCTTTTGAAGAGAGAGGGAGTGATGGGGACATCGAACCAGCAACCCAAATTATCCAAGCGCCACTTGTGCCAAGTGGTCCCGTGACTAGAACCAGGAGCAGAGACATGGAAAAGAAGTTCAACATGTTCATGGACCAGCTGGGAAGCAAAGGTTTCTTCAGAATTGATACGAGTCCGCTAGGCCCATCCGAGAGCTCTTATTGGGCCGACTCTTTCAGGCCGTTTCCACATATGTTCCAGGGTGATCCAGAAGGCGATTCACATATGGATTTCAAGCTCTGTGAGTCTAGTTTCCAGAACTCTAAAGATCATTCCAAGACTCCACACCAATCGGACCAGAATGCAACAACACTGAAGGTATGTCGGCTGGACCCTTTTCTAGCCGATAACACTAAGTGGCCACTCATCAAGCCCAAGTTCGTGGCTCACTTATCCATGGTCGTTTTCAACTCATCAGAGACGACTTAGGCCCAAGGAGGTCATTAGTTGGGTTTGTAAATTGTTTGTGTGCTCTTTTCCCACTCTTCGTTTTTGTCCCAATGGGTTTTGCAAAGATGGGTTTTTAACGAGGCCAAACCTTTTGCAATGTCATTGGCCAATCTAATGACTCTCTACAAGCCCACCAGACCAAGCTCGGGGCCTCTTTTCTCATTAGTTATTTTCAGACCTGTCTTTACAAAGGCCCATTTGTTTTAAGGGTTATTTCTTTGTTTTGTTTCTTTTAAATACTTTGTGACTTTTGTTTGGATGGTTACGCTTTCTTTGAATAAACTTTTCAGTTGGTTTTTGTTTCACAAAACTTAGCCTCTCTTCTATTTTCGTGAGCTAAGTCCGATCTAGAGAGAAACCCCTTGAAGTATCGATAGGCTTTCACACCTATTGTGGTTCACATCAATCCATCATCATTCCATCCTATCCCGCAGAAGACAAAGAGAGACTTTTGTCCAATTGTCCCAGCACCACCGGCGTAGATCTCTTCCCTTGCGTATCAAGTCTTCACCGGATCTATCTTCCACCTTCCGAGCTTGTATCATTTGGCAAGTCAAAGACTGCTCCCACAGTGGCAAGAAATGGTTTCCCCAGGATCAAAGGCATACTCGAACCTGCACCAATCTCAACAATTTGAAAATCAACAGGCATTAGAGACTTACCAACTCTTACCTGGAGATTGTCGATGCGCCCCTTTGAGGTTGTTAGAGATGCGTCTGCGAGCTCAAGAGTCATATTTGAATGCTTGATATGGGTTATTCCAAGCCGCTTAACCATCTCTGTGGAAATGAGGTTCACTGTCGAACCGGAATCACACAAGGATTCCTCAAAACTAACTCCGGATATGGAGCATGGGATCACAAACTTCCCGGGATCCTGCAATTTGGGCAAATGTTTGAGTGGTGAGGGTGTGGTGATACCAAGCATTGGAGAAGGAGTCAACTGATCTGCTTCCTCTTGGGATTTCTTCTCTTTGGTTGATTGATCTCCAGTGGGTAAGGTGGAGTGAGATGAGCACAAAGTGGTTCCTTTAGCCTTAAACTCATGGAACTCTTGGCTTAGATCTTCAAATCTCCAAGCAAGGTCAGCAATCTCTTGAGAGTTCTTGCTTTGCCCATCTAGAACTCTCTGCAATAAAATCTCAATCTTGTTCTCAGAAGTTGGTTCCTTATCCCCAACATAGCTCACATGGGCTCTCGAATAGCTAGCATTGTTCCCGGACTTAGGATTCTGCTCTCCTTTCGCTGGAAGTGCTCCTTGTTGTCTCTTCATTGCCTCAGCTGTTTGAGCAACTTGTGTATCCAACATCTTCAAATGAGTATGAACAGCATCAAATTTACCATTAAGGTCCGAGTACATGCTGTCCACCTTAACATTCAGCTCCATGGTTGATTTCTGTTGCTGAGCCAGCAACTGTTGCATAATGCCCTTCAGCTCATCTTGAGGTTCAGGGGTCTGGGCTTTAGGACCCTGAAAGTTGGCTGCTGGAGCTTGATAGCTGTTGTTGAAGGGTTGTTTCTGCTGATAGCTCCCAGAAAACGGCTTTTGAAATCCTTGATTAGGGTAGGATGATTTTTGCTGGTATTGTGCAGCTGCTTGCGGAGGGTACACTTGATCTTGTGGGTTCTCAACATTAGTGCTTCTATATGAGAGATTAGGATGGTTTATATAGTTCTGGTTGAACCCCCTGTTTTGTCCAAAACCCTGTCCTCCAATGTAGTTCACATCCTGAATATCCCCGTTACATACTTCTGCAACCTCTTGAAACTGAATAGCCTCACAACCATCTTCAACTAGATGAACACCCCTCTGGTTAGACTTGATCAGCAGATTCAACTGCGCTGTCAACTCCTCTATCATTTGAGACTCAACACTGCTGACTTTCCTCGACCTATCATACTCGGCGCTGCGGATACTGGAACTTGCAGCTAAGTTCTCGATCAGCTGATATGCTCCTGCAGTGCTCTGGGTCATGAAATTACCGTTACTTGCAGCGTTGAGAGCGTTCTTGTAGTCCCAGTCTACTCCGTCGTAGAATATGTTCAACAACTGCTCATCGGAGTATCCATTGTGAGGACACTCCCGACGGTACTCTCTGAAACGCTCCCATGCCTCGCAAAAGGACTCTCCCATTAGCTGCTGGAAGTTAAGGATCTTGTTTCTCAATGCAGCTGTCTTGGACTTGGTGTAGAAATTGTCCAAGAATCCTGCTCTGCACTCGGTCCAGGACCTAAATGAAGCTGGTGGTAGAGACTTCAGCCACCGCTGAGCTTTATCCGCAAGAGAGAACGGAAACAGCTTACACTTAACATAGTCCGCAGGGACTCCATTAGACTTAGACGTGCCACAGATCTCTTCGAAATTCTCTATGTGGTCCATAGGATTTTCCGCTGGAACTCCATGGAAGCAATGTTGCTTCACTAGAGCTATCATCTGAGGTTTGATCTCGTAATCATTCCTCTGAATCTCCGGTGGACAGATGGCTGCCCTGTTTTGATAGAACTGATGGGGCGTGTCATTGTCCCCAATGGTTCGAGCTGCTGGTGCCTGAGCTGGCTGAGGAGCTGGAGCTCGTGACGGCGGCGGCGGCTGCTGCTGCTGTTGTTGCTGCTGCTGCTGTTGAGCTCTCAGCAGTTGCAACTCCTCTTGCAACGCCTGAAATTGGGCAGCGTTTGCAGATGCATCTACTTGACCATTAACCCCTTGTGGGTTGTTGTGATCTTCTTCCATTAGCTCTAATCTCCTTCTCGCTCTGTTAGCGCGGTTCGTTCTTTCTATTTCCCTTAGCTGGTTGTTTGTAAGTTGTATTAACGGCTCAGTTTGATTACTTCTCCGTTGCATACACCTGAAACATACAAAACAAGCAAAGGAACGACAAAATTAGTAACTGACTTAGACAAAATATCAAACTCAAAATCAAAAGTAACGCTATTGGTCCCCGGCAATGGCGCCAAAAACTTGATACAACGAGTTTTAAACCCAAGAATAAGACTGCAAGTGCACATACAATCGCAGTAGTAAAGATGGGATCGAATCCACAGAGACCAAGAGTTACGTTTTGAAATGCAAAGAATGACACTATGCTAAGACGAAGAAATATGATTGTTTTGGTTTTTATGAATTTAAAATAACTAAACAGCAAATAAAATCGATGTAAACTATATGATTAAAGGCGCTAGGCACTAGGGACTTCGGGAATTCAATACTTGGGAATCAGATTTCTATTCAGGAACTAATTAAAATGCATCTTAAACTTAATCAGAAATGACTAATCAACCCACTTCCGTGACGATGATTACTAATGCCTAGAGATCCGAGCGTCTAAGCTTCCGCTTGATCACGGCTATCCTAAACAAGCATTACACAAGATGGATTGATATGTTCACGAATCCTAGCGACTAAAATTCCGTTTGTTCTAGGCAATCCGCTCATCTAGGTCTAATCCGGCGATCTAAAGACTTTTGGAATGTAGATCTAACCCTAGTTCATAGATCAATTGGCCAGATTAATCTAAGCATGATTAACAACCTAGATGAAGATGGTAGATGATTGTTTAATCTATTTGAATCCAATCCCCAATTCTGAAAATCCTAAGAACCCTAGCTCCTAACAATGGGATTACTCACACATGATGCAAGCAAACAAACAAATCAAGATAAGAGATTGCATAATGAAATAAAACTGAATTGAAAGAGTAAAAAGATGAGAAATCTTCTCCAAATACAAAATATCTAGAGTAGAGAGAATGGAGGCTGAGAGATAGGTTACAGAACTCCAAAATCGTGCATAATGAAAATGTAAACCCTAAAATGTCTTAAAAACCCGAGTTTCCATAATTTTCGGGTGCAGTAAAATCTTTCGATCGATCGATCCCTAAGAGGCGATCGATCGATCCCTTCAGGAGAACGATCGATTGTCTTGCTTCGCCCGGTCGATCGAGTCACCAGTCGGTGCGATCGATCGATCCTCAACATCCGATCGATCGATCTCTCTTCCTGAAGTCCAATCTTCTTGCTTTTGCTCCAGCTTGCTTCTCGTACGCACATGACTTCGTCTGGAGCCTTATTGACCTGAAAATACTCAAAACTAGACCAAAAAGACATAAAAAGATTCTAAACCCTGGGACTAAAACTCTAAAAACACGAATATATCAGTGACTGGGTATGCAGTGAGATAACCTGAGTTTTGGTTATGAAAAGTTGATATTTTGGGTGGGAATATTGATGATGCCGTACTACCTTGCGAGGTAATACGCGGATCATGGAAATAGCCAGTCGGGAGTGCTTATAGACATATTGAGGGTCATGATTGTCATAGGATGGATCGGTCCTGTTTAACTCTAGAGAGGATGAGTAGTTCCTTTGATACCCAGAACTCGTAAGGTATATAGCCCATGATGGAGTGACAAGACATCGAGAATCCGTAAGGTTATACTGCCCAGAGTGGAGTGGTATGAGTGTGATGCCGAGAACTCGTAAGGTGTACATCCCAGAGTGGATTGGTATGTGATTACCGAGAACTCGTAAGGTTTTATTGCCCAAAGTGGAGTGGCATGTGCCGAGAACTCGTAAGGTGTATAGTCCAGAGTGGAGTGGTATGTGATTACCGTGAACTCGTAAGGTTATATTTCCCAGAAAGGAGTGGCATGAGTGGATACCGAGAACTCGAAAGTACTTTGTGGCATGAGAGTGGAGTTGTATGGATACCCAGAATTTCCAGGATCTTGTTTGTGTGAGTGTAGAGGTATGATTGGGAGTTATGAGCAGATGATTATGACCAGAGTCTTGAGCTGATGACTGAATATGAACCGCTAAAGCCATGAGGTTTGACCTAAAGCCGGTGGGGAGAACCGAGGAAGGTCAAGGGTGGCCTTAGGGCGGGATTAGTTTAGTGAATCCGCGTAGAGGGAGCGAAAGCGTTAGATTCGAGGACGAATCTATGTTAGTGGGGGAGAATTGTAGCACCCGTGTCCCGAGAAACGGGAAATTTTAATTAGCATCCGGTTAACTTTGGTTTAAATGACGGGTTTAAGTTTATTGAACCAATTAAGGTTTGAGGGTGTTGATTTGAGAATCCCAAAAGTTAGGGGTTGATTTGATTAAATGAGAAACTCGAGTTGGGTTTATTATCAATTTAAAAGTTTCGGGGCAGTTTTAGAAAGATCATAAAATTGAAGGGCTTAAGCTCAATTTTCTCAAAAGCGGCAGAAACCCTACGCGACACTCATCTTTAACCCACGCCTCACTCGATCTGGAATTCTGAGATCGTGGCTCGAAGCTTCAGCTGAGTGATTGTTTGGCTGTGGCTTGGGAAGCAAGAAAAAGGAGGGGAAGCCGTGTTGACGAGGGTTCGCCGGAGCTGGGAGTCACACCGCCGTCCTTGGAGAAGTACGGTAAGAATCCTTTTCTTTCTTAGTGTTTGTTGTTGGTCGTGTCGTCGAGTTCGCCGGATAGATCCATCATCGGAAGGTTGTTGCTGCCGTCGAGCGATAAGGTTTGATGGGGTGTGGTGGTTTACGCGTCGATCATGGCGCACGTGATCGGTGATGGCAACTGTGATGTGGCCAGGTTGTTGCGGTTGAGGCTTGTCACGAAGGGAGCGGTGAAATCAAAGATGGTGTTGTGTCCAGTGATGACATGGGTGGTGTGTGGCGGCGTGGTTATCGGTTGTCTCCGGAGAAGGAGAAGTTTCAGTGTCGCCGAGAAGAAGAAGGAACCGTGTCTGTGTGTGGGCATGGTGTTGAGGATGGTGATGCAACCATAATGCCACGGTGGCCGCCGTGTACTTGCAGAGGCGAGTGGGTGTTGACGTCGGCAGTGAGCTGAAAGGGGAAGGAGTTTGATCGCCAAAAATTAAAACGAAGAAAATGAAGTGGTCCAGTTAAATCCGGTTTAGTAATGTTGTATTAGCGGCTGAATTGGTTTTTTTTTTTTTTTTTAGGTGGATTAATAGAAGGTTATTCATCCGGGGAATTCTAGAAAATTGCTGAATTTTCTCGTGAAACTTTCTGTGCGGGAATAAGGAAAAGAAAAAGTGTGACCGTGGGATCAGGGCGAGGAAGAGGGGGTGATCTAGACTTATCGTATATCAGGGCGAGGAAGAAGGGGTGATTTAGACTTCAGTGTCGCCGAGAAGAAGAAGGGAACCGTGTCTGTGTGTGGGCATGGTGTTGAGGATGGTGATGCAACCATAATGCCACGGTGGCCGCCGTGTACTTGCAGAGGCAAGAGGGTGTTGACGTCGGTAGTGAGCTGAAAGGGGAAGGAGTTTGATCGCCAAAAATTAAAACGAAGAAGACGAAGTGGTCCAGTTAAATCCGGTTTAGTAATGTTGTATTAGCGGCAGAATTGGTTTTTTTTTTTTAGGTGGATTAATAGAAGGTTATTCATCCGGGGAATTCTAGAAAATTGCTGAATTTTCTCACAAAAATTTCTGTGCGGGAATAAGGAAAAGAAAAAGTGTGACCGTGGGATCAGGGCGAGGAAGAGGGGTGATCTAGACTTATCGTATATCAGGGCGAGGAAGAGGGGGTGATCTAGACTTCAGTGTCGCCGAGAAGAAGGGAACCGTGTCTGTGTGTGGGCATGGTGTTGAGGATGGTGATGCAACCATAATGCCACGGTGGCCGCCGTGTACTTACAGAGGCGAGAGGGTGTTGACGTCGGTAGTGAGCTGAAAGGGGAAGGAGTTTGATCGCCATAAATTAAAACGAAGAAGACGAAGTGGTCCAGTTAAATCCGGTTTAGTAATGTTATATTAGCGGCTGAATTGGTTTTTTTTTTTTTTAGGTGGATTAATAGAAGGTTATTCATCCGGGGAATTCTGGAAAATTGCTGAATTTTCTCGCGAAACTTTCTGTGCGGGAATAAGGAAAAGAAAAAGTGTGACAGTGGGATCAAGGCGAGGAAGAGGGGGTGATCTAGACTTATCGTATATTTGGTGATTTTATTTTAGTAATTTACGATTATGGTTATTCGGATTTAATATTGAACCGGGATTTAATTGTTGAATTAAATCGTGAGGTTTAATTATTTTATTGGAATTTTCTATGAGTTGTTATTTGATTTATTATTATTATTATTTATGGGATTTTAATAATTTGTTTAAAAAAAAAATGGGTGCGGTTGTTTCAGTTTCAATCTCAAATAAAGTATGCAATCTAGAATAACATCTATAACAATAAGCAATCAACCAAATTGCTATCCAAAACTACGAGATTTATAGATGAATCATCCTAAGAACTACTCTATTCATTGATGAATCATCCTATAAACTATGGGATTAATCGATGAATTATCCTAATTAGATCTACGGGACTAATCATTGATTTTGTTTACTTAAATTTTTCATATAAAGAGGGATCCCTCTTGTAACACCCGTCTTTTACTTCCTCAACACGGCATGTCACAAGATAACTTACAAAGCAAGCAACCAATGCTTAACCGAAATTAACCAACACATCCATTATCTTAAAGTAATCCGGTCTTTCAAATAATCCAGCTCATTGCAACAAAATGATTTCCACAACCAACTCCATAATCCAATAATAAATAAAATAATTAATTAATGTCTAAAGCTAAATCCAACACCACGGCCTACACCAACAACTACTCCTCATGATCACCTGCAAAAGAGAGAGGGGTGAGTAATCGAGATTACTCAGCGAGGGTAAGCCTAAGGGCTCACGATTCCTTCATACACAAATACATCCAGCAATCACAAAGTCTAAACCTAAGACAAGCAGGCAAACACGTGTCAATGACACACACTCATCAAACAACAAGGACTACGTCCCATCTTGCACCTTACTCATCAGGCTCGTCAGCCACGTGGCCTATAGCCACCATCAAACTACAGGCGAGTACTCATCACCATGCGTGGCCGGGCACAACCTTCCGACCATCACCCATGGGAGCCTTCCTTTCCTGCAGGACTCTCGCGGCTCATCCGCATCTACGTGCCATTGGCACACTAATCTCTCACTTTTAATCAATTATTCATCATGCAATATCACACATCATATAACACACAAAAGAATATTCATTTTTAATTTAATCCGTAACATACTAGTTCTCTTGTAATTATATACGAAAATATATTTATATACTTATTTATATACACTTATCAATCAAATACGGGTTACTTATTATATGTAACCCGCAGGTATACTCATCTTAACCTTAGACTAAATAATTTACTAAATATATCGGTATATGAAGAAGACACGAACTCGTCCTCACCTTAGCAAATCGGGTCTCAATTCACGGCTTAGATCTCGCGGGAGTGGAATCCGGTTCAACGACTAATCTCAATCTGCATCGGTTTGGATTAACCCAAGGAGATTAAATCAAATTAATAATTCTGATTTAATTGAATAAAACCAAGTCAATCCTTAACCTTGGTTTAACTATTTATATCGGTAAATGGTTAAATCCAATTAATTAGCTAGGCCCAATTGATAATTAACAAGGCCCACTTAATTAACAAAATCATCACCAATTCGCCCATGATTGCAAACATCACGTGCCATTCAATTTAGCTTGTGGTTTAGGTTGGTTATGCCTAGTTAATTAATCAACTCATCACCATTGGTTGGTTCAATAATTCATCTTCAACAACAGACAATAACACGAGATACCTTTTTCTGCAACTATTCTCGACGGCTAGAACGACGAAGTGGACAACTCGGCGAGGTGGATCTGCGGCGGTTCATATCAACGTTGGTTACTTATCAAGGTTCACAATCAACATCAAATCTGCAACTTAATTCTAAGTTTAAGCTCACGGCTTACCTCACCGGTAATGACAGATCACGCGACGGATCAGGTTTGTCGCGACGGCGATCTCCGGTGGTTCGTGTGGTGCAACAATAGGCCATAGATGAGAGATCGAGTTAGGATCTAACCAAATCAGAACTCAGACCCACGTTCAAGGTTCGTGACTTACCGTGAGTCACAAACGGCCGGCGACGGTGAAACAGAACGAGCGGCGGTGGCTAACGGTGGTGGCTGGGCTAGGTCTCGATGGCTGAAGCTATCTAGGGGCTGCCTCGAAATTCGTGCCTTCCTTTTATACACGCGAGGATAGAAATAGGGTTTTGTTCGGTTTGGTTCGTTATCGGGCTCGGTTTGGGCCTCAAGCCTTGGTCCAAAAACCGGTCTGTTACAATTCTCCCCTACTACAAAGGAATTCATCCCCGAATTCGACCCATCTCCCTGGTCCTTAAAAAGTTCTGGATAGTCTAACCGTAACTGTTTTTCTGATTCCCAGGTCTCTTCTCTAATTTCGTCTCTCTCCCAACATACCCTGACTGACCGTACCATCTTTCCTTGGATTTCCGCTTCTAGACACTCCAAATTTTCCATGGGTTTACTCATTGCAGTTAAATTCCGGTTTAAATCTGCAGGAGGGTTTGGTAAAATCAATTTCGGTTCCCTGACAACTTTCCACAAGGTAGACATGTGAAAAACGTCGTGGAAACTAGATAACTCTTGTGGTAATGCCAAACGATAAGCTACCGCACCAATTCTCTCGGTAATGACATATGGTCCCATAAACCTTGGCCTAAGCTTTTTCAACTTCCGGTTTTTATCAACTCCTCTGAATGTCCTCATTTTCAAGTATACAGCATCACCGACTGCAAATTCTAATTCTTTCCGGCGCTTGTCTGCATAGCTTTTTTGTCTATCATGGGCTTCCTTAAGCCTATCCCGAAGCAATTCCACCTGCTCTATGGTGTCCTTAACCATTTCTGGCTCTAGGTCCTTGCGCTCCCCTACTTCGGTCCAACATAGCGGGGTACGACATGGCCGACCGTATAAAGCCTCGTATGGTGGCATCCTTATGCTGGAATGATAACTGTTATTATACGCAAATTCCACCAATGGTATGTACCTGAGCCAACTTCCTTCCCAGTCCAGTACACACGCCCTCAACATGTCTTCTAACGTTTGAATTGTCCTCTCAGATTGCCCGTCAGTTTGGGGATGGTACGCTGTGCTGAGACGTACTTTTGTACCCAACGCTTTCTGGAAGGCCTGCCAGAAAATAGATGTGAACTTTGAATCCCGATCTGACACAATACTTACTGGCACCCCATGCTTCGTAACAATTTCATTCAAATACTGTTGTGCTAAGACATCCGCACTGTCCGTCTTTTTGATGGGTAAGAAATGTGCAGGTTTTGTAAGTCGGTCCACAATCACCCAAATAGCATTCTTTCTGCCTGTGGTCGTAGGCAGCCCGGTGACAAAATCCATTGTAATCATATCCCATTTCCACTCGGGTAAGGGCAGATTTTGAAGTAAACCACTCGGAACTCTGTGCTCTGCTTTCACTTGCTGACATGTTTGACACTTCGACACCCATGCAGCCACATCACGCTTCATACCACCCCAGTTGTAATACCGTTTCAAATCCTGATACATCTTAGTTGTTCCCGGATGAACTGAGAATCGCGAACTGTGAGCCTGTGCTAAGATCTCATCCCTCGCACTTTTCGTTTGGCACACTAATGCGGTTCTTATACATGAACATACCATTCTCTACGGTGTGGTATCCTTCCACATTGCTTTCTACAGCTTCCTTCAATGCATCATCTAGTTTCTGCGCTTCCCGTCTTCTCCAAATTAGGTCAGCCCGATTTACAGCTTCTAACCCGACCACATCCTCCCCCCCAAGTTGCACAGATTCTCGGGGTACACAAGGCGTCTTCTAATTCCGCATTTCTTTTTCTCTCGAGACATCATTCCTACGTCTTCTCAAGGCATCAGCAACCAAATTGGCTTTTCCGGATGGTAAGCAATGTCCAAGTCATAGTCTGCTAACAATTCCACCCATCTCCTTTGTCTAAGGTTGAGGTCCGATTGAGTGAATATGTACTTCAGACTTTTATGATCCGTATACACTTGGACCTTTTCCCCATACAAGTATGCACGCCAAATCTTCAGGGCAAATACGACAGCCGCTAACTCTAAATCATGAGTAGGGTAGTTAGTCTCGTGCGGTCTTAACTGTCTAGACGCATAAGCTATGACTTTCTCATCCTGCATTAGCACACACCCTAACCCATATCCTGACGCGTCCGTATACACCACATATGGTACCCCTGTCCTTGGTAGTACTAGTATTCGTGTTTCTGTCATATATCTTTTTAGCTTTTGGAAGCTGTTCTAACACTCCTCCGTCCACTCTAACTTCACGCCCATCACGATGAGTCGATTCATCGGCTTAGCTATACTAGCAAATCCTTCCACAAAGTTCCGATAGTAACCAGCCAGTCCAAGAAAACTATGGACCTCAGTAGCGCTCTTGGGCGTCGGCCAACCGGTTATCGAGGCTATCTTCTCCGGGTCCACTGACACTCCAGCTTCTGAAACGACATGTCCTAGAAATCCAATTTCCCTCTGCCAAAATCTACACTTACTCAACTTTGCATACAACTGTTGTTCTCGCAACTTATCCAGCACAATCCGCAAATGTTTCTCATGGTTCTCCCGACTCTTGGAGTAAATCAGAATGTCATCGATGAATACTATCACACACTTATCCAAGTACTTTCGGAAGACATTATTCATCAACTTCATGAATGCAGCAGGCGCATTGGTTAATCCAAACGGCATTACTATAAACTCGTAGTGTCCATACCTAGTCCGGAAAGCCGTTTTCCGAATATCCTCCTCTGCTATCGAAATCTGGTGATACCCTGATGCCAAATCGATCTTTGAGAACCATGATGCTCCTTGCAGCTGGTCCAATAGCTCATCAATCCGTGGCAATGGATATTTATTCTTGATAGTTACCTTGTTCAATCCTCGATAGTCAATGCACATCCTGAAACTCCTATCTTTCTTTTGCACGAATAACACTGGTGCTCCCCATGGTGAACTACTTGGTCTGATGAAACCCTTATCAGTGAGATCCTCCAGCTGCTTCTTTAACTCTGCCATTTCAGCTGGCGCTAGACGGTAAGGTGCTCGTGATATTGGTGCTGTCCCCGGCTCCATTTCTATAGTAAAAGCGTCCCCTCTGCTCGGTGGCGGTCCCTTTAAAGACTCAAACACATCCACGTATTCCGCCACTATTGGAATATCATCGACTCCCAACTCCATCTCCTCCCCCACTACAGAAATGGTAGCTAGGAAAGCATCATTCCCCTTCTCTATCAGCTCCTCTGCCTGCAACATGGAGATAATGGAGATCCCCTCATTACTTTTCACGCCTTGAAAAACTAGCTTCCCTTCTGGCCTTGCAAAATGAACACGGGCTCGATGACAATCCAGTAAAGCTCGATACTTCGCTAACCAATCCATTCCCAAAATCACGTCGTAATGATTCACCTCCATTTCTGTAAGGTTCCCGAGCAACACTTCTCCATTAATCTCGATAGGCACTCCCTTATGAACTCCAGTAGACCCCATTCGTTCCGTCCCAACGGTCTCAATCTGCTTAACTCTCGGAACGAATTCACCCTCGAAGGTCCAATTTTTAACCACATCAGGTTTTACACAGCTTAGTGTAGCACCAGTATCAAACAGAGTGTAAGCCATCCAACCTCCAACTAAAACCGATCCTACATGGTTATACTACCGCTAAGCATACATTTCACACGCAATATCCTCATGATTCCACAGAGCAAGAAATATTTTTAATCAAATACAATTTACTTACCAACAATCGGTTCACCTGTCTCATGGTCTCCAGTCATCATCACTCTTGGTCCCACATTCTGACGCTTTGGAGGCGGCGGCATTTGCTCTCTGGGGCAATCTCCGACCTGCTGCCTCTCAGTCCTCTGCGGGCAAAACTTTGCATAATGCCTCGTCTGTCCACAATGATAGCAATTCCCTGGTAGAGGGCGAGGGCAGTCCTTTTGGATGTATCCTGGCTGATTACACCTGAAACACACATTCTGTCGGCAAGGTCCAGAATGTGCTCTCCCACACTGGTTACACGTCGCCGGGGCTCTGGCATTTGTTGAATCCCAAGTTCTCTTCTGTGAATCCGTCCCCTTTGCAGCTTTTGCATGTGTCGCCTTTACCTGGCGCATCTCTCGCTCAAGCCCAATCTCTAATGTAGCAGCTTTTTCTACCAGCCCAATCATGCTCCGGTAATCAGACATCGCAAAACGGTTCATAAGCTCAATCCGCAGACCCCTCAAGAACCTTCGGATCTGCTCATCCTCATCCATATGTCTCCCTGCAAAACGGCTTAATCGATCAAACTCTGCCTCATACTCTCTCACTGCATACTCCCTTGACGCAGCTCCATGAACTCGTCTTCCATCCGATCCATGGCTTCTCTGGGAAAGTACTTCCTGGTAAATTCTGCCTTGAAGTCCTCCCAAGTCAACTCATACCGCCCCTGCGTCTGATCGATCACCTTGTCCCACTATATCAGCGCCTCATCCTTCAAGTACTGAATCGCCAAGTCTAGCCGATACTCTGGCGGACACCTTGCATTGTCCAATTTTCTCTCTAGCTTCTTCCTCCAGTTGTCCGCAGCAATAGGGTCTGATTTTCCAGTAAAGAACTCCATACCCATTTCTCGTAAATCCCTCATGGAATCCCGATATGACAACCCCTGCACACGGACTTGCAAAGGTGGCGGTGGAGGTGGATGTTGATACTGAGCTGCAACATCTGGCTCGTCACGTGGTGGTGGAACCACCTCTGGTGCCTCTCTCACAGTTGGCTCCCTCCGTAAGAATTCCCGGAACCTTCGGAATTCTTCGAACATGGCCATCTCATCAGCCGCAGGGCCATTCACCTGTGCTGCTTCTGCTTGAGCCGCATTGACCTGCATAGGATCTAGGCTCAGCCTGCACCTCCGCTGCAGCATCTCCTCGTCCTCCACGACCTCACGCCCTCCACGTCCTCTCTTAGGCGGCATCTGAACATATAAACAAGCGAAATCAGTCTTCCTCCTCAGGACTGTCTCCCGGGTCAGAACCGGTTTGACATAACCTAGAGCTCTGATACCAAAAATGTAACACCCGTCTTTTACTTCCTCAACACGGCATGTCACAAGATAACTTGCAAAGCAAGCAACCAATGCTTAACCGAAATTAACCAACACATCCATTATCTTAAAGTAATCCGGTCTTTCAAATAATCCAGCTCATTGCAACAAAATGATTTCCACAACCAACTCCATAATCCAATAATAAATAAAATAATTAATTAATGTCTAAAGCTAAATCCAACACCACGGCCTACACCAACAACTACTCCTCATGATCACCTGCAAAAGAGAGAGGGGTGAGTAATCGAGATTACTCAGTGAGGGTAAGCCTAAGGGCTCACGATTCCTTCATACACAAACACATCCAGCAATCACAAAGTCTAAACCTAAGACAAGCAGGCCAACACGTGTCAATGACACACACTCATCAAACAACAGGGACTACGTCCCATACAACACCGCGAGAACGCGGACAACGTGCCATCTTGCACCTTACTCATCAGGCTCGTCAACCACGTGGCCTATAGCCACCATCAAACTACAGGCGAGTACTCATCATTATGCGTGGCCGGGCACAACCTTCCGACCATCACCCATGGGAGCCTTCCTTTCCTGCAGGACTCTCGCGGCTCATCCGCATCTACGTGCCATTGGCACACTAATCTCTCACTTTCAATCAATTATTCATCATGCAATATCACGCATCATACAACACACAAAAGAATATTCATTTTTAATTTAATCCTTAACATACTAGTTCTCTTGTAATTATATACGAAAATATATTTATATACTTATTTATATACACTTATCAATCAAATACGGGTTACTTATTATATGTAACCCGTAGGTATACTCATCTTAACCTTAGACTAAATAATTTACTAAATATATCGGTATATGAAGAAGACACGAACTCGTCCTCACCTTAGCAAATCGGGTCTCAATTCACGGCTTAGATCTCGCGGGAGTGGAATCCGGTTCAATGACTAATCTCAATCTGCATCGGTTTGGATTAACCCAAGGAGATTAAATCAAATTAATAATTCTGATTTAATTGAATAAAACCAAGTCAATCCTTAACCTTGGTTTAACTATATATATCGGTAAATGGTTAAATCCAATTAATTAGCTAGGCCCAATTGATAATTAACAAGGCCCACTTAATTAACAATATCATCACCAATTCACCCATGATTGCAAACATCACGTGCCATTCAATTTAGCTTGTGGTTTAGGTTGGTTATGCCTGGTTAATTAATCAACTCATCACCATTGGTTGGTTCAATAATTCATCTTCAACAACAGACAATAACACGAGTCACGAGATACCTTTTTCTGCAACTATTCTCGACGGCTAGAACGACGAAGTGGACAACTCGGCGAGGTGGATCTGCGGCAGTTCATATCAACGTTGGTTACTTATCAAGGTTCACAATCAACATCAAATCTGCAACTTAATTCTAAGTTTAAGCTCACGGCTTACCTCACCGGTAATGACGGATCACGCGACGGCTCAGGTTTGTCGCGACGGCGATCTCCGGTGGTTCGTGTGGTGCTACAATAGGCCATAGATGAGAGATCGAGTTAGGATCTAACCAAATCAGAACTCAGACCCACATTCAAGGTTCGTGACTTACCATGAGTCACAAACGGCCGGCGACGGTGAAACATAACGAGCGGCGGTGGCTAACGGTGGTGGCTGGGCTAGGTCTCGATGGCTGAAGCTATCTAGGGGCTGCCTCGAAATTCGTGCCTTCCTTTTATACACGCGAGGAAAGAAATAGGGTTTCGTTCGGTTTGGTTCGTTATCGGGCTCGGTTTGAACCTCAAGCCTTGGTCCAAAAACCGGTCTGTTACTAGTTGTAACATCCCAATTTCTGAGAAGAGGTTAAGAGATTTGATTTGGCTACCTATATCACCAAAGTGCACTTATCTTTTCCGTCAACCATTCCTACGAAACTTGAGTTAAGCGTCTTGGTAGAGCACTAGGATGGGTGATCTACCGGGAAGTGATTGTCGGTACCGTGTGAGTAAGGTCAAAACACGGGGAAAGATCATGTGGTGATTTGTAGGGATAGTAACAAGTCTCTAGAGCCTCCAAGATTAATGCACCGGCCGTCGGACGAGGGTGGGGCCCACGAGCCCGATAGAGGGATGGGTGACTCACCGGTAGGGGCGGACGGGGCGTTACAAGTGGTATCAGAGCCCTAGGTTATGTCAAACCGGTTCTGACCCGGGAGGCAGTCCTGAGGGCGATGGGTGCGCAACGAGGACGTTGCGGTCTGTTAGTGGGGGTGAGTTGTAACATCCCGATTTCTGAGAAAAGGTTAAGAGATTTGATTTGGCTACCTATATCACCAAAGTGCACTTATCTTTTCCGTCAACCATTCCTACAGAACTCCAGAGTTAAGCGTGCTTGGGCTGGAGTAGCACTAGGATGGGTGACCTACCGGAAAGTGATTGTCGGTACCGTGTGAATGAGGTCAAAACACGGGGAAAGATCATGTGGTGATTTGTAGGGATAGTAACAAGTCTCTAGAGCCTCCAAGATTAATGCACCGGCCGTCGGACGAGGGTGGGGCCCACGAGCCCGATAGAGGGATGGGTGACTCACCGGTAGGGCGGACGGGCGTTACACCTGTGGTTTGTAATTTTATGTACAGATCAGGTCCATCGAAGAGATTTGTTTACCGCATCTGAGTGATCTTTACCATGGAACTGTAGGCAAGTTGCACCGTTAAAGTTACATTGGACTTACTCTGGTATTGAACCACATAAAATAGATGGCTTAGTTAAGTTATAGGTGTAGTGTCTTGACGCCTAAAATGTAACTTCTGCTCCATTGGCATATAGGGTTACATGGCAATTGAGAATAGAGATCAGAATGAACAACATAAATGGATTATTTACTGGGCAATTTGGATATTTTGGATTGCAATTGCTATGACATTTGCTATATTCTTTCCTCATCTCTTCTTTGACTGTTCTTTCCTGGTCTTGTCCCGTTTACTGTCAAGAGTTTATTGCAATTTCCCGTTGCTGTCTTCTACATTGCATTTGATTTAATAATATATCCTCGCTCTCCTCCTCCAGTCCTCCTTTCCAGATTATGGTTCCTTCCGCCTTGTTGAGGTGTTCACGGACAAGCTCATTTCTTGGTATGATTGACATCTAGAAACAATGAACAATATCTTGATGATTTTGCAATTACGCTAGATATGCAATACATTGTTTCTTATAATGTACTTCATCAAGAAACATGGCTAGGTTAACTCGATAAACGTTAATATTGAAAAGACGCACCGTTTTTTTTTTACCAAATAATTAATACTCCCATAAATATTAATTATTTCCAAGCCAAATCAATTAAAATTCAATGAACTCATGAATAATAATTAATTCAAATAATATAACCAATTTCTAAAATTAAACCGGAATTAAACAAATAAAATAACCAATTTATTCCACATGATTTTTAATTCTAAAAATCATAAACTAAATAAATTCGACATTAATACTAAAATACTCAAACAAACCAACAAGTCTAGATCATCCCCTCTGCCTTTCCATAATTCCACGATCACTCTATTTCCTTTTCTGTATCAAATAATGAGATGCATAAGTATTTCGATAAATACTTACTGAAGCAATCCTCCCATCTACAAGCTATACACACAAACGTTTGAAGGTTGGTGTCTGCCTTCAGTTAGACTATGGTGTCTGCCTCTAGTTGAGGGTTGTGTAGCTATGAAGGTTGTGCCTCTACTTTCGTTTTGGTGCTTATTCCTATTCCTCCCTTAATCGTGCGGTATTTAGTTGTGAGTGGCCGTCACTCATCTTTGGGTTTGGGCCCCATGCGTAAGGCCTCTCTTCCTCTTCCCGTACCTCCTCATTTTGGGCACATTTGCATTATTGAGTTTCGACATCATGGCTTCAAATTTGCTTCTTCTGTTAGTTCAATATCGACGAGGTAGACTCCTATCATCGTGTTAGCTCACAGTGGTTGGGAGTTTTGATTGGTGTTTCAGCTTCGGGAAGAAACCTTATATCCCCTCTCTTCTTCTCAAGGTATGGTGTGTCGTGTGCCTCAGACCTTCACTCCTACATATTCTCCTTGTCTCATGTATGCTATGGTTCTCTCTCCTCTAAGTATGCTAGTTTCTGCTGGTCATGTTCCTTGTCGACTTCTTGGGAATACGTGTTGCTAGATGTGCTCGAATAAGATGTTTTGGGTCAATGAGTTGCTTGTCCTGCTGTTTGTTGGGTCGTCTTTGGTTCTAGATGTGCCTATGGTTTTCCTTAAGGTAGTGATAGATGGAATGTGTGGGATCCCGCAACTAGCCTCTCATTGAATCGATTAGAATTACACTCCGCTATTGTATTCCTTTTGCCGCCTCCTCGACCTTTGATCATTTGATCATTTCACCTCTATGCTTTAATTATTCTCTTGTTAGTTATAAGTTCTCCTTATGTAATAGTTTCACCATCTTGTAACAATACTTCATAGCATTTAATAGAAAACCCTCTATCAAAACAAAAAACTTACATATACTTTATGTATATGATTTTGTTAATCCTAAGCGTAGCTCAAGTTAAATCGTGGAAAGGTTTAGCTCAATTAATATCATAATTATTGATGTAAGTTCATATATAGTTAGAAAACTATATAAAGGTTAGTAAATATATAATAGGGTTAATCTCTATAATAACCTAAATCTAGAATCTCTTTTGTAAAAATAACTATGGTTTTTTGCAGTTCGATATTCGATAAGTTTCGAGGAGAAGAAGACGGAGGAGCATCGGTGGTTATCTGAAGATGAGAAATGAGAGGCTAAGAAAGAGGGAAAAAGACCAACGGTCTTTAGTGAGTTGATTGATTGATCCTGAACCAAAACATAGATTAATCCGACGGTTGAGCATGACATAGATTAATAAAACAAAAAGTTGAAGGTGCGGGGAATCGAAACCCGTGCCTCTCGCTCTACCATATGAGCTAGCCCTATTACGGGATATCTGTATCCGCCGGATATATGTATCTGTATCTGGGTTTGTATCTGAAAAGTGGATATCCGGGGTGTCCGGATAAGGATAATGAAAATATTTCGGACCGGATATCCGTATCCGTAAATTATCCGTTTTTTTTTTTAATTTTTTTCCCGGAATCCATAAGAAAACCCGGATATCATGCGGATATCCGGACATTTGTTATTTTATTTTTTTGTCATCTGGATATATTCATAAAACGAAGGAAAGATACAGTGTTGAAATACAAAATCCGGCGGAACATAGAAATATACCCGGAGCCAAAAGCCCAAAACTTGGGAGACAAAACTACAAAACAAAAGGGGAACAAACTACCGATATACGAAAATAAGGAAACAATATGGATTTAAAGAACTCTAAACCCCTGAACAAACTGAAAAACTGACCAAGAGAACCAAGGACACCTCCAAAGTTGCTGCGCAAGAACCACCCGAACAAGCCACCGAAACAGAAAACCCCAACCCACACACAAACAGAACACCAAGGACCTGATGCTGATGGCGAACCTCCTATGCGATCAAATGTGCCTCAACCAAAGAAAACAATGCTTTGAAGCAGGACCTGAGGCCTCACTAAGGAAAGACACTCACTTATCCAAAAAGTCAAGGAACTAATCAAAGCCTCATAAAGGAACGACTTGAAGAACCCGGAAGACTAAACCACGAAACCCAGAAAAGATAAAGGACCTCGAACCAACCAAAAACACTAACGAGGAGCTAGTCCGTGCAAACCCAATGACGAAAGCCAACAAGAAGAATCGAAAGAACGAGTTGGGAAAGCATAACGATGAGGGACAAACCACCTCAGAAAAGCAAGGACCAGCAGCAACCAAGCGCAGACGAACCTGAAGACAACCCGAAGAAAACGCCCTCTGAGGAACACAAAGGCCGAGACAGTAAAGCTCAAACAACTAACCACCCAGCTAGAATTCGAACCCAACAGCACGACCCCGCCTCCAACCAAAAGAGCATCACCCGAACTCAAAAACCAGCCGACCTAAACATAAACCTCCAGCAAGAACGATGACCACGAAGCAAGAGAAACCTCCGAACAGGAACCACCGAAGCCAATGAAAAATCAGAGCTCCAAAACCGAAAACACACGCCAAAGGTCCACAGACGTCTGGGACTAAGCAAAGATCGGAGAAGAAAAACCCGGAAGGAACCGTTGATTTCTCAAACCCTAATTTAATTCCAACCAAATCTAATTCTAAATCGCCAAAATCGGTAGAAACCACATAGATAGAAAACTCTTAACAACTCAAACAAAGATGGAACGAAACTTATAGGGAGGAAGCACACCCTCAAAATCGGAGAAGAGAACAAACTCTAACCGGATCCCTAACGTACCTCCCAAAACCCATCTCAATCCAATCTCGTCGCGCCAAGAAGCTTTCGAGACCAGATCCGGCGAGAACAAAGACTAAGCAAGAGAGGACCGACACCGATGCTAAAGGAGCCACCGTGCCGGTCAGATCGGAAGAGAATAAGGAAGTCGGTGCTTTAGGTTTCTTCTCGAGAGGAGGCGATTTAATTTTTAATCAAAATAATTATTAAAATATATTAAATTTAAAAAAAAAAAGAATACGGATATCCGTTTTTCGTACGGATACGGATACCACTACAAGAAAAACTGTATTTAGGGACGAATGTTTGTGACTCTTTTTTTGGTCACAAAATTTTGTGACGCTTTTGTGACTAATATGCGACTAATTAACGACAACAGATATTTCAGTGGCTAAGGAGTCACAAATTTACGACGAATATTTGTAGTCACTAATTAGTCTTAGATTAGCAACTAATTTCCAACTATTATTCGACTGTATAAATGTAGTCACGAAATAGTCACAAATTAAAACGACTTAGCGACTTCAATTTTAGTCGGAAACTTTCGTTGCAAAGTAGTCCCAAATATTGCAACTAATTTGCAACTAACACCTAAAAATAGCGACTCACAACTGAAGTTACAAAAGAGTCACAAATTACCCACGAATATGCGACTAATTTGTGACCAACACCTGAATTTGTGACGGTTTTGCTACTCTTGTGCGACTCTTACTATTAAATTTAGAGATTTGCTAATAAATAATGGTCATCATGTTAGATTGCATGCTTCTATATTGATTTGAACTAGCATAAATTGTAGTCACTCATTTTTATGATATAAAAACTTGAGTTGTTCCATGGCATACACAAAATCACCTAAACATTACATAAGTGTTTATGTCATGTTAAGTAATAGTTTTAGATTTCTTTAGATCTCATATTTATATTCACTAAACTAAATGTTTTTGTTTAATATTGTTATTTAAATGATTGTAATACCATACCTTGAGTATTTTGCCTCTTAATTTATAAAAGTCATATGATTAAGTTTGTGACTCCTAAAAATATGTCACAAATTGGTGACACTTTGTGACTCTTATGCGATGGGAGTCGCAGATTTGCAACTAATTTGCGACTAACACCTGAAAAAATAGCGACTCACAACTGAAGTTACAAAAGAGTCACAAATTACCTACGAATATGCGACTAATTTGTGACCAACAC